>VDFB02000017.1:369147460-369407817 GCA_007258455.2 Sequoia sempervirens | reverse complement strand
AGAGGACTCCCCATCAATAGGAGCAATCTCCACCTCTAGAGAAGACTCAAAATATAGACTCCACTAAAAAAAACTTCAAAAGAATGGGAAGACCCAATATCCTTTGACATTGTGAGCTCCTAGTACATGAAGCAAGGTAGAAAGAGTAGCCCAGCAATCAGCCAAAATAACTCAAACCAATAGGGTATTCTCCACACACCCAAAGAAAAAAATCCCACTACTCCAAACTATGAAGACAACAAGAGAGGAGGAGAAGAGATAGATCCCTTAAGCTTCACAAAAATTAGGGTATTCAAGAAAGAAATTAAACTCATCCCAACCAACTTCTAAAAAATAGAAACAGGGGCAGCCACCACTCCCTTGAACATTAATAGTAGGGGCCTAGCATCCTTCTACAACCAAGCACACATGTCAAAGACTACCTTAATCATACAAACATCTAACTCCTTCTCCAACATCAAATGCTTATAATTCAGCTAGAGTTCGACACCAAGCAAAGAAGCTTGAACTTGGAATAACAGAAGCAACCACAAATATGTTGTGCATCAAACTTCTCAACTTCTAAAATGGCATCCAAAGCTCCCTTAAACTTCCAAAACAAATGGGTTGTCAGAGAAAATAAGAGTTTCAACCCCACATGCTGCACAACCCCTAAAAACAACTCTAAAACCCAACACATGTGCTGAAACAACTCAGTGTACACATGAGCCTTCAAAAGGAAGGATGAAAAAAATCCAAAAAATAGAGGAGCAGCAACAGCCTCCACCCCATCACAACAAAGAAGCAAAACTATTGCGTCCCAACTAGATGACAACAACCTGATTTACATCACCTCAACCCAACTAGAAAATGGTAACAGTTAGCACCAAACAACCCAAAAACATCCAAAAAATAGAGGAGTAGTAGTAGCCTCCACCCCATCATGACGAAGAAGAAAAATTATTGTGTCCTAACTAGATGACAATAGCCTACTTCGCAGTGCCTCAACCCAACTAGAAAATGACAACATCTAGCACCAAGTCATCTCAACCCAACAGCTCGACATTAGCAACTTGACCATCCATAAGTCACCTCCCACGAGTGATCCATCTGCCTCCTCTGAATCATCTTCTTCACCGCCTGCATCATCTCTAGAATTCAAATTTCCCCCTCCACTCCTCTTCCCAATCCCTCTCATCTCCATTCTTCTTCTCCACATATATTAAAATTGTATGATGTTAAGGGTATGAGCCTTTGGTTGTTGGATCTACAAGCAATGAGCCCCACCATTTCACCAAAGGGTCTCCCCTTAACACCAAGGTCCAACAATCTCAATTGTTGATGTGGTAAGGAAATACCTCACGAGATTTGAACCTTGGTCGTTGGCCCTATAGGAAAGAAGCCCCACCACTTCACCAAAGGGTTCCCCTACATCAATTGTATTGTTAATAAGAGATCACAATGTTGTTAATAGTTTGAAATGAAATAAAAATTTCTAAGAGAGAGTAGTAGAATGTAAAGAATATTTAAAAATGAGTCAAAAAGGGAGAAGGAGGTGGGCATCCATTTGAATTCTCTCCAAGGTAGTTGCCTACCAACTAGAAAGATGAAAAATATTGAAATACTTAGGAATGGTCAAGGATTGATGAAATATCATAGGATGCTAGCACGTTGCACTAGTGTCCAAACATTTATAGCTATGAAAATTTCAAAACACTAGGACACAAAATAAGGATGCCACCTACATTGCAAGGTTGAAGAAAAATAATAACAAAAATGCTAACCCTTTTTCATCGAGGGTGACAAGATAAGAAAAAATGGATAAAATGACTTATAACATGCTAGGGGGAATAGAAATCGAAGTGAATGTAAAATATATAATGAAATTATAAAGTTTTGAATTTTTGTATGTTATAGTTATTTGATAACTCCTGAATAACCAGTTAATAGTAATGAGCTTGTTTCCACAATATCTTATATCCTTCCTTAACTAGGATGATTGAGAAGAGAGTCCCCAAACATTTTTTGTGAACTACAATCTTGTATTTTACCAATCATGCTAACACAATAAGATGTGCCATATGATATGGCTTATTCATCTTTACCCTAATTTGAATATTTATTTTTAACCCAAGGTGAAAGGAATTTTAAGTGATCCAATAAGCCTTGTGTCAAATTTTGCACATCCTTAAGTAGGTGATGCAATCAATTATTGCTCCTATTATTATGAGCTTGAAGATGTCCCTTTTGGGCTCTCATGCATGCCTAGTTTGAATCTAAGTACAATAATTTTAAAAAAATGTCACCTAGACATTCTTGCACAAGATTTGGTAATCCAAAGATACAACTAGGCTAATGCTCTTAATGAAAAGCTAATAATACTTGAAAGTTAATCATCAAGAATCTTATCAACCTCATGAAAAATCATATTCTTGCTCCTTCACCAAGAAATTTTCCCTTATTAATCTTTTGGGGCTTTGAGTGACCCCATAGACTACTCAAATAAATTTTATGATTAGAGAATTTAAAGCTGGATTAATAATTATATTAAGGATTAGACTAAGAATTAGATTATCCTAAACCTCCATTGGCCAATTAATAAAGTGTAACACTCAATTGTGTAAGGAATTTGATCCAATTATTGTTGTTTTAAGAAACATAATTATATAATTCTTGTATTGTAGCTTCAATATTTGGGGTCCCCTTGGAATTTTTCTAATTTTGATATTTTTTAATAAGATTTCATAGTTTTTAATATTTTTTCAAAAGATAATTACATTTAAATATCTCAACAATGACTTTTGAAATCTTGTCAATGATTTATATGTTCTTACCTATAGGAAGAACCTTTGCAAATATAAATATGGAATAGTCAAACATTGTATTGAGTAATTAGGCCCCAAAATATTGTGTCTCTTCCCATGTACTTTAAATTAATATCTCATTAGTCATAGAGGTTGTCTACATCAAGTACCATTCTCTAGGTATTAATATTTTTCCCATTAGGGTGGTCACTGTTAATATTCCAATCACAAGTTTATCTCTAAATGATAACTCATTGTATACACTTAGGGTGAAAATTACTAAAATTTAGGATGTGGGGTTTGTTGGTTAACATATTTTTCACTACAAATTTCTTTAAAGATTGACCTTGAAATGCTCAGTTAATAGTAGCCAACGAACCAACAATTTGAGAAGTTGTTATTAGAAAGAAGTATAGTATGAAACTAACAACAGGAAAATAAGTATCTTAAGATGCTAGAGATAAAGATTATAACTTTTAGATTTTAAAATACAAAGGGAGACAAATTCAAATATTTATCTTCTGAATAATTATATGTGATATGAAACCAAGATAAAATTCTCTAAATGATTTCCTAATTCAGAAATCAAAGAAACCATCCAATTTAAATTTAGATTGCATGAACCTCAAGAATAAAATAAAATATACAATGCTACAAATAACAGATGCATAAATAGCTATTACATCAACATCAAAATAAATAATAGCATAAGAAACTTATTTCTAGTGCACAAACTAGGAACAAACTTCTTTATTCATGTCCAAAAACGTAGAGCATAAAGACCCTTCAAATTTTGTATAAAAAATGCATTCAACCTTTAAACCACTTTTCCTCTAAATTAAGAAAAGTATCCTTCTCTTTACAATTGACAACATATATATAGTTTTTCATTTGTAATTGATTCTTTTGATTAATAATAGATAAAAGGTTATAATTTCTCTAATATTTCTAGAAACATAAACACTTTTATAACTTTCAAAGTTTTTGGGAAATAAACTAACTATCAGGATTTGGAGGTACAATCTCTCCTTCCACATCATCTTTATCTTTTTTTGGGAGTGATCTTAGCACTTGAGACTATTGTGTTTGAGTAGAAACTTTGATTTTTGTGTTTTAGAATGATGACATCATTTGTTTAAATTTTCCACACAATCCTATAATTTTGAATATTTTCCAATTTTCTCTAAAACATCAAAAGATGAGAAGCAAAGTGAGAAAGAGCAACATCAATATCACTAAGCTTCCTCATTGACCCCACATCAAACACTTGTTTATAAAATATCCCATTTTCAATCACCACCTTGAAATATTTCTTAATAGTATCAAAATTAATGACCTCAGAATTATCCTTCACTTGGACATTTGAACTGGTGGACAAACAATCATTCTATATTTCTACCTTTAGATGATCACGGTCCTTTATAAGTTTAGTTAGATTTAGAAAAATTTATTTAATTACCAACATCTTTCATTCTATGCTTTTCAACCATATGTGGCATAGGTTCTCATTGGAATTTGAAAATATTTATTCAATAACAAGTATATCAATACTAATTTCAATCATTTATTTAATATTTTTATCAAATTTAATCCATATAGATTCCTTTTTTGTTGTGTTTATCTCTTCTATGACCTCCTTTTTCCAATTTCATCATATATCTTTTTTGTCTTCCTCAATAAAATTTCACATTTTCCATTATCTCTTTGACCCACTTTTATGTCACTTTACCATAAGACTAATATTTACAGATCTTTTCAATAATCTCTTTATCAATTTCTGAAATATGGTCAAAAGAAGTATCTATTGTGTCTAATGGTTGGGTTGAAGTATCTATAACAAATTTAAGATAATAAGTCAACAATTTTACCTTTTCTTTAGTTGATCCTCGGTGCATTTATCCTTCTCAATCCTTTCTACTATCCTAGTAGCCAAAACTTGGAAGTTGTAAGTATCTACTTCATGTGAATAAGGACCAGGTGCATTATCTTTAGTGACATATAAATCTATTTTAACAACTTCATGGATATCCTTTTTTACAATTAGCTGAGTTATTTCTACATACATGTTTCTAGAGGAAGAATATTTCATCAACCTATATGTCATTTTGTCCTTTTTCAGTTGAGGAGACTTCTAAAAAAAACTTGCAACAACATCAAATTGAGGAACAATTAACTGAGTTATTTTTCTTTTCCTTGATAAAGTTTGTTGTATCCAAGAATAGGAAGAATAGGTGTAGTGTTTGTAACAATTGGTGAAGATGGAGGTGGCCTCATAGGTGGATGTGTAGTGAATGGAGGAAAAACATTATCAATTTTTTTCTCATTGGGTGAAGAAGGTGGAGAAGGATTTGGTGGAATAGGAGATGTTTGGAGGAATGTGAAGGTGAAGAAACTAGCAATGAATAAGGTGAGGGGGATGGAGAAGTACTCACCTGAATAGGGGATTAGGGAATATCTATGGAATCCTCTTCATCTTCTTCTTCTTGAATAATCCTTAGTCTCTTCCTCTTCACTTCCAACTTCTCTTCTTATCATTTTGGACTACCCTTGCATATTTTTTCTAGACTTGCTTTCTTTGAAGGATCGTCATCATCACTTCCTCCTTAACCAACATTTTAATAATTCATTGAGGATAAAGAACAAGAAGGATAATATATTTTATTTATCTTTCTTCTTTCTTATTTCAGGTGTCTTTCTTGTTGGAATTATTTTTAGATAAACCTTTTGTAGTCTTCTTTCTTACCCATTATTTTGATCTTTTGAGAACAAATTCCACTCTTTCATCTAAATATTTTACTTCTTTATTAGCCCTATTGATTGTGGAAGCATATGTTTTTGAATATTTTAAAAATAAATAGGATCAATCAAATCTAATTCATCATCTTAAATCCATTAGATATCCCAATTCAGCTTCAAGCCTATGATTTTTTGTAGTATTAAGCTCATCAAATCTCTTTTTTTCAATTCATAGTCTTCGCGATAATCTTCTATTTCAGTAAAATTATAATATCCAATTCTAATGTACAAATTATCTTTGACATAATTTTTGCTATAAAAAGTAAATATCATAGTATGGAAGTACATATTGAACTTCACCAAATATATTTCAATGTTTAATGTATCAAAGGATGACATGCATTTACAATGTGCAAATGCACTCTAAAAGGGGATTCTCACTTTATTTATTTGCACCTTTTATGTACTTCACTAATTTTCCTACACACTTCAATGAGAAACAATTTGTCACTTACATATCTTGAAAATTTGAAATAAAATCTATCAAATCCTCCAATTCTAATGTAAGAAAATCTTAGAAATTGGATGAACTAGCTCAGATAAGTATTAATCTACTCTAAAGCCTCTAGTAACAATCTACTCTCATATTACCTTGGAGTTCTCTAGAAGTGAGCATTATGAGTGCATCATTTACCCTTCTGACATTTACCCTTCTGAAGCTTTTAAAGTTATGTTCCAACTTAATTTGTGGGTAATGATTATAAATTTTATTTGTATTGTAAAAAATCCTCTAGTGACCAACCTTGGTCAAGATTTCATGCTAGCAATACCATAGAAAATATATGAAGACATAAAAATATTGATTCAACTGAATTTAGATGAATTGATTATGAAGTTTATCACTGATGATGCTACCCCAATTAATAAACTAATCTCCAAAAATAATTAAAATGATAAATAAATACATTCACTCTTTAAAATTATGTGCATCTTTATTCATTGCCAATCTATTTAGTAGCACAATAATATAAGAATATCCTCAATAAAATGAGATATATGAATATTCTATGGAAATTGTGATTTTCCTTTCTTTGTGACTAATAGCGAATGTCACATTATAGTGTTATGATAGGAACTCTTATTTTGTAAAATATTGATATGCCACCATGGTGATGATGTCAACAAAACTCTCTTAGAGGCAATACGAGAGTTACCCCTTTAGATTCGCCATACATCTTGGTTATCAGTTTTTGTCATCTATTGTCCTTATTTTTGTAGTTTAAGGATTATAAATTTTCATGCATTCTAATATGAGATCAATGTATTACACTACCACTAGTAAATATACTACCTAGATAAGTCCACTATCAATGAATCTTTAAGCAATAATTGATCTTCCTTCCTCCATTCATTTCCAAAAATATTTGAGATTTACATACCCTAGTTTTGTGTCTTCTATATTCGTCAATGTAGTCTCTAATACCAACAAAGTTTTGTACCCCGAATATTTATATTTCATGTTTAATAGGGAAAATTTGTAAAGGGTGCAAACTATACTCTTTAGTATAATATCAAATGCATCAAGGGGTATTTTATATTTTGACAAGAATTGAGGAGAGGAGTAATTTTTTATAGAATATAAAAAATTGCTATGAAAATGATACTTTCCTTATTTTCAATCGAGACTATAAAATAGAAGAAAAAAATATTATTTGAGTACCTTTAAATTGAGAATTCTTTGTCTTATATCTCTTCCGAAAATTCCTTAATACATTAGATCTCCCATCATGATGCCTCCTTGCAATATTTGTTTAATATTGAGTTTTTTTTACTAAATAAATCTCATTTTTTCCTTATAAAAACTTATTCTTGGGTTCCATCATTTAATTACTTGCATTTGACAATTCTAATGGTTTTTATAGGTGTCATTTATTGCTTAAGCCATACAAACTATTTTCTTTTGATTTGGATACAATGAATCTCCAATAGAACTCTCTTTTTCTTTGTGGTTAGGTAAGTTTTTAAAACCTTGTCAACTCTCACCTATGGTTCTAGAGCCATGTTTATTTTCCAACATATGAGCTTTCCCCTTTCAAAATTTTAATGGTTCAAAAATATTTTTTGACATCTGAAAGTGGTTTTGAAACCATCTAAAACTCCAAATGTTGTGGCCAAGAATTGTTTTCTTTTACTTCTCTAAAAAATGTCAAACCTTGATGAGGTTTTGTAAACTCTATCATTAAATGACAAAGGTTTTCAAACTGCTATGAATATCTGGCAATGTGCCTATGCAGAATTCCTTTTGTTTTCCTCAAAAGTGAAAGGAAGTTGGGTGAGCGAAACCGACTTCCTACACTAATCTAAGTAGGAGAGAGTTACAAAAAATCTATTAACACCTTATATAGATATAGAAAGAAAATCACATAGAAAGAAAGAGATGGGACAAGTACACATAAATAAACAACACTGGATATATGTGAGGAAACCCTTTTGGGTAAAAAACCCCACCCTATAAAAGCACAATACTTTTTATTATATCAAATAGAAATTATAATGCAGCTCCAAGTATAAAGATTATTCAACAAGTGTTTCGAAATAAACACCTATTATGGAGTCAATATGATAGCACTTCATTACCTACAAACAAACTATGAATTCTATAATGCAAGGAATACAATATATAGGGAGATGCAAGCTAAGAGAAGCATCTAGAAGAGGATGGGTGTCCAAATCCACATGGCACAATCTCCCACGCCATACATAGGATTTGGAAACATGTATAATATTCCCTTAGACCTCTTACAATCATCATAAGATTTTATTCTTCCTCCTCAAGCTTGGGTGCCCAAAATATGCTAATAATAGGCTATGACATGTGTCTTACAACTATCATAAAATCTAACTGTAAGAGAATCTATCATAACTGACCAAGAATACCTGATTCTCTTACAACTTGTCATAACCCAACTTGGGCACCAACTTTCTCCATGCACAAAGATGCCTTATTACACATCATAGAATTTGTCATAAGTCCAAGATTCCAAAGTGGGATGCCTACCTCCACTTGGGATAATGTGTCATCCAGTTACCTCCAACAAGGATTCCACCAATTCGATGGGTCCCAATTGATGACATGACATTGTAGGAAATTAAATAATACAAATAAATACATTAAAATTAATAATGTTAGGACTCTAAGGTTGAGACACCTTAATCCCAACATTCTCCCACTTGTCGAAGACTTGTCAAGAGTGATATGAAATCATCTACTTAGGGCCCCAAGGCCCATAGAATCGAAACACCATTTGAACTTCTTTGTGCTCACTACTTTTGTTATTGCATCTGGAACATTCTTCAAAGTTTCAACCTTTTCTAAGTTCACCTTTCCATCTTCTACCATATCACGAATAAAATGATACTAAACATCAATCTGCTTTGTTTTGGCATGGAAGGTAGAATTCCTCGCTAGATAAATGGTACTCTGACTATCGCAACAAACAATAATTTGTCTTGTATCTAAACCAATATCAAAACACAATCTCTTAAGCCAAATGAATTCCTTACAAGTATGAGTGACTGTCATGTACTCTACTTTTGTCATGGATAAAGTGACTAAAGCCTATCATTTACTCATCCAATTGATAGCACCAGCAACCATCATAGGCACATAACCGCTAGTGGATCTTTTTATGTCAATTTCACTTGCCTAATCTAAATTCGCATATCCATGAATGCTCAAAAACTTTTGAGGTCTAGTGGGATAACCATGAAAACATAGGGCATACTCAAAAGTACCCTGTAAGTATCTGAACACTCTCTTAACTGCATCCCAATGTATCCATCCAGGATTAGCCATAAACAACTAAGGACTCCCACTACCTGGGAAATGTCAAATCTCATACACACCATAGCATACATCAAACTACCAACATCACTAGCATATGGTACCTTGGTCATGTCCTCCATCTTAGTAGGAGATTTTGGACAATCATTCATAAAAAGCTTTGTCCCCTACATCATAGGAACAATCAACTATTTACAATCTGCCATGTAGAATATCTCCAACACTGAATTCACATACTTTCTCTAGCTTAGCCAAATCTTTCTATTAGCTCTATCTCTTCTAATCTCCATCCCCATAATATACCTAGCTACACCTAATTCTTTCATCTCAAACTGTGCTGACAACTAAAACTTCAAATCCGAAATCATGCTTTTACCATTCCTAATAAACAACATATCATCTACGTATAAAAAAATAATGAGAATGCCACCATTACCAAATTTATAATAGACACAATGGTCAGATTTAGATCTCAGAAATCCCAATGACAACATGTAGGTATCAAACTTCTGGTACCATATTCTAGGAGACTATTTCAAACAATACAAAGACTTCTTCAGTTTGCAAACCAAATTTTCTTTACCATTTTCAATGAAGTGCTCTGGTTGTGACATGTAAATCTCTTCCTCTAAGTCACCATGAAGGAATGTTGTCTTCACATCCATCTGTTCCACTTTGAAATCATATGTTATCGCAAGAGATAACAGGAAGTGAATAAATGTTAGCTTCACAATAGGAGAGAATATCTCCCCATAATCAATTCCCTCTACCTGTGAAAACCCCTTAGCAACCAATTGTGCCTTATACTTCTCAACACTGTCACCAGGACAACATTTTTTCTTGAAAACCCACTTACAACCAACAGGTTTACATCCAACAAAAAAAGGTACGAGATCCCAAGTCTTGTTTTTCTTTAAAGTAGTCATCTCATCGTCTGTGGCTTTCATCCAGGAATCTACATCACTTGAATACCTATAGCCTCTCTAACAGTCATAGGCTCATCAATGTTAGCAATTAAAGCAAAAATACAATAGGAATCCAATAATGAATAACCAAACCTTTTTTATTACCGCCTAACTCAGGAAAACCTCCTCAATTGTTGAGGTTGAGGTTCTTCTTCTTCTTCAAAACTTTCAGAGCTACTCGATCTCTCCTCATCATCAGGTCCAATAGGAATGTGTAGTTCATCTTTCATTGGAGTGGGTGGAATCTCAACTACCTCCTTGTTCTATTTCTCCTCTTTCTCTGGTTGTAGCTCAACAGTGGAAGGTTTCAGCTCTAAAAACTACACTTTTGTTGTAGAGAGCCTCTTGAGCCTGTGGATCCCAAATATGGTACCCCTTATCACCAATACCATAGTTGATGATGATACACTTAATTTCCTTGTTCTCCAACTTAGACCTTTTCTCAATCAGAACA
This sequence comes from Sequoia sempervirens, assembly GCA_007258455.2. Taxonomy (NCBI): domain Eukaryota; kingdom Viridiplantae; phylum Streptophyta; class Pinopsida; order Cupressales; family Cupressaceae; genus Sequoia; species Sequoia sempervirens. The sequence goes on along the minus strand of VDFB02000017.1, from coordinate 369,397,035 downwards.
TGAGTTTAAGCTTCATAACCAAATACTCTAAGATGTGTCATTGAAGGATTTTTACCAAACCATGCCTCCATGGTTTTCTTTCCAACAAGTGCCCATGTAGGAGATTTTTTGATTAGATAACATACAATGGCTACCGCTTCAGCCCCAAACTTCTGCTCAAGGCCAACACCACTCAACATACTCCTAGCTCTCTCCATCAACATCTTGTGCATCCTCTCTGCAACCCCATTTTGTTGTGGGTGTATGGATTTGTCTTATGTCTCTTAATCTCATGCTCTTTATAGAACTTTTCAAACTCTACCAAAAAAAACTCACCACCATTGTCAATTCTCAAACACTTAATCTTTCTACTAGTCTAATTTTCTACCAAGGCCTTAAACTTCTTAAACCGACTAAAGACTTTAGCTTTACTTTTGATAAAATAAATGAATGTCCTTCTACTGTTACCATCTATGAAAGAAACAAAATATATAGATTTTGATAACAAAGGAATATTCACAAGACCAAACACATTTGTATGAACATAGTCCAAAACCCTAGAAGACTTGTGAGAACTAGAGTAAAAAGAAACACATTGTTTTTTTCCATAAACATAATGTTCACAAAAGTCAAACTCGAGATTATAATCATCAAGGCCTTCAATAAGGCTCTTATTTTTTTAGGGTTCTAAGATCCTTCTCACCAATGTGACCAAGTCATTGGTGCCATAGAATTGTCTTCTCTGTAGGAAGATTCATTTACATGGAATGAGCACCCTTAGGTACCCAAAATGCACGACTGTCAGATGTAGCTGCAACTGACTTCTTCTCAGCACAATCTAATGGTGAGGATGAAGAATCCAAAGGTCACTTCTTCGGATGTCAATAAAATATTACATTGTATTGTGCATGTATTCAACTTGTATAAGGTGCCAACCCAAACACCCTTAGCCAACACCATAGCTCTTCTCGTCATCTTGCATCCTCCACCAGAGAAAACAACTTGCACTCCTGAATCATTTAGTTTACTTAAAAAAAAGAATTTTTCATGCCAAACTTGGGATGTGCAGGGCACCATCAATCCTCTTCACTCTTCCATCAAGGAATCTTATTTTGACTCTTCCATGGCCAACAATCTTCAGGTGAGAATCGTCACCCAAATACACCTTACCACCATCATACTCCTCATACTTTGAGAACCATCCTCTATGAAAGTCATGTGGAAAGAAGCACCCGAGTTTATCAACCACACATCTTCTAATGCATGGATTTCTAAGGTTGCAAAAAATGCTTCTACTTCATCTTGAGAAGATTTATCAAATTCAAAATTAGAGAATGACTTGTTTTCTTCTTCTCCTCCTCCTTACAATCTTTCCAAAAATGACCAATTTTTGCGCAATTCCAACATTTCACCTTGGAATTCTTACCGAGAGACTTAGATCTCCATGGAGACTTGGACTTAGACTTATTTTCTTTCTTCTTGTCTTTCTCCTTCAGTCTACCATGAACATCAAGGGCCTCCTTGGCCATCTCAGAAGACTTTCTCCATATTTCTTTAGATAATAATGAAGAAACCACCTCATCCATCTTGAAAGTGGTTGTTGTGCTTCCAATATCCATCACCAGGTGATACCATGAGTCTAACAAAGAACACAACAAGAGCATGCAATGGTCTTGTTTGTCAATATTGTCTCCAATGGAACCCAGTTGAGAAATCAACATGTTAAATGCATTTAAATGATTTTCCATAGATCCTCCATCTTACATATTCAGAGAATACATTTTATTCATCAAGAACAACTTGTTCACTAGGGATTTAGCCCGATAAATGTGTCAAAATTTCTTCCAAAGGTCTTTTGCAGTTTTCTCTTCATGGACACTCAAGAGAATGAAATTAGCCAAATAGAGTCTTATCAGACCCTTGTTTTTTTGATCCAACAAAGTTGCCTAGGTTGTTGTAGATGGTTTGGTTCTGAATATGGTAGTCCATAGATCTCTATCTACGAGCATATCCTCCATTTTTATCTTCCAAAGTTTAAAGTTTTTTCCATTAAAATTCTCCATCTCAATCCTTCCATATGTGCCTGCCATCTCTATCCTGTAATAATGTCACAAAATGCACTTCTACAAAACTCCCACTAAAACAAAGATCAACTCAAAAAAACCTTCTAACCTAAAAAATGAATCAAGGTTGGTCAGGCTCTGATACCAACTGAAAGGAAGTTAAGTGAGTGAAAACAACCTCCTACACTAATCTAAGTAGGGGAGAGTTACAAAAAAATTCTACTAACACCTTATATAGTTACAGAAAGAGATAGGACAACAAGTACACATAAAAAAACAACACCAAATATACGTGGGGAAAACCCTTTTAAATAAAAAAACCCCACCATCCAAAAGCACAATACTTCTATATTATATCAAATAGGGATTATAATGCAGCTCTAAGTACAAAGCTTCTTCTTGATAAGTGTTTCAAAACAAACACCTATTTTGGAGTTAATTTAGCAACACTTCGTTGCCTGCAAACAAACTATGCATTCTACAATGCAAGGCATATAATATATAGAGAGATGCAATCTAAGAGAAGCATTTAGAAGAGGATGGGTGCCCAAATCTACATGGCACAATCTCCCACATTATACACATGATTTGGACACATGTACAATATTCCCTTACACCTCTTACAACTTTCATAAGATTTGATTCTTCCTCCTCAAGCTTGGGAACTCAAAATATGCTAATAATAGGCTATGATAGATGCATTACAATTGTCATAGAATCTATGATGAAATATTCCATAAAATCTACCATACTTATAACACTTACAGTTGTAAGAGAATCCATCATAATTGACCAAAAATATCTGATTCTCTTACAACCTATCATAACCCAACTTGGGCACCAATATTCTCCATGCACAAAGATGCCTTATGATGCATCATAGAATCTGTCATAAGTCCAAGATTCCAAATTGGGATGTCTACCTCCACTTGGGATGATGATATGTCATCCAGTCACCTCCAACGGAGATGCCACCAAGCCGATGGGTCCCAATTGATGACATGACATTGTAGGCAATTAAATAATACAAATAAATACATTAAAATTAATCATGTTAGGCCTCTAAGGTTGAGACACTTTAATCCCAACAAGAAGTAGGTCGAGATCCAATGAGGTTTTGAAAACCTTGTCGAAAGCCAATCCAATTTTTGGAACCAACTCAAATATTTGACATTTCCTTGAGAAGTATCTTCCTTTGTATTAAAAAATGGTTAGATAAACTCTATAAAATGTCAATATTGGTTCTAGAAATTAGACAAAAGCTCAAGACGTCAAGATTACAAAATTCTTTCAAACACAAAGACGTTAGAAGAGGGGTGTTGAGTTTTGAAAAGGTTATGAAAATCATGTTAGGAGCCAACAAGGTTGTGAAAACCCCTTTGAATTTTGAAAAGGGCTCTAGATCCTCTTCTATTTGTTGACAACTTAACATCTTGACACAACCAAATTTTTCCAAAGAACAAAAATACATGAAAAAGGGCTTTGAGGTAGATTAACTATGAAAGAAAAATCATAAAGGTATAAAATAAAACCTAAGGAAACAAGGTTGTTGACCCTTTTTTGCTAGAAAAATTCCCTTTAATTCTAGCCACTCAAGGGATCCTAAGATGCTCCTCACAATATATTAATAATCTAACTTAAACCTAAATTACTTACCCTAGATAGGTGATTAGGACTTGCACTTGATTTTACAAGAGGCTATTAACATATCATAAGTGCTTGTATGCATTTTCATGAATCAATGAAAAATATTGCTACTATGTATGAATCCCAAGAAAAACCTTTGATGCCATTTACAATGAATACAAAAATATGAATGAAGATCTTGTATAATATAATGAAAAAATATGAGCAAGAGTGATTTTCTATTAATGTTCATAGTGTCACTCCGAGGGTGTAACCTTCTAAAAGATATCTAACTTTGATACAATATTCTCAAGATGAATCTCTCTTACTTAGGCACCTCAATATATATAGCTCAATTAAAGACAAATACTTCTTCCATATACACCCAAGATATGTCCTCAATATATTATACTCAACTAAACATAATTATTGTTTCCCATAAATGTGGGATATATATTTTTATTCTAATTAGCTAATGAGATGAATTGAAAATCATATACACTTTGTCAAGGACTAGTTGCAAGTCTAGAGAGTTAGTTTAGTCATTCATAGTAGTCATTTGCATAACAACAAATTGAACCATGAATCCATGAGACCCCTTTTTCAGTAACTTATCTATCTAATGTGAATTAATAATTTGGGTAGGTCTTATTGTCATACCACTTAGTGTATATTGTTTACTATTATCAAATAATTACATCCACAATTTATTGAAATATCACAAGAAGGTTCCTAATGTAAGAATACATTGAACATGCTTACAACTATGTCACATTCACCTATTGAAATCCTAACATTTGACATTTGAATTTAGTAACTATAGACACTTAAAATCGTCTTGATCGATATTGCGCATCTCAATTTGATTACTAACACCGTTTTCTTCTTGAATCACCTCTTTTTGACCATTTAATTAAAAAATCTAAATTGTTTAATTAAATACATCATTTTCTTTTGTTAATTGGATAATCAATTTTATCAAGCTAATTCACCCCCTTCCATGCTAATTTTCACCCTGTTTGGTTAAATAGTGTGAATTATTTAATCAAAATCCTTAAGTCATCTCATTTGATTAAATAATCTTAATTATTTAATTGAATGTAATTAATCCTCCTTTTATTAAATAAGTTAATTGTTTAATTAAATTCCTAATTTTATCCACTATGCACTATTAAATAACACCTTATTTATTTAGCTAATTTCTCTCACCCTCCCACTTACAAAGGAATATTCCCATGGAATATTTCTCCATTTCCACCACCAAACAATCCTCAAGACAATTTTTCCTCACAAATCAGAATGCTTACACAACAAATTCAAGACATCCAAGTGGGGAAAACAAAGAAATCGCATGCACATAAGACTTGTGTCCATACCATTTTGATAGAAACAATGCAATGATACCATTCCCACCCAGATTTGGAATCCCCAAATTTGACAAATATAAAGGGTGGGGAAATCCAAAGGATCATATCAAGGAGTTTTACATCGAATGCATGGAAGTTGAATACAATGACTCCTATTTGATTTTCCTTTTCCCACGTAGTTTGGGAGGCCAAGCAATAGAATGGTTCTCACATTTACCTCCTAAAATTTGAACCTTCCAAGAAATAATAGATCAGTTTATGGATCAATTCTCCTATAACCTAGACATGGACGTAAGCTTGGAAGAACTATACACCCTAAAGCAGAACAAGGGTAAATCCTTTGCGAATTTCTAGCAACGATAGAGGCATAGATCTAGTAAATGCAAATAGAGATCATTATTGCCAACGTGCACACAAATCTATCCTTCCAAATGAAAATGAAATATGTCTCATCATACACAGTGCTTATCCCTAGGGGCCTTAACATTGAAAGAGCCCTTATTGTACAAGGAAACACTCAAGCATACAAGGAAACCCACCCATCTACTAGTTCCAATGACAAGCCCCGTGTTTGGGATAAGAACAAGAACATTACTAATGATGGTGTCATCAATGCAAAAGTGGTCCTAAGTGCTCCAAAACAAATAAAAACCCAACAAATGAACACACAACAACCAAGCATGCAGCCCCAAAACAACCAAATCAATAATGTCAACACTCAAACAGGATCACCCCTAGAAACAACTACCCTCAATGACGTAAGTACACACCTTTGGAGGAACCTATTGAAGTGGTCATGAAAAATTTAGTGCAATCCAATCTCATCACGCTCCCTAATTACCAAAATTACCAAGAACCTCAAGTCAAACCACCATGGTACAATGAGAAGGATCTTTGTGATTTTCATAAAATCAAGGGACACAAGACGAGTTGCATAAAACTGAAGAACATAATTCAAGATCTTATTGAAAATGCAAACATAACTATTGATCAACAATCAAGAAATCAAGGGGAACGACAATGACAAAGGGAAGGATTATACAAACATGGGTCATGTCTATAACAATGTGGTGACATCTTGTGATAATTTTATATCCGTCATCACAATCAGAGGGCCTAGTGCAAAGTGTGGATTCACCACACATAGGGGAAAGTTCACCATCCAAGGAGCACCATCGCAACCTAGGGCACCACCCACACTTCTGAAGTCAATCCCTAGTGATTATAGTCTCTTAGATCAATTGAAGAAGACCCCTTCCTAAATCTCCATCTTGGAGTTATCGAAACTATCCCACACATAGGGACATCTTAGAAAATGCTTTGTCGGCTTCTTCCATACCTAAGAAACTTGATATCAAACAATTCCAATATATGAGCAGACACATTACCACTCCTTATCTTCTCACCTTTTTTGAATAAGACCTCTCAACATAACCATTGCATAATCGTGCATTGCACCTTGAGGTCCTCGTTCACTAGAACAAATTCAAAAGAGTCTTGGTGGATGGAGGTGTTGGTCTTAATATTTGTACCCTTCAACTAATCAATAAATTGGGTTACTTTGAAGATGCCATTGAAAAGGAAAAAGGTGTTACTATAAGGGCATATGATGATCAAGAATGGGTTTATCAAGGCACAATCAAGCTCCCCATCCAAGTAGGGCCCACAATTGCTGAAACTACTTACCAAGTGCTCAATCTTGACCTTCCATATAATATTCTTCTAGGTCATCCATGGATCCATGCCATGAAAGTCATGTAGCTTACACATACCATCAATGCATTAAATTTCCCTGTGAAGATAGAGAAGTTACAATCCATGGCAATCTTGAACCATTCTATTACTACAAGAACCTTGAAGAAAAATACCACAAGATACCACAAATACCTAAGAATGATAAAGTTCCAACATCCTCCTCATTTGTTGACACATATTCCCTAGCTTCCAAATTCAAATAAAAAACACACATCATGCAAAACATGTTGGATATCAAAGTAGTGATCAAAGACAACGATTATGGAGATGATAACTTGAAGAAGGATTCTTTTGTAATTGGAGAGTTGCCTCTTTCTCCTAAATATAATGGGAAGCCTCAACCTATTAATAAGGTATCTAAGACAATCAAGGTAGCATCTACCACTTTCACCAAGTGGGGATATTTGAACAAGGAAGTCATTGATGAAGAAAATGTATCTGAATTGTTATATCAAGACAACAGATCCAAGCCCATTCTTCTAATGGAAGATGACAACAAAGGATTGTAGCTAATGATGGGTTGGGGATGCAACAAGAATGAGAAGTTGGGCCAAAACAATAATGGTTTTCTAGAACCCCTTGCTCCTGAGAAACGACCCAAGAATCTTGGTCTTGGATGTACCACCAACAAAGTGACCATTCTTGGCAAGGGTGCTTCTATTAAATGAGTCAAACCTTCCTCTTGGTTACCTACATCATGTATTGATACCATTGATGACTTCCCCTTTGATATCACATATTTATTTGAGGATACCTCTACATTCATGATTACAACCATGTCCTTTGCTCCAAATAGCCAAATCAATGAACTAAAGATAGTCTACCCTCAACTCATAAACTGGGACCAACGAGGACTGCCTATTCTGGTTTCATTCAAAAATGGTGAAGCAATCTTCAAGTTTATGGGACTTCGTGACAACATGACATACGAGGATCACAAAGCAAGTTTTGATGTTGAACTAGATACACAAGCTTACTATGGGGAAACGATTGAATCCATCAGTTAAAAAATGAACGATATGAGAATCACGTATTGATCCTTAAGTGAAAACTACACTGGCACTTTCTGATCATAAAATAGTAAAAAAAAGGATGCATAAGATGGTGAAAACCTCTCTAAGGCACCAAAAGATGAGGGATTCAATCTTCCTCTTAGTGCACTACATCAAGAAAAGTCAGTAGTGCTTGTCAAGAGAGCTAATCCAATAAATTTAGGGATAGATGAAGCACCTCAGATCACTTTCTATGTAGAATCACTCTTAGATGAAGACCAAAGGAACTTGGAAGCTTTCTTAAAAGAGAGAAAGGAAAACTTTGCATGGTCCTATACAAATATTTCTAACCTTGATCTTGAAGTAGTTGTCCACCATCTTGCAGTATATCGTCATGCTAAACCAATAATGCAGAAGCTAAGAAAGATGCATCTGCAAATAGCATTGTTGGTTAAATTATAATTATAGAAACTTCTTCACGTGGGATTTATCCAATCAATAGATTACCTTGAGTGGGTTTCAAAACTAGTACCAGTCTCAAAACCCATTGGGGGCATCAGAATATGTACTGACTTCAGGGATTTCAACAAAGCATGTCCCAAAAATGACTTTCCTCTTTTGAACATTAACATCATTATTGATTTGACTATTGGACATGAGATGTTATCACTTATGGATGGATTCTTAGGATACAACTAGATCATGATTGCTAAGGAATACCAACACAAAATAGCATTTACGTATCCGTGGGGAACCTATTACTGGAATATGATGCCATTTGGGTTGAAGAATGTCGGAGCTAATTATCAAAGAGCAATGACATTGATATTTCATGACATGATCCACAAGACTGTAGAATACTACGTGGATGACATTTTAGCCAAGTCAAGAATGAGGAAGGAACATATAGGAGTAGTAGGACCAATATTTAGCAGAATCAAAGAGTACAAAGTGCGGTTGAATCCAAAAAAGTGCATCTTTGGTATCACATCAAGAGAAATCCTAGGGTACATTGTGTCACAAAGAGGAATTGAGATAGATCCATCCAAGGTCAAATAAATTTTCTATATGGAGCCACCACAAACAGTAAAGAAAATGTGAGGTTTACAAGGGAGATTGCATTCTATCACACGATTTATAGCACAGTTGGTAGATAAAATTTATCCCTTTTCTCACCTTTTTCATGAGGGGATAACATACAAATGGGATAAGAAACAAAGAATTCAAAAAAATAAAAGAGTATCTACTGACACCTCCTATCCTTATTCCACCAATATTGAATAAACCTTTGATTTTGTATATCTCAGCTACATCGGCAACTTTGGGTGCTCTTCTTGCTCAACACATGACGAAACAGGGAAGGAGAGAACAATTTACTATACCAGTAGGAATTTGGTGGGATACAAGATGAATTAGTCATCCATTGAAAAGGCTTGCCTAGTAGGGGTGTTCACCTCACAAAATTTTAGGAACTACATGCTTTCGCACCAAATAAAGTTCATCGCTAAGATCGATCCATTGAAATATATGTTATCCAAGGAAACTCTCACTAGATGAATTGCTAAGTGGGTAATGATCCTAACAAAGTTTGATATAAAGTACATGTATCAAAAATATATCAAGGGGTAGGTTATTGCGAATTAATTGGCAAAGGAACCTATCTATGCAAAGAAGCCATTGGTATTTGAATTTCCTGATGAGTCAGTATTCATCCTTAATATGGTAGATCAGTGGAAGATGTACTTTGACAGTTCACATACACAACACAAATATGGAGCAAGTATTCTCTGCATTGCCCCACAATGTGATTGTATTCCTAAGTCATATCAGCTATCTTTCCCATGCACCAATAACATCGTCGAGTATGAAGCTCTTATAACAAGATTGAGAATTGTGATACAATGGAAAATCTAGGTATTGAAGGTCCATGGAGATTCCCAGCTAATTGTAAATCAAGTCAACGATGATTATCAGACCGAGGATGATAAGATCATACCTTACAAAAAGATGGTGGAAAGTCTCAAATATTTCTCCATTGACATCACATTTGAGCAAATACCCTGTATCAACAACCAAGCAGCTAATGCTATGGCAACTATTGGGTCCTTGTTAGACATGTTGCATAACATTCTTAAATGTGAATTATTTGTTGAGTAGCTTCTTGTACCAGGATTTGAGGTACCATAATCTGAATTCATATGCGAAATCATTGTTCTTAGTTCTCCTTGGTATCATGATATCTTTACCTACTTACACAAAGGTATCCTCCTATCTGACATTACTCTGAATCTTCAGAAAACCTTTATCAAGAAATCATCTTGATTTGTTATCCTAGGTGATACCCTTTATTGTCAAAGTCTCGAAGAGACATTACTACAATGTATTAACCAAGAGGAAGCTTTGACTGTGTTAAAAGTACATGAAGGCATTTGTGGATCACAATCAAGTGGTATGAACTTAGCTAAGAAATTGTTGAGGATAGGGTATTACTAGCCTACCATGGAATGAGAAGCTCATCAATATGTCAAGAAGTGCATGTAGTGTCAATAGCATGGGGACCTTATCCATGTGCCAACTCAAGAACTCCAACCAATTGTTACAACTTGGCCTTTCTTGTAGTGGGGACTCAACCTCATAGGAAATATCACCCCTACCTCATCCAATGGTCACAATTTTATCATTACAGCCACTGAGTGTTTTATAAATTGGGTTGAAGCGATCCCTATGACCTACATCATAGGAAAACAAATCTCTAAATTCATCCTAAACTACCTCATTTTTCACTACGGTGTTCCACAAGCCCTTATCTTAGACAATCGAACACTTTTCAAAAATTAAGATGTTCATGAGTTATGCCAAAGGTTCAATATCCAACACCAATTTTCTACCCCATACTATTCCCAGGGCAACGGTCAAGTTGAGGCTTCAAACAAAACTATCCTAAAGATACTAAAAAAGACAATCAATGAAATTGGTCGTGACTAGCATCTACAATTGAACCTTGCCTTATGGGCCTATAGAACCAGTATTCGCACACCTACAGGTGCCACACCCTTTTCCCTAGTTTATGGAACTGAAGATATCCTACCCATCGAGGTCAAGATCCTATCGTTGAGAGTGTCATTGCAAAACCTCATTACCAATGAAGAGTACAAAATGTCTCAGTTGAACAAGCTAGAGCTGTTGGATGAGCGTCATCTTGATGCTTTGAATCATTTGCAAGCTTATCAGAACTAACTAAAAAGGAGCTATAATAAGAAGATAAAAATTCAGTCCTTTCAGGTGGGAGATCTTGTACTAAAGGAGAATCAAAAGAATATGTCAGATCCAGATAGCAAAGGGAAGTTTGAACCTAATTAGTTAGGAACATTTGTCATCACAACTAGTTATGGTTTGGGAGCATATCAGTTGTCAACACCTGAAGGAGAAACCTTGCATGAGCCTATCAATAGCTCACATCTCAAAAACAATTATCCCTAGGCTTGAATGGTATAAATCCAAAAAATCCAAAAAAATAAAAAATAACAAAAATCTAAAAAAATAGATAAAGGATTGAAAAATAGTAAAGAAAAAAATCGTTCTCTAGTGAAACCACTTTGGTGGTGCTTTGGGAAACTACCTTGGTGAAAGCATGGAAAACAGGCACCTTGCATAAATTTACGCACTATCCATCCATCATTGACTCTTTAGCTTATCCTGCTTCACCATCCTTCATTATCCTATTTATTCCATCACCAATCCACGTCTGTATCATAGCTAAATATTGGGTAAGTATCATGTTCCCCTTCAATACTACTGGCACATTCCTAAGGTTAGTTTGTCCTACATATATTGAGGTATTCTATCACATCACATTGTGGGTATTTTTCTATACTTGTATCAAATCAGGTCCTTGTATATCCCTTTAAGGTTATTTCGAAAAAATCCAATAAACACTTGCAAAATCTCAAAAAATCCAAAACACTTGCAAAATCTCAAAATCCAAAAACATTCATAAAAGCATTAAAAAACAAAAAAAATTAAAGTCTTGTATAGTCAAAAATCCAAAACATTCAAAACATCTTCAAAATCCAAAAACATCCAAATCACATCAAAATCCCTAAACAGGTCAAAATGTCAAAAAATTCAAAAACATGGTTGATGAACTATGTTGTCTCTGAGCTTGAACGTAGGCAAGGCCATCATCGATGTTCCCTCGAGGCACTAGGTTAGTCTTTAGGAGTCCATCATAATAAATTAACAATCCATTAATGTTCATATCTCATCAATAAATGGTTATTGGTCAGAGTCAGTCGAACTGCGTCGTCTTTGTGTGTATAGCGTAGGCAAGGCCATCACTGATGAGTGCCTGAGGCGCTAGGTTAGTTTCCCCTTAGGTCTTGGTCTAAACTCATAAAACACAAAAAAAAATGAAAAAATTAAAACTTAAAACATTTTGGAAAACATTCAAAAAAATCCTAAACAACCTCAAATAACCTAAAAACTTAAACATTCACATACACCCAAAAAGATCAAAAACAGCCTCAAAACATTGCAAAACATCAAAAATATTGAAATATTCCAAAACAGTCCAAAACCACCCATCCCATTTCACTTTCACTCGCAATAAACTTCCATCCATAATAAAACTAATCATCACTTTCAATCTTTGGTAAAACAAGTGGAAACAAGTATGGCAATTTGTGAAGTGAAAACCTAAATATAAAAATCAAAAGTCTTGGTCATGAGTAGACAAGTTGGTAACATTTGTATCAATACCCTATCAAACAATTAGTCTTAGTCAAAACATTTGATAACATGTCCTAGGATGCATCCTTCCCACAATGGAAATCATCAATCAGAAATTGCCTTAGTTATGTTACTTTGGCAAAAGATATGAATAACATTAACTATTTGTTCATTTTGATTGTTTCTTATGATTTATCTTATCAACCCATTTCGAGGATCTCTCGATGATGTCTATCAAAATGATTTAGAGAGAAAGGAATGGCGAATTGATCATTCTCTTTCATTTTTTGTGCTTGTTGGATGTTCTTGTAAAATAACCTTGGCAAATGCTTGCTTTGTTGTGTGTAGGGAGGTTGTTTTGAATAAATTGTTGACTATTGTGTATGCTTTGGTCTGAAATGTTCTAAACTTATAAACTACATTCCAACGAGGTTTATGTATGTCAGGTGTGAGCAAGGATGATCCTATCTATTTGCAGAGTCAAATTCCATCACATTAGACACAACACCATCCTGGTTATCAATACCTTGATGCATCGTGTCTACATGTTATATCAAAGATAAGGAATGAAATGATGAAGTATCCCAATCCTTGAAACAAGAAAATCATCTCTAATCACATATCTAATAAATTATTGAAGAATCATAGGCTTGTTAGACTTCTAAATCAATCTCAAAATCAATGGTTAATCCATTCATTCTATTCTTTTATCTTCTTTCCACACTAACATGGTATCATGACAGTCAGCAAAAATAATAAATGCATCCATCTTACATCCACAAACCATCAACATACATACATCTTGCATAATCATAATCATAATCATAGCATACCATATTGCATAGAAGATACACCAAAAGAAATGCATCCATCTTGTAGCATGAACATCCTTCATCATCATAACATATCATATAGAAAAGATATAGAAAAAGAAAATAAGTAATCCATCACATTTACATTCATGTCATAAACCATACATCACATCCATCCATATAACATCACATCATAAATCATGAAAACCCATCACATCATATACATAATAAAGGAACACATCCATCCATAAACATATGCATCCATACATGATCATCAAGCATGAAATAAAGGAACATCACAACATAAATGTTCCATTAGATCATTTCATATATATCTCAACAAAATATGACTATCATAATACAAAATTTGAATCAGTGTGTAATGTCATACACAATGAGTATACATGAGGCTATCAAAATCAGCCAATGAATGTATATACATATCCAATTAGAGCTATATATCAAAAAAATGTCTATACAAGGCCATCCTCGGCTTTGATGGTCCTCATGATAGGACTGATCTTGACGTCCCACCGAAGGCTGCCGGTGGTCGCTACCCATAGGTTGATGAACTGAAGGTCCACTTAAACCACTAGGAGCAACCCCGCTCCATGAAAAATTTGGTTGGGCACCTCTTTGTGGTATAGGCTCCTATAGTAGGTGGCCTTAGACATGGTCTGACCATACATATGCATTGATACCACCTGTCATTGTGCTTGCATACCAGTAGCCTCTAGTTGTTGCCTGTGCCCTGTCTCCTAAGCTAACTAGATAGTCAACTATTGCACTTGTTGTCACTCCTAGTCACGCTCCCTAGTAAGTTGTTGGACCTTCTAGAGCACTTGACCATGCTCCTATCTCAACCTGTCTCTCTTAGCAGTCAAGGCATGGATTTGTGCATCTCTCAGATCGGGTGCTTATGCATGTTGTTGGTGTGGTGGTGGTGGTGGTGCCTATCAAAGGGGGTGTGCTAAAGGAGGTTGTCCAAGCACCTGTCCAACCCCTGGCTAATGACCATCACCCTGGTCCTGCTATCTATCCTGCTGGTACCTATCACCTAGCACATGATCCTGTCACTACTACCCATCATAGGGAGGATGTTGTGATCTACTAGGCCTCTATCCTCTACCTCAGCCCTATACTTGTCCTCTGACTAGATCAATCAACCATACCGAGGCATGTTGTAGAAACTAGGCATCATATGTAAGGAAGCTAAGGTAGCGGAACAACTTCCTACACTAATCTTGAGAGGAGAATAATGCAAAAAAATTAATAGTTATAGAAACTTAAACACAAATATCATGCATACCACAACATAATGATTTACGTGGGGAAAACCCTTTTAGGAGAAAAACCCCACACTCCAAAAGCTGCCCAATATATTATTCAAAAATCACAAAGATTACAATATACTTGCAAAGCAAGCTTCTCTCAGGAGTATCACCACATAGAGACCCAAAGGCAACACAAATTTTATTAGACTCTCAAAATACATCACAATACACAACCATAATACAACACCCTCATAAAATAGGGTTGCCTTCTAGGGTAAGTCAAGCTAATAAAATATTGACCATCAGATATGAGACATAATGATGAATAGTCCAGATTTACAATAATACTTAGTGTATATAAAATTTGGCCTCTGGGGGCACTTCCCTTGAGCCCCCATCAGGGTGCATTTCCCCCAGACCCCTTGTCAGGGGGATCCCCCCATGCGCCCCCCATCGCTGTCGGATGAATAGTACCTTATGTGATTGCAAGGTTGAGACACATTTTCTCAACATCATATGCAGGTGTGGTCCCTGCATCATAAGGTCCACTAGCATAAACCCATGGTTGTGGTACAAGCACTCTAAAATCATCAATCACCACTTGAGGAGGGACCTGTTGTCCCCAGACTGTCTCTTTGGTAATCCATGCAAATATAGCCATGTATGTAGGGAGGACTATATCCTGAACCTCATCGAACTACCTAACAACTTGATCAAGTAGATATCTCTCCACCATGGTGTACTCGTGTCCAAGAACATACCTAGTTTTTCAAGCGTAGAACAATTGCTACTGGTCATCATACCAAGGATGGCCCTGGATCCATGACCTCCATTGGACTATTTTCATATCATCAATCAATCGCCTCCAATAGGCGATGCCATGGTACTTGTGTGTTGTAGGGTGGTGATAGCTCCATATCGATAAACTATGGGTTGATCTAGATCAATGTCAGCAAGTGTGATAATAGGTCAGAGCACAACAATGTGCTCCCAAGCCCAAATGTATAGCAGTGTAACATCAGTCGTTAGACTTTTTCCTCTCAGATAGATGACCTAATGTATATCATGGTACAAGGAGGCAAGAATAATGAGACCCCAAGCATAGATTCATCCTTTGAACCATCCCCACCTAGGTGAGTCCCTAATCGAAGTTAGAAACCTCTACCTCGTCCGTCTGGTATGAGCACTCCGCTAATCAATGCACCTATAACTAGTGTCAAATCGAGGGCCTACCCTATGTACTCTTGCAAGTCAATCTAGTGGTTGTCTACCCAAATGGTATCTAGCTTGAGAACATCAAAAATCATGTCCTGACTAGCATTTGTGTCATAGATAACCCTCTCCCCATGGATCAGGACTCACAGAATGTGCCACAAATCCTCCAAACTAATTATGACCTCTCCAGTGGGAAGATGGAATGATGATGTCTTGCTATGCCAACACTCCACCAATGCAGTCATCATAGCTAGATGGGTTTGAATCTCGGGCATGTGTGCTACGAAATCCTAATCCAATTATGTCGAGGAAGAAGTTCTTGTCATCCCCAAAATGATGAATGTGAGAAATAATGAGCTAGGCCTATGCTCATGGGACATGAGCGATCGAATGATCTCCTACACGCATGAAGCGAACAACGTCAAATTGGCTTAAAAATAATAAAATTTGGGGTCAAACCCTAAATCAATAATTGTGTGCCAATTTTACAATTGCACCACTCTAGTAATATGCAATTGCATCGTTATATACAATTGCACATTGACATTCAAAAGCGTCGTTGGAGCAAAATTACTCATTGCCATCCTATCAAGCAATTGCGTCGCTAGACCAAAATGACACATTATGTCGCTATTTCATAATAGCGACGCTATCCTACAATTGCAACCCTATACCTAAATTGGACATTGTGTCGCATTATTACAAATGTGTTGTAGTAGTACAATTGTGATGTTGACCGTGAAAAAGGTGTTGCAATACTGCGACATAATTGTCTAACCTAATTTAACTCAAAATAATTACGTACAAAATGTGAAAACAAAAAAAGTTTCAAAGTGCATACTAGGGGTCCTACGTCGGCGAGCCGCTGGAACTCTCATATCGTTTCCACGAGGTGTTGAGGGAGTGGAGGATCAACCATAGTGTCAGAGTATTAGAGTAAAAATAACAACAATTCACTAAAGCATAGCGTGCAAATGATTTGAAAATGACCCCTCAACTCCTATTTAAGCCTAAAATTTAGAGCTTTTGCCCTAATTAGAAGGGGGAAATGGAATTTTTAATCCTTTTAATCAATTTTTGAGCTATGCAGCTTATTCTGAGGCATTTTTAAGGGTTCTAAGCCTATTTTCATGTCCTAGAGCTTTTTGTAGTTGAACCTATGTTAAATCTTTGTCGTGATCTCAACCTAAAAATTAAATTTTTTACTCGATCTCTCGAGGGGGTAGTGTACCAGCATAATTCCTTTTGGGGAAATAGTGGGGCATCCAAAAAATTAAGAATTTTTTAAATTTTTGATCTGAGTGGTAGCATTGACCTGAAAAGCGTCAATCTTTGAACCAATGTAACGTGTACCTTGCTTCAAAGAGGGGAAAAATATAGACACTTAAAATCATCCTGATTGATATTGCACATCTAAATTTGATTACTAACACCATTTTTGTCTTGAATCACCTCTTTTTGACCATTTAATTAAAAAATCTAATTTTTTTAATTAAATGCATCATTTTCTTCTATTAATTGGATAATCAATTTTATTAGGTTAATTCACCCCCTTCCATACTAATTTTCACCTTGTTTTTATTAAATAATGTGAATTATTTATTCAAACTTCTTAAGTCCTCTCATTTGATTAAATAATCTTAATTTTTTAATTGAATGTCATTAATCCTCCTTTTATTAAATAAGTTCATTGCTTAATGAAATTCCTAATTTCATCCACTATGCACAATTAAATAATGCCTAAATTATTTAATTAGCTAATTTCTCTCACATGGGAAATATCTTGTAACAACTTCCTAATTTTTAGGATTTTTGCTTCTTCAAGTTGATTTGAGCCATTGATTAAAATCATTGATCCTTGTCAACTTGCAATCTCATCCATTGATTGGATTCTTGATCCATGCCAACTCCTCTTATTGATTTTCATCCATTGATTGATCAATTCAATCTTGACCATTGATTCAACTATTTTTCCTATAAATAATACTCATTTCTATGAGAAAAGGATCCACTTTCATTTAGAGTAACTGCATTATAGTGAATTTTAGAACATTATTCATGAGAATTTAATCATTTAGCATCCATTTTAGTTAAGTTTTGCATCCATTTTCATCAATCTCCATCAATGGCTTCCATCTTCAAGCTTGTTTCGACCAAGGGATTGGGAAAGGGTTGACATTCCACATCAATGTAAATCCCCCAATGGGATGAGGTTTGAGGCATTAAATAGGTATCCATTATGCATTTCTAGTTTATTTCATGTTATATGGCTTCTTAGTTTATTGTTTTCAAGAATTTCATTTGGAGCTTGGCTTAACTAGTTAGATTTTGGTTAATTCTTGTAGTTTAATCATGTTTAGCTTAGGTTATGATCATGCTCACAAAGTATTATCAAAATAGTTAGCTTTAGACTACTTAGTAGAGTACTACTCACACTACACTTAAGCTCACTTAGAGGTTATCTAAAATTTTGGCTCACCTTATGTAGACTCATCAAGTGTCTCAACACTTGTTCATAAAGTCCTAAACTTGTTTCATACTTGGAGGGGTAGTCATATTTTGACTCCTACCTTCTCACCTCTTCTTGCTTGCCTTTATAAGAAAGGATAATTTGTACATTTCATCATCACATGCTTATCATATTTTCTCATTTTCCATATGTTAAATTAATGGATTAATTTGAGTTTTCAAGTAGATCTTGGCTACTCCAACATGGTATCAGAGTAAGCTTACAAATCCAATCCCTTTCTCTCTTGAATTTGTAAGGGTCACAGACATCATCTCTTAAATGGTGCCTCCTAGAGAAAAAAATGGCATCGTGGTTGTGCTCAGAAGGGTCAAGAGATGAATTTTCATATATAACACTTGTATTTTTGGCAACAAATGAATTTTGGAGGTTTTGGAGGCCCATCAATGGATGGTTGTATGAAAATTTATATAGACCCATATAGCTATACAATTGCAGTACTATACTACACCAACAAGATTTCTTGACCTCTATGCCTTGATTCCTATGTATTTATCTCAAAATACATGTTGTCTTGGCCTTTGTGCAACAATTATTATTATTATTATTATTATTATTATTGTGTAGAAAAGTATAGGAATGTGCAGGGATGACATCAACAATCAACATGTATATAGCACCTTGGTAACATTATCATTGCACATTCAAAACCACCTGCACCCCTTTTGGGTGGTTTTCCAACTTTCAGAGGGTGGGTTTTCAACTTTTCAAGTGGTTTTGGAATATTCTAGCCATGAGAAATATTATGGTGGAATGTTGGAATATTCCATGACATCATAATTTCATCCCTAAGTTTTCTCCTTCACCGTTGCCATGTTTTAATTTTTGGCTCAACTTCAGGAGCCTTGTTCTTGGGCATACAAACATCTTTTTAAGTGAAATTGTTTTTTATTCTACATATTTTTTTGTCCTCTATCTATTGGTATAATTTTTTTGTAGTATGATGTACGTTCTTTTTTAAATTTAGTTTTTTAGAAGACACCCTGCACAATTCCCATTTTCAGAACTTTAAAGGGCTCATTTGGGCTCATACAAACTCCTTTTTGGGTCCCATTTTTTTGAACCTGCATGATTTTTCAATCTCTATGCAATGGTGATGTTATTTTTTCATGACTATGTTTCAAAATTTTAAATTTTGATTATGTCTCTTTTGAGATTTTGTACATCAAATCCACTTTGTGGAATCTGTAACGTACTAAAATAAAGTGTCATATCACTGTATCACTTCAGGGGGTCATGCTTTGAATAATGAGGATTTTCATTTTCTATTTTTTCCATCTTCTTGAGCTTTGAAAGGCATACTTAATATATGTCTTCATTGTCCACCTCATGAGATAAACTTGTAAGAACTCAAAATAGCAAATAAGTATGTAAATGCACTCATATAAAGTACCACAACAAATGAATGTGTGTTCCTAAGGGAGGAAATTTTGTACTTACACTGAATTATAAAGTGTAATGGAGAGTTATGTAGTGTCTTGATTTTCTATTACAATAATGGATACTTGTGATTCTCACCTTATGTGTGTGTGCCTTGATGTGCAACCTTTTTCATTTTTCTTGTACATCTTTTTGGACTTGATGTTGGGTCTAAATGCCTGTGCACACCTTTGTGCCTAATTTTGGTTGGTTTTCCTATATCTCTTCCTCGTCAACATTAAGGGGGGAATTATAACAGTCTTATGCTAATGCTTCATTGGTTTCAATGGAGTAGTGAGGAACCTTCTACTTTTTGGGGGCTCAAATAGACCTTCTATCTTTATCTCTCCTATGGAGGGATTATTTTATTGGATCATATTTTGTGAGATTCTAGTACTTATGTAGAGTACCGTGTGTATACACCTAAAAATGGTCTGGATAAATCTGATTAATTAAATACATTTATTTGATTAATTAACCTTTAATTCATCTACTATTAAATAAATAAACGTATTTATTTATATAGTTCATTTCTTTAATTCTTCTATTCTATTTACATTCTTATAATGATTTTCTCTTAATTAAATAATCAACTTCAATAGTTTGTATTATTTAATTATTTATTCCCTCTTAATTAAATAAACTAAATCATATAGTCTTATTTAATTATCAGTATCCCTCTTTTATTAAATAAACAATTTCAAATATTTGTTTTATTTAATAATTGTTATTTCTTCCAAATATTCCAATTTCCTCTGAATTGAATATTTCCAATTTCTTGCTAATTTGAATAAATCCAAATATTCAATTAAAGCATATTTCTATAGCTATTTCCTCTTTTCACTCATCATATCCACCAAAAAAATAGATATTTTATATCTAATTAATTCAACTCAGCCTTCGCGGACAAATTTGGAGACAAGTTTGAGACAAATTACAGGCAAACTTCTTCATCTTCTTCCATTGATCATTCCTATCCTTTGGCATAATGTTTTTTTGGGGAGGAACAAATCTCCATAATCTTCTCGGGCTTCTTCATCCTTCACCATTGAATCTTTCAAATCAAATCCAAACCTTTGCCTTGCTGCCACATCACAAATATGCTGCCAGGAAATCTATAAATACAGCTTCTTTCTATAGGAAAAGGATCCCAACTTTGTGCAATCTTACTCTGTAGAAATAGCATTAGAGCAATAGCAATAGCAAATCATTTTATAATAGCAATCATAATCATGGGTTTTCATTTAGTTGCATCTTATTTTATGGTAGTTTCTTTTATCAGCTTCATGTCAATTTCATCTACAGAATCCTTAGCATATCATTTAGAAATTATCATATAGGATTAGATTCCTGCATTTTACATCATCTCATTCTCTAGATTGACATTTTAACAGTCATAGTGCTTACATAATCTAAGAGCTACCGTAATTTGATAAATCTTTGGAGATAGAGAGTAATGGGACGGCTTTGAGAGATTTCTTGTTTTAATTAGATTAATTGTTTGTTTGAAACTCTTAGTATAATGTCTTATTAGGTGCGTTTGTCATTCATTATGCATATTTTACTCACACATAAATTGGTGCCCACCGTGGGGCCAAAAACCCCAATTTTAACAATTTTCTCAAAAAGTGTGCTCACAGGTTTCTGACGTGTTTTGTTTTAGCGTGATCGAGAGTTTTTACGACACATACAATAGATCTTTTAGCACATCCAATCACTGTTACGACACATCTAGAAGATCTTTTAGCGCATCCAGGCACTATTCTGGTGCATCCAGAGCTTCTTTCAGCACATCTAGAGCCTTCTTTTGGCGCATCTGACACTTCTTTTAGTGCATTTGAATGATCTTCTAGCGCATACATTGGATACTTCTTTTAGCGCATATGAATAATCTTTTAGCGCATAGATCTATGTTTTAGCAGTTTCATAGTCAAACTTAAAATGGCCATATCTTGGTCATATGGAGGTCTTTTTCAAACCTTTTTTTTTTAAATGGGGTAGAATTTCATAAGATATGAAATGGTGTAGGTATTTATCTATTTTTGTAGAGTTAAAAATTTTAATTTTACATTTAAAGTCAAATCACATTGTAACTTGGTCTAAGTTTTAAGGTTTTTATGCTTAATCATTCATCTAAACCTTATATCTTCTTATTTCTTGATCTCATCTAACATTTTGAGCATTTATTGCAAGTTTTAAGAGGAACATGGAGCATTGAAGTGAAAGAAAAAGCATTTGATATCCATTGTAATAGTGTTTTCAAACACTCATGGGAAAATAACCCATCATATGTTATTTTTCATTCATGCTTTAGGACCAACTAGCATTACTTTGGGCTTAAAATTAACCGTCTACACAAGTTTTGTCAAAGTTGGTTAAAAAGAACATTAGAAACTCACTAGTTTTTGGATTTGGATTAAAATTGAACAAACAACTTCACACTCAAGTTTGGTGTTTTAAAAAGAATTCATTATTTAAGATAGGCATCTAGCTTAAGTAAAAGGATTAATTTAACCCCTTGTCTACTATGGTTGAAGTGATAGGCCTATGCTCTCCCCTTCGTTGGGTGATCAAAATGCTAGACTCACTTTTCATGCTTTATTAAATCCTTTAGAAGGCCTACCGAGGGAGTTTATCAATTGCCGCTTCGAACGGATACCCTATCTACGAACCTTAAATTAGTATCTCACCCTGTTAGTTCTGGACACTTTTTATACCATAGTGCAAGGGGAGGGAAGAATCTACCCCCAAGACACTCACCATATAAATATCAAAGACCCTGGCCAAAAGTGGAGGATTTGAATCTAGTTAAGACTCGGGAAAGGCAAAAACACAGGTGCCCTCTAGGGGGTAACACGTTGTGGGAGCTGACATATTTTTAAGATGTGGGTTGTGGTATCTTAAGTGACCTACTTGAAAATTAGAAAAAGTGCTTGAACTATCTTTATTTATGTCAAACCAGTGGAAATTGAAAGAATCGGACTTGATTCTAGAATACTCACTACATGTTTAATGCATAGAATTTGAACAACTATTTACAATTTGGCTTTTGTGTGTGAAGTTATTTTTCAAAAACAAATCATCCAAATCAAAAGTAATTAATTCCTACAATTTCTAGAAAAACAAATCAGTTACCATATCACTAATAAGAATTTTATACACTGGAGATAACAAATTCACTAATTAAAACTAGAAAAACCAGGCAAACTGTTAGAATCAGAAAACATTTTCCAGAAAAGTGCATTCATTGTCTATTTTGGTGCATATAATCTGTTTAACAATGCATCTAGGAATATTTTAGTCCATTGGAGGTATGTTTTAGCACATTAAACCCAAACTTTAGCGCATCAGAATAACAGTTTGGCGCATAGAAGCAACAATCTAGTGCATTCAACCAATTTTCTAGCGCATAGACGAAACGGTACAACACATTCAACCAGTTTTTTAGCACATCAAAACAAAATTTTAGTGCATCTGTCAGGTCTTTTAGCGCATTGGAAGACTGTTATAGTGCATCTAGAAAATCAAAATCCAGAGAGCTATTTTTAGTGTCTGTCAAACTTTTATCATCAAAATTTAGATTTTTCTCAAAATAGAAACTTTCCAAAATCAAAATAGAGTCTTAAACCTGCATAAAATAGACTTTACAATTGAATTTGTTGAAATCAAACCAAGATCTACCATCCAAAAGTGTCTCAATCAAACACATTTGATTAGTAAGTTAAGTTTCAGGATCAGTCATCCTAAATCAAAGAAACGAAGTTGTATAATCAAACTTATCAACTTAGTCTAATCAATAGAATCTATCATTCTATTTGACTTAAGTTAATATCCTTGATACTATACCAAACTAAGATCAAAATTTTATTGAAAATAATAACGTTCATATGTCCATTTTAACAAGGTCACGAAGACTAAAATTCCAATAAAAGGAAATTAAAACTCAAACCACCATGGTTGAAATAGATGAGGACCAAATGAATGCTTTCACTGACAGATGCAAAACCTTCAACAACGACTCCAAGAAAATACAAAGAAAACCACAGAAAGAAACCAAACAATGAACATGAGACCTTCTTCACCAAAAACTACATCATCCAAGTTCAATGTCTTTGAATTTTTGCAAAAGTTCAATAAGCCCAAATCTAAGTCCTCAAACACAAATGATATTGAGTAATCCTATCATGTCATGAATTTATCTCCATCCACCATAAGCCAAAATAAACCTCAAGATTCTTTCACTCAAGTTAACAATTCCATCCAATCATCCTCTTCTATCATATCTTCAACATCAAATGATTCATGTCAATCTCTCAATCCAAAGCATGTTATCATAGACTCCCCTACACATCAAGATCAAAATATTCTCTCCACTCCATCCAATGATATCAAAATTCCATAAATTCTTCCAATCTTTGATCAAGATCCCATTTCTCAAGAATCTTATGACGATCCCCTTCTTTCACTTTTTATCCAAAATAATTCCCTTCCATCTTAAGAGACAAGTATCCTTCCAAGTTCTTCTTCCACATCATCTAATCAATCCATACCATCTCATGATTCTATTGCATCACAAGAGCATGATAGTTCTTCCATCCTATCTAATGATGTCTTACCAACTGATAATCAAGACATGCTTTCTATAAAATCTCATGATTCCCTCCTCATAAAGATCAAGATATGCTTCCATTCAAGGATACCCTTTCATCCCATGAAGATGTTTATCCTTCTCATGATCAAGATATGCCTTTCATACCACTTCATAATCCTTTTCCAAGTCAAGATCAAAACACCCCATCATCCCCATGTCAAAAGCCTATCACACCTATTCAAGCTATCCATGAACCCCACACCTATAAATTGGGATCCTCCACCTTTATCCATTCTAGTTTACTTCCAACACCTATCCTCTCATCCATATCATTTTCTCCCAAAAATGGACTCGCATCTTGTTTCACAAACAATACATATCCCATTGGTAAACGAATGTGTCAAAGTATGAATTACAAAATGATTAGGCCTTCATGAGCAAGGTATCCTAGAACCCCTTTTTGTTCAAAGAAACCCATATCACCACAACCTTGATTATATGCCTAAGTGTCCTAGTTCATCAAACCTTCCATCTATCCTAGGTCCTCATTCTAGTTCATCAAACATTCCATCTATCCTAGGTCCTCATCCTAGTCCATCAAACCTTCCCTCTATCCTAGGTCCATATTCTATTTCTCAAGAACAACAAAGGCACACATCCTTGATTCCCTTTCAAAATTATACCCACATTAACTCATCCATAATACCTCCATATCATTCATCTCAATTCACCCCTCCCATTGCTCTTGGAAGCAATTTGGGTGCTAAATATCAAAAGATTCTATATCAAAATCCACATGTATCGAAGGATCAACATGTCTCCTTGAAGAGACATGAAAAAATAAAAGAAAATTTGATCCAAAATCAAAAGAAAAATCTAAAAGGCCACAAAGGCCCATCAAAGCAAAAAGGCAATTTTCAAAGACCACAAAGGTCCATAAATCAAAAAGAAAAATTTCAAAGGCCACAAAGGCCCACAAAGAAAAAATCAAAGTCAAAATTCATGTGGATTCCTAAAAGTCTCGTAGAAGCAATAAAATCTAAATTGGCATCTAAATTTGCTAATCTAAAAGCTTCCTCCAATTTTCCATCTAATAACCTATCACCTTTCAAATCTATTTTTCCTCCATCACTCCACCACCCTTCAAGGTGTGTTCCAATTTTTATCTTGCAATC
Source organism: Sequoia sempervirens (assembly GCA_007258455.2). Lineage (NCBI taxonomy): Eukaryota > Viridiplantae > Streptophyta > Pinopsida > Cupressales > Cupressaceae > Sequoia > Sequoia sempervirens. The sequence goes on along the minus strand of VDFB02000017.1, from coordinate 369,371,512 downwards.
CTTTCCATCTATCCATCAATATTCCTTCCAACCTCCTATCCATTATCCAACATTCATCCCCCATCATTCTCCTTTAATCCAAACCTTTGCATAAGTCCTTAGATTCTTTCATCATATCATTAATTTGCCAACATTTAGGAGTCTAATTCCCATTTTCCATGGTCTATTAGAGGGATATTTGGTTGTGAAACTTGATGCTTAAGTCCTTCCTCCATCTCCCTATCATCCATATCCTATCTTCCATGTTCCTCTTACACTCTACACTTAGGGACAAGTTTTGTCCATCTTAACATTCATGGTCATTATCCTTTCTATGCTCATTCCTTACATTTCCCCCTTTGATCTTGACAAGGTTAAGGATCTTCTTGAACATCATATATCTTATCCTATACGCTTTATCCATATCTTCCATACCATATCTTTCATCTTATCCATATTCCATCATTCTTACTAAATACATCCTTTCTTCCTTTCCTTGGTCTTGATGAGGAATAGGGGGGAAATACTTGGGCCTTGTGTTTGTATCTTATCTAGTTGATCTTGATCATCCCATTCATTATTTTTATCCTTGTTTTCTTCCATTCCATATTTCCTAGCTTATCAAAATTCATGTCACCATGTCCCTTTGCAACCTTGAATCTTATCATGCAAATCATATTTGAGCCTAGTTGTAAAACATTATCCAATCCTCATATCTTTTGTCAACCAATCATCAACAATCATCAAACTTATCATACTTAAAGGAAATTAACGATCCTAAGTACTTATCATCATCATGCCTTATGGAATCAATCATTCCTAGCATCTTAATCAATCAACCATTATCATCTTTTGACAAGAGATATATTGCTTGTGTGACATGTTTTGCAATGAATCTTTCATTTTAATCTTTCATTTATCCATGGTTGCATTCCCCATATTGTGGGAAATCTTGTTCCTTCAATCAGTTATATAATCTCATTTCATCTTAAATATCCTGAAAAATCCAACAACAATAAAAAATCCACAAAAAATCCACAAAAAAAAGAGAAAAATACAAAAAAAAAGTGAAAAAGTAAGAAAAATACAAAAAAATCATAAAATCTAAAAAAGTGCAATAAAACCTCATGTACATATCCTGGCAATGTGGTCGTGTCTCACCCTAGCTTGGGGGAAAAATCCTAAACTCACTGGGAGCAATATACTATAAAGCTTAATCAAATGGACAAACAATAGTATGACAACGGAGCAAACACAATGATCATAGGAAAAATCAACATTGAACATACATCAAACATCAATTTTTTTTAGAAAATCAACCATCCACATCAAAACAGTTGAAATCAAATCATTCAAAACAACTCTAGATGGATGATATTCTTTTGAATCATGATCTAATCGCTTTAGCTTGAATGTTCAAATGTTGTACTTTGATTTTTGTTATCATTTCTTTGGAGAAACTCGATGATGTATTGAACTAAAGAAGCTAGGAAGGAGAATGGTTTTTTTCTTTGTCTGTTGTATGTGATTTGATCATTATAATTGTGTGAATTGTCGCGAGATGTGCTCTACAAAGTATCACTGATGACATTTCAAATTTACATAGGAAAATGATTGATTCTTGTCTATTTATGCAAGAAATGCTCAAGACATCTCAGTTTAATTATACCTAGATGCCTGTGTTAACTTGCAATATCAAAAATCATGAAAGTAGTACTTAGGTCATCATGGTCTAGCTCATACCATCGATGCTTGTACTCACTTTCAACATTTTAAAGGCTCGATGATGATAAAAGCATGATAAATGGACTATTAAGGTGACAACGTTTGCATATGTAGATTTGCATGGTTAAATTATATTTCATTCATATTAGTTTTGCATCTGCATTATAGATTTTCCAAGGCTGGTGAATCAATAACATGATAGAGCAATCATAAAATATCTGACTGAATAAGTGTACATCATCAAGTTTTAGTACATTAATCAATCCTATACTGGGGCATATCAATCAAAGCTGATAAACCACATCGACTGATGATATCTATATCGGCCTGCACCAAATGCAGAATCATGTCCCATGTCTTTGGGAGGAACTCTAAAATCCTCCTATGATCATAACATATCACAAATCAACAATATTATCAATCAATCAACCTATCAATCTAATCGGCTCTAGTGAGACTTTGATCAAATCTCATGAGCGACTATCATTGAGCCTAGCCTATCATGAGGTCAAACATCAATATGTTATTGATCCTTGCCTATCATGAGGTCAATCAATCAATCTATCACTGATCCTTGCCTATCATGAGGTCAAACATCAATCTATTATTGATCCTCACCTATCATGAGGTCAATCAATCAATCTATCAATGAACCTCACCTATCATAAGGTCAATCAATCAATCTATCAATGAACCTCGCCTATCATGAGGTCAATCATCAATCTATCATTGATCCTCGCCTATCATGAAGTCAATCAATCAATAAATCATTAAATCTCACCTATCATGAGATCAATAATCTTCTAATTTATCAAGATCATCAATCAATATCAAATCAAAGGCTAACATGATCAAAAATCATCAAACACAAGGAGGCAAAGTAGGGCAACATTTAATCAACTAGTAGAATCAGTATTCTTTATTGGGAGATAAATCATCAAATCATCATAAAATCATAAAAAATTGAAAAAATCCTAAAAATCAAAGGAAATTCATCGATTTATCTCCTGTGGGGGCATATATCCATCATCACTTGAAAATCAACGTCTGGGGCATATCAAAAATTATTTTGTCAGTACTAGCACCAGGAGCAAAATTTTCTTTGAAGCAATGCGTAAACACATCACTTCAAAGAGGGGCAAAATGTATACACCTAAAAATGGTTGGATAAATTTGATTAATTAAATACATTTATTTGATTAATTAACCTTTAATTCATCTACTATTGAATAAATAAAATTATTTATTTATATAGTTCATTTCTTTAATTCTTCTATTCTATTTACATTCTTATAATTATTCTCTCTTAATTAAATAATCAACTTCAATAGTTTGTATTATTTAATTATTTATTCCCTCTTAATTAAATAAACTAAATCATATAGTCTTATTTAATTATCATTATCCCTCTTTTATTAAATAAACAATTTCAAATATTTGTTTTATTTAATAATTGTTAGTTCTTCCAAATATTCCAATTTCCTCTAAATTGAATATTTCCAATTTCTTGCTAATTTGAATAAATCCAAATATTCAATTAAAGCATATTTCTATAGCTATTTCCTCTTTTCACTCATCATATCCACCAACAAAATTAGATATTTTATATCTAATTAATTCAACTCAGCCTTCACGGACAAATTTGGAGACAAATTTGAAACAAATTATAGGCAAAATTCTTCATCTTCTTCCATTGATCATTCTTATCCTCTGGCATAATGTTTTTGTGGGGAGGAACAAATCTCCATAATCTTCTCGAGCTTCTTCATCCTCCACCATTGAATCTTTCAAATCAAATCCAAACCTTTGCCTTGCTGCCACATCACAAATATGTTGTCGGGAATCTATAAATACAACTTCTTTCTACAAGAAAAGGATCCCAAATTTGTGCAATCTTACTATGTAGAAATAGCATTAGAGCAATCAAGCATTTGAGAAATAGCAATAGCAAATCATTTTAGAATAGCAATCATAATCATGGGTTTTCATTTAGTTGCATCTTAGTTTATGGTAGTTTCTTTTATCAACTTCATGTCAATTTCATCTACAGAATCCTCAGCATATCATTTAGCAATTATCGTATAGGATTAGATTCCTACATTTTACATCATCTCATTCTCTAGATTGGCATTTTAATAGTCACAGTGCTTACACAATCTGAGAGCCACCATGATTTAATAAATCTTTAGAGATAGAGAGCAATGGGACGACTTTGAGAGATTTCTTGTTTTAATTAGATTAATTATTTGTTTGAAACTCTTAATATAATGTATTATTGATTGTGTCTGTTATTCATTTACGTATATTTTACTCACACACTGTGATGCACATTTTAATAGTGTACTACATGTCACTCATTCATTTATTGATCATACTCTAGAATCATAGTAGAATTTGTATTTTCAACTTCATAGAGTTTTATTTCCTTTGTGCCATCTGTGTATTCATGGTTGAGTAGTGTTCTATATGTTCACTCATGTAGTGTTTTGTGTCTCTTATATTGATCTAAATTTTTGGAGGTTCATTGATTTTGGCAAACATTAGTTCATCTTCTACCGAGTTTACAACTTCAATATGCTTTAGGAGTTCTTCATCATCATGTTCCTATCTTCATGGGACATCTTTTTATGAGGTCTTATCCTTCTCTTTCTCTCTTTTGGAGATAAGTTTTGTTCCCATTGGGTTTTCTCCATTTGTGAGAGATCATTATTGTACATGAGTACCTTATTAGGCCTTGTTGCTAGGACTCATCTTTTTAGTGTTTAGTGTACTCCCCAAGTATCACTTAAGGGGGGTGTTAGTGTGAAAATAAATATTATCAAACTAGTTAGATTTTAGACTACTTAGTAGAGTCCTACTCAAACTACACTTAAGCTCACTTATAGGTTATCTAGACTTTTTTCTCACCTCATGTAGACTCATCAAGTGTCTCAACACTTGTCCATAGAGTACTACACTTGTTTCATACTTGGAGGGCTAGTCAAAGTTTGACTCCTACCTTCTCACCTCTTCTTGCTTTCATTTATAAGAAAGGCTCATTTGTACATTTCATCATCACATGCTTATGATATTTTCTCATTTCATATGTTTATTTATGGATTGATTTGAGTTTGCAAGCAGATCTTGGATTCTCCAACACAAAGGACATGGTCAAAGAGGAGTAGTGCCATAGGTTGGTGATATGGAAATTATAGAAATGATAAGAGAAATTATAGTAAGGTTATAAGCAATAGAGGAAACATAGAGAAGAGGAGTACACATCAAAGATGTTAGAGAGGACAAAGAAGAAGAAGTGGTATAAGGAGATGAAGCAAATGAAGCAAGCAAAGTTGAATTAGACCAAAGAGAAGAAATATTCTTGAGAGAGATGTCCAAAATCAATAGCGAACCTAGATTGGAACCTCCCTACTATAATGGTAGCCTAAAACCTAAAAAATTATACACTGGATATAAAAAATTGAGAAGTATTTTGAATTTAAAGGAGTTGAAGATGATAGGAAAGTGAAGTTTTCCTACACAAAGTTGAAAGGAGATGCATCCCTATGGTGGGAACACTTGCAAAGAGACAAAGAATAGGTAAATATAAGATTAAGTCATGGGATAAAATAATGACACAGTTGAAGGCTAAATTCTTGCAAGTATATTATAACCTAAGTATGTTTAGGAAGTTACAAAACCTGAAACAAAAAGAATTCAATGTCAAGGAATACACAAAGGAGTTCTACAAATTGAGCATTATGGTAGGATATGTTGATGATGATGATGATGAGAAGGTGTCAAGGTATGTGAATGGTCTATAATTATCTATTTAAGATGAGATTAACATGGTTAGATTGTAGTGTATAGAAGAAGTCTACTAGTATGCTTTGAAGTTAGAAGAAAAACTAGCTAGGAAACAATAAACTAACTTAAGAGGTAGAGGGAGGTTATCACATGGAAGAGGGCATTTAGGTGGTGGAAGAGGATACTAAGGAAAACAAGAAGAATCCAATACCTCCTAGAAAATTTCTTACACTTAGGAATTTGGAGGAAGAGGAGGTTATCTTAGAGGCAGAGGTGATTATTCTGGAGGTAGAGGAAATTTTGGAAGAGGCAAAGAAAGAGGGTTAAGTGGTACTTGTTACCAATATGGTGAAACATAAGGAATTTAAATGTCCTAAAATACAACTCAACTATAGTTAAGGAAAGGAGACCAAAATTCATGTGATCCAAGTAGAAGATGAAAGTGTAGCTTTACCCAAGCATGGAGAAGATCCTAAAGATGGAGAGTCCCTAATAATGAAAAGAATTATGTTGAAACAAGAAAAGGAGAAATTTATTTAGGAATAAATGTAAGTCTAGAGGGAATTTTGTAGAGTCGTCATAGATAGTGGTAGCACTAACAATATATTGTTAGAGGCAATGGTGGATAATTTTTAGTTTAAAAGGAAGAAACATCTCAATCCCTATAAGGTTTCTTAGTTGTAAAAGGGACACCAATTACTAGTAAGTGAATAATGCTTAGTGAATTTTTATATAAGAAATTATGAGGATGAAATAATGTGTGATGTGATGCCAATGGATTCATACCACATTTTTTTGGGAAGACCTTGGAAATATGATAGGAAATCCATACATGATGGTAAGACTAACTGTTATAAGTTTAAGAAGAATGGGAAGGAGTATATATTAAATCTTGTGAAGGATAAGGATGAGAAAATGGAAAAGAATCCCAGGGTTTATTTGGTGACTATAAAATAATTCTTGAAATATTTTAAGAAGGAGAAGGCATGTTATGCTTTCATTCCTAAGACTGCAGAGGTTAGGACAATAAAGAAGGAAGAAATTCTCATGGAGGTACAATAGGTTTTAGGTGTTTTTTCAATGATTTTGAAGGAATTACTTAATGGATTACCACCAATGAGGAGCATAAGCCATTGTATGGACTTGATACTAGGGGATATTTTATCAAAAAATGCACCATACAAAATAACCTCAATGGAGACTGAGGAGATAAATAGAAAAGTACACGAGTTATTAGATAAGGGTCTTATTAGATAAAGTTTGAGTCCATGTGTTGTACCTACTATACTCACACCAAATAAGAATGGAGAATGACAAATGTGTATAGATTCAAGAGCCATAAACAATATAACTATCAAGTAAATATTTCCTTTGTCCTTGATGGATGACATGATGGATTTTTTTAGTGGAGCCAAGCACTTCATCAAGATAGATTTGAAGAGTGGATACCATCACATAAGGATCCAGGAAGGATATGAATGGACTTGACTAGGTTAAAAATAAAGTATGGTTTGTATGAGTGGTTGGTGATGCCATTTGGGTTAACAAATTCCCCAAGTACCTTCATACGGTTGATGAATGGGGTACTAAAATCTTTTCTTGGAAAATTTGTGTGTATTTTAAAATGATATCTTGATTTTTAGTAAGACATAAAAAGAACATCTAGTGTATAATAGAGAATTTTTGTAAAGGTTAAAAGAGAATAAATTTCTTGTGAATTTAAAGAAATGTAGTTTCATGAAGAACGAACTAGTATACCTAGGTTTTGTGGTGCTAGAAAAAGGGTTGAAGATGGACTTAGAGAAGGTCAAGGGAATAGTAGATTGACCTTCACCTACAGATATGTTTGAAGCTAGAAATTTTCATGGCTTGGTGAGCTTCTATAAGAAGTTCATAAGGAATTTTAGTGGGATATTTGCACCTATCAAAGAGATTATGAAAGGTGGTAGGAAATAATTTTAATGGATAGATGAAGCAGAGAAGATTTTTAAACTATTGAAGAGGAAAGTGATAGAACAACTAGTGTTGGTGTTGTCATATTTTAGAAAAGTATTTTAGGTGTACTATGATGCTAGTGATAATGAAATTTGAGGAGTTTTAACTCAAGAAGGAAGACACATTTCCTATTTCAATGAGAATATAAATGAAGCAAAGAGGAAGTACCTAGTATATAACCAATAATTTTATGACATACTATAAGCCATGAATAAATGGAGACATTATTTGTTTCCTAAGTAATTTGTACTATAGGCAGACCACTATGCCTTGTAATTTATCAAAATTCAAGGTAAGTTAAATGAGAGATGTATGAAATGGGTGGAGTTCTTACAAAGTTACTATTTTATTTTGAAATGTAGAAGTCATAGTACAAACGAGGTAGTAGATGCACTTAGTGGAAGGTGTTTATTAATGAATGATTTAAGAGTTAACGTTATTGAATTTGATGCAATGAAGGAGTTGTATCCAAATGTTATTGATTTTAAGGAAGCATGGACAACTAGTAAGAGTCAAGTGGAAAAGGACAAGACTCCATGGTTGGAGTATATCATTCAAGATGGATCATTGCTAAAAGGACAAATATTATGTATACCTAGGGATTCAATGAGAGAGAAACTAATAAGAGAAAATCATAGTAGAGGTATGAGTGGACATTTTAGTGTAGATTAAACCGTAGCACTTTTAAATTAAGGATATTATTGTCCTGGGATGAATACAAATGAAAAGAAGATAATATAAGGGTGTATAATTTGCCAGCATGCAAAAGGAGTAACATAAGTATGGAAAAAAAATTCCTATACCAAAGAGACCATGGGAGAACATAAGCATGGATTTTGTTTTGGGATTGCCTCAAACACAAAGAGGTAATGATTCAATTTTTGTTGTAGTTAACATATTTTATAATATGGTTCATTTTATACCATGTCAAAAGAGTAATGATGCTTCCCACATAGAAAATTTGTTTTTCAATGAGGTAGTTAGGATGCATGGATTGTCTAAGAGTATTGTCTTAAACAGGGATACTAAATTTGTTGGCCATTTTAGGTGTACACTATGAAAGAAGTTGGGAATGGATTTGGGGTTTAATTCAACCTATCATCCCTAAACTAATGGGAAAATTAAAGTTGTGAATATGAGTTTGGGAAATTTGTTGATATGTTTAGTAGGAGATAAACCAAATTGGTGGAACTTGAAATTGGCTTGAGAAAAGCTTTCCTACAACAATATTGTCAAAAAGAGTGTCGAAAAAAAATCATTTTTCTATTATTTATGGATATAGTTCAAGGGGTGTTGATGAGTTAAGGGATAGTGTAGACTTGACCAAGAAGAGTGGTGTGGTAGAGGATTTTGTTGAATACATTCATGAGTTTCATAAGAAAGTGAAGAAGAATTTGGAGAAGAGTGGCATTCAATACAAGGAGCATGTTGATATGTATAAAAGAGAATAATATTTTCAAGTGGGTGACATGGGTATGACATAGTTGAGGAAGGAGAGGTTCCCACCATGAACATATAATAAATTTAAATGGAAGAAGATAGGCCCATGTAGGGTTTTGAATAAATTTTCATCCAATGCTTATGAAATAGAACTTCCTACAGGTATAGACATATCTCCCATTTTCAATGTTGTTGATATGTACAAGTATCGTGAAGGGGAGACAAGTGCACAAGGGGATCCAAATAAAAATTTGTATGGTGCATGAGAATGGATACATTAGTCTCCTACAAATAAATTTGAAGAAATAGATAAGGTGATTGGTTCTCAAGAGGGAAGGAGTATATGAAAAAACTGGTTTATTGGAAGGACAAACTTGTAGATGAAGCCTCTTGTATGAATGTTGTAGATTTGGCTAAGTATGGAATTCTAATTCTAGACTTGGAAAAGCTTTGATGAGTTACAAACTCATAAAACAATCATTTTACCTAGCATGTTTGATGCAAGAGCATATGGGTCCACATGCAATCTTGCATTAACCAAAAATATTTCCATTTAGTTCAATTAATTTTGGTTTGGTAGTATTAGTTTGGTTAGTTTATTCAAGAGGATTTTCATAAATAATTTTGAAAATCTAATGATGTCACCTTGTAGAGGAGCTTAATGGATATTTGCAAGTCCAATTTGGTGAAGAGTGGACAAATTTTGGCTAAGTTATAGCTTTATGGGTTTTTGCTATGTTACCAATTGTGGACTTTTGAGTTGCTATTGAACCTACCCTATGTGGATGTTTGGTCTACCATGGGTCTTTCCAGAGAATTATTACTAAATTGATCATTTTTAATAGGTTCTATTGTATTGGACCGGTTCTAATGTGTTTGTCTGCATGAGTTGGCATTGAAAGGTTTGTCCATATTCACATATGATTCTAAGGCAAGAGAATCAATTTCTTTGTATCAACCCATAAAATTTTAGCCAGTTCTATTGACTTTCCCTGCATGATGTAGTACCTATAGATTCTCCCACATAGTGATAACTTTAGATTTATCTAGCTTACATGAATTCCTTGTTCATCTACCTCTTTTAGGAATTCCATATCCAATAGAAGTTTGGGGGTTCATCATGGTCATATGAACTTTTATGGGTAAACTCAAATGCATCAAATATTGGAAAGTTAATAAATCGGTTCAAATGAATAGTTTCATTGAGGACGCCAACATGACATCAATTGATTTCATTAGGAGATGATGTCACTATGTACAAGTTGTGGAGTTTTACTAACCAATTGAACTTGAAGTGAGATTTCTTGTTTGAACTAGTTGATTGTGATTTTTTCACTTATAGCTACATTTGTGAGTTTCCAACTTGATGCTACACTTGTAGACTTCTAAATTGCTATCGTATTTTGATGTTTGTTCAATGAATTGGCGATTGTAATGATCAATATTGAATCCAATTCGATTTTCTAGCGACTAATGAATAAAATGATCAATGCACACATTTTGGGATCTTTGGAAAATTTTAGAGAAGGGTGATTGTGATAGAATTCACTTTGATTGTACTCTTGTGTTAGAATTTTTCTGCCAAAAAAATTAGGGTTTCAATTGTTCTATAAACATTGCTTTTTGTTGAATATTAGATTTTAGTTTGGCCTATTTGATAGAATTTTCCAATTTTGATTGCATCACTACCACTCACCAATGGACCATATATCAAATGGATGTAAATAGTGCATTTATTCATGGTGATATACAAGAGGAAATCTATATGACACAATGACATGGGTTCATTCATGATTATTCCTTGGCATGCAAACTTTATAAGTCCCTTTATGAATTCAAACAAGCCCTTAGCTCTTGGTATGCCAAGATAAATTATTTCCTTCTTTCTCTTGGCTTCAATAGATATCATTTTGACCCTACCATATATATTCTATGGAAATATGAATGAATTCTCATGTTGGTATTAAATTTTGGTGACTTGATTCATTAAAAGTTCTTCATCTATGATTGGTTCTGCATAGTTTTTTCTACATGAAAGATTCTATATGACAACCTTAGGGTTGTTATATTACCTCCTTGGGATTGAGATTCCTCAAATTGATTCTAGGATAAGTATTTCTCAACCAAAATATTCTCTTGATCTACTACCACACTTCTAGATAACTACTTGTAAGCTCAACCCAACACCCTTTCTATTAGGCATCAAATTGGAGGCTCATTATTTGAATCTTCTTATTGATGCTAAGTTATATCGACAACTTGTGGGGAGTCTCATATAACTCACACATACTTGAACTAATATTTATTATGTTGTTGACATATTCTCTCACTTATGCAAGAACCTTGTGAGCTTCATTAGAAAGTTACCAAATGTATACTACACTATGTAAAAGGGACACTATGCAATAGGCTAAGATATAGACTTATAAGGATACACAAAATTTGAGGATCACAAGTCCACATATAGCTACAACTTTCACCTTAGATCTAGTCTTGTATGTTGGTTGAGAAAAAAGTAACATGTTATTGCTCTTTTATCTACAAAGGTATAAAAAAGGGGGTTACAAATGCTACTACAAAGGCCATATGGCTTCATCGTATCTTGATAGAGTTTGATATCACCTATTAGCTACCATCCATCATCTATCGTGACAACCAAAGTGTTATTACAATCTTAAGAAATTTAGTTCGTCATCAACAAATGAAACATATTAAAATACACAAGGACTACATCGAAGATATTTTACAAGAACAAATCATTGATCTTCCATATTGTCATACATTGGAGTAGATTGTAGACATTTTTACCCTTTCTAGAGAGCATGTATGTTCATCTTCAAGCTCTTATAAGGGTGCAAGACACTATCACTTTGGGGGGTTTATGTAGTCCTCCCACTTCCCTCCTTGGGATAAAGTTTTTTTCCTATGGGTTTTCTCTTTCTCTTTTTCTAGGGGGTATAATCTCTATTCTTTGTACCTTGGGATTAAGTTAGATTGTATATGAGTACCTAACACGACTTGTCTTATCATGACTCATTTTTCTTTCCTAAGTTGTACTTAAGGGAGGCTTTTGGTGTAATTATTTATTTATTGCATGTATTGTTTTGATTTTACTTAGGTAATTAATATTTATTTACTCATGGAAACTAGGAAATAATTAAGCACATGTGTCATCTCCTTGATTAATGGAAGCACATTCCACCTATACTTCACTCAACTCTTCGACTCACATTAGTTAGGTTCCACATCTTCCTCATCAAGTTGAGTCTACTTTACACCACAACTCCTATATGTGGACTCAATCCTTAATACCACCAAGGCTTTCTAGGACACTTATCATCTTGGCCCATGCATCCCAAATCCTATATATATGTAGTTATTTCTTATCTTTTGAATGCTATAAAAATTATTGTCATTATTCTATTTTGATTTTAGGGAGATTTAATGTTTTAATCATTCTTTATTATTAAATATATCAAATCTAATTTAGATAGATCCAAATAGTTTACATACATTTTATATTTTTAATTCCTTCATCCAACATTTACAAAGAAATGTCTTATGGTTTTGTTATCTACAACTACCGACCATTTTAGTCACTTAGGGTGCTAAAAAAATATACCAAATTGATCAATAAGATAGTCAATTTTACATAGTTTATAAATTATTGAAATTAGCACCCAACCTCTTTTTTTACTAATAATATCTTACAAATTTAATTTTCAAATAACTTATCAATTTCTCTAATTTTATAAAATTTTACTGAATAAGTTGTACATTGGTGGACTATATATTAGTTGAACACTTAAGACACAACTAACATAATTCATTTATTCTAAATAACATGGCTCATTGACCCACTTCTTTACTACGCCAACCTATCCAAATATGTATAGATTTATCAATCTTTGATCAAATATGCCTAAATACATTCATATCTAGGGTTTAAGTAGGAAATTATAAGGTAAGGTGTGTTTGGTCTATAGGCTCTTTGATATAATTTTTCCATTTATAAATAGTGAACTAACCTAATATTTTAGAGCTCTAACTATGAAGGTTTGTGCTATCCCTTCTCAAAAAAAGGAAGCCAGTAACTTTCAAGCACTAATAACTAGCTAGTGCACTACATATTTTAGATGGTCAATAGCTTCCTATGGTGAAGTATTTTCTAACCCTAGATGATATTCCAATATACCTAAAGGTACATGAAAGCTCACAACTCTATACATATGTTTTTTGAGGCTTGGATATTGGTGATCAAATCCCACCTCACTTCACAAACTAATTCAACTTACTTGATTGATGCATGAGTATCCGAGGTGTACGAGAAATCTTGCATCACTGAAATAAACATTTTCTTTTGATTTTTGTTTGGTTTGGTGAGTATTCATGAAGCTTATTTCCTTTAAAGTCCTAAAGAATAGTTAGAAATTTTAAATTTTCAAAAGAGGGCTAAAAATAGTAGGGTATATATTTTTAGTAAGTTTATATATGATAACATTGGTACTTGAAATTTTCTACAAAGCTCCATAATGGTAAATTACACATGGGTGAGTTTTGATTCAATATTCACTCTAAAATTGAAGATATTAATCACTTAAGTTTCCAAAGTCCTGGAAAAGTCTTTAAATTGAGTTTAAAGGCTTCAAATGACCTTTTTTGGCCTTGGTCAATCATAACATAGAGCTCTTTGAGCACTTCAATTTAAAAAATGGACTCAATCTGGTGCTTAGATCAAAAGTTATGACTCCCAAAAGTTGAGCTATTTTTGGGGTAGGAGTTACAAATTTTAAATTGGCTTGGTGGTGCCCAACACGATTTGACATATTTTTCTGGAATTTTGAAGTGGTCGATAGAGAGGGGAAGGTGGTAAGTCATTAGAATGGGGGGAATGAAGAAAACAAAAGCAGATTTAAAGATATAATGTAGTAGAAGGCCCCAAAAACCTAGGAATGAAGTTGTAATGTGTTGCAACTCATTTAGGATTTGATCCTCTATTTCATTTTATATTTCTATCATGTAAACATTACTATTTTCAATAAATAATTCATTTTTTCTTGTGTAAATTTGTGTTTTTGTGTATTGTGTGATTTTCCCCTTCATCATTAACCAAAAATCGTAATTATTTGACGACATTTGAAAACCCTTGGCATAAGATTTCTAACTCAAACCACTAATACAAAACAAGGAAAAATATATCATGTGCACCCAAAATAGGGCCCATTTTTCGGTTAAAGCACTATATTATACATATTTAAATGAAAGTACTTCACATCAAGGTATAGAAACACTATAGTTATCCACACAAATTAGATATATTACTCTAACAACTAATTGTTCATGTTTCAATTTAAGTGAACTTGTATACATAACTATTAGATAGCTTAAGTGGGATTAATTTCCTTAACCTTTAGATATATAATTTCATTTTTAAGTATGTGATGAATAGTTGTGTCTCACTAGTACTATGGGAGATGCACAACTAAATATCATGTGCTTTCACCTTAACTCTACTTACTTTCATTTACATTCCATTTCCTTTTTCAATCATTAATTTATTGATTGGTTTAAATTTATTAAGTTTATTGATTAAATAAATTACTGTATTGCTTATCTATAGCATTATAATTATCGAAGGCGATATTTATTTAGAGAAACTCATAGTACCATAATTGAATTATATCGTACAATTTAATGATATTAATTTAGTTTAATGCAAGTTTTATTATGATCTAATTATAATATTATCATTACATTACTATGAATTTAAGTTCATTTACTATTGAACATAAAATATAATGCACCCACTAAAAGAACAATCCTTTCTTTGTAAGAAATTTTCCATTAACTAAAATTTATCATTCATTCTAGAATTTCCTTGTTAATCTAAATTACATATTACAAATTATTATCTAAACTACCTTGTCTAGTTAAAATGTTTGTAAGATTTAACTATTGTAGGTCACTTTGCATCTACTAGTTAAATAGGAACATAAGGAGAGAATAATATTGTGATACAATTCCATTAATCATATTTATCCATCACCATGACATATTCATTAGTTTTTCGTTTGTCTCATCTCTGTATTTGGTATTAAGTTGTTTAGTTGATTGTTATGGAAATTTCCACATTATTTTATAGTCATAGTTTTCTTTGATAAAATATTGAATACATACTTTTGTTTGCATAGTTATGTTATACCATATATCCATTAGATTCTAATTTGATTCTACAAAGTTAATAAACTTATAAAGAGAGTCAATGATTTGTAATGATAAAAACTATATGTTATTATGATTTTAAACAATCTATTCAATAAAATTACAAATAAAAGACATTCTAACATAACTTTTTAATTTAGATTTGTACATTTCAACATGGATGTGTGTGTGTATGTATATATGTGTGTATATACATATATGTGTATACACACACATATGTATACACACACACACACACACACACACACACACACACACACATATATATATATATGTATATATACATAAATATATACATATATACATACATATATATACATATATACATATATATATATATACTATATATATATACACATATATATATATATATATATCATATGGAATAATATAATATTTATAATAAGAAGACCATGTTCAAATTCATAATCAATGTAGATATAGAAGATTAACTTTCAAGAATAATAATTATTTTTGGGATTAGGATGATATTCATCATCTA
Source organism: Sequoia sempervirens (assembly GCA_007258455.2). Taxonomy (NCBI): domain Eukaryota; kingdom Viridiplantae; phylum Streptophyta; class Pinopsida; order Cupressales; family Cupressaceae; genus Sequoia; species Sequoia sempervirens. Next base: position 369,355,866 of record VDFB02000017.1, on the reverse strand, counting down.
AGCTCATCCATGAACATAATTACCATAGCCACCCATGCCCCCAAATCCCAAACATGTGAGAAGACATAATAATCCATTGGCCATCTTAAACAATCAATTAGTCATCATCCCCAATGATATTTTAAAGGTTATCCAAGTTTGAAATCTTCATTATAGAATCCAAACTAATCTTGAATCTTTGTTTCCAAAGTGGATTTTATTACCCTTAAAATTTTATTTAAAATAACAACCCTAATTAGACACAAATCCTTTCATTTAGTCAATAGAAAATTGTAAACGTAAATCCTTGAGGGTTTGAACAATACACAGACTTCTAAAGAGTAATATTAATCCTTTAATAAATAACAAACACACATAGATACACAAAGAGGAGTAATAATTGGAAAAGGAGACAAAGATCTGTAAATGACCAAGGTTACAAATCCACATTATAACACCTAGTTAAGATAAACTAGATTATAGCTACACCCCAACACATGGCCATAATTTCTATAGTGGTTTATAGCCTAATGCCATTTCGATATAATTTCTCAATTTTAAATAAAAGATGATAGTGTTAGGATAGGTGACGTTATAATTGCTATCTTAAGTTGATAATTATGTGTCTCCACATTCTCTAGAAAGTGTTCTAGAGGACATGAGGGAAAAATATTTATTATTTATTTCCTATAACAAATTATAATTGCATTTAAAGAGGCAGACCCTCTACGATACTGATTGCAGGGTATCTTAGAAGAATATTCTTCTTGGGTGTCCAACTTTGTGAGTGGAGACCACTTTGGTGTGCATGTCCTTGCATATTTTGCATGCTCTTGCATAGTTGGGTGCCCAGGGTTGCATGTTGGTGCATGCTCATGCATGAAGCCATAAGAGCCATCAGAGAGTTATGGAGCACTCGGTATTGACCAATTTTGATTGGCTATGGGTTAGGTGCCCATGTGAAGGCCATGTGATTATTCAATATTTTATGCCATGTTTATGGGATATCCACTAAGGGGGACATGGATTTTTCCAGGTGGTTTTTCTTGTTTTTTGGGATACCATTTGTGGTATTCTCTCCCAAAAACTTCTATATATTGGAGCCTTGAGATGGTGTTTTGTAGAGTTTGTTTGTAGGTTGTTAGAGCAATGAAGTGGTGCTAAAATTCAAAGAGAAGTGTTGTATTGTTGCATCTCATTTGAAGATTAATATAAACATTGGATCTCTTTGGGTGTGGATTTTTTTCCCGCAAGGGTCTCCATGTATATCTTGTGTCACTTGTGTTTGATGACTTATGGTATTGTTGATTTTCTTTTATGTTTGGAATTATCAGTCATATAATTTATTTACGGTAATCTTGAATATATAATTTTAAATTTGCAACCACTTATTTGAGTTCATATTGCTGCAAGTTTTCACCTTGTATTTCCAACATTTGGTATCAGAGCTAACAGTTCTATTAAGAGAAGGATGCCTTTCTTTTGAGTATTGAAGGTTTTTTGGTTGTAGTGGGAGCTTGTGCATTATGGGTTTTGTAGATTTGTGAAGAAGATTGAAAACCATGGCTTCTACCTCTCGTCTAGATATTGAGAAGTTCAATGGCACTGGTTACGAGATGTAGAAGTTGAAGATGGAGGATATCCTTGAAGAGAGAGATCAGTGGTTGGTAGTTTCAATTGAAAAGAAACCATAATCAATGTCTAATGAAGATTGGAGGAAAATGGACAAGAAGGCACGAGGAACCATTCAGTTGTGTCTTGCAGATTCCCCTCCTAAATGTTTCAAAGGAATCTATTGTATTCAAGTTGTGGAGGATAGGCGAAATCTATCAAACTAAAAATCTAACATATAAGTTATATCTTGAAATATGTTTGTATTCTTTTAAAATGATGGATGGTGATTCTATTGAAAAACATTTAAATTCTTTTAATATGATTATAAGTTAGCTTGCATCTATATATGTTAAGATAGAAGAAGAAGATAAATGTATTTTGTTACTTTGCTCTTTACCTGAATCTTGGGAAATTTTAATTGTTTCCATGAGTGGTGGTGGTATATAATTGAAGATGGATAGTCTTGAATTGCTATACTTATTTCATAAGAGATGAGGAGAAAGCCCATAAATGCAGGCTCCCAAGATGCCTTGCATTGCAAGGAAGGTCCAAAAAAAAGGAGGGCCCAAAGGGGACAAAAAGAGAGACAAGTCTAAAGGATGTTCTAAAACCCTTAGGAAGAGAAAAGTAAAGTGTTGGAATTGTGGTAAGAGAGGGAATGTAAAGGAGTGTAGAAACAAGAAAAAGAGTTTGGATACTACCATGAAAAAGTCCTCAGAGGATGGTGATTATGATGCTTGGCTTATTGTTTCATATTACTCCTACCATATGACTCCTCACAAGGAGTGGTTTACTTCATATTCAACTTATGATGGGGGAGAAGCTTTTCTTGGTGATAACAACATGAAAAAGATTATTGGTAAGGGAAAGGTAAAGTTGTGTTTTAGTGATGGAAGGGTTAAAACCCTTGATCATGTTTTACATATTCCAGGACTTGCAAGAAATTTACTTTTAGTATCCAAGTTGAATGATTCTAAAATGCATGTGACATTTTTACAAGTTTGGTTGCAAGTTACTAAGACCTGGAGTTTGGTGATTGCTAAGGGATCTCGGATTGGGACTTTGTTTAGGCTTAATGACTCTAATTTTTGTAACTCTACCAATGTAACTAGCATTGAAAATGCATGTATGTTGTGGCACCATAGATTGGGTCACATAAGTGAAAAGGGTCTTAAGACCATTTTGAATAAAAAGTTGGTTGATGATATTTTTGATTATTATGTTGGTAAAAATGATTTTTGTGAGCATTGTGTGTTTGGTAAACAAAATAGATTATCATTTCCTAACAAGTCTAATAAAGCTAAGAGATTATTAGAGATCATTCATTTGGATGTGTTTGGATTAGCGGATGTTGTCTCTTTTGGAAAATCTTGTTATTATATGTTACTTTCATTAATGATGTGTCAAGATACACTTGGATTTATTTTAGGCATGCAAAATATGAAGTTTTCACTAAGTTCAAGGAATTTAAAGCCTTAGTTGAGAAGAAAATAGATTATAAATAAGGGTGTTGAGATATGACAATGGGGGTGAATATTGTTCTAGGAAATTTGATGAGTTTTGTAAGCATGCAAGTATTGTTCGACAAAAGAGTACACCATTTATGCCTCAAAAAAATGGGTAGCAGAAAGAATGAACCAAACCTTGATGGAAAGAGTTAGGAGCATGTTGAGTGGTGCTAAGCTTGATAGATGCTTTTGGGTAGAAGCTATAAGTATTGCATGTTATTTGGTTAATAGATCTCCTTGTTTAGCTCTTGTTGATAAAACTCCTTATGAAGTGTGTATAAGTAGAAAGCCTTTTGTTTTATATTTAAGGGTCTTTGGTTGTGAGGATTTTATTCATGTGCCTCAAGAGAAGCATTCTAAATTAGATCCAAAAGCACATAAATGCATCTTTGTTGGTTACGATGAGAATGTAAAAGGTTATAAGCTTTGGAATCCACTAACTCGTAAAATGGTTTTCTCTAGAGAAGTGATTTTCATGGAGTTTAGAGCTTACTTAGGTGAAGAAAAACCAAAAGAGAAAGATAAGACAAAAATAGTGCACTTCGAGACAAAGATTGAGATGTGGGAAGATGCACATGTGGAAGAACAACTAGATGGATTAGAGGATGGAGAAGAAGAAGAGGGTTCAGAGAGTTTAGATGATGTGTAGGATGAGCATGTAGAAGAAGAAGAGCAACAAGAATCCCTTACTCCTACCTTGAGAAGATAAGGCAACATAAATCGGTTGACAGGTATAGACCATCCAATTTTTGTTGTGTATTTGCATTGTTGAGTACTAATGATGAACCTAGATCCTACAAGGAGGCTCTTTTTTAAGAAGAAAGTGAGTCTTGGATGTAGGCCATGCAAGAGGACATGATGGATTTGGATAGTTGTGATACCTGGGATCTTGTGAGTTTTCCCAAAGGAAGGAAACCCATTGGTTTTAAGTGGGTATTTAAAAAGAAATTTGGAGCAGATGGTCGGTTAGAGTGGTACAAGGCCAAATTTTTGGCCAAGGGCTACTCTTAGAAAGAGGGAGTTGATTTCGATGAAATTTTCTCTCATGTTGCTAAGTTAACTTCTATTACATTCCTATTATCTATTATTGTTGCTTATGATTTTGAAATAGAGCAAATGGATGTTAAAAATCCTTTCTTGCATGGGGATTTTGAGGAAGAAATTTATGTGATAACCTGACAATTTTGTTATGAAAGATAAAAAACACTTGGTTTGCAGGTTAAAGATAACTTTATATGGTTTGAAATAGTCACGTAGGATGTGGTACCAGAAGTTTGATGCATTTGCATTGAAGTTGGGTTTTGTTAGGAGTGAGAAGGATCGTTGTGTTTATATTAAGGCTATTAATGATCAAATACTAATCATTGTCTTGTATGTTGATGACATGTTGTTTATGGGTAATCACAAGGTGATGATTAGGGAGATTAAGACTCAAATTTTTGGCACATTTAATATGAAGGATTTGAGGGCTACAAAATATATCCTTGGGATGGAGATCAGTATAGATCGGGTTCACATAAAGCTTTGGTTAAGTTAGACAAAGTATGTTGATACCATTTTGCAAAGGTTTGATATGCATGGCTGTAAACCAATAAATATTCCATTTTTTATTGGTATTAAGTTGAGTTTAGACATGTATCCTAATTCTAATGATGATATTGAAGAGATGTCTAACGTTCCTTATGCTAGTAAGGTTGGTAGTTTTATGTATGCAATAGTTTGCACTAGACCAGATATATCCCAAGTAGTGGGAGTTTTGAGTAGGTTTATGTCTAACCCTAGTAGAGAGCATTGAACTTTTGTTAAGAGGGTATTTATATATTTGTGTGGTACTTTAGAATACTATTTGGTTTAATGATCTGTGCTTAAGTTAGTGGACATATAGGGTTTTGTTGATGTATATTGGGCAGGTGACTTGGATAGCCGAGGGTCCATTAGTGGCTATGTTTTTACTTTGTTTGGAGGTGCAGTGAGTTGGATGAGTAAGAGGAAGCCTACTGTTGCATTTTCCACCACTAAAACAAAGTATATGGTTGCTAAACATGCCTCTAAAAAGGAAATTTGGTTATAAAGACTTGGTAATGGCATTGGTTTTGATTGTAGGATAGTGAGGATTGGATGTGACATTCAAAGTGCCATATGTTGAGCCAAAAATCCTATGTATCATGCTTGTACTAAGCTTGTTGATGTTTAGTATCACTTTGTGTGAGAAATGATTAAGAATGGTAAGGTTTTGATTGAGAAGGTTGACACATTGGATAATGTTATAGATTCTCTGATGAAGCTAGTGACCACATATAATTTCTCTTGGTACAAGAAGGCCATGGGCCTTGATCATGTACTTGATTATATTTTATTTATATCTCATGGATGTAATTACAATGTATAATATCAAGTGGAAGAATGTTAGGATAGGTGACATTATAATTGCTATCCTAAGTTGATAATTGTGTGTTTCCACATTATTTGGAAAGTGTTCCAGAGGACATGAGGGACAAAATATTTATTATTTATTTTCTTACAACAAATTGTAATTGCATTCAAAGAGGTGAACCCTTTATGGTGATGGTTATAGGGAATATTAGAATAATATTCCTCTTGGGTGTCCAACTTTGTGTGTGGGGACCACTTTGGTGTGCATGTCCTTGCATGTTTTGTATGCTCTTTCATAGTTGGGTGCCCAGGTTTGGATGTTGGTGCATGTTCTTGCATGAAGCCGTTAGAGTTGTCAGAGAGTTATGGAGCACTCGATATTGACCAATTTTGATTGGTTATGGGTTATGCGCCCATGTGAAGGCCATGTGATTATTCAATATTTTATGCCATGTTTATGGGTTGTCCTCTAAGGGGGAGTGGGTTTTTCTTGGTAGTTTTGCTTGTTGTTTCAGGATACCATTTGTGGTATTCTCTCCCACAAAATTTTATATATTGGAGGCTTGAGATGGTGGTTTGTAGAGTTTGTTTGCAAGTTGTAAAAGTGACAAAGTGTTGTCAGAATTCAGAGAGAGGTGTTATATTGTTGCATCTTATTTGAAGATTAATACAAACATTCGATCTCTTTGTGTGTGGATTTTTTTTTATCGTAAGGGTTTCTCCACGTATATCTTGTGTCACTTGTGTTTGATGACTTGTGGTATTGCTAATTTTCTTTCATGTTTGGAATTGTCAATCACATAATTTCTTTATAGTAATCTCAAATATATAATTTCAGATTTGCAACCACTTATTTGAGTTCATATTGCTATAAGTTTTTACTTTGTATTTCCAATAGATAAGGTACTATGATCATTACCCTCACTTTTAATAGATAACCCTTGTTATTAGTTTATAACCTCATATGATAAAAATGATAAGTCAAAACTCCAGGAGATAACTAAAACATCAATAACCCATAAATAACCATGATTTCTATATTTATGCCTACAAATAACAGTTCATGTGTTGAAGGCCTTCATAAGTTTACAATCGAATAAAAAATAACCCATGCACATGATAATGCATGTCAAGACACGAATAATTCAAATAGCGTATATGTTTATAATATTTCACCCAATTATTAATTTGTTTAGACTATTAAGATATTCATATTAGGAGATTCCAAAACATCAATAACAAATAAAGGTAGCTTGAGAGACAACATAAAGCCTCACAGTCCACACTAATAATCTCCACATAGTCCATGACATGATGACAACTAATATAATGGTTAACATCCTTAAAAATAAAAAACCTAGTATTTACCATAACACACCAAAACAAACAATTCCAATAACTTAGACCTTTATGTGCATCAACAAGCTCCATGGAAAAAATTATACCACAATTGACAATTAAGACCAAATGAGCTTTTAATTGTGCAAAACTAACACGACATTCATAACCATGAAGAATGATATGAGGGGGTTTTTTTCGAAAAGATAATAAAGATAAATAAACATAACTTTCAAATGACCTTTTTCTAGTTCAAGAAGTATCCATAATTATTAATTCATGTTACAACATGTTAATTATAATCAAATACTATTAGGAAAAGCTAGGGAAACCATTGGGTATGTGCCAATCATACCTTAATTCAATTAATGCATGCCAATCAACCTATGATTGCAATGATTGAAAACTCCCATTGTGAGATTAACAAGAACACAATGCTAGTTGCATGATCTTAGGTTATAGGTTTTTACATTTATAAGAAATCAAAACATGTCAATTTAAGATATATTTAAATTAAATCAAATCTCACAACCATAGGCCAAAGGTTTAGCCTTTAGATTCAAAAATAGCTTAAATAATATAACTTTATATTTATATTATAATCAAAGATTAATATATAATATTTATCTATCTATCTATTTGTATATTCACGCACATGAATATTTAATACATAAATTTTGACTAATGTAATTTATATTCAATAGATATGGGTCATCCCACAATAATGGGTCCCAAACTTGAGACATTTTTGCTTGAAATCACATATTTTTTAGAAAAACATGATTTAACTAAAGGGCTTTAATTGAAGAGGGTTAGATAAGACCCCCTTAGATAAAACTCCTCTAATATTAAATCATACCCACAATGAATTCCCCTTCACACCTATCAAAATGTCGGTCAAAACACTTATTCTTTACCTTTTGAGGGATTAAATAAAGTCATTTAGGCATTATGTTTTGTAAGTATGTAGCCTTTATTATAAGGTTTCCAAAAAGTATAATTTTAAATATTTTTAATTTTATTATTATATATTTATTTTATTTCTTGTGAATGTTATTTTTCACTAAACAACAAGGTATTTGTTTTACAGGAGTGGAAAAATAGGAAAATAGGGAAAAAATTCTAAAAAATATGTGTGCACTAGGCATTGATGTTCTTGTTTTAGCAAATAAATAAATAAATTTAATATATACAAAATAAGTTATGCATGATGACATACACCTATGTCTAGATTATAATTATTTTGACTTAATTTTTAAAAAAAAAAACTATTCAATAAAAAAAATAGAAAAACATTCATGCACTAGATGTTGATGTTAAAAATCTATATTTTAAGAATTTTAATTTTATCCTTTCAATAAAAAAAAAATGCGATGACACTTTTTAAAAATGATGTTAACTATAAAAATAAGTTATTAAAAGTTACGTAAAAAAAATCACAATTTATTTCTAAATATTTTTAAAAATATATATTTAGAATCTAGACACAAATCTTCACAAATCACTAATTCACATCATTTTCAAGTTATTAATGGTTTAGTTATTATAGGTTTCATAAAGTGAAATTTTGTTAAAAATGCTGATATTAATATCTAACTTGGCCAAAAAGTGGGACACAATATTGTGGATTGGCCCATTACATATTGTAGAAAAGTACACAAATACATAAAGCACATAATTAATAGGATATTTATAGAGAATAATGACAATAAAAGACATCATCTTACACAAAACAACCAATAAAATCAATTTGACTATGAAGTGCCAATATATTGTTATGTGTTCTCTTGTATCATTAAATGACAGATAACATCCCAATAAAGGAGTTATCCTTTACTTGTGGACACACAACCTTTTTGTAACATCACAATAATTGATTAGACAAGATACTAATTCAAAAAAAAAAAACAAAATTCACAAGAATAGTTCCCTACACGCATACGATGAACTACAAAAACAATCAACATCAACACATACAAAAATAATCAAATTATTATCATAACAAATTTAAGGAGTTCATTAAGTCCATTGGGGAGGTCCATGAGGAAAATGGTAAGTACCTCATTATTTTCACCACTTTCTAATCACCAATATCATGTATGGTCAAGTTGAGAGCATAAGATGAAGAGTTATTCTAACCCACTAAATTGTTGTTGCTACTATAGAGCGCGACCTTGGAAAGAACTCTAATGCCACTTATTATGATGTTTTATCAAGATTCAACTATGTAATTTTTTTAGCCAAGCGAATTAACCCATTTTCATGAGTTGTGGTTCACATGAACCCATCTCTCATGAGCATGAAAGTTCCACTTACAACTCATTGCATGTAGATGATGCTCACAAGTGAAGCACTCGGAGTTCCTTGGAAGTCACCTATCCCAATATTATTTTAACTCCAAATTTATTACATTTTATTATTTTATGTAATATATTATTTAATTTTATTGTACTAAATAATTTTGGAATTATTCTTGAGGTTGTTGTCATCCTCTAACTAAAATAGTATTGAAATAATTCTTGTGATTGTTGTCATCTTCCAATCATATATGTTAAAAAGCCTCATTTTTAAAAGATCATCCTATAATTGATACTAATATTTTATTTTTTTATATTCTTTTAATCAGTGTACCATCAAACACTTCATAGTACTTTTTAAAGATGGAAATATATAAAATAATGATTTGTACTTCAAATACAAATAAAATAAAGACAATACTAAATTTAATTTTTTATATTAAAATATAGTGAAAATTAAAATTCATTTTTTTTTGGGGTGAATAGGTGTCTATATTACCATTTATAAAATAGTGTTATATTTACAAAGAAAAGGTGGGTGAAAATAGTCACACCTCTAAAGTCCAAACAAGACAATAATTTGACCAAACGAGACAACAATTCAACACATAAGAACATAAAACGAAGCTTTTAAGAGACGAAAGCTAGAACATAAGGAGGAGGATGAGAACTCGATCAACCGATTACATCAATGATAGAGTGTCGAAAGGAGGGTCCCAACCATCCTTACCTTTTTTAATATCTTCTTGAATTTCTTAAATAAAATATTTATAATTATAAATTTGAATCTCTACTCCTTACGAAATCAGAATAATAATAATAATAATATTTTTGAAAATAAAGAACATAACAAACCAGAATAAGATTTTGTAAGGTGCATGCATGGAAATGAACATTGTGAGTGACAACTCACACAAGAGTACATGGCAAAACAAAAAGGCACCTTTGCGTTTACAACGGACAGTATTAAAACACGTTACTAGTGTGAAACAATTTGCACGCTGTATTAAACACGTTACTATTGTGAATCGATCTATGCCGAAAAGGATTTTTGCGACGAAATCCTGGCCGGCCGCTTACCCACTTTCAACAGTATTAATGAGATCTTGTGGCCCACTTTGTTAGCCTCCATATGACCGTACTTCAATGTGATTTTTTTATTTTGAGCCTGGTTGGTAGACGGATTAGTTTACAGAGGGATTTAACGGTAAAAAAATTGCAGTTAGCAACCTGGGCTGCGGTAATCCTCCTCCATACGGCATAAGCTTGTGAAGACGAATTTTCCTGTGAAACTTAAAAGAAAAAGTAGTTTTATTCTGGTGGAGCGCGAAAACCAAAACTTGAAACATGGAAAGGCAAAGCAAAGCAAACCGTGTCGTTTGTGCGCCCGCCGGGGTGGAACCCGCGGCATCTAATCAGCTTTGGCGTGATATGGTGCTGACAGAAACGCGAAGCACAAAACTCCGTTGGCGGAGTGGCGATGTCGCTGTCAGTCCCCGCACGGCCTAAGATTCGGCCGCCCAAATTTCTCCGTCAAAGAACGTCAATTGCATTTCTAAATAATAAATATAAAAATACTTCACACGTCAACAGGCAGTCTGAGGATAATTTTTATTTTCAATCCGCTCACTGCAGACAAATAATCAGTGTGGACATTGACGTCTGTTTTTTTCTGTCCGCATGTTCTGTCACTTGACGATGTACAAAACACGTCATATTGTCATCGTTATTCCTCGTCGAACCTCTGCGCAGTATCAAGGGATTTGGATTGGAAGTGGAATGATCAGGAAGAATGCCTTGGTGGAACAAATCTTCAAAGAACAAGGGACGGAATAGTCTACCGGATCTTTTTCGGAACATAGGCGGCTTAGGATCTCCGTCTCCTTCGCCGAAATTGAGGCGAAATTCTAACGACGATTTTGCGCGGCGAAGTATTGATTTCGTGCTGGGGGATTCGCCCTCGACGTCTCCGTCTCCGTCGGCTCAAGCGCAAACAAGGTCTGTGGATCAATTGGCTGCAAAGCCGCTCCCTCGGCCGCAAACTCCGACTGAAACAACAGCGTGTAGTTCTCCCTCAAATCATGTTAATGGCAACTGTAAAGGGAGTAATAGTCCATATTATGATCTGTTCCCTTTGCCCCTGCCTTCCCCGAATCGAATTTTGAGCAAAGATGAGGGTGAGGAATTTGTAGGGTATGGAGTTAATTCTCTTTCAAGTGATAGTTCTGTGGAAAGTGTCGAGGCCGTTACTTCCAGGGTTTCGAGGCAATACAATAATGGAGATTTATGGAAGGGACAGTCTTCTAACGGGGATAGACATTGCAATTCTGCTGGCAATTGGTTAGTTTCATTTTTTTCAGAATTTCTTGTATCTTTCTTTATATGTGTTCTTTTTTAATAACTATTTCCCCACGTTTTTGTTAGTTTTTCGTTGCCTCTGTTTTCTTTTTTAGTTGCGTCTTATAATTTGTAAAACTCTAGCCATTCTCAACTGAACATGACGAATGCACCGTCTTAGAATTTCTCGACTTGCTGGCTCAATTCGATTTCTAGTCTACCCAAGTTTAATAAGGACTTGCATACACCCTGATCTAGTCTGGATGTTGCCTTCATCAACACAGCTACTCTAATGGAGTACTGCAGTTGGGCTTGAGCACAGGTCATCATCTTGGCAATACTCGTAGGCAGGGAACTTTTGCAATCCAATTATATATCAACAATTGAATTCTTTGCCAAACAAGAGAGGCTTCTAACCCTGAGTAGCAAAGTATTTTTTTAATTTTTTTTCGTGGGCGATGGGCTGTATCAGCAAAGAGGCTTTTATGATTTTATTCCTAAGTACAAAACTAACAGACTTTGTTGTTAAATTATTTTTAAGTCTTTTGTGGGCAATGGGCTGGGATGTTATGAGAACCCTGGATGGTGTTGATTTGAGGAGCTATAGCCTGCATTTTGTCCCAAGACTTGAACTATGGTCCAGCAGCCGTAAACCAGTAAAACTTGTTTGCAACAAACTGCATCTTTCTTGTACATGAATTCATTCTTGGGTGCTTTCAGCAAATCATATCTATTTCAATTTAACATATCCTCTATATCTGAAGTGTGTCATTTTAGGTTAAAACTTTTTGGGATGTGTAAGTTATTTTTCAGCTGTCCCCAATTACTTATGGCACCTATTTTTGTCAGGCCAAAACATCTTCTAAGAAGCATATTTGATAGACAATAAAGTAAAGTTGACTTGCGATAGCTGGAAGCTGGAGAGAAGTTTTATATTCTGATTAGTGAAAGAATGGATTTTGCTGTATTTTGTATTTATTACTGTATTTTTGTCACTTGCCAAAATACTTTAGAACTCTGCACTTCTTTTGCATTTTAAGAGTGCTACATAAAAATTCTACACTTCTGTTGTATTTTTAACTTTGTAATACTTATTGAATGGATTTTCTTCTTCAACTATAAAATCATTGTCATGTCTTAGGTAGATTCAGCAGAGTAGTCTATCAATGCATGTGCAACCAAGCTAGATTTAGAATGTTATCTGTATTCTGTAGTGCAATCACAAGCAATGACATCAGGTGCCAAGTCATTATCTTGGGGTATTCATTGGAGATAAATTTCCTATTCTTTTTGGGTACTGTAGCATTGACTGGCTTCTTCACATCTTAGGCATACATGAGCATTGCTGTGAGATATTTGTCCTGGGATGCAGTACAAGTCTTGGGAACCCAGTTCAAAGGTAGTATAGGGAATGCAATCCATTGGTAAAAGCCCAGCAGCAGAGGACTAACAAACAAGGAATTAAAACTTAAGAAGAATGATTGCAAACATACAAAGTTGAATGGATATCCTTCTCTCAATTGCTTAGGTTATTGAATGCTTTTGTCAGAAGTTAAAGTCCTAGTAATATTGTGCCTCCAAAAGGTAGTAAAGGGATGCTCATGCGATCCATTGTTAAAGACTGGCACCAAACAACCAAGGAATAAAAACTTAAGGAGAACGATCACAAACACACAAAGGCCAATAGATATCATTCTCTCAATTGTTTAAGTCACTGAATGCTATTGTCAGAAGTTAAGTTCTAGGAATTTTGTGCCTCCAAAAGATAGACATTCTGTTGTGTTCTATATGTGTTGCTTGTTTTGACTTATTACTTCTAATTAGCCGATAGACTGTTTTTTAAGTGGACTTGCCAGTCACATTTCACCGTTAAACCTGTCTTACGCCTGTAAACCTTTTTACTACTGCATGAAACTTCTTTACGGCAAATTACTGGAGGTGTTTTGTAAGAAAGCTTTCACCGGGAAAGTTTTATTGAAGACAATTTGCAGCAGTTCAATATTGGAGGTCTTTTGCAAGCAAATCTTTCACCAGAAAATTTGTCTCAACTTAATTTGCAGCAGTTCAATCATTCCTCCCATCGCTGAAAGCAAATCATGATTTGACCTAAAAGGTTTTAACTTGCAGCATTTCTTTTTTCCACTCGCCTCTACTCTATGAGCTTTCAACTGGGAAGTTGTCTCATGCCAGAAACAAGCTGTCACACTGGATTTTTTTTCTTTTTTTCTTTTTCTGATAGTTGTTTGCTGCTATGATGAGTGATGTCAGAACATAATATAAAATCTGCTTTAAATTAATATGTTTTGATTTCAAAGTTATATTAGGTAACTCGTATCAAATATTTGATTTGCAACTTTGAAATTTCCATTAACAAATAGCTGCAAATACAGTTGTGATAGGTATAATAGCTGCAACATCCATAAAACAGATAAGGCCAAGACTTACGCAGCTGCATATAGCTTCTATCATTTAATCTTAAATTGCAAGCCTATGAAACATGCATGTTTTACTTTTCTTTATACAGACACAACCAAGGCTGGCGTTTGGCTTTATGCGCCAATCCAACAAAGATTAAATGTGGACAACTGCACCACAATTGAATTCCGTTTCTGGAAAGTAAATGGGTTCATTCTTGCTCTTGAAGTGGCTACTTGAAATCTATTTCAGATGCTGAAATGTCTCCTTGCATTTGTCTTACCTGCATGCTATCAATTTCTCCACCACTTTTCTCATGAAGGCCACTGGTTTGTCAGTTTGTTACTGCAAACCAAACCCACATGTAATATGCACATCATTTGTTCTATGCAATTATCTTCCACTGTGTGCTTGTCCAGAACTGTCATCTCTCCCCCGCCCATCAAAATTATGTAGTGTATCCAATCCATGACGTCCCTGCCCTCTCCATACTCCACGTCACCTGTAGCTTTCATCCCACTAACCAGCTCTAACATCATTGGTCTGAAGCTGTATACATCACTCTTCACATTCACCTTTAGCCTATTTGCATATTCTACAACACATTTTCAAGAAAACCAACCAAAAAAAAGACGTAAAATAAAAAAGGAGATAATATGTGCAAGAAAACTAATTTTTTTGAAATCAAACTCTTGGCTTGAAATGCTACAAATAAGCTTAAAGATGTTGGTTTGCTGGATGAGTCATGACTCACAATGTGTCGACCTTTATTGCACACCTTTTCTCTTAAAATTTACTATTGGTCTGCTCATGTTCCGGATCTTCTTAATGGCTACCGCTTGCCTGTTCTGCAGAATGACCTTGTCAACTTTTGCAGAATCTCCAAATTTAATCACGTAATCTCCTTCAAAGTGCGGAGTATGTATGACTCCACTTCTGTTGAATGAAATGGCATCATCTTCCACGATGGCGTGTCACTTGCCTTCCTAAGAGATGAGCAATAGAGATAAATGGAGTAAACGGCCACAGCTACCACAAGTAAAGGTTGTTATAGAATGGTAACCAAAATATGAGGTGAGAACTTATGTGAAGAGAAACATGGAGTGAAACCATGGCAAGCAACTTTCCTCAACATTCTGCACAAATTGTGTCATGCTGTCAGCCATGCTAATGAAAATAAATGGGCAGAATTTGCAGGAGAAATTTTTCGAAACCCTACCAAAGTAGAAATTTTAAATGAATTGAGACAAATCAAAACCAATATCCTTGCAGTTGCTGCTTCAATCTATTCACAATGAACGAAAAGGAGATCTAGAAATATCGAGGTTTTAGAGCTACTAGATTTCTGGGCTCAAATGTGGAAGACATGCAGACGACACTGCATTCATATCTAGGGAGTTTGTGCGATATGTGTCTTGTTAAGAAAGTCTCTTGCCGATAAGGCAACCCATAATCATGTTCAATAGATGTCTTCATTGATATTCCTTCTCTCATTAAGAGTAATTTTAACAAATGTTGATATTCTGCAGATAATTTTAAGCTTAGAATTGCAAATAATGTTGTTTTGAGTATAATTTATGTCTTGCTTGGTCAATTGATGTCATATGTTTTCTACAATATATATCTTTTATATAAGACCAACCGAGCATTTATAGTATAAGTTTTTTAACTTCTTATTTCAATGTATAGGAACAAAAGAAATGAACAAGAAAAAATTGCATTCCAAGCTCTTCTGATACAAGAAAAACGAATCATTAACTGTAAATTCCTCAAAATTGAAATTTTTACGAAGCTTTCTTTCAATTGACTATAAGAAAATATTTAATACAAACATATTTCGAATGTTGCAGACAATATTGTATGTATTTCAAGGTTGTATTACAAAATTATACAAACAATAAAAAAATACACCTCTTTAACATGTTAACTTGAATATAATTTTCTATTGGCATAACCATTGCACCTCTTTCTGGTGCAAGCGCTAGTATTTATTTTCATTTGGATAGGAATATCCTTGATCTCAAAACCATTTATGAAGTGGCAGGTTAGAACAGTAAATTATGTATTCTGTTTCTAGCTCTTTATGGAAATTGGATTTTTAATGACAGCCGTATACAATTTCATTAAAGTTGTTAGGAGAATAAAATAATGGGAGATTTATTTCTGTTATCATGAACTTTAGGCTATTGAGGTAAAAGTTTTAATCTTCTTCAATAAGGGCTGTAGAAAACTTGTTTCTTTCCTTACAGTTTAAATTTATCGAGTAGCATGTGAGGTTAACCTCTACATGTTGCTTCTGTATGGGGTCTAAAGATGTCGAGTCTGATGTTATAAACTGTGAGTCTGCCTATTCCATATCTCCTGTGTCAGATTGTGTCCAATTCCCCTAACAGATAGAGCCAGTTGTTTATTTGCTAGGAATTTTCAATTTTGACATAAATCCATTATTTAGAGAGCTAGTGGATTGAAGGCAATCTTTGCATTGAATATGTAAATCTGGTCTCTCAGATCTCAAGTTTGCACATGTAAAATATGTTTCATTTGTTTGTCTTGGAATTCTTTTGCCCCTCTAGAAAGTCCTTTCAATTGCTAGTTTCTTCTAGTTCACAGTCTGCAATTCTCTAAATAATTATTCTCTCCATATTCAAATTTTAGTTTGACAATTTACTGCTGTAATCGTAAAGCTATTTAATCTCATACATGTTATATTGAGCTTCTTTTCTAGGTGCTTTCTTAATGTTTAATCTTTGTATGCCACTTCATTGTTTGAATTCATCTGCTGGCATTTCACAGGCCCTTGTGTGGGCTTCCATGTGTATGTGTGTGTCAGACAGAAAGATTAGAAGATGATAACTAGCTAGAGAGATAAATAAAGAGAGTTCAAGCTGTCTTAAGCATTGTATATTTAAAAAATAGAATAAATCCAAGAATATTGTGCAATGCTTGTTAAAAGCAAAATCATTGACATGATGGTGGATTCTTTTTCAGTGTTTCCAATTTTGACAACGTTGGTCAGAATATGCCAAAGCTTGATTTGAAACAACAGTCAGCCCATATTTCTCAAGACAATAAAGTTTCTGGAAGCCAGCCTATTAAAATATCCAAGAAAGAGCAGAGAGATAGGAATAAAAGTTTTATTTTAGAAGCTAAAAGTGCTCCCGCCACAGGTTTTTCGAGTCCTATCCTCAGTCCACGGAGGTTGAGCAATGCTGAATTTCCCTTTGTGGACAATGCTGAGGCTACTTTGGGACATGAACTTCTTACATTAACATCCAATCCATTGCTGGGCTTGAATTCAACAGCTGAATTTCCATCACAATTTTCATCAAACAAAGGCAATATTAGTCCAGAAAGGTTTCCACAATTAAGCCCTAAAGCTAGAAGCCCAGGCCCAAGGTCAAGAATACATAGTGGAGCTGTATCTCCATTACATCCAAAACTTGCTTCAGATTTTTCAGCAGGGTGGCATAATGAGAATTCTGTTGTTCCTGTCCATCCTCTGCCCCTTCCACCTGGAAGGCCTATCTCATTTGGAGCTAGTCCTTTGTCTCCAAATTCTCCCTCAACAGGGGCCCTGCGGAGTCCAGGAAGACTAGATACATCTGTCACTCCAGGGCAATGGCAAAAAGGAAAGCGTCTTGGCAGTGGCACCTTTGGTACCGTTTATGAAGGATTTAACAGGTTGGTTAGAATATATATTTGAAATAAATTTATTAGAAATCTCTTTGTGGTCTTCTCTGTCTACAAGTTGATTATTAGTATAAACTTCACAGGATATATTACACATGCAAATATTTTTTAACAAATGCTTGCATTAAAATATGATGCAGGGAAACTGGAGATATGTGCGCCATCAAAGAAGTTCCTCTTATCCCTGATGATTCCCAATCTTCTGAGAGCATCAAACAGCTTGGACAGGTTTGTTTCCCTTAGAATGGGGTACCCATGAATGTGAAAAGATTCTATGAGTCACATATTTGCACATACACATTTCTAGGCATATTGCATTGCATGTGTATAACAGAATTACTTTGTGGTTATTTCCCTATAATGTTGGGTAAAATTGTCTGTTTGCAATTATGCATTGTGGAACTGGAAACTCTTCCCAGTACTTTATAAGTTGAAAAAGGTAAATTGAGAAAGAAAAATAGAGGAGGTTTTTCCTGGTCTGGAAGTGAAGAAGGATTGACACTTTTTCTGGGAAAATGAAAATAATCAAACTGTTGTCTTGTGTGTTTCTGAAGTTTCCCACAGCTTATAACCTTATTTGACCATATACATCAAGAGTATCAGAATACATCATTCATTTGGAGGAATAGATAAGAGTCATAAGACAGCTTATCTCCTTTCCTCTACATTCTTTATTAATTTTTTGTGTATACTTTAGCTGCACCGATTTCCCTCACTTCTTTTGTGCGAGAATTTTGGAATTTTTCTAAAGAAAGATAAGTAGATTTATGCTATATTTATGTAACAAAATTCCTAGATTTGGTAGCTTGTGAAAGGGTGTATGAAATATATTTTTCATTGGCCCTGATATGGAGTTTGGAAAAATTACCAAATTTACAAGTCAAGTGTGGTAATTTTTCTAAAATTCAGGATTCAAAAGTTTTCAACAATAAACATGTGTGCTCACGAGGAAATGCAGATGATGCAAATATGTGGAGAATGGATGATGAGTTTTGTGGACTCTTATTTCATAATTCCTAATTTCATTATAGTATGGATAATTGGACCATCAACATGCCCCTAGGCTACAATGATAATCGTAACAACTTGCGAAAATATTTTTGTCGACAAGCCCTAATCCCAAGATCTTCAATGTTATTCGTCATAGTCTTTGTCCAATAGATCATATGGGTCAATATCATTTAAGTTTTGTCCAACCTGATGATGATGATAAGAACTATTTCCAAAAGCAGAGCCAAATGAGAGATGTAAAATGAGTCTAGCCACTTTCTTTTTTAACTCATTACACTCTTTGCAAAAATACTTAAACAAGTTTTCAAGTTCTATTTATGAGCTGGTGATCTACAGGCATCAGAGTATAAAATTCAATCTTTGTATTGCATTCCATAGCTTCAAAAGCCCATACTTTACTCTAATTTTGAATGTGATAGCAGTTGAAGATTTACATGAACATATACAATAGTTTCTACAATATCCTTTAATAAGTTGCGCTCAACCCAATGATAAGAACCATTACAAAAAGCCAGTATTAACCCCAAGTTTCCAGGATGGGGACAGCGGGACGAGTCCCCAAGTTTCTGATTTTTGAGGCCAAATTTGGGGACGGCAGGGGGACGGCTATATAAAAGATAGGGAAAATTTAAAATATATAGGGAAATTTTAAATATTCACATGAAAACAATTACCAACCAAGCATTACACAACCTTTGAGATTCTGATAGCACGTAATATGGTAAGAAAGTCTGGTCATCCTGTCTGGAGGAATAGTCAAATTCAGCAATATGATGGAAATACAAGCAAGAAAGAGAAAACACAAACAACAGTGGGACTGTGTGTGGGTGTGTGGTTGCAGTTGTGTGTGTAAAGAATAATAATTAATAAGCATTACCAATCAAGTTGTCCAGATAGGATCAAGTTTTGCTATGAAGGTGATTAGATGATAAGCAATATTATCATATCATTATCCTGATACTCTTCTCAGGTACCCTACCACTCACAAGTTTGATTTATCTTTCCAGGAAAAAAACAGGGTCAACTCACACAGCAAACACTAGGTTAAAGCTTTTGAGCTTTGGAAAAATTTAGCAGACACTTAACATGTTTGAGAAATAGACACATTCATCATGTCTCTCAAAACTAAGCAACATACCTGGAAAATGCCTCATTTCACTCATTCTTTGAAGCAGAAGAGTTTCCAAGCATAAGATTTGCTCAAGCAGACCAGTTTGATTCCAAAAGCACAAAGTTTTGGAAGAATTTCTTTTATCAAATTGAATTAGACATGGTCCGAAGAGTTGAAATTTAATATTGCCTCCTCCCAGCATTTGAAAATAATTAAAAAGGAATTTTTTGTGAGTTTTCATTTGAAGTAGAGCTTGAGACAGTGAGTAAGTGCAGGTGCACTTGCACATAAGTTTTTGAAGGAGATTTAAGGAAGGGCATTGTTTGGGAATTTTTTTATTATCATAAAATCCTACATCGTTAAAACCCAAACCAAAAGAAATGGTCAAGAACAAGGCTGTGCATGATGTTTTTTCACAACCCTTAGTGCAGGAAGGGTTTCTTTTCTCCAATCAAATTTATCAAACATCATTTTGATTCTTGAATACCCTCTTAGCTATAATTCTGGAATCAAACCTACAAGGGCAACAATAGCACAGACATGAACTAAATCTCCTGTTAATCGAAGACTGGAATTCTGTTGTTATACATCAGAATTTATCTGATCTGGAACTCTTGTTATCACATAGTTTATGAATCCAATACTTAATTGAAGACAACTGATATATGAAGTCTGTTATGATCCTAATCTAAACCTGTTTATTTAATAAAAAAGCAAACAGAATAAATTAGAGAACTGAAATCTGAATTTCCATCTTTGAAGACAAATTATTTTTTTAATTTAAATTGCTGTTGACACGTGGGGGATGGCCAGCCGTCCCTGGGACAGTCGGGGGATGTCTAGGCGCCCCCTGGCCATCCCCCTTTTTTCTCCCACCCGTCCCCTCATTTCTGAACCGTTTCCTGCTTATTTTCAAAAAAAGGAAACTTGGGGGGACCGTCACCTAACCGTCCCCTGGTACCCAGGTTGTCCTGGGAACAGAGACAGGTCATTTCGGACAGGGGACACGTCCCCAGGTTTCCCTGCAAAAAGCAGAACCAAAAGTAGAATCAGTGTTATAACCTCTGATTAAAAAAAATGCTGAAGTTTTACAATTTGGTGATCTGTGGGGCATAAACATCTAAGTTTCAGTATTTAAGATTTATATTCCAATCTTAAAAAGCCTGTATTTTAGTGTTTGGTGAAGATTTATATGCACATTTACAAGACTTTCTTCCGTGGCTGGACCTAAATTATCCTTTGAAAGGATAAATTCACAAGTATTCCAGTTTCTTTTGGCAGCTGAAGAGCTGGTTGTTTGGAAAAGGAAGGTAATCTGCCATCTGCCATCTGCTATGGTGAGTTGGAGCCATACAATGTCCACAATATTGAATCTATCTAGCCCCAATGGCTAGAGCATCATTTGAGCGTGTCACTAACTGTGACAAGCACGATCAATTGATGATTAAGTTCTGTTCCTTGTTTTGACCTCGGAAAGATTCAGCAAATATTG
Organism: Sequoia sempervirens; assembly: GCA_007258455.2. NCBI lineage: Eukaryota > Viridiplantae > Streptophyta > Pinopsida > Cupressales > Cupressaceae > Sequoia > Sequoia sempervirens. The sequence goes on along the minus strand of VDFB02000017.1, from coordinate 369,334,701 downwards.
CTATATATGTTGTGGTAGCTTTCTTATTGTTGCCTGCAAGTTCCCTCTTACGTTTGAATTGACATAAGTAGGCCTCACTAGATTACCTAGGGCTTAAGGCATGTTATTGAATTTTGCACTTGTCTCATCTGCCAACAATGATCTCCTTAATAGATTTATGCAACTTATCATCCTTTCCATTTCCAACTGATTGATCTTGTCCTACATAGGATCTTTGTCCTAAAACAATTTTAGCTAGGAAAATTGCTTGAATTAACAAGGAGAAAAGATTACAATATATAGCAAGAGTAAATTACTGTAGACATTAAATGTCTACCTACCAACTACTGTAGATAGAATTGACCATTAAACAATATAAGAATATAATATTCTAAAGAAAAAGCGAGATGACCATTAACGACACAAATAGAAAGATATTATTCTAATACCCTCCCTTAATGGTCATCATTCTAACTACCTGGAGATAGTAGAGAAGGGTGCCCCCTTATTCTCAGAACACTGTTGCAACAAAAGACAAGAGCCTGCCACTGACTTTGGCACTTGAGATGAGTCTGCCGCCAACCCTCCCAGAAACTGCAGAACTTTTAGAAATAACAACACCAATTGTCCAACCTAAAGTTGGAGAACTGTCTCTCCCTATAACCAAAGATACACTGAGAACAACTGCTATGATTTTGAGGAAAAATTGGCAAACCCTCCAAACTTTTGAAGATGAGCGTGACGCCCCAGAACAAACTGCAAGACGCTAGATGTGTAGATGTTCGCCCCAACAACTCCAAGTGTGACCAAAAAATTGACTGCAACAAACCACGATTTTTGAGGAAAAAAACGCCAAATCCAAGATTACAAATGATTGTTGTTTTGGAAAAAAAGGGTAAAAACCAAATACCAGAGAGCCCTCCCGAACGACAGAAACCCTGACTAGGGTATACAAGAAAAAAAACTCTTAATTTTTGAAGAGAAAATTATAAACCCTCACGAAATTTTAAAACCCAGAAGCCAAATTTTTTTTTTCCTTTACGGGACAAAAATATTTAAAAATCTAGAAGACAGATTTTTCTCTTTTTTTTACGGGACAAAAAAATATTTAAAAACATAGAACATTGATTGTCGACTTGAAAAACAGAGGGGTCAGAACCCTAGCCGCAAACAAAAGGTACCCAGAAAAATTGGATGACAACCCAAAAATTTGCATAAAATGAGGCACGAAAAATGATGCATCCGAAAAAATCCGAAGGCAACCTAGAAAAGGTCTTGAAAAACCCACCAAGAATCTATAGATACAATTTTTTTTCAGCTTCAAAATCAGAGGGTTTTTAAAAAACCCTAGCCGTAGGTCGCAGGTACATAAATGTGCCAAAAAAATTCTCTGAAAATTGCGGAATAAAATGAGGTAAACACACGTCATGTGCAAAACCAACTTCGTCACGTGCCCTAGCAAAAACATCGACCACAAATGCAAAAAAAGGGCCGCTGTTTGTAGAAATACGTCTGAAAATCGTGGTGGAAAAAAATCCCGACTTGGGATGCAGAAAGACCAGAAATGTTGCTGCGGAGGATGCAAAAGACCTGGAAATTTTAAAGGTCTAGTAGCCACGAGCTAGAGCAGAGATGGCACGATTAAAACTAGGGTCGTACGCAGGTAAAACAAATAACTCCAGACGCGGATTGCAGGCAGGAGTTACGGGTTGCGCGACAGACAAGGAAGTTCGTCGAGTCTGCACAAGCTATGGTTGCAACTTTGCACAAAAAAAATGCAGGCAATGAAATCACAAACCCTCGAATTTATTTTGAAATTGCATACCCACGAAATTGCAACAGGAGGGTCATGATTTTTAGTGAGAAAATACTCACAAATTTTTTTAAACAAGAACCTTCAAATTTGAAATTACAAGAAACACAAGGTTTGATCACAAAATCAAATCTTTGAAAATTTTCCACTAAAAATCTGCTCGAAATTTTTAGAATAATAAAGAATTTCAATATTTTTTTAACCTTGCTCTAATACTATGTTACAAAATCGATGTTGTTGTTATATTAAACAGAGGAACGAAAGTTCCTTAAATAGATTACAAGAGATGATGTTTCTAAAAGAAACAATTGTTAACAAGAGACGAAGTTAGAAAAAGCAAGATGACCATTAACGACACAAATAAAAAGATATTATTCTAATATGTCCTCGTAAAAGCTTTACCATTTTTGGCACATTTCTATGACAATGCTGCCACAATTTGACTAAGAGCTCACAAAATAGAAGAAAATGCTCAATTTGATCTATCAAAGCTTTGTCAAAATTATCAATTCTAATATGATCTGCCTTAATTGAGTTATCTTTTCTCTAGATTGCTACAGTTCACTTAATGCCATAAAATTCTCATCTCACACAATTAGTTCATTATGATATAGTGGAAGGAAAATTTGGTTTTACAAACATTTAATAAATCAAGCTTTGCATCTTGTTTGTAAATAAATTGGGAGTATTGCCAATATTTTGACAAACTATTGGATTTCTTCACTTTTATCTCCCAATCCCTTTTGTGCATGGAACTCCAAGAAAAATTCCTTCTAAAACAAGATTCGAATGGTGAGCTATTTGTGGGGCTTAAAATATATGATCGTACTTAGTTTTAGTAAATGCACAACTATTCATGTCATAGTAGCATTACCATATAGCTTACATGGCATTGACACAAAAAATTGAAAATGTAAATGGAATTCAATTACATGGGTTTAAGATGGGAAAAACACAACAAATTGAGCCCTAAACCCTAATATGTGGTAGAATTTTTTAATTGTTTTTGAAAAAAAATGAAAAGCATGTAGGTTATTCATAACCTATGTTCCATAGAGTCTTGAGATAGGGGGACCAAGGGCCTATACTTTTGGATGGTGTCGGGATAGTGGTAGGTGGAGGTCTGTGGGTGGATCTCCTAGTGGGGTCAAGGGGCAACACTCCTTGCATGGTTTTGGGGGCGAAGCCCCTAGTGGGTTCAAGTGGCAAGGCTCCTCATGTGGGTTTGGGGGTAGAGACCCTAGTGAGGTTGAGGGGCAACATCCCATGTAGAGGTCTAGGGGCAGGGCCCCAATGAAGTTGAGGGGTAACACCCTCGCGGGATATAGGGTGGGGTCGAGGGGCAAAGCCCTTGCCACTAAGCACAAATTAAGGCCTTCCAAACCACACAAACCTTCATAGCACACACCATTTTCACAATTTTTAATACTCTGTTTCTAGCAACATCAAGTTGTTACAAATTTTGAAACTTGGGAGTAATTTGAAATAAGGCTTAGATGCCTATTTATGAGTTTTTTGTGATTGCTTAGGGTGTGGGTGGGGTCCATAGACCATTAAGATTAGGGTTTGTGGCACAAAGATCCAAAAAACTTTTTTATTGATTTCTTGCGGGGGACATATGGGATCTTGGGTGTGGTCAAGAGATGTTTGGGAGTCCCATGAGCACCAGGACTTTTGGAGTCTTGGTGGCATCTCCAAACTAGGGTGATGTCCTAAAAATGTCCACTCTTTGAGGGACACATCCTAAAAATGTCCTTGGGTACATGTCGATGATGGTGGGACATTTCCCCAAACTCTCTGCATCTCCTAAATGGCCTCATCCCATAAATGCTTGGTTTTTTTTTTGTGTGTGTGCGCGTTGGGAGGGGGGGGGAAGGAGAAGCATCCTTGTGGAACAAGGTTCATAACTTGTGTTTTTTTCTCACATTTTCCAAAAAATGTGGGTCTGACTTGGTCAAAGATGTGCCAATTTGATCTAGCAATTCCCAATCACTAGGCATCGTTTAATTGTGATTGCACACGTGTTATTGCTGTTTTATGCTTCTATTGTTTGCATGATTGCGCATGGTCTATGATCGCTTGCACAAGATTTGGAGGGGCCACAATTGTAATTGCTTCAATGGTCATATTAGCCATCCATTAACTTTTCTTCTCTTGGGTGGTAGCAATAATTGCTTGCAAGAAATGTGGAGTTTGAAGGAGATATTACTATTAAATTGACCAATTTTTAAATAAGTATACTAGATAGTTTCTTGCTCATGCAGGGTCTTTGATGACTTGCACTGCATTTGAAAGGACCAAAATTTCAATTGCTTGAATGGTTATACACTTATTGGCTATTCTTCACCTGGCATGTATAGATAATTGCTTTCACAAATATAGACCTGCAGGAGACATGGCTATAAAGTAGACCAATGCTTGATTGGATAGAACAGTAGAACTGTCTGATTTGATGGATGCCTGATCAATATTCCAATACTAACCGGTTTCAACCATAATGTATTCCATTTTGGAAAACCTAGAGAACTTGTAGGCCTCAAATCATATTTTTGCAGTATGGTGACAAATAGCATAAAAAGGATTGAGATATCAATCATGTATACAGTAGGTAATGTGGTTCATTGTTTTTCTCAAATCATATTTTTGCATTATGGTGATAAATGGCATAAAAAGGATTGGGATAATATACAATCATGCATACAGCAGGTAATGCATCTAATAAATTTTTGATTTTTGCTCTTCCCAATGTCAATCGGTAGCCTGAATTGAAATGTTGTATTTGATCTCTTTTGAAATTCTCAAACTTTTTGAAGCTTTTGGTTTGATTGTCCTGGTAGAGGTAGGTTGCTATCACTTAGGTAAACCGGTTTTTCTTGATTGTGGTAATTCTATCTATCAGCATTCTTAAAATTTACTAGTCTATTATAAGGAGGACTACAATCTGAAGAATCTTCAAAACATTGAGTCAATTTTTGATAAAAAATATTAATTAAAAGAATCACTCTTAGTAGAGTGGATAATACCAAAAAAACTTTTGATGGCTTTCTTTCAATGAGGAAAGTTACATTTGACTTATATATCTATAAAATCATGACATATAAATATTTCTCATTCATTACTATTATTTTATTCTTTATGAGCATGGTTGGTATGGGACTGTGCGTGTCTGCCTACCTTGAGTTTTTCACAATCTAAAGGGAACTTAGCATCACATGAAATCTTGACTAGCATGCAGTAAATGTGTCTTGTTATTTGTTCAAGAAGACAATGCTGTGGCTTGCCTTGACTTTAAGCTAGTTGACTGCAGGAAATTAATCTTCTCAGCCAGTTGAAGCATCATAATATTGTTCAATACTACGGAAGTGAAACTGTGAGTGGTCTGACACTGCCATTCCTGATAAAGTTTAATTTGAAACATCTATTTTTCTGTTATGTTATCTACATCCAGGGCTTTTGGGACATCATTTATCATTTTTGTTTTCAAGTTGCAGTTGGAAGATAGATTGTACATATACCTGGAGTTAGTGCCTGGAGGTTCCATTTACAAAATACTTCGTGAATATGGACCACTGCAAGAGCCTGTAATAAGAATCTACACCCGTCAAATTCTTTCCGGACTGGCATATCTGCACGGCACAAATACGGTTCACAGGTCAATATTTTTCTTATCTCCTTATGTATTTGGCTTATTTGATTTCGCCACAAAGGAATGTATTTGGTGGCTGTCTTTTTTTAATAAATGCAGCATATATATTACCTGAACGTACAAGAATATTATATCAGTTGAACAGGATTACAAAGAAAATCTCTCCGTTTAAACAGCCAGATTGAAGATTGCTAAATTAAAAAAATAGATACAAATAATCTCAACTTCCCATGCAAATGCCTTTCACGTGTCTTTGTGAATCACTTTTCTCTAGTTTTAGAGTTTTCATATCCTGCTAAAAGCATTTACAAAATCTATTGCCAAATAAATAGTGTTGTAGCTTCATATCTCTTCTCAGAGATTGCTACCATATTGCAAATTACTCTCATTAGCTATACAGCCTTCATCCACATTGAAATATGATCCTTGTTTGTTGGGTTCATTTCCTATGGTTTAGTTTATTGTTTTCATAATGCTTGAGTTTCTGCTATTTAGTGTATTGTCTACCAGATCCGGATCAGCGTATAAGCAGCACCATATCCATAAATAAGAGCAGAAAGGCTTTTTGTTGTGCTAACATAATGTACTTTCTGTCTAGATATTTCTACTGAGAAGGGGCTAATGATTCATTTTAAGAAATGCAGCATGCTTTTTGTTGTGTTTGTTGCTGAAAAGGACTGTGAATGGTAAGTCTAACTATCTGAGATGAAACCAAGATATTGCAGTGTTATTTAGTATAGGGTTTTTGGACACTAAAGTAGTTGTTATGTGGCTGTATTAAAGATGAGAGCAGAGTTCAAAATCACTCACTTTGCTGTACTGTGAGACCTTGATCTGCATATGCAGTGGTTTTTATCTGACAATTGCATCAATGTTTCAGGGACCCCACAGGTTATACTAAATTAATCACCAAGTGGGGATATTCTCAATCATCCTCATGGACTTTGAGGGTCTCCTTTGTATTGTTAAATGTCTGCATCATACACTTGTCACTTCATTTACTGCCATGACTGCCAAATGCAGGCTTGCTTCTGTACATAGCAGCAGATGTACACGGTGGTGCTCCTAATTTGTATAGCATTTGCAGTTGGTTGTATGCTAATTGTAAACACTCATAACCATAGAAGCAAATCTCTTTCTTTGGAATATCTTGGCAAATGAAAATATATAGACATTTTTTTCTCAGGATATTACTGGGAAATCTGGGAACCTGAAAAACATAAAAAAATTCAGAAAGAAAATAGAAATAACTAATAAATTTTTTTACATTCAAAGTCATCCTAATTGCATAGAGAGTAGGAGAGTGAATGTAAACCGGAGTGTACACCACGAATATTGAAATATGGATTTGCTCATTAATTTTGAGATCACTGATTACAGTGCACACTGCATGGTGCATTGCTACATGTTTTGACTTTAAAGTTTGAACCCTCAAAATCAATTACATGGTACAAACTACAAATCTCAAGCTACAAAATAGCACAAGCCACAGAGTAACACAAAGTGGGCAGGGTCAATAAGGCTAGCTGCTATGAAGTACGGCCAACTATGAGGCTGCAGTTCCTGATGTTTTTACAATGTGTTATACACAATGAAGTGATGCTAGATCTTCAAGCTTATTTATGTAATGAGGTAAATAAATTAGGTTGTCTTATATGCAATATAAACTGGATGACAATCACTTAGTTCAGTCATGCACTGAGTTATACCACTTTTAACTGGTAACTAATACAACACAAGGGCCTTCACCCTCCCAATCTTTTGTAAAGCCAGTACAAAGGGATCTGTTGATGTTTACTTAATAAATCAATCGCATGCCATGTTTCAATGTTGTAAATTGGTAGATTGGAGAAATAGCAAGGCACTGTGTTTCTCATGAACACCAAACACATCACCATATCCATATAATAAACCATTGGTTATAACAGAGATCTGGTTTCTATAGTGCTCAGAGCATTCCATGTTATGACCATCATAACACCTTTCCCTAGAGAAGTACAGGGGTACTGACATAGCTCACACATTCTTACTTCCACTGAATACATCAGAGTCTAGAATCGAAAGTTTAAGGGAGTCAAGGGAACTATAGCCATATGACTTTCAGAGATAGATTTTCAGAGATATCATCCTACAAAACAGAGGAAGCATGAATGTGAACAAAACAATGAATAAACAGAAATGCCCTTAATAATGATAACAAAAGATGCAAATTTTACTAATAGCACAAAACAATCTCATAAAGGAATACAATATAGTTTCTGATGTTGAAGCTCCAAGCCTCCGATATTCTGTTCATGCCTAATTTGATTCAGCTGCTCTTCATTAAATACCTCAGCTATCTTAATGATATCAAAATCATTCAGCATTCAGGAAAACCTAAAAACTGGTCTCTTTTGTTGCAGAAAAAATTTGAGTAGAATAAAGTTGAAATGAGCAATTTTTTGTTGTTGTTTACAGCCTTTACAAAAAATATCAGATTATATCAGTCAAAATAGTGGTCAACAAGATGAGTTTTTAATAAATAAATCAGTCTAGTGTCTGAGATCCAAAATATTGTGACATATTTGTGATATCTGTTTCTATGCTTACAGCTGTTCCAACAAAAACTGTATTTGTGAGTAAAGGAAGTTAAAGTGTTACCTTGGCACTCCTAGCTACCTAAAAGGTTAAAAAGGGTCAAAAATTAAACATCTGAACTTCAAGCTGCTGCCACCCTGGTCTGAAAGTTGGAGTTCCTTTGAAATGATTAGTTTTTCCCAAAATTTTATTTTGTAGATGGTGCATATGTCGGCAAGAAATTTTGCAATATCTGTTCAAAAACATCAGCAGGAAACAAATCACTATAACGAGCCATAAATTTTTTCCAACAAATTAAGTGTAACTGACAGCAACGGAAATGAAGAACGGAAGCATTGTTTATGGAATTCGTCATCTTGGAGTTCCAATGATGGAATGTATAGGCAAGAAGCTAATGCTTAGGGCTCTCTTTCTTTATTTCCTTCTTTCTTTTTCTCTTTTCAAAGAGTCGCCTAGAATTATTTGAGCAATATCTAGAATGAAATCACACTTATTGTAATTTGTTCTCTGTCAATGCCTATTTAAAACAAAAAAGCTTTAAATGAAGCCTGTCTGTGCAAAGTTTCAAACTTTACTAACTTAGCTACTACCATTTATTTTTCTTTTTGGCATGGACTTTAAGCAACTTTTATATGAAACATTAAATGGAGTGATTGTTTACTGGTCTCCTACCATGTCTTTGTTCTTACTTTTCATAATGAATTTATCAGCACAACCTTAATAAGCTATCCTATTTAGAGTTCCTAAGAGCTTTATTAGTCACAATCTAAGTAGCCGGTTCGGGTTCGGGTTCGGGTTCGGTTCGGGAGTTCGGTTCGCCGGTTCAGCAAAATTTTTTGGGGGGTGGGTTTGGTTCGTTTTGGGTTCGTTAGTACAAATTACAAAAACATGTATATATATATATAGCCTAGAAGCATGAATTAGGATTAGAATATCACATAACAATTAACATCATATAAACAACAAAACCACCATAAACTTGAATGCCATTTAAAACATGCATGATAAATATAAAATATTCATTGTTCAAACTTCAAGTTCAATATTACAACACTTTTAAAGTTTTAATCATCAAATGGATTCTCTAAATCATTTAGTCATCCATATCAATGCCAACATTGACATTAGATGAAGTAGGAAGACTAGATGAATCACAAGTAGTGCCAATGGCACCATCACTAGCACTAGTATTGTGCCCATGCTCCTGTTGGATATCCGACTCCTCATATGCAATATGGTGGGAACTGCAAGCATCCAAGTCAGTATCCTCTGGCACTATATCCCACAACTTCGTCTCCCCTTCCTTGTAGTTAGGTTGTTTGTGTGAAAGGAGACGCAAGTTGGAATGCACATATACTAAGTTCTCCGCTTTTTTTGAGAGCAATTTATTGCGCTTTACTGAGTGGATGAAAGAATATGTGCTCAAATTTCTCTCAGATGCGGATGAACTAGCAACCTATGAAGACAAAGTAAACAATTAAAAAATTATAAATGAAATTATGAAACTTTTAAAACTAAAATATGAAAATTTATTAAACTTACTTGTGATAAAATTTTGATTGCAAGGGGCTGCAAATTTTGGAAGTATTGTCCATGGAAATACCACCAACTATGAGCATCCTTTAAGAACCTATCACGGGAGGCATCAACATCTAGATGATTTGATTGCACAAAATCAGTGAACTCATTCGTGACTACACTTCGCAAATCTTGATCAGGGAAGAGTCTCACAAATGCTGCCTTGTACCCTTCAGCCACTTCTAAATCTCTATATGGAGGAAGCCTTCCTGGCTGTGAAAGAAGCTGACTGCTGTAGTATTTTGGAGTCAATGCAAAGGCAAGAAGGTGTAATGGAGTTGTCATTTTGTTCCATCTTTCTTCAACAATTGTTTGCACTTGTTTGAAGAAAGTCTCTTCAGGGTCTTGCTCTCTTGCATTTATGGTGCACTTGATCTTCTCAAGCATTGAGTCTATACCATCATATACCTCTCCAATGCATGGCTTGTCCATGTCAGTATAGCGAATCATACTCAAAATGGGCTCGGTGAAGCTAAGGAGATACTCCACACGATCCCACCATGAGTCATCTAATATCATGCTCTTAATTCTTGTTGCTCTTTCAGTGCTGCTTTGCCTCCATATAGACCAATTGGTGCTGATCACCATGCTAGAAAGTGCCTGCCTAACTTTCACAAGTCGTCTCAAGACGATTGTATTAGAGGCAAAGCGGGTCTCTGCAACCTATTGCAAATTAAAAAAAATAATTAAAATTTAAAAATAAACTTTAAAGAAGAATTTAAATTAGAATGCACAATCAAATTATGAAAATCAGAAAATGACAAATGTAAATATTACTTCACTTACCTTCAATAGCTCCAAATTTGAAAATGTTCTAAAGATCCCTTGAGACAAGTGGTGGTTGGTGACGAACATCTGAATGTCCTCAGCCTCAGTATACAATTGTTTGATCCATGCAATTTTATTCCCAATCTTTTGCAGCATAAGATTGAGTGAATGGACCGCACAAGGTGTCCAAAAGATATGTGAATATCTTTCCTCAACCAACAACCCTGCAGCTCTACAATTCTTCGCGTTGTCCGTTACAACTTGAACAACTTTGCGGGCTCCCACTTGCTCAATGGCTGCAATAAGAATATTAGCAATAAATTGTCCATCTTTTACTTGCCCCTCACAATCCACGGCTTTCAAAAACATTGCCCCTTTAGGGGACACCGCTATGACATTGATCAAAGGCCGATTTTTTGAGTCCTTCCAACCATCTGAAACAATGGACACACCTGTCTCAACCCATGAATCTCTTATAGGCTTCAATGCATCTTCAACCAACTCAACCTCCTTTTCCAATAAAGTGCTACGCACCTTCTCATAACCCGGGCCCTTGTACCCTTTTGGAGCTTCATTAACCGCTCTCAACATCTCTTTCCAATATGGAGAACGAACAACATTAAAAGATAATCCATTGGCATATATGCATCTTGCTACACATTGGTCGGCAAGGGCTCTACTCTCATTTTGAAATGCAACTTCCAAAGGTCCCTTGGCTCTCTTGTTTGCAAAAGGTTGTGCACTTTCAGCTTGAAGATTCGGAATGGCCATAAATGGGTGGTCTTCTACCACAATATTGGGATTGGGATTAGATGGGGGCTGCATTCCCTTTGATTTTTTTTTTAACAAAGGGTGATTTCCTTTTTGGGCTTCCCGTTGATCTGCTGCTTCTTGCTCCATAATGTATTTTGCAACTGTCTCAGGTGCAATAGGGGCATCTTTTTTTTCTAGGGCAAGGCGAGATGCCTTTTCCACTTATGCCACACAAATGTGCTTTCACCCTATGGTATGAACTAGAATATGAAACTTCACACCCATTGCATTTCCAAACATAACCACCAGCACCTGGAATCTGTCTTATCATTTCAACATACTTCCATAGAGGAGAATTTGCATTTGTTTTGAACTTTGGGTTTGGTTTAGCTACAGAGCCGGAGGTAGAACCCATTGACATTGTAATTCCTATGGCAATTTGTTTTGCAAACAACACATTCAAAATTTGAATGAAAACAAAATATAATAATTTAAAAAAAATTAAAACCTAGCTCTTTTGAATCTTGCACAATGTATACATTCATAGAAGAACAGAAAAAAAAAGAAGAAAAACAAATTTTCTATTTGTAAAACAAAAAAAAGAATGAAAAAACTCAAAAAAATTGAGAAAAACTTACCTCTTTGCAAAAATATTCTTCAACAATCTTTGTGGCAGCCAATGAACACTTGCAAATCTGTAGGAATGACAATGCAATCGTTTGTAGAAGCTTCAACGATCAATATTCAACTCCTTTTGTCAATCCAACAAGTTAAAATAAAAACTCAGCCTCTTGGAATGAAAATGCTTGTTTGCAAATCAAATGAATAAAAATGAGGTAGTTTAGGTGTTTAAAATGTTTTAGAGGTCACTTTTACGGTTCCCTTGGGCGTGAGTCAAAGTCAAACTGAAGAAAATATTTAAAAAATGCAAGAAAAAACACTTTTTAGGCGCCCAGCTCCGTCGGTTCTCCTTGGGTTCGCCCGGGTTCGACCTGGGTTCTGCTCGGGTTCGCCTAGGTTCTTCACCGGTGAACCAGACCCTCAAAGGAAGGACCTTGGTCGAACCCACAGAGGGACCAGACTAGGACCCGAACCCAGTGCGAACCCGGACCAGGACCCAACCCAGAATCAGGCGAACCGGCTACATAGGTCACAATGTTTTATACAACTCTCCCATATGGCCATATGAACTTGTGGATTTGTTATGTTTTATCTTTTTCATAGTCATCCCTAGCTAAAAAGGAAGGTTCTCTTTGTCTATTCTGATTTATTAGGTATTGCCTGTTTGAGAATCTCCTTAGATGCTTACCTACAAGCATCACAATATATACAGCGAGATTCTTTGCAATGCCTCTAGAATGTTCTGATGATAATGTATTCTTCTGTTGCATTTGATGGCTAGAATTTACTTTTTTATTTATGTTTTTCCTTTCAATCTAGATGAAGAGTTTTGCAGCTGTACCTCCATTTTTATCCATTTGTACAAGTCCCAATTCAACAACTAAGGTACTCTCCAAACATTTTGAGTTTGCCCTCAAAGTTGCTTGTTTGCTATTGGTTTTCCATGCAATAGAGATCCACCTAAGGAGGCTTACAAGCTTGACTTAGTTGATCTCTATGTTTGTTTTCTAGGAATATGTCTTTTTACTAGGCAACTTTTGGTGTGGGCAATTATTTTGTCTCATTCATTATAGAACTTGACTGTTGGAGAAAATGAACCACACCCTAATTATAATAAGGAGCCTACCAAAAAGCCTAGTCACAAGGAGGATTGGTAGCTTAGTGGTAGAGCACCCCAACACCAGATTCATGCCAATGAAGTGGGGTGCTCCTTGTTGATTCCTTCCTCTTTGTCCCGTCATCCATTGTGGACAAACATTGGCATGATGTTCTCCACACACAAAACATCCACTGCGAGGTACTCTTGGTTCTTCAGACCTATCCTTCCTATTGTTGTTGTTGTTGTTGTAGTTACCTCTCTTATTGGTTCCATTAGAATTCCCTTCAGCTCTGTCATGGGAATTGTTTCCACGTTTCAGGTTTCGGATTTGACGATTGTTGACTCCTTGCTGGTTATTGTTTTGAAATTTCCTATTCCCAAACCTAGCATCTTGGTTCTTACGAAAGTTGGCCATCTGTTGAAGTTTTTGCTCTTGTTTCATAGCCTTCTTGAAAACCTCATCATAGTCAAATGATTATGGATGTCTACATTTGCACCTATTTGAGGCCGCAAACCCAAGATGAACTTTCGAATGCAGAATTATTCATCCATCTGTTATTGTGGAACATACTCGAGCAAATGGCTGAACTTCTCCCAGTACCGTGTCACGGTCAAGCCACCCTGAATCAGGTTCTGGAATTTAGTCATCTTCTTGTCAAAGAAGAGCTGGGGTAACCACCGCTTCTTGAAAAGTGTAATAAAAGTATCTCAGGTGGTCTCTCCAGGCAACAGTTTCTTCTCAGTTTTCACGTTATCCCACGAGGTAGCTGCTTCTCCAGTAATTTGATACAAAGCCCACATAGCCTTGGTCTCATTGGACAGATTTTAGAGCTCAAAGCATTTCTCCATCTCAATGAACCAGGCTTCCGCTCCATCTCCGATGGTTTTTCCATCAAATTTGGGCGGAGCAACTTTCTTGAGGTCCTTACCTAGTTCTTCAGCAATTCTACTACGGTTATGCTCTAGGTCCTCATTCCTTGGAATCTGTTCCCCTTGGTTTCCTTGGTCCTGCTCCAAATGTATAGATTGCGACCTAATTAATCTCACAAAATTTACTCAACAACTCAATATCTCATAAGTATGGAATAAAAATGATACAACATCATTAAGTAAATAAATTTCATAACATAACCTCATGTATGTAGTGCATAATCTAGGTAAATACACATAATATCTGATATTGAATAGAACAATTTAGGCTCTCATGCCATGGAATGAACTAAATATAAAACTGGAAGTAATATTACAAATAATGATACAACAACAATGTGAGGACATAAATAGCATAGCCTCCAACTGCCACCGACCTTCACAGTCATCCACAAGTTGAGAAACGAGAACATGGCTCAGGCACTTTTCTGCCCAACATCGAAGCTTATGCTTCCCTGGAATTCTTTCTAACACGAAGAATACCCGACCCTGCATGGAGTACCTAGCAACCTGGAAATTAAAAGCAGGAGGGAATCTCAGCAAGCCTGATGTATATACATGCATTTCTAACATGAACATGCAATGTCCCACAGACAGGATATGGCAGAGAAATATATATAATTTTGCTAGGTAAATTCCATCTATTACAATGAACACATGGCTTTGGCCAAAGCACTAAAAGTATTAAGTAGATCCTGAAAAGATGATTGACCTTCTTTGTTAACCCATATTCGGCACCTTATCCCGAAAGGTAAACCCAGTACACAGAAAACAGTAACATGCAAACTTTTCGTAATACTCCTTTATTTCATACAATAGATTTTACGTGTCTTTCACTATTTCATATCTATAACCATAATTATTTTTAAGTAGAAAGTAGGTTTAATAAAAAAGATTTGCAATAAGAGTTTTAAAATACAACAAAAAAAAAAACATAGATTTCTACAGCTGCAGCTTTAAGTCTAGTCAAGAGACACTGGAACTATTGCATGGGCTTTTTCCTATTGGGAAAGTATAGTCCTGAATGATAGATTATTTTTAAACAGTTAAAAAATAGTCACATGGCCATCCCTATGATTTTATACAGCCGCTGCAATAATCTAATAACAGTAAACCAAAATAACCAGTCTACCTACAGCTGCAGCCAGAATCTATACACAGGAAAAGAAAATCTAAAATTTGCTGGGTCACAGGCAAGTAAGTAATACTGGACTTGTTTCTATAGTGTCAAATTTCAAAATAAAATGAATTAAATTTCAGACTAGTCTATGAGATGAGTACCCAGACTTTGCACTGAAAATGAGGTAGATTTAACTTTTCTCGGTATCAAGCCTTTTTGAAACCTTCTCTGCTCGAAGCCCAAATTCTTTGTCAATGATCACCTTCCAGCAGCTGCATGTGGGTTTGCCAGAAGCTGCGTAGTTCCTTAAAGTCTCCGCCCATGCCTTTTATTCTTTTCTTTTTTCTATTTTAAAAGTCTGCAATTTTTCTAGTGTTCCAGTTCTCCTATTTTTGCCCATGCTTAACTATAGTATAAGTTATTTTTAATTTTTGGAACTGCCGCTTTGTTTCCTGCCACCATTGCATGGTTATCATAAACTTTCTTTATTCACTATTTCATTATTATTTTTTTAACTCCTCTTTCTTTTTTTAAAAGTCTTTGTTTTAATTTATTTATCTTTTTGAATCCTTTTGCATGCGATTCTTTTTATAGAGTATTATTAACTTTTTATGTATTTCTTAATATTTATATAAATCTTTAATATTATATTTATTTAATATTATTTATATATTTAGAATCTTTAATAATATATTTATTTTATATTATTTATATATTTAGATAATTACATAATTATTTTGAAATAAAAACTTTTATTTATTTATTAATATATATAAATAATAATATTGAATTATATATATATCAGGCAAATAATTATTATTTTCTTTAATAATAAATGTATATATATACTTTTACACATTTATATACATTAATAATAATACCTTTTTAATGTATATAGTCATTTAGGTCATCAATAGAAGGGGCTTTGAACCCTTGACCAGTCACATCAATCACATCAATCACATCAAACAATGCTTTCCAATGAGGGGATATGAAACACGAATTTAAGATTTTCGAATTGAAAAATATCTAGTTCTACAACTAAAATAAAAAAAATAAATGTGAAAGTAAAAAAAAAAAGAATAAAAAATGAGATAAAAAATAAAATTGTTACCCTGCTGCATTAAAGGGAATGTCACAAAACTAGCCATAGTTGGCCATCACAGTTCTTGTTACCTTCTGTTTGTCGCTGTTTCGATTCATCTTTCCAATGATGGTTGGAACTGTGAGCACTACATGGTACAAACCAACTTGCTGAATTACAAGTTCTAGGAATAATAATTCACTAAGCATTGGAGAAGTTTGCCCTATCCTTTGCTCCTTTTCTTGAAAAGTCTTGAATTGGGTTGTCAACTCCTTCACAACGTCTGGCTCAAAATTTCCCTTAAATTGCATGTAATGTCCATGTATGTTGGCAAGGGGGAATTTGCATTGATTAATGCCTCTTCCTAGAAACACTATATCACAGTACTGCAAAATAAATTGTCTATTCTATGTACTGAATGTGCCTGATGTGCCATGCTTCCAAGAGGCGTCTTTTCTATGTGGCTTTGGGTTATTAAAAAATAAAAATGTAAAAAAATGTTAAGGTTAATTTAAAATTCTAGATTGTCAAGACCTACATAAAAATTCAAGGAAATAGTTAAAAAAGCAAGATAGAAATGTACATTTTTATTTTCTTCTTTTTCAGATTTTGATGTTAAAGGACAAAAAGAAGCGAAAAAGAATGAGGATTTTCATATCAGATCCTCCTTTGCATAAAACAACAGTTAATCCAATTGTGTCAGCTCCTTGCACAAATAAAGCTAAGTTCATTTGAGGATAGAATGAAAAACCAAGTAGAGTGAATGCAAGAGATAAATTTGCTTATGCAATGAGCAAGTAAAAAATGTGTTGGGGCTTTTGACTCTTGTTGCAGACAACTGAAAGATAGGGATGAAGAAACTTAAGACAAAGTATTCAGGTAATAATCAACAACACTTGCAAAATCTATCTAACATGTATGAAAGTAAATGGAACAATATTCATCCTCAAGATTACACACAAGACTCAAAGATTTATGTGGGTAACTCTTTTAGGAGAAAACCCATCAGCAAAAGTTATTCAAAATTATATTATTCGGAATCAGTTAGAATTCAGTACAACAAGGTCTTCGAAAATTTACAGTCTCAATCTATGACATATTTCTTACACACCAACAATGCTCAGTCCTATTTGTACACAACCCAATCCTCAAACTTTCTAACCTTGGTACATTCACATGAACTAATACATATAGACAGACTCATGTGAATACCAACCATCTAATTGTTCAATCAACCCAAGGAACACCAAGAGTCATACAACTATAAATCGGCCATACATGACATTAGCATACTGCATAAATCACCAAGTATGATATTTGCATGTGGATAGTCACTTTGTACACTCTACCCTTATAATGTACTATGAATCAATAGTTAATAACCTTTACATTGTTGTTATACATACATGTTTTTGACATAGCCACCACTGCTTGCTTCACCCTTGCAGTAGTTCACACAAACATAACATCACTTCTGACTACTTGTGGTACTTGTGCTATCTTCTAGAACATTATCCTGCATTCAGATTGTGCTAAATGAACTTGACTTCGACCGCAAGTGCATCTGCATCATTGTTCATGCTTCTAGCAAATGGTAAACTCATATGCGGTTGTGAGTTATTCTAGATGACTTATGGTTGCTGTCACAATACCACCACATGTAAACAAACCATGTGTGCTGCATCACAACTTACGACCACAACATCATCACATGTTAGTTCAGATATATGCTATGTCACGATACCAAAAAACTCATCTCATATCATTGCAATGTATTTTGTAGACAAACTCTTCCTATAAAGACTCTCTATAGGTGAATATCACCCAAGTCTCCCAACATTCTCCCACTTGATATTTATTATAGGGGAGACTGCAGTATTTAACCTAAGAGATTAACCTCATGCTCAGGAATGGGATAAGCCCATCCCTACAATACATGAGCTTGTAGTACTTACAGATATTGTCAAGAATATACAGTGCTTACTTGAATATCATTTTTCTTCATCTGGACTTTCCTGCTCTCAACCATTTCCTTCACCAAATGATATTGAACATCAATATGCTTGGTTCTAGCATTGTAAACAAGATTTTTAGCTAGACATATTGCAGACTGTTGATCACATTTCACCACTGTTGGACCCTTAAAACCAATGCTGTCACACAACCTCTTCAACCACAATGCTTCCTTATAAGCATATGTTGCAGCCATATATTATGTTTCAGTAGTTGATAGGGCAACCACCTATTGCCTCTTGCTCATCCAACTCACTGCTTCACCCAACAAAATAAACACATAACTGCTTGTTGATCTTCAGTTATTAAGATCTCCAACCCAATCCTTATCCACAAATCCTTGAATACTCAACACTCTGCCTACATTATTAGTATAATTTTAAGTTAAGCAATAATTTAGAGTTCCTTTCAAGTACTTGAACACCCTTTTCACACGTATCCAATGTTCTTTACTCATGTGTAGACCATTGCATAAATGAGACTTCCTACCACATTGGCATAAGGGACATTCCTCATGTCCTTCAAATTCTTTGCAGGTTTAGGACATTATTCCATATTTTGTTTTGTGCCAATTGGTAGGGGTGAACTTAGCGGTTTATCATCTTGCATTCAAACATCCATATCTTGTTGGTCCTATCCTTGCATATCTTCATACCAACTATGTTTCTAGCAACTCCTATGTCTCTTATATCAAACTTACTAGGCAACTGAGTTTTAAGTTCTTGATTTAATGTTTTATTGTCTTCAATGATAAACATATCATTGACATATAAAACAATAATTAGAATTTGATCATTTACCTTGTTAAATACAGAATGATCAACAATACTTCTTCCAAAATCCAATTCTAGCACTTGTGTCAAACTTTTGGTTCCTTGTCTATGGAGACTACCTTAATCCACACAATGACTTTTTCAACTTGCAAATCAAATTCTCTTTACCTTTATTGACATCCATTTGTTCAATTTTCAAATCAAATGCTACAACTATGGATAACAACATTGTGATGGACCTCAACTTAGCAATAGAAGAAAAGATCTCACCAAAGTCTATTCCCTCAACCTGGGAATAACCCTTTGCCACCAACTGCCTCTTGTACTAGTCAAGCGGTCCTTCTGCTCTGAACTTGTTTTTGAACACCCACTTGCAGCCAATGGGTTTCCTATCCTTAGGTAGATCAACCAAATCCCAAGTCTTACATTGCCTCAATGCCGTTGTCTCCTCATCCATGGCATTCTTCCAAGACTTTTTCCCTTTAAAGGCGAGAGCCCCTTCTATAAAACTTGGGTCACTATTAGTACAAAAGCAAAAACACAATGGAAACTTGGTGGACTATATCTTTCAGATGATCTTCATTGCCTTGTAGAACTTCTCACAACTATTGCTAAAGAATATTTTGCTACATTTGTACTTTAATATTCTTCAGAGTTACTGCTTTATGTGCTTGTCTCTTCTTCTCCCAAATTGTCTTGTCCACTTTACTGTTTAGTTTAAGGTACATTTTGCTGCTCCAATTTTGTTTCAAAATACACCTTCCTCCCCTCGTTCTCCTTTGACTATTCTTTCTTAGTCAAGACTCCAAGTTCCTTGAAGGTAGTTTCCCTTGAGTAGAGAACCTTTAGAGTTTTTGGATTCCAAAGCTTCTTGTAACATTCTCACCATAACTGATGGAAATACCCCTTTTGCCTTGAAATCCAACTTAGACCAATCACCTCTCCTTTGGCATTTGAACAAATGCCTCA
Source organism: Sequoia sempervirens (assembly GCA_007258455.2). Lineage (NCBI taxonomy): Eukaryota > Viridiplantae > Streptophyta > Pinopsida > Cupressales > Cupressaceae > Sequoia > Sequoia sempervirens. The sequence goes on along the minus strand of VDFB02000017.1, from coordinate 369,314,978 downwards.
CAGCCAAAGACCAGCGAATGTGTTACAATTGTTTTTTCGCCAATCTACATTTCATAGTATGTCTTGTTTTGTAGTGTAAAGTAGGATACTTGTTCTTCAAGTAGCATGCAGTGTTAACCACCTCAGTCTAGAACTCCTATCTTAGACTAGCACTACTCAACATACTTTTGGCTTGAACTAACAAGGTTCCATTCAACCTTTCAGCCAATTCATTTTGTTGCAGTGTTTATGGGCTTGTTCTTTGCTTCACAATTCTAGTATGATTACAAAATTTGTCTAACTCCTCAGAGCATAATTTAGCACCATTATCTATCTTGAGTACCTTGATTTTCATATTGGTTTGATTCTCACTAAGAGCTCTAAACTCTTTAAATTTGAGAAACATCTCAAACTTCCTCTTTAGAAATTATATCGAAGAGTACTTAGAATAATTATCAGTGAATGATAAATAGTCTTGAGACTTACCAGTGGATGAAATATCCGTAGGACCAAACACATTGTTGTGTATCACTTCCAAAATCTCCTTTGCTCTAGTACTTCTAGTTCTAGAGTTAAACTGCATTTATTTTATTTTCCTACTACACAATGCTCACAAAAGTCAATCTCAATAGAACGATCAACAAGACCTTCCACCATATCTTTGCTTACCAAGGTTTTTAGACCTTTCTCTCTCAAATGAACCAACCTAAGATTACCATAATAACCCTGATTTAGATGTAGTTACAATAGCACAATCGGACAATGCTGATACATCCAACCTATATACAATACTATGCTGCACCCCTTTACCATCAAATGTGACGTGTATTCTTGACTCAACCATTTTAGACATAGATATAAAGTTTCTAGCAAAGCTTGGAATGTGCAAAACATTTGAGAGTTTCCTTACTCTACCTTCCATGAAGGTAACTTTCACCTTTTCTCAACCATCTATCTCCAAGGAGTTGTTATCATCAAGGAACACCTGCTCTTCACTACGCTTGGTATAATCCAAGTACCATTGCCTTTGTGGTGTCATATGAAAAGTAGCACTTGAGTCAATCAACCAAGAATCATCACCAATAACAATAGTAAAGGTAAATGCATCACTACTATATTCATCATTGTTAGAGGACTTTTTCAAAGAATCATCCTTCTTCTTGGACTTGCAATCCTTCTTTATATGACTTTTCTTGTCACAAGTCCAACATTTTATTTTAGATTTATCAAGAGATTTAGATCTTTCCTTACTTTGAGACTGCTTATCTCTAGTCTTGCTACCTTTCTTCTCATTAAGCTTGCTTTTAACAACTATGGCATCAAAAGAATTACCATCCATGGACCTTTTCCTAATTTCCTCACTTAACAAAATGCCAATGACATTTTTCAGATTTAGTTATGCATCATTACTGCTGATAGACATAATTAGGTTTTTCATGAATCTAGTAAGGAACGAAGTAATATAGTGCACTTATCCTCTTCATCCATCTTGACTCTTGTTGATGCATGTTGACTTAAACTCATATTAAAGCTATTCAAGTGATCAGCCATAGAATCTCCATTCCTCATTCTTAAAGAGTATAACTTCTTTTTCAAAACAAGTTTGTTAATTAGACATAGTCGGATTGTTGTGCTTTCTTATCTAGTTTTACCTAATCTTCATCAAATATACCTAAGGGTTTGGTTGAAGAAGATACCACAATCCATTGATCTCTTTCGACTAAAAGATACTCTATCTTCACCTTCCATAGTTTGAAGTTCTGCTGATTGATTCTCTCAATTTTAGACCTCAACATGCCAGCCATAGTTTTAGTACTGTTTTATTTTCTTAAAAAGTTTTTCAAAGTTTTCTTTTGTGTCTAGTTATTCAGGAATTGCAACTAACCAACCATTGTAGGGTTTACCACTGCACACATTAGGGTTTGGATTACCAACAAAGTAGTAACCACCCAAACAACAATTTATGCTCTAATACGGAATATTGGGGATTTTGACCCCTATTGCAGATGATCAATAGATTAGGATGAAGGAACTTAAAGTATTTATATAACAGTGAACGACATTTGCAAAATCTAACATGTACGAAAGTAAATGGAATAATCTGGATCCACTAGATTAGACAAGGCTCAAAGATTTACGCGGGAAAACCCTTTTGGGAGAAAACCCACCACCAAAGAAGTTCAGTTATATTATTCAAAATAAGTTAAGGTTCAATACAACATGGTTTTTGAACTCTTTACAGAGTCTCAATCTACAACATATTTCTAATGCAGTCACTCTAATTACACACCAAGAATGTTCAATCCTATATGTAGATAGTCTAATATTCAAACCTTCTAACCTTGGCACAATCACATGAACTAACACTTATAGAATAATAGACATACTCATGGGATTATGAATCATTTAATTGTCCAACGGTCAGCCAACTCAAGGAACACCAACAGTCATGCAACTATAATCTGAGTATACATGACGTTAGCATACTGCATAAATCACCAAGTATGATATATGCATGTGGATAGTCACCTTGTATACTCTCAGACTCTGTCGCTGCTGCACACTATGAATCAATAGTTACAACCTTTACACTATTTGTATACATACAGGTTTCCAATATGTAGCTCCTCACTTGTGATCTCTCACACAAACATATGTCACTTCTAGAACATTATCTCTTAGTTTGTGCCGCACGAACTCCAGCTCTATTGCAAGTGCACTTGCATCATTGTTCATGTTTCCAACAAACACTAAACTCATACGTGGTTGTGAGTTCTTCCAGATGACTTAGAGTTGCTGTTACAACACTACCACATGTCAATAAACCATGTATGCCACACTGCAACTTCCTGCCAACATCACCACACGATAGTCCACAAAAATGCTATACTGCATTACTTGAAAACTCACTGCATATCACTGCATTGTATTCAGTAGACAAACTCTTCTTACAAGGACTCTCTGTAGGCGAATATCCCCCTAGTCCCAACAGAAAGGGCCCAAATGGTCATTGGAGTTTTTAAAACTTTTGGTGAGGGTAACTCGTGAATTTTTAAGCTGGCCTGAGCTAGAGAGGCCACAACCGAGGGACCTCTTCCCCTGGCATTATCACTATTCAAACCCATGAGCTCAATGGCCCAGCTGGGGCACAAATCCTGCAATCTCAATGGCCCATTAGGGGTTGAACCCTGGTTACAACATCAATAGTATCCTTTATTAACCATAGACCATGCCTCAATTGGCATCATTGGAGTGTTTTTATGTTTCAGTGACATTTTAGGTTAGGTAATTAATCTTTTTTATGTTTAAAGTGTTTTTTTGTTGCTCAGACTGTTTACTGTAGAACTGCCGATTCCAGGATTGGGATGTGATTCTGGCAAGAATCACTTGCCTATGCAGAATTTTGAGTCCCAATCCTGGACTTGCTGATTCTGCAAGTTGAGATTTTGACCTTACCACATATGCTATCTAGATTCTTGAGTCTGACTGAGTCCTCAGCCATTCTTAGAACACTGATATCAACTCCAATATTGCATTGCAGTGGACACAAGTGTTTCTGATCATTCCATAAATGGTATTTTCATTTTTATCAATAAAAATGACTTATTTTGAAGTTAAGTTACTTTCATTTCTAATGAAGAAGACAGACTATTTTGTTTGAATTACCCCAACTTGTTAGTTACAGTTTATTCCATACAGATGTTAATTATGGCAAAATCTCAGAAGCAGGGTTTCTTCTCTACACTTCTCTCTCTTGGGTAAGTGTATCCAAAACAGGAACACCAAGTAGTGTTAGTGTTTTATAGCTTTGGGAGATATTTTCTCTCAAATAAAATTAAACAAAGGCAAGTTGGCCCTTTCCTTTTGTTAAACAAAATATTATATTCAACTGAAGGTCGGCTCTAGAGGAGAGCACCTAGTTTGGTATATAAAGGAGAAGGTGTCTCCTCATTTGATCATCCAATCAATTCACTCCAAGTTCGAATTCCATCAGCAGTAGGTTGAATTTTCTAAGCAGCAGATTAGCATCGAGGAGAAGTGTCATTACTTTTGTGTATTCAAGATTCGCTTCAAGGAGAAGTTGTATTATTCTTTGTATGAGACTCGGCCTCTTCTAGGGCCTGGTCTTGTGTGCCATTTCTGCACATGTTTTTTGATTTATAAAGAGAATATCTTGCTGGGTTTTTCTCCCTTGAGTAGGAGGGTTTTCCCAGGGTAAAATATTGTGTTCATTGTTCGCTGTGTTGTGTTTTCTGCTTATTGCATTTCTGATCCTAAAACTAACATGGTATCAGAGCGGGTTTAGGGAAGTACTGATCAGATTTAAAGCAGAAATATATGGGAAGAATTAGCAAGAAACACAATGAGAAAAAGAAGGTTGAATTACTGCCTCTGTAAGCAAGTTGCCTGTAGGAAATTACATTTGGTCTTTAGGGGAAGCCGTTGGAAATAGACGTCTGTGGGATTCTAAAAAAAAAAATTAAAATTATAAGGAGGTTCGAATTATTTAAGATTCCAGCTATTGAAGGGTTTTGATAGATCAGAAGGCGTTAGAAATAAAGACAAACATCAAGAAAAGTCGAATTCTGGAGTATCTTATTTAGCCATCATATATATCCAAGCAAGAAGCATCAATTTCATTATTTAATAGTGATTGTATGAGGAAAGGCCATTGAATATTGAACTCAAGCATTCAAGGAGTCAAGATTCATTTTGCCGCTTATGCCCTAACGTCAGCTACAAATTAATATTGACTTTGGAGGTTATGCCATCACCTGGAGTATTTTTGAATATTTTATTAAGGTGTCAGTAAAGACAAATGAAGAGAAGATAAGACAGAGAAATCACATCTCTTATCTGGCGCGACATGGTTAAAAAAAACAAGGCAAAATACTATCGTAGCTTTGGAGCGGTATTATACTGAAGAAAGTCATGTGTGAAGAAAGCAAAATCATAGTTTTTTTTAGCAGCTGGCTCATCATAGAAGAAATCGAAGTCTTAAGGTCATTTGATTTAGGAGGAGACAAGTCAATTGGTATTGCTGGTGCCATCATACTAGTTATTATTATGTCTACAAGAAATAATTGTGTTGAGTGTATATTCTTGAATATGTTGGCTGCATAATGTGTCTAAGAAAACTGAGTTGAGCAGATTGTCTTTTCAATATGTAGCAATGTGATTAGCATTTCCAAAGAAGCAAAAATTGAGTAAAGACGAAAGAAAGATATATCAGAATCGACAAAGATAAGTTATATTATTCCTTCAATTGTTCTATCTAATGATATTTGCTATATGACTATAGGCTTCATTTGTATCAGGGGTAGTTTGATTTTATGAACTATATTAATCTCTTTAAAATGCAGGATGGATCAAGGAGCAAAAGGATGTTGGATTCTTGGAGATATAGATTCATCCCACGATTACACTCCTGCCATTCAGAGGGAGTTAAATTCCAGGCACAATTTGAGATCATGTCTAGGAAGAGGATTTAAGGTTCTAAGATCAGTCAATGGAGGGGAGTTCACTTCTAGAGGATTTTTGCAATCTTTGTATTGAGGTGGGGATCAAGAGGGAGTTCTATATTCAGCAAAATGTAGTCCTATGTCTCGAGGAACTAGAGTGACTAATTGAGAAGAAGTGAAGGTGTCAGCTAAGTGGGTTGCAGTGTTGCAAGGCTAGGTGCTAAGTCCTTGGAAGACCTTTTTTTAGCTGTAGAGAACGAAATTGCACAAGACAACCAACTTGGATGGACGAGGAGGTTAGAAGGTTGATACGGGTACTTGGAGCTCCAGAGGGAGTCACAACATCATTAAGCTTTGTTATAATGTATATTTCTCTGAGACGGAGAAATATGAGGTGAAAGCCCTTGTAGTGTATATTTCTCTGAGATGAAGAAATATGAGGTGAAAGCCCTTGTAGTGTATATTTCTCTGAGACGGAGAAATATGAGCTAAATGCCCTTGTAGTGTATATTTCTCTAAGATGGAGAAATATGAGGTGCAAGCCCTTGTACATCTTTGAGACTGAGATGAGACATCATGTTGAGAGACTCCATGACGAGGATATTTTGTACATCTTTGAGACTGAGATGAGACGTCATGTTGAGAGACTCCATGACGAGCCCTTATACATCTCTGAGACTGAGGTGTGTTTTTCCACAAATGGGTGTAGCCATTGTGGGCCTCATGTTGAGAGACTCCATGACGAACCTTTGTCCATCTCTAAGACTGAAGTGTGTTTTATCCACAAATGGGTGTAGCCATTGTGGGTGTCATGTTGAGAGACTCCATGATGAGGATATTTGAAAATACCTCCCTAGCTAAGAGGGAGTGTTAGTGTTTTATAGCTTTGGGAGATATTTTCTCTCAAATAAAATTAAACAAAGGCAGGTTGGCCCTTTCCTTTTGTTAAACAAAATATTATATTCAACTGAAGGTCAGCTCTAGAGGAGAGCACCTAGTTTGGTATATAAAGGAGAAGGCGTCTTCTCATTTGATCATCCAATCAATTCACTCCAAGTTCAAATTCCATCAGCAGCAGGTCAAATTTTCTAAGCAGCAGATTAGCATCAAGGAGAAGTGTCATTACTTTTGTGTATTAAAGATTCGCTTCAAGGAGAGGTTGTATTATTCTTTGTATGAGACTCGACCTCTTCTAGGGCCTGATCTTGTGTGCCATTTCTGCACATATTTTTTGATTTATAAAGAGAATATCTTGCTGGGTTTTTCTCCCTCGAGTAGGAGGGTTTTCCCTGTGTAAAATATTGTGTTCATTATTCTCTGTGTTGTGTTTTCTGCTTATTGCATTTCTGATCCTAAAACTAACAAGGAGATCCTGTGAAAATGGCCTTAAACATTTTATGAAACATTTTTGGGTGGTTCTATTCTTGTTTCTTGGGGAAAACAGGAACATGAATCTTTGAGGCCATTTAATGTGGGCTACATGGACCTGCCATGGTGTGTAAATTATGTTGAAAAAATATATTAGCAGATCTTTATTCAACTTGAAGACATTGGTTTTCACACGAATGAAGAGCTTCAACTATCATAAAAATAGTAACAAGGTTATTGTCCTTAATTCTCATCATTTAGCATTGACAATTTGACAAGCATGTGAGAATTGAGGTGTCCAGCATTTTTTTTTTGGGTGAGGTGTCCAGCATTGCCATTGTCTTGTCCATGGCAGCAACACTGCCAGTAAATGCTACTGACTTGAATGGGTATGTATGAAGCTGATTTATGGATTGTTATTCCAGATTGAACAAGTTTTGAGTTGAATGATAGGTGCATACTGTGCACATGTACACACATCATGCCATTGTGGAATGTCAGGTTGTAATTTAGCAGCGGAAGTTGAGTGTAATCATGTGAAAAGGAGTTGAAAGTTGAAACAATGTTTTTGTGGCATGTGTTGTGTCTGGGTATGTTTCAAGTGGTGGTCAGAGCCGTCAAGACTATGTGATAATTGGGGTTCAAAAGATGTATGCATTGAGAATTTTTGTTTGAGTTCTTTTATCTTGGCTGAATCCATTAATACTTTGGGATCTGTTATTATTTTATGATTTAAAATTATGATGATTAGTGTCAGAGTTTAATTCTCTCTGTTCTGTGGTCCTTGTTTTTGTATGTATTATTTTAAATTATTCTCATGATTGTTTTTTCAGGGATATAAAGGGTGCAAATCTACTTGTGGATACTTCTGGAAGAGTCAAGCTTGCAGACTTTGGTATGGCCAAGCATGTAAGTTGATTTCACAATTCTAAATGTAGTAGGACAGGTTTCTTGAATTCAATATATGTTCTCATCTTGTATAAGTGGGGCTTATCTATGATTACCTCCAACACTGTGTTGGAAGAACCTGGATAGACATGCCTCCTCCAAAGTTTCTTGATTTTGCATATACTTAACCCTCTAAATCTTGCGACCAGTCCATATGTAGGTCTAGATATTAAATCAGGTTTGAAAACTTGTGATAATCTATGTAGTTAGTATGTAACCTGAAACTTGTAGTTTCTGCAGGATGGAGTCTAAGGTACATATAAACATAGTGAAATATCTCTTAGTAGTCATTGGTCATCAGGTCTGAACTGTCCATTGGTATGTCATAGTGGTACTAGTTATGAGTAAAAGCTTTGGTCAAGCCTTTTGGTTGAAGTGTCATTCTTAGTGGGACACCACACAGCTACATGGGAGGTTTATTAGCCAGAAGTCTGTATAAGAAACCTGGCAAGAATATTTTTTTGGTTGCATGTAAACTTTTTGGAACAAACCACATTTAATATATTACAATTACAACCCAAATTTAAGATGGTAAATAACATTGCTCATTTTAAGATTTCAACATGAGCAAGAATTCTCATTCCCCTCTATAAGGATTAAAGTTTTAAGCATGAGTCAGAAATCTAGAAAATTTAGAGAAGTAGGTGTTTGTTATTCGCATCTGGCATGTTACAAACTGTTGATGCATTGATTGAAACTATGGATTCATACTTATCATAAGTACGGGAGAGTCAAGATACTGCTCTTTTGATTCACTCCATTAGGCATTTTTTCTTACAGCTTGTTTTGGATTGCCAGTATTGTAGTGCGACAACTAGGACACATTTAAGATTTTTTAACCTGGTTTCTGATCCTCATAGTCCAAAATCAGCAACAACTAATTTTACAATCTTGCTAAGGACTTTATCATTTAAGCAAGGCATTCGATTGATATTGGGGATGCCATCTTATCTATTGCAGCCAATAGTTCACATTGTCATATTTGTTATCCTCCAGTCCTTAATATATATGAGTGAGTTGTTGCTTCTGATGTCTTATATTATCAAGTAGTACTATTTTGTTCACATTTTCATATTTGTTATTTTCCAGTCCTTTATATCTATGAGTGAATTGTTGCTTCTGATGTCTTATATGATCAATGAGCACTAATTTGTTTAAATTTTTTTCTAACCTGCCCCCAACTTAATCTGCATTTTTATATGCTTTTTGTTGACCATAGATGTGCAGCATGATAACTTTAAAGGTGCTTTAATGTCTCATAAAATTTCAAAGTGCTTATTACTTATTTTCTCAGAGAATCAAATTTGTACAATTGAAATGATTTCCTATTCAACTTGTATGCATATTTCCAAGTTATGGGCATACTGATTCGTAAAGGCAAGTGAGCTTATCTTGCCTCTGCTTGTAGAGTACTGGTATCTTTTGATAGTTTTTAGCTATGGGTGAAAGATTGGATTTGCCAAGTTAAGATAGTGACCTTTTAACATTATATATAATGTATGCAATGAGTTAACATTTTAGTTATTAAAATATTGGCAATCCCAATGATAGACTCTTACTTGAAAAGAATTCTGAAAAATGAGTGTACCATTCAGAGAAGTAATTAGAACTAACAGTAACATTGCAAAATGAAATGTGTGCAACCTAATTGGGACTAATGCCAAAAACTGACAGGTCAAAATGACATGAATCTCTTTTTACTTCCTACTGTGTTTCTTGTTTATTTGTGAATTTTGGCAAATGTATTTTAGATACACTCCCTTGAAGAATATTGTCAAGCATATAAATAATAATATATGACACATCAACATGCATCCCATACACAAAATGAAAATTTAAAAATGGTAAGTATCATGAAATTTTGCTGAATTTCAGTGCGCACGTGCTGCTAGAATAAGCTGCAAGTAAGCTCTTGGACACTTTCTTGTAAATACCGGGTGGTAGCATTGATTGACTCTTCTCTTTTTGTAACTACTGTAAATGAATTGACCATACAATCATGTAATGAAACTTTTTACTTTATTCTACAACATTCATAAGAATAAGATTTCTTGTGTGGTTTCCACTGCTTCCTCAATGACATCAATCTCAAGCTTTACTTCTGTTGAATAGTAAATATGCAGGCAAAGATTATAATGACATTTTCTTGTTTTGAATTCTTATTGGTAACTTATTTTTCTGGCATTTAGGTTTAGGTCTAATCCACAAAATAAGCTTCAAGTTCATATGTAGAAGGCTCATTGATTTACAGTCTTTGTTTTGATGTCTTAATTTTTTTTATGTAAATGTCATTAGCAGATAAGTGGCCCTTCATGCCCCCGCTCGTTTAAAGGAAGTCCTTATTGGATGGCACCTGAGGTATGGTGTTTCAGTTGTATCCTCATTCTATTTTCTTTTTTTTTGTGCTGGTTGTTATCTTTTTTGAAATTTTAACGACTTAGAAGACATATTTGCTATATGCAGATTATGACACAGGGTAGCCCAGGCCATGATCTTGCTGTTGACATATGGAGCTTAAGATGTACTATTATAGAAATGGCTACGGGTAGACCTCCATGGAGTGAATATGAGGGGGTGAGTGTGCTTTATTGTTTAAGCGTTCAGATGAATTTAGATCATCTTTGTATGGGGATTTAGGTTTCCTTAATTTTGCTATAACTGAAATGCTTTTGATATGTCGTGACCATTAGCAGGCATCCTTTTGAATGGATACTAAAAGATAGGTTGCTTTGCCTTCAGCTTTGTGTTTCTTAATTAATTAGTTTCAAAATCTTCATCAAGTCAACATATCTTGTATTATATATATATAGCTGTTGTTGAGTAGGATTATATGAGATCTTGGCGGGACTATTCTGTTGGTAAAATGTTAGTAATTTTAGTATGTCTCTCAAGGTATCTTTTATGTGACTGTTTCAAGGGTGGATATATATATACTTTGAGAAACATAGTAAAATTACTAACATTTTACCAATAGAATAGTTCTGCCAACATCTCATATTATCCTGCTCAAGAACAGCTATAACTCTAATATTAACACACACAACCAGACAACAAAATCCACATTGCAAATAAAGCAGCACCAAGACTACCTAAACACAGCACCAACATAGCATCATACCACACCCCAATGATCATGAGACTTAGAAGGGTAATGCCCTACTTCCTCTACTGAAGGCACCATACTGTTTGCAGGCCTGCCAACCCAAGGACCAGTCAATGGAGGAAATCTGATCCCATAGCAGATCTCCCTTTGCCTATGGGCTTTGTGCAATGTAGGGCCACAGAAGTACAATAGTATAGTCTCTCCTGCTTCCAACCAACCCCTGAAATGATGAATATGGAGACCTGCCAAGACTTTGCCAAGGTTACTGCAATATATGTGCAGGATATTAACTTAATTCCTTATCTCCACCCACACCACATCCAAACCTGACCACACAACAGGGGTAGAGGCTGAGCCTTCCCTCTCTGCACCCAAGGGTTTTGCTCCTTATCTTCTTCCAAGCCTGCATTGAGAGCTGACATGCCAAAGTGTAATGCCCCAAGCTTTTTCCCAAGACATTAATGTATAACAAATGGACAGACAAATTGTTCGCAATACAATTATAACTCATATGTGTCACAATGTATGCTTACACACTAGAGTTGCTGTGACACAACATGACACTTCAGAAATTCAACGTCAATGCATAAAGCGTGACTGCATGAGAAGAAGACTTAACTTTGTTGTGTGATGACATCACCACAATGACCATGCAAGAGGGTAGAGTACATGACCACTAATTGTATCTCTCACAAATGGGCAAGGATAGAATGAGAATGGATCTCATTTTCCTAGTCCAAGGAAACCCAATCACTTTTTCATCCCTCCAAACAAACCAAGACACAAACCACACATCCAAAATGATGTTGAAATGACATCCAAACCGCAAGGAATGTCTAACTAGGAGGTTGCATGGTAGGGAGATTTACTATCTCAACCTGGTCTAACAAGAGATTGACCATTTCCTCACAAGACACATCTTACAACACGAAAGGAAGAATAAATAACAAAGGAAAAGAAACACCATCAAACTAAGTTGATAGGCGGACAAGGTAATGGTCAACTTTTCTTTAGGAAACTTTTCAAAAAAAGGGCAGGAACTGTCCCTTATCTTAGGATTGTCCCTTTTAATCAGAATTGCCCCTATTACTAGTTAGAAATCACCCATGGCTATCTTGGAATAGCCCCTTTCACCAACAAAATTGCCTGTGGTTAAACAAACAATTCTAAATAGAGCACAAGGCCTCCAATAAATAGTGGGGCTCTTGGAGATTGCAAATTTGACATCGACAGTGTCAAAGGGTTCCTCTATAAGCCTACAAGGATGAGGTTGAACCTCCCTAACAAGGATGAGGTTCACAAGGTCGAAAGCTAGTGCAGGGCCAAGCCAATGTAAGCCAAAAGGTTTGAACACCAAACATGTTTTAGCATTCAGTTTCAAAGTGCTGATCTAAAATGGATTGAACCATTGAGTTTTGACATGACCAAGACTCAAAATAACATGTTCAAATATATAGATACCATAAATTCATGTCTAACCAAATTACTACGCAAACATAGCAAATGTTCCTTTCTTAACAACGCGACAAGAAACATGTGAATAGAAATAACTCCTAATCCATAGAGTTGAGTGATGACCTTTCCACTAATGATTCCAACTTAAGAAAGCATAAAAATGATAATTAAATATAATCCATAAGTTTCATTTTAACTTAAATGCAAATTAGACCTACACAATGTAAAATCAAGACTCAATACATCATATAATTTCATAGTAAAACGACATAGTATTTCAACCCATAAGATGATCCATGCAAGATTACTGTGTGGTACTCTCCTCCTATATGTGGATAGTTTACATAAGATTACAAAGGTAGTTCACAGCGCTTATACAACTTGAACCATAAGATTACAAATGCCCTCATTTTGCATATCTCGATAATGCATCAATGGAGATCCACAACAATTCAAGAACCAAGAGAACATCACATGCTCTCCAAAGCATTGAGAACAGTCGAGCTGGCCCCAACAGTGATTGACATCACCAAACCATGTGATACCTTGAGGGCCACCCCTCTAAACAAGGAGGTGGCTGATCAGACAATCAAACAAATGCACGCAAAACAAGGCGATTATGATTCAAGAACAAATCATACACAATACATCCAAAATGCATACATATTGCAATCATGATACCAACCAAGGACTAACAATGGGAATGACAAGAACCTCCAATTATGTTCAAGAGAATGGTGTTAATAACCAACACAACCAACACAAAGCAACACACACTCATTCATACTCAAATCAGATAAAACACAATCTGACAACAACAGGAAGACGGTATAGGTCATAAGATCAAGGAGTGTCATCACTATGGTTCTTTAAAGTGTGTGGGAGTTGAGGGTTCACAACTTTCCATAATAGACGGTTCTCAAGCTAAATAACAATTAGGACAAGGTCCTTGACTGAAAGCTATTCCTCAGGGAACCAACCGAAGTGGCCCTGTGTATGTGCCCCATATAGAAAATTAGAGGCTCTATAGTTCGTTCCATAAACGCCAATTGGAAACAATAATCTGACATGCTAAAAAATGAGAATATATACAAATTAAAATAGGAATTTGAATTAAAGTTTAAACAATGACACACATGGTAATCCTAAACCAATTTTGTGGGTAAATCCATCCATCCACAAATAAGAGAAATTGACAAGGCTAAAATTCCAAAAATATCCAATACACAAAAAGGCATTAGCAGAATAAAAAAGGTCTAAACTGACACATATTGCCAAATGATAAACAAACTTGTTTCCATAAGGAGATATCTCATCCCGCAAAAGAAAAATGTTTAACATGATCTAAAATTCAAATTCAAATTTCTTGGAAAATAGGTCAAGAACCATGCAATCCAATTCCACCATTAACACACCTTAAATTTCTCCAAATTTTAAAGGACAAAATTTCCAAAATCTAACTATACCCTTTAGAGCACAAGGGTGAGAAAATCACACTTTACCAATCACATAGGATTTTGGAAATTTTCTGCCATAGTTCTGATACGAATTTGCAATTTATAAAAAGAAAAGAAAACATATAATAGAATTTGTGTAACAAAACTAAATTCAATTGTAATTTTCAAATGAATCTACTGAATGAAGCCATATGTATTCCACAAAAGGTGAAGCATGGCCATTGAGGATTTCATTCAAACAAATGCATAATTTAAATCGATAGAAACTACCTTTCCTCAAAACAAATTCAACAATGGAGGTGGGTATTTCCCTAGTGCAATCCACAATCAAATATGAGCAATCTTTTTTCCAAGGATGACAAACAAGCTCCTTCTAATCTTTAACTTTTCTCCAAATTCAACATAAGGGTCTGAAGCCCACAAGCAAGAGCCAAAAGTAAGAATGAAGAATTGATCCCCAAAATACATTAAGAAATTGCTAAACCATTAAAATATATTTTCCTCCTATCCCACTTAAACTAGTTATTTTTTAGAAATAGATCTTTTTCATTTCCAAATGATTAATATCTTTCAAATAACTATTACCCTTTAATTTTAAAGACACACATTTCGTTTGAATAAAAATACATAACCTTTTCCAATTTCCTTATTAACAATACAATTTATTGAATTGCATAACACTTAATTCACTAAAGTATTAATAATAAAAATCTCTTTTCAAACTCATACATCAAAAACCAAGCAAATGCAACATATAAAACCAGGAAAACTTATTTAAAGCACTCACACACATAATTTATAGGTTTCCACATAACATGAATCCATAATATTTAGTGACATGGATCATGGTTCCCAAAGTTTAACTTTATATATCTCGCAACTCATCATCAACAGAGATTTGGAAATCAAAGATAAGCACATTTACCCAAATCAACAATCTTTGGATTAATCATCATTAGGGAAACCTGTGCTTGGATACTCAATTAAAGCATTAGGTGTATTTGCGCAATGAAAGATAGCTGAAGCACAACAGAATATACCAAATGAGAACATTTCATCAAACTAGTAATACTTCCATCTTGCAATTACATCATAATAGCAAAACATGACACTAAATCAAATCACATTTAATCATATAACGACATCTTACAGAAGAGCGAAGATCATTTACAATAAACATGACTCAAATATCAAAAGATGCATATTTAATCAATTCACATGTTGTCTTTAAATACACTCTTAGAGTTGAACAAGTACAGTAACTTACGTCAGCATTAACTTATGAAAACAATGAAGCTGAATAAGCTGCATAGGTTCAATCATGAAATAACAAAATAGGCCAACAATATGGATATAATCACAAGCTTGACAGTGCTCAAACATTGGACATAGAGTGTCCTACAAACACTTGCCAATCAGTTAAAGCATTCTTCAGCCAAAGTAATACTACAGGACTAGGACAAGGCAAGAGTTAACATAGTTGGGGCTTTACATAAAGATTAAAGAATTGTTCCAGTAGGAATAATCGTAAAAGCCACAAATTAATGGACGAATCCTAGATTAATATGCCAGATTTCTTATGAAGTTGCATTGGATAGCTGCCTTAGAATGATGTCCTCACAATAATACTTGCTTGCCCAAGGCAACTACAAGAACAAGGGTAGCTAGGTCTTGACAAGAGAATATACATTGTAGATGATGAGATGATCTGATATATTATTATTTGTCAGCTTAACTCCATCGTGTTACTCCCAAGGCAACTCCACCATAGCTCCCACAATGAAAAACTACTCTCTACTGCCCAACCTACACCAGGGAAAACACACTACACCTCCCACCGTAGTTATATAGTGCTTCAGTTTTAATAAACTCCCACCTCCTTCCGCCACCACCTTGCATTAAGACAATGGCCATTATATTGCTTGCCAATCATCCATACATCAGCAATGTACGCTGCTCACTAACAAAGTAAACACAATACACCTTAACTGCCACCCTCCATTACACTTATTATTGTGACAACACCCTATACAGGTAATGGACCATTAAACATAGAAGCTAAAGGGGTTTGAAATATAGCAGACTTGCCAAATTAGGCGAAGTTTTAGCACTATTGTTATAGTTGGCTGTGATGGGGTCTTGCATTATCCCTTCATTAGCCAAATGATCAGCTACGACATTTAAATTTTGTCTACAGTGTACGAACCTTACAGATTCAACGTTTTGCTTCATGATTGATGCCTCTTCTACATATCTATGCATTCTCCAACTTGGGCTTCTACTTTATTCATAGCTTTGATCACTATGAGTGAATCACCTTCCACACTCAAATTAAATTGCTTCTGTTCTGTCACAGCACCTAAACCTGCTAATAATGCATCCCATTCAACTTCGCTGTCTGTACAAAATCCCCAGAAAAAGATCCTTCATATACCAAACACCTTGCGAGTTACACATTGCAAATCCTCCTCTAGCTGGGCCTAGGTCACCCCATGCCTCTCCATCAAAGTTTAATTTCAGCTCCCTTCAGGAGGAGGAGACCAACAGTCCTTGTTCCTACCTTCATTTTTCTTGCCATTCAACCAATTCATTTGAGTATTACCACTTAACCCTTGAACACATGATACACGTATTTATTAGTTAATTTGTTAATTTTTATATATATAATAATAATTTATATAATTATTAGTTTATCCAGAATAATTATAAATATATTCAAACTTAACTTAAATTGTTTTATGATAGAATAATTGTGGGTTCTGTTGGGGCCTACTCCTAAGAAGAAATGGATACATATACTATAACAGCTAAAACTAAGTTGCTGAAGTTGAATTGGGTACAAGTACGCGGGTATGTAGAATTTTTAGGGAGGGGGGGCTGGGAACATTCATACAAAAAATAATAAAAATCATAAATATATACATTAAAGATTAAATATATAAATAATTTAATTATAAATTAATATATAATACATATTAATTATATATTGATATATAATATTATATATATGAATTATGTACTAGGCCATGGATATAATTTTATACCAATCCTCTACTAATTCTCTTGCTGAGCAAGATTTATTTCGTTGCTTTCCTTGTTAATGAGGAAAATGCAAAAAAATCCATGACTAGGAAAAATTTCCTAATAGTTAATCACAAAAATGCAAATAGATCAAAAATTGACAATCATTTAGGGTTTTGGACAAATGAAATGTGCTGAGATTTGTCCTTGCCACTAGTGACTAGAATCATTGTTTAAACACCTTGTCTAACATGCAATCATCACGAAAATACCACATTAAAGATAAAATCGTTAGTGTTTGTTAGCTGTAGATTTGAAAGGATTTGGACAGAGAAATTGCGAACCTAGCTTGAATTTGTAGGTGCATTATTTCAAAATCTGATTTCAAGATGTTTCATACTTGGAATCAACTTGATTTTCTGCCTATTCGGTAACCTAGGCTAAAAACTATGTAAGGTTAATACCAGAAAGGCAAAATTCTGTACAAAATGCAAGCCAAAGCGAGGAAAAGAGATAGATATCCTCAAGAATTGAGGGGCTGTAGAAGCTCCATTATCTCTATCCACTAGTTAGGACACCTGGTTTCAACACTCTATTCCCCAGAGATCTAAAACCCCCTCCTTGAGATATTATAGAGGTGGAGAAATTACTATGAACATATAATATATTATATCTTAAAACTAGCCATAGATTGTCAATGACTAATGCCACATCTTAACAAAATTTTTCTACGTTTTTCATTTTTTTTTCAAGATTACTCAAAATCCCTTAGAGTCAACAATTATATAATATATTATATCTTAAAACTAGCCATAGATTGTCAATGACTAATGCCACATCTTAACAAAAATTTTCTACATTTTCCATTTTGTTTTCAAGATATTTCAAAATCCCTTGGTGTCAACAATTCATTGATTATTGGTGACTGACATAGGAGAGCCTGCAACAAGAAAATTTGGAGGAGATTTTGGTTGTAAAAATTTAGCAATCCATTTGCATGTAATTCATCCGCCACAAAGATTTTACTTGAATAAAGCTGGGATATAATTCCACTTTAAAAGCTAGAGCACTTTAATCCTTTTTTGCCAAGGATGTGCTTTATGAACAATAGGATAGCTTAGTCAGTGGCTTTGAACATCGACCTCAAGTCTTCATTGGACACAATATCCTCATTCTCTATTGCCGGCTACATTACCACAACTTGTAGCACTTGCAACTGAAAAAGCAAGCAAATATAGACTGACTGGCAACCGTCATCTTTCCTTTCTTATAAAAGGAGGAAAACATTGCTTCGATCATTGCGTGGTCACCCCTCTAATGCCAAAAGCTGAACTGCACAACTCGCGTGCTTGGAATGAGGCAAGGTCAATCTCATATTAGGCTATTTAGCTTACACACATTCAAACATCATTAACACTCACATGCCAAAACATCATTTCATTAATAATCTAAGTTCCCATTACCACATCAACATGGACATTGTAAAAAACAGTTATATAAATAAAAACACATTCTTCTGATTATGTTCATTGATAATTTCCAAACATATATAAGGTTTATATTTTGGATTATCATGTAAGCTGAAGCCTAAAATATTATTAACCATAGTTACCAGGAGAAGGTGACTGGTATTAGCACGAGAGTCAAGGATGAGTATTCATGATAATATTAGAAAGATAAGATCAAGAACCATAATAAGAGTGGTACCAAGGGTTGATCCCTCCCCTAATGTTTTCTCCATTCCACCTTGTTCCATGTTTCTCATACCTCCTTCATTGTCACTTCCTCGGTTGGCGTGCCTATAATATCCTTTTTTTGATCCATTCCAACATTCTTGAAAAGTTCCAACTTCATCGGAAAGGAAGTTTGACAGTGGCAGTAAACGCAAGTAATCAAGATGAGTCCAATGGTATTTTTTGAATTCAATTTCGACAATCAAGGAGCTCTCCACACTTGTTGGAGATGTTTGCTCTATTTGGAGAGCACCAATTTTCATAATGTTTTATATCCGCAGAGCTTAAGATTATTTTGATGTGGTTAGAATTCTTATTTGGTCTATTCTAGTATTTTCTGCAACTTGGTGATTGTGTGGAAATATAATTATTTATCAAGTGACTCCTATAGTTCAAAAGTAAATTAAAATAATGTCACTTTATAAAGAGATAAAATATTGTTTTTTAGAAAGTTATTAAATGATTATAAAATATAGTTTATAGAAAGATCCCAAGGGTTTATAAAAGGAGGTTGAGATAAGTCATTTCTTCATTTTTGATATTCTGGTTATTTGATATTTTCTTGAAACTCCAGTTGTGGAGGTTGAGTAGGTTTCTTCAACAACAGTCCTAGGATAAAAACCCAAGGGTGAAGATTGGTTTTGGGAGTGAAAGATCTTCCTTAGCCAATACAACATGATTCATTCAGAGTCATAGTTCATGCTGAAAGGGTACAGTTTTGTAATTAATTTGTGTTGAGCAGAGTTATATATTTTCAGTATTATTTGTTGATGTTCTTGTACAGTGTCGGTCTTTACTTCCAGCCGATCTACTTTTCATGTTGATTAAATTAGATAATAGCCTTTGACTATCTAATTTTTATATATTGTGATTTAATGAAGAGGCACGATTTCTTAAGAAGATGCAATTTAATTAAAGGCCGACATCATTTGTTATGAAGGATTGTGATTTGTTTATTGAGGCCAACATCCATGAAGAGACGCGATTTCTTGAAGCCGACATCATGCATCTTAAAGTCATGTCTTTTGATAGGGGCTGACATGATCATTTAGAAGGGATGCGTCTCTCATATTCATTTATATATATACTCTTTGGTTCCTCCATTTGTGATCATCTCATTCAGTTCAATTATTCACATAAGTTCGATATTCTCAAGTGCGAGTTTATATTGAGGTGCAGATTAATTCTTATGGAAGGCTGTGTATTATCACTGAGATTTGCAGCATATTGTTTCTGTATTTGCATTAGTTTGAGGTGCCCATTGTTGGCCTTCATATTGGCCTTTGTAAAGGAGATTCTTGTATTTACATATCAATATATAAGTGATATATTGTTGCTGGGTTTTTCTCCCTCAAGAGGAGGGTTTTCCCAGGGTATCTGCTGTGTTATTGTGTCTGATTTTGAATTAATTTTCTGTGCATTTAATCTGATCACTAAATTTAACATGGTATCCGAGCGGGTTTGAGAAGATCGTGATCAGATTTGTTCTCACAGCGATACTCTATCCTCTTTGTTATATTTCTTTGTCTATCTCTACTTTAGTCAAGATGGTGAATGGTTTGAAGATTGAGGAGACTCGAGGGAGCATCCAACTATACATCATGGAGGTTTAGAATCATGCTCACATTGGAAGAGAATGATTTGGCTGAGTTTGTGGAGACCAAAGTTCCCGAACCAGAAGAGGAAGAAGAGAAGTTGCAATGGAGGAAGAAAGACATCAAGGCAAAGAAGTTGTTGGTTGATTCCGTCAAAGACCATATTGTTCCGATTGTCTCCAAGTTGAAGACGGCAAGAGATATGTTCAAAACATTGGAGGAGATGTACGAAATCAACAACACAAGTCGGGCACTTGCACTGAAGCAACAACTACACCATGTGAAGATGGCGAAAGGAGAAACAGTGATTGCCTACTTCATGAGGATTTCGGAATTGAGAGATCAACTCTCTACAATTGGTCATGTGGTCGATGATAAAGATTTGACGATGCTTGCTCTCAATGGTCTTCCATTATCATGGGAGTCCTACATTCAAGGAATCAGTGCAAGATCCAAACTTTCTAAGTTTGATTGCTTGAGGGCCGATTGCATTCAAGAAGAGTCAAGGTTGGTGGCTAGAGGCGTTGGTCAAAGTTCATCTAATGAAGATATTCACGTTCTCGCCTCCCAAGCTTCAAAGAAGAAAGGAAAAGATGGAAAGAAAGGATCCTTCAAGAGGAATCGAGATAAGGGAAATGATGGTGCTCTCCCCTCCAAGAAAAAGAGAGACTTGTCCAAGATCCAATGCTTTAGGTGTGATAAGTTTGGCCACTTTGCTAAGCATTGTCCAACTAGACCTAAGCAACAAGCCACTGTTGCAGATGTTGATGATGCTTCCCCGCGGAAGGATACATGTGAATATTTGTTCTACTTGGCATTGTCAAGCAATGTACCTACAGACACCAACACTTGGCTGATTGACAGTGGAGCTTCTCGACACATCACGGGTTTTAAGGAGCACTTATCAAGTTTGGTGGAGAAAGAGTCTTCTGAACAAGTCATTATCGGAGATGATGCTAGTTACTTCGTGAAAGGGATTGAAACCTCTACTCTTCATTTGGATTCCGGCATCACACTTTAGTTGAGCAATGTTCTTTATGTTCCATGAATTAAGCGCAATCTCATTTCAATTTCAGCCCTAGAAGATAAAGGATATCAAGTTGCCTTCTCCAAAGGCAAAGTACTTGTGTGGATGGAGAATTCCAGCTTCAAGTATGCTCAAGTAATTGGAGTTAGACATGAAAGTCTCTACAGGCTTTGTATGCGTCCACTACACGCATTAGTTCACGATTCTTCAAGTTTATGCGATCTTTGGCATCGAAGATTGGCTCACCTACACTTCCGAGCCTTACCTATCATGGAGAAGATGGTTACGGGTCTTCCTAAGTTCAATCAGGAGCATGAAGGAACTTGCAAAGGTTGTGCATTGGGTAAGAATACAAAAACTCCTTTCCATAGTAGAGAAAGTAGATCTAAGTGTATTTTAGATCTTATTCATTTTGATTTATGTGGACCTATGTCTGTTCCTTCTTCAAGGGGCTTCTTGTATTATGTTCTTTTTATGATGACCACTCTAGAAAGACTTGGATTTATTTTTTGAAAACTAAAGAGTTTGAGGAAGTGTTAGGAAGGTTTAAGGAATTCAAAGCCTTGGTAGAAAATCTTTCTGGTAAAAGAATCAAAGTCCTCAGATCTGATAATGGTGGAGAATACACCTCTGGCAGCTTTCGAGATTTTTGTGTTGATGCAGGGATTAAGAGGGAGTTCTATGGGAGTTCTATGTCCCCTATAATCCTCAACAAAATGGTATTGCAGAAAGAAAGAATAGGACAATCGTGGAAGTAGCAAAAGCCATGATCCATGACCAAGATCTGCATACCTTCTTATGGGCAGAAGCTTCTAGGACTGCAGTATATGTACAGAATAGAAGTCCTCACAAGATCTTGGAGAATATGACTCCGAAAGAAGCCTTTACAGGAAAGAAACTTGAGGTTAGTCATTTAAGGATCTTTGGATGCCCTATCTATATTCATGTTCCAAAGGAAAAGAGAACTAAGTTGGAGCCTTCTGGCAAGAAGGGAATTTTTGTGGGCTATAGCGAGACATCAAAAGCCTACAGAATATACATTCCAGGACAGAAGTTGATCGAGATCAGTAGGGATGTCACATTCGAGGAAGATGTTGCATTCAGGAGATCCAGGGGCACTCATATGGAGATCGATAATGATGAGTCTCCTCAGGATATGGAAGTTGACCATACTCTTGAGATTCAGAGGGAGACTTCAGAAGCAAAAGAAGATATTGATCTTGTTGAACCCTTAGAACCTACTGATGGGCCTACCGACATTGTAATTGGAAGAAAAAGACCTCTATGGGCCAGGTGTACTATGCAAGAGGCTGAAAGTTTTGCAGCTTCTAGAGGCACATTTAGAGAAAGTAAAAGACCACATAAGTTCTCCAGTTATGTTGCCTTGATGAGTTAGATTATTGAGTCTGAGCCTTCTAGTGTGGAGGAAGCTTCCAGTCATCAGGTTTGGAGAGATGCTATGTCCGAGGAGTACCAATCAATTCTCAAGAATGATGTTTGGGACATTGTTCCTAGATCCGAGGGCAAATCTGTGGTATCTTCAAAATGGCTCTTCAAGATCAAGCATGCAGCTGATGGAAGCATTGAGAAGTACAAGGCTAGATTTGTGGCTCGTGGGTTTTCACAGAAAGAGGGAGTTGATTACGAAGAAACATTTGCTCCTGTTGCTTGCTATACTTCTATCAGAACCATCATTGCTATTGCTGCATCTAGAGGATGGAAGATTCACTAGATGGATGTGAAGACAACATTTCTGAATGGTGTGATTGAGGAAGAAGTTTATATCGAGCAACCTGATGGGTTTGAGGTACATGGGAAGGAGTCTCATGTTTGCAAGCTGAAGAAGACTCTGTATGGTCTTAAGCAGGCTCCTCGTGCATGGTACGAAAGGATTGATTGTTACCTGTCAAGTTTGGGTTTCTTGAAGAATGATGCTGATTCAAATCTATACTTCAAGGTAATTGATGGTGAAGCATTAATTTTGGTCTTATATGTTGATGATTTGATTCTTACTGGAGAAGATCACCTGATTCTCAAGTGTAAGAAGGAGTTGGCTTCTAAATTTGAGATGGACCTTGGGCTCATGCATTACTTCCTTAGCTTAGAAGTCTGGCAGAAACCAGATGAGATGATTCTAAGTCAAGGAAAGTACACCATTGATATACTTAAGAGGTTTGGTATGATGGATTGCAAATCCATGTCTACACCCATGGAGACCAACCTACATAAATTAAAGGAGGCTGCAACTAGTTTAGACTTGGTGGATCCTACTATGGACAGACAGCTGATTGGGTCCTTGATATATCTAGTTAACACTAGACCGATATCCTAAGTATGCGCGAGTGCACTTAGTCAGCTCACGGTACCAGGCCACCTCATGGCGATATCCCTGATGCAACAGAAGCAAACCATCTCGGGCATTGAGTACAAAGAGGCGAGTATATTGCAGCTTGTATGGTAGCTTGGGAAGTCTCTTTTTGCGTTGTTTTGGACAAAGCCTACACATTCAGATAACAGAGAAGCTTTTTCTCAAAATCCCTGTGTTTCATGACAGAACCAAGCATGTTGAGATCAAGTATCACTATATTAGAGATATGGTACTGCGGAAGGCTATATAGTTAAGTATATTAGCATTGATGAGCAGACGACAGACATTCTCACCAAGCCTCTCTCCAAAATCAAGTTTGTGTACTTTCGAGATAAGCTTGGTATGGTGGAGAATCCACCTTAATTGAGAAAGAGTCTCAGCATCAGTGAGCCTGTTTAATGAGTTCTTCTTTGTGAGAGAAGTTCGAGGTGAAATCCCTTGTTTAATGAGTTCTTCTCTGTGAGAGAAGTTCGAGGTGAAATCCCTTGTTAATGCATTTCTCTTTGAGATTTGAGGTGAAAGCCCTTGTTTCCACCTCTGAGAGAGTCATGGTGGATGTCATGTGTGTGACTCCATGACAACATCACGTGAGAGAGTCCGTGATGATCCTTTGTACTTGTGTTTCACCCTCTGGGAGAGCCATGGTGAAAGTCATGTTGAGGTGACAACATCACGCAAGTGATGAACACTTGTACATACCATACATGGTTGTAGCCATTATGGTTGATATCATGTTGAGGTGATATCTGATATCACGATGAGGTGATATTCTTCCTTTCCACATTTGGTTGTAGCCATTGTGGTAGACATCATGTTGAGGTGATATGTCTTGTGCAGCTGGAAGTATTCTCCCTAGCCGAGAGGGAGTGTTGATGTTCTTGTACAGCGTTGGTCTCTACTTCCAGCCGATCTACTTTACATTTTGAATAAATTAGATAATAGCCTTTGACTATCTAATTTATATATATTGTGATTTAATGAAGAGACACGATTTCTTAAGAAGATGTAATTTAATTAAAGGCCGACATCATTTGTTATGAAGGATTGTGATTTGTTTATTGAGGCCAACATCCATGAAGAGATGCGATTTCTTGAAGCCGACATCATGCATCTTAAAGTCACGTCTTTTGATAGGGGCCGACATGATCATTTAGAAGGGATGCATCTCTCATATTCATTTGTATATATACTCTTTGGTTCCTCCATTTGTGATCATCTCATTCAGTTTGGTTATTCACATAAGTGCGATATTCTCAAATGCAAGTTTATATTGAGGTGCAGATCAATTCTTATAGAAGGCTGTGTATTATCACTGAGATTTGCAGCATATTGTTTCTGTATTTGCATTAGTTTGAGGTGCCCATTGTTGGCCTTCATATCGGCCTTTGTAAAGGAGATTCTTGTATTTACATATCAATATATAAGTGATATATTGTTGCTGGGTTTTTCTCCCTCAAGAGGAGGGTTTTCCCAGGGTATCTGCTGTGTTATTGTGTCTGATTTTGAATTAATTTTCTGTGCATTTAATCTGATCACTAAATTTAACATTATTTTACTTGCAATAGTTTCGCAAATTACAAGCAACAAATTTATTGTAGTTTGCAGCCAAAAATAAATTTGTAAGGGAAGATAATTTTGTGTGGATATTTAGATTTGTGCACCAATCATACCAGCTGCCAACTCCATTGGAATTTCTATTCACTAAAATTATTGGCTGCTGCCTACAAGGACGCCTGGGAGTGATATATATATATAATGAAAATCAGGGGAAGCCACCATAAATGAAGTTATGATTAGCTGCTCCTATTGGGTACATGTTGGTTTGGAGGAGTCACCTTTGGGATCAAAGTGTATACCAATCGCCCTATTCCATTCAGCTTGCACATTCATGGTGAGATGTCTATGGGTGAAGGGTTGTGGTAATAAATAGGAGTGTGCCGCCTTGAGTATTTGGGTGATTGGAAAAAGTGCAGAAAACCAGCAATTACCACCTTCGTACTACAGCAATCTGGGTTGATAGTATTTCAGGTGATATATGTGACGCCTCATGCAAGGGACTATTATTCATTGCACAGTCTGCATTATGGTTTTTTAGTAGGGTGTATTCTGCAGAATAGAAGATTATTATGAATTATCACATACAGCAGTTCCAGCACTAGGGGTTAGTCTGATTGGAGGTTATATAGAGCTGTTTGCTAAATTGGGGGCTGCATATACACAGCAGATCTGAATATCACTGTACCAGCATCCAGATCAAGTTGAAGTCACCAAATCTGCATAGTAAAGGTGAGAAAATTATTTGTCCTCACTTTCTGTTGTTGTAGCTAAAAGGCTCAGTCATCCAATGATAAAATGATCCCGAAATCTTAGAATGAAAGAGTATTCTGTATTATCATATCTTCTATCACTATAAACTGCTGGCTAAAATGATCATATGGATGCATATTTGTGAGCATTTCCATTATTTTTAAGAAGATTTACAGCTGGTTGTAAATATAAAACTTAACAATATTGAATGGCTCTTGCTCCATCAAACTGTTTGGCGAAATGTCAGTGAGCTAACATTGAGAGATTTGCAAGTTTATTAAAAAAAATTGGTAGGGAATACTACAACGCTCCTATTTGGGCTGTGTCCTGCCCTGTGACAGTTCCAATTTCAAAGTGGCCCCTACCCCCTAACTTTATAGTGGTAGCGGACTGTCCAAGATTTCCTTGTTCATCGCCTCATAGGTGTATAGCTCTAATCTAACCATATCAGAATTGGAGATGGGTACTTTGAGATATAATTTTTTTATATACATATATGTAGAGAATAACAATCATACAATGGATATGCAACTTCAAAGAATGTAAACTACAAAATTACTTCAAAATAAAATAAAATAACATTTTAAAGTATTGAAATCGATGTCAGTGAAAGCAAAGATTTTGTGTTGATATTTGAAAACCATCATGATATCAAAAATTATTTTTAACTATGATCACCTAGAGATGGCAAACAAGAGTCCAGGAGGGGAATGCCATTATTTTAAAAACATGGTATGATGGTCCATATCAATGACTATTAATTTTCAATCAATTGATAAAATCTTCAATATACGTACACATCTTAAGTCTTATTATTGTTTCTATTTGTACTATTACCACTTTGAGGTTTGATAAGTAAATTTTCTATTACAAAAATCTTGTAAATTCTAGTGCAAAAAATAGGAAGTTACAACTCTATTAGTGTATTTCTTTAGCTCTTTTTAGCTTTTGTCAACCACATATGAGTACCTTAGGAAAACCTGGTATAATTTTTCTTATATATCTATCAAACCTCTAAAGGAAGTTTCCCAATTTTGAAGGGATGCTTCTAGCCTTTGGGAGATGTGTATAAAGACCCAAATAAACTCATATGAAGTCTTCTAATATATGGAGATGTCCCCATACAGGTCTTTGAGATGGGGATGCGTCTTCGGTATGTGAGATGAGTACCAAAGGTCAAGGTCTAAGTCTTGTGGTAACTATGCTACTTATAGTGTTAAATAATAATTACTTTGTCATAGGCTTTAATAAAGTTGTTTTGACTTTATGATATACTTCATGTTTTATTTCCTTTAAGTATGTTCTTTTTATTTATGCCACATTCATAATGTGGTCTGTTATATTTCATTGTAATCCTACATAAGAAAGCTTTTGCTTCTTATTTCATCAATGGATATCTTGGTTATATTTGTGTGCTCGATTCATGTGATATGGTATTAGAGCTTAGCTAGAGTCACAAAATCTGTGAGAGTGTGAAGACCTAGGGATTGTTGTTGGAAGAGATGGGTGGAGGAATCACTAGTGTAGCATGGTAAAGAGCCAAAAGTTTTGTAGACCGTGTTGTACAGATTCATGGGCTTATTCAAAGAAAAAATGTGGAAATTTTGCTGTAAATCGTGTGTTGCTTATCCGAAATTCCTTTGGGTTTTTCATCCTAAACCTTACCCATTTTTGCATGAAACTATTGGTTTTTTGAGGAATCTCAGTGGCTGTGGTTGCAATATAGGAAATTGCAACTTTTACATTGCAACTAGGGTTTTTTCGCAAATTTTGTCTTTACTTGACACATGATTTTTTTAGCATAGCGTCACAATAGGAAGGCATTTATTTTTGTCTTACTCTAAGATTGAAGGTTGAGGGAGGGAAGAATAGTATGATTAGCCTTGTTCCCTAACATCATGTTGGAAGGTAGATAGAGATTCTTTGGCAAAAATTATAATATGTGAAAGTAGCTATAAAAATTCTTGTTCAGCCTTGTGAGTAAAGATTAGAATAAATTTGATGGATGTGACTATGAAGTGGTAAGGTTGATCAACTAATTTTTGATAGATGAAATACTTCTTGAAGTCTAGACAAGGTCTTTAGCTAAAATTTGGAAGTATTTTTTAGATCTACATGGGATTTTAGACAAGGATAGAGCCTTTTTCATTAAGAATATGTTATTTTCAATCTCGATGGACGAGAAAGCTTCACTGTAGGAGCATTTACTCAAAATCAAGAACACAAGATATTAGTTGTTAGCCATTGGTTGGAAAATGGAAGAAGAGGACATGGTGGTAATCATGTTGAAAAGCTTACCAAGTGCTTAGAGACCTTGAATATCACCTCTATGAATGTTGATTTGAAGTTTGATGAGTTGTGTAATAGGCTCTTATAACTAGGCATATGGAAGAAATATTTTGGTAGTAGTAGTGAGACAAAAGGTATAGAATAGGCCTTTGCAGCCAAAGACAAAGGCAAAGACAAATGGTCACATGACAAAGGAGAAGGAAGCAATTAGGATGCAACTAAGAATTTGAAGAACATCACATGCCATTATTGTGGTAAGATGGGTCATATGAAGAAGCACTGCAAAAAAAGGTTGGCTAATAAAAGGTCCAACCACAAAGGGCCTTAGTAGAAGGCTCATATTTTACAGTATTCAAAAGAGTTAACCTTCTATGCTTTCATGGCCAAAAGACCAGTAGATTAGTCCAAGTCATGTACTTTGTACATAGATAAAAGAGCATCATGTCATTTCACCAATAGGCAAGATTGGTTCACGTAGTATACTACTTATAATGATTTAGTGATCTTTGGTGGTGGTGAGTACATGGTTGTCGATAGAGGGAATGTGCATGTATCTTTTGGAGGGAAAATGGTAATTTTTCTCATTGTGTACTATGTGTTAGGAATGGAGCTTAATCTACTCTAAGTGAGTTAGATTATGTGACATTGCCCCCATCCAGATGTCATCTTTAGCAACCACAAATGCTCCATAGTTGACAAAAAGACCATGAAGACTATTTTTCTTGGTGTACAAGTTCATGGGTTATATAGATTGGTTGACACTAGACAAGTCAGGGAGCATGCATTGGTAGCCAAGAGTGCATCAAACATCATTACACTTTAGCATCAACTGCATTAATTCATCCTAACTCTCTTTGTTGGCGTGAGAGAACTTGGTTAATGGACTGCTTGGCATCCAGCAATAGATATAGGATGTTTGTGAAGCTTGCTAGGCAAGGAAGCAACACAAAGCTTTATTTGATGATGGACAAGCTTGGAGCCAACCGAGTCATGTAGCAGGTTCATGCAAATGTTTGTGGACCAATGAACATGGCATTTGTCATTGATGCCAAGTATTTTCTTTTGTTTGTTGATGCAAATTAAAATCAGATGTGTTAATGAATTTCAAAAGTTCAAAGCATTAGTAGAAAAAGTGTCAGGTAGTTACATAACCACTCTTAGATCTTATAATGGAGGAGAATTCTATTTACAAGAATTCAACAACATTTGTACTAAACACGATATCAAAAGACAGTTCACTAAACCCTACACTCTTCAACAAAATGAAGTGGTTGATAGGAAAAACTACACTATCACAAAGATGGACCGATGAATGATAGAGAACAGGAGTGTTCACAAGAGGTTTTGGGTTGAGGAAGTATTTATAGCAATATATTTGGTAAACAAATCTCCAACATAGGTAGTGAAGTGGAAGACCCTAGAGGAAGCATGGTCTAGGAGGAAGCCTAAAGCAAGTCATTTTTAAGGTCTTTGGTTCCATTGCATATGCTTAGTTTCTAGATGAAAAGAGAGCCAAGTTGGATCCCAAGAGTGAGAAATTGATGATTACTAGGAATGACACTCATAAGCCTTACAGGTTGGTTGATGTTGACACCAACTAGTTGACCTTCAGCCAGGATGTTGTGGTTGATGAAGAAACTAAACCTTTCCAGAATTCTCCAAAGTTCAAAGTTACTAAAGAAGAGCTTGTTATGGCAAAGGATTTTGGTGTTCAACTTAAAGTAGCTCCACGTAAAGGGGGAGAGGATTTTGAATATGAGGAGTCTCCTAGGTAGGTAATAGTCCCAAAATCTATTGATGACAGTTTGAATCAACATTCAGATGACACAAGTATAGGTAGCTCAATTCATAGTGACAATTAAGAGGATCCTAAGAAGAGATCAAATTGGTGGCAAAGCACTATTGGAGATGTTAGAGTTAGTGAAATGATTGAGGGCAAGAGGAACATAGTGAACTGTGCTCTAATGGTCAATATTCAGGGAGTTTATGAACCATAGGTGTTTGAGGAGGCAAAAGGAAAATTGAATGGGAAAAGGCCATGGCAACAGAACATAAGAGTCTTACGAAAAATAAGACATGGGACCTTGTAGATCTTCCACCAGGGAAGAAACCTATTGGCTGCAAATGGGTGTACAAGGTCAAGTACAAGGCGGATGGTACACTAGAAAATTACAAAGCTTGGTTGGTTGCAAAAGGGTTCTCACAAAAAAGAGGGGCATTGACTATGAGGACACCTTTGCTGCTGCAACAAAGATGAGCACCATTCAACTAGTCATAGTTGTGGTAGCTTGGTTTGTCTGGATAGTCCATCAAATGGATGTAATGTGTGCCTTCCTTAATGGAGATTAGGAGGAAGAACTGTACATGTATCAACCACAAGGTTTTCAGGTTATAGGGAAGGAGCATCATGTTTGCTGATTGAAGAAAGCTCTATATGGTTTGAAGTAAGCACCCAAGGCATGGTACGTCAAAATTGATAGTTATTTGGATGAACAGGGATTCCAACCGATTCCTTAAGATTCTAATTTGTACATCAAAAGCATAGGTAATGATCTCATTCTACTGGTCATATATGTAGATGCCATCACTATTATAGGTATTGAGGTACATGCTATTGAATATATTAAATATAATATTAGTAAAATTTTTGACATGACTAATCTAGGCCTCTTACATTACTGCCTAGGTGCAAAAGTTTTGCAAACAGGTGGTATTATTTTTGTATCACATTCCAAATATGCTAGGAGTTTGCTTCTCAAATTTAGAATGACAGATTGTAAAATCTCGTCTACACCTATGGAGAAAGGGTTGAAGCTTTCAGCCAAAATTGACTATAAGATGAGTCAACCTACAAGCAACTAGCGGGGAGCCTAATATATCTTCTAGCCACTAGACTTGATTTGAGATATGCTTTGAGTTTAATTTCTAGATTCATGACAGCACCAAATATAGAACATTGAATTGCAACAAAGAGAGTGTTGAGATATGTGAAAGGCACACTTGACTTTGAAATTTTGTATAGCAGAAGCAAAGACCCTAGGCTGTGGGCTTATAGATTCAGATTGGGCAGATTTTGTGGATGATAGAAAATCCACTTTTGGATATGTTTTCAGCCTTGGCATGGGTGTAGTCACATGGACTAACAAGAAGCAACATGTAGTAGCTCTCTCCTTGAGTGAAGCAAAATATTGAGGAGCAGTAAAAAGCTTGTCTTAGAAGGATGCTATTAGACACCAAGATGCCACAAACAAAGCCTTCATCCCTGTTCTTTGACAATCAAGGGGTGCTCAAACTTGCCAAGAATCTAGTCTTCCACTAGTGTGCCAAACATGTCGAAATACATTGTCACTTCATCAGACAACTTGTAGAAGATGGATCTGTTTTGCTGAACTATTGTCCAAGAAAGGACCAAACTGTAGACATTCTTACCAACTCTTTGGGCCTTGACAAATTTGTAAAATTTTAGGATAAGCTTGGTATGGTTAGTAGATTGACCATTAAAGAGGGTGTTAAAAGTAATTATTATTTAGTAATGGTCAATTAGTTATTAGTTGTAGGCTTTAATAAGGTTGTTCCGAATATACTTTACGTTTTATTTCCTTAAGTATGTTATTTTTTATTTATCTCACATTCATAATGTGGTTTGTCATCCTTCATTGTAATCCTATATAAGAAAGCTTTCGCTTCTTATTTTATCAACGAATATCTCAGTTATCTTTATGTGATTGATTTCTGTTCTGTAATACATAGAAGCTAAAATATATATTTCAGATTAGCATATAAGGCCAATCTAAAGATTATTGATTATATAAATAAAAACATATAATAAATATTATCGGTTTTGATTGATTATTGATTCACTTGAAATGTTGAGAACTAGATTCTCCAATACATGGAATAGGGAGAGGTAAGGCTCAAAGAAGCATGCGGGAAACAGTTCATGCCAGCTGTGCGTGTGTTACAAGGGAAATGCAAGACCAAGAGAATCCTTACCATTTTGTGTGTATTATAGAGGAGATGCAAGACTTCGAGGGTTCATCATTTTTAAATGTGTTTGCTGCAAGACTTGGATGTAATAATTTTACTTTTAAGTTTTAAGCTGCCGGGGAAGAATATATATATATTTTTGTGCCCAGGTATGCACTGGGTGCACTCTGGGTGCAGGGCATACTTGGTTGCACCCAGTGCTCAAGGGGTACAAGGACCCAGGCCTGGACCTGTTTAGGCTGGGTACAGGGGCTGGGTCTTGCCTACCTGGTAACATAATTAACTTGTGAAGTTTGTGTGTATGTCTATTACTGGAACTTTTGTAAATGCTCTTTGGCTCTTTGTTGCTATGCTTTCCCATTCTGCCTGTTAAATGATTCCAGTAATTAGATTGATTTGATTAAACCTGGGCAAATCATCAACAGTGATAGCAATATCTTGTATGGCCTCATTATATTTTTTGCAATTGAATGATTTCTAAGAGTCATTCACTTGAATATATTATGTTAAATTTTTTCTTTATATTGTGAATCAGAAAAGTCTCGAGTGTATACTTTTGTAACTTTGTTTCATACAGGTTGGGATTTCCAGTCTATTGGTTATTTGACAAGGTCTAGGGAATAGCAATGAGTTGTTAAAAGTTTCTATAAATTTTTTGGTTTGGCAGTTGACTATTATGACTTGAGGGATTTTTCCTTATGCTCATTTAGTTATCAAGCTAAATGAGTTACTCAGTATTACTATATTAGTTCGCTAAGATTTCTAGGGATTTGGATTTTTATTATTGATTTAGCAGGATCCTAAGGTTTAGCTTCAAAATATAAAAATTCTAAGGCCATCATTCATCCTCTCTCTCTCTCTCTATATATATATATATATATACATGTATGTATACATATACATATATATACATATGTATATATATACAGAGAGTGAGAGGACCATCATTCTACATATATATGGTTAGTATCTCTCTCTCTCTCTCTCTATACATACATACATACATACATATGTATATGTATGTTTGTATAGAGAGAGAGAGGACCATCATCCCATATATATATGGCTAGCATCTAGAGACAAATGAGTTTTTGTTGATGACGATATAACCTTGTACAACAATAAATATTGACCATCATTTATTCTCTCTCTCTGTAATGTTCCACCACTCAGCTGATTTGTTTTACTGAGTTTGTAGGTCTGATTTTTGTTTTGGGTTTGTATTCCGTCTTTTGTGTTTTGAGTTTGCTAGCTAATGATGCTAAATAAGTACTAAAGAGCATGTACATGAAGTATAAACTTTGATTAAACTAGTCTACTAAGATACATCGGATAAAAATACTTAATACTCAAAGCCAAATATGCGTTCTTCATTACATTAGAGATTACATAAAATAGAAGATTTACATAGGATTCAAAACTAGATACATCATATGCAATAATTCAACTTACAGCCATACAGCATTGTGAATAGTGTTTTGCTACAGTATCAAACCCCAATGGAATGCTTACAACTTTGGTTAGACGCACTTCTCCCACCAAAAACCGAATTGGGGGGCTCCCTAGGGCTGGGGCGCCCCTTTTAGAAGAGATTGCAGCCTCTATAAGGAGGCGTTTCTTTTTCTTAGGCTGTTACAAACCCTCATAAAAGGGCGGCTGGCTGTAGATGCACAAATCAGCACCAAAACTTCACTAAGATGCGAACAGCTCCTTCGTAGATGCAACTTTAAGGTGGTGTTTCACACCCTCAAGCAGCTCACAAACGAACAACAAGCCCCCTCCAGGCTCACCCACTGCAGAAATCAGGAAACCCTAGTTTTCCCTCTCTCCCAAACTCCAAACTCATAAGCCAAGCAAGCAAAATAACTTCAAACATGAAGAGGGTCGAACTTTTTCCTTCTAAATATATGTTTTTGCATTGAAAAACACTATTCATAAAAGTGAGCACTGTTCACTTAAGTTATAACATTTTTTCACTTTATGAATGAATAGTAACTGAAAAATATAAAGTGACCCCTTCATTTTAAAGACACATGGTCCCTAGGCCACAGATGATGAAATAAAAGGTGAGTATCATTAATTTAAGCACAAGTATTATGCCAAACGCCATAATTCACCTTGCCACCATACTCCGGAGATCAACACTGCAATTTGACAACCAAGTGCCCGTCCAAGTGACCCTCTACCCAGACCCATTAGCCTACGAGGATCGACATAATAGGCTAATCCACCAACTTTGATGCTCGCGAAAGAATGGGGACATTACACTCTCTCTCTCTCTCTATTTGTATGCATGTATGTATCCATCTTTATATATCTGTCTATAAACCTCTTCTATATGTATATGTATATTTGCATCAGCCTGCAATACAAATGGAGATATAGGACACCCAAAGATTATTGCATATGTATAACTATCTATCTTAATAATCTGTTTATAAACCTTTCCCTCTCTGTTTATGTATATTTGTGTGCCTCAAGCACAAATGGAGATACAGGACACCCAAAGATTCTTGCATATGATCATATTTATTATATTAATTAGGTGATATAGGACACACAACTAATTACTTGTATGGAAATCAGTTCATTGATAAAAAGTATGTCACTATTTCTTGCACCATAAGACACTTAGCTAATTACTTGTGTGTGTGTGTGTGTGATTGCGTGTGTGTATATGCTTGTGTGCATGCCTTCAATATGAATGGAGATATAAGACACCCAAATATTATTGCGAATAATCATATTTATTATGTATTATATTAATTAGGTCATATAGGACACTTAACTAATTAGTTGAATGCAAATTAGTTCATTAGTTAAAACATAAGTAACTATCTCTTGTAGCATAGATTACCCATCGGTGGATTAACTGGCCATCTTATGCCCTTGGTTGATCTTTCTGTTTGCTAGCTAACCTTTGTCTGTTCTGATAGATCTTTTAGGCCCAATTTCTTTAATTTTCTTGTTATTGACTTGCAAGCTTATTGAGTCTGCTGCTATGCTTATTATGCTTCACCCAATATTTAAGTTAATGATCTAGTATAACTTTTCAAAATGTCAAATTATTTCATACAACCACGTTGTGGCAATAAGGATATGGAAATATTGAGGCTGATTGTGAGAATATGTGGAAAGTTGGAAACACATCCAATTTTTCTTAATAGCCCAATTCTTGGATGAATATGCTATAGGTTATAAAAAATATTTGCAATATCCATAGGGATGATGACTCCTATAATGTATCTCTTATTGATTAATTGTATTGATGGTGAGCAGGCGGCAGCAATGTTTAAGGTTTTCAAGAATGAAGTCCCACCAATACCAGATAGTTTGTCGCCTGAGGGAAGGGATTTTGTCAAATGCTGCTTGAGGCGGAATCCTGCAGAAAGATCTACAGCATTTCAACTACTTGATCATTTGTTTGTGAGAGATACTTCACATCACGAGTGTTCTGATCTTCTAACATCTGCAACAGATGCTATTAAGTCTCTGGTAAAGTATGGTATTATATTACATTCCCTTTTCCAAAATTGTTTTCCCTTGTGCTGTTGAATAAACCCTTCGGGCATTATTGCATTGTGTAACACAGGGTACAAAAGAGAAAATTATTTATTCCAGTGCTGCAGTGACATCATCAGGAATACATTCAGGAAATGGAAAGCAACAACAATTACCTAGGTTGTATTTAGATTTCTTGAAATCTTAATGTTTCAGTTCCTTGATTTACCTGCTTGTCCTTGCTGATTCTTATCCCATCGACATTTTTAATGCAGTGGTAGTGCTCAGTCACAAATGGGGACACTTGTTCCCTCTTCAAATGCTCCATTATCACCATGTTCTACTCTTGAGTCACATAGCTTGTTTCCTTCACGATCAACCACTACATTACCAACAGTTCCATTATCAGGAAATGTATCAAGTCGATATGTTACATGTGGTGTGAATGAGGTTCATTTGAACTTATCAGTATTACCCAATACAAGGAACGGGAGTGTGGGAATTTCTCAAATGGTTGATCGTTCAGAAGCTTGCAGTAATGTCAACCTCTATTCTCCTATGGTCCATAGAACAGAAGTCAGTCCAATGAGGAGGAATTGCAGAAGCGATGATATAACATCAAAAAATTTGGGTAGCCTGTCACAGGACTCAGACAATAATAGACGGCATTATCTTCAAAGAATGGCACCTGAAATTCCATCTCAGCAGCCTTCCAAGAGGGCATCATATCCAAATCCTTATTCGTAGGATCATTCGATGGTTGGCCAAACAGCCAGCAATGTTCTTATTATAAAAGGTGAGACTTCTCTTTATTTTTGTCTCTGTTTCAAGTGTTAGATTGAAATGCTAGTATTTTGGATGTGCAATTTTTTATATGGATGAGTTAAGATTTCTAAATTGCTGTACTAGTCCTGCTGAAAACTGAATCATTTGGCCACTCTCTTTTAAAGAAAGCTTAAAAAATCTCTCGGAAGTACATGCATCATTCTTCTATCACAGACATTTGAACTGCCTTAATGCTCTCTATGGATGAAATGACTTATCTTGTGTCTGGAAATAGAAACGACAGTTAGGTGCCATTATGACAAGCTTCACCTAAACAGTATCTTCTTGTCCATCTGTTGTGCTTCCTTCACGATTCCTTCTCTGCTTGAAAGCTACAGTTAACACCTTGCTTCTTGGCCATTTTTATTTTAACATGTTGGGTCCAGTTTATGTTACTATGTTCTTGGGGTTTGGGTGCTGTTGCAGGACCGAATGGGTCTGGGTTCAGGAGTGGCGTCTTTTTTCATGGGCGAGATAGCCAGGTCACAGCTCAAACATACCAACAGTTTGTCTGCAGCAGCAGGGATGTGCCCTAGCTGTCTGTCATCACTCCTGACAGGATTTAAAAAAAAGATGCCAAAACATAAGTGGTCATTAAAAAACATTTATAATGTTAATAAAAGAATTAAGAAATCGTTGTAAAAAGTAAGCTTTGCCATGATACTGAAATCATTGTATAAAGCTAAAAGGGAATTGAATGTGTGAAGGAATTAAAATAGATATATTTTCTTCCTTCCATGATACTGAAAATGTGAAGTTGCGAGTGCTGATACTGATGTTTTCATGTGCTTCAAATATAATATGAGGGGTGAGACTGAATGAATGAATGAATGAAAGATTTTAATGACGTCCACGAGACTAAACAGTCTATGGGACCAAGAAACAAACTTAATTTTCTTTCATGCTCTTTTCTAAATCAGATCTCCTACTATTGATTTTGACAAGAAGACTAGCCGTCTGATTGATCTTATCCTCCTCGAATAACTGCTGCATATCACCCATACACAAACTATTTGCATACTGTTTACGAATGTCTTCATAAGCTGTGCATTCCATGAAGAAGTGTCGCTCCGTCTCAACCACCCCCTTATCGCAGAAAATGCAAGTTCTTTCTTCCCATGTTTCCTTAGGAGACTTCCATCTACCGGTCTCACATCTAAGATGATGCGATCCCGTCCTCAGTTGTGCAATTAACACCCTCGCTTTCCCTTTAATAGCAGCCCCTAAATACGTTTTTTCGCCATGATCCTTTGTCGGGTTAAACTCTTTGACGTAGTATGCTTTTTTTCGCCCAATCTGATTTGACCACATGGCAGTCCTAAATTTTTCCTTCACGTATTTTTTTATTTCACTATTGGTGCTAGGACACTCCTGTAATTTGATGTCCCACTTGTTCAGCCACTTGTTGTTCTGCTTCATCCAGGTTTTCTTTCTACGGTTTAGCGCCTCCTCCATAACCGCTTTGGGCCACCGGTGGTTGTCCATATTTTCAATCTTCTTTAGATAACTTATCAACCGAATTATCGCCGATGCTTCCAAGGGAAAAGCCCCCGCTTCAGCTAAAAGAATTTCATATGGGACCGTGGCCTTAACTTTGAGATTGCTTGTTATTAGGTGTTTTTGGATCCTTTCTATTTGTTTCCAGCTGCACTTTGACATATTGCTTCCCCACACTTCACACCCATAAAGTACAACTGGCGTGACAAGTAAACCAAAAAGAGTTTTCATGGTTTTCCAATCCCAAAGTTCAGCTTTCCTACATCTGTTTTGCAGCAAGAAAGAGGCTTTCCAACCTCCCTGTATCCTTTTCGATCTACAAGTCTCCCAGCTGAGCTTATGGTGAAAATCAACCCCAAGATACTTGTATTCTTTCACTATATCAAGCGGACTACCTTCAAAAAGAAAGATATGCTGTTTTACTTTTCTATTCAAAGAGAAAATCATGATTTTGGTTTTGGTGGTGTTCACTTGCATCCCCACTTCCTGACAGAAGTGTTCTAGAGCTTTCAAATGTTCTCTTAACCCATGAGCTGTTTTTGAAATCAAAATAAGATCGTCAGCATATAGAAGTAATTTCACTACATAACCTGCCAATTGAATACCGTCCCCCCCATCCTTGCTCAACCAAGCTTCCAACTTATCAATGTAAAGCCCAAAAAGCGTGGGAGATAAAGGGCAGCCCTGCTTAACTCCAATGTCGCTGCCAAAACACTCTGACATACCCCCACTTGTTCTGATTTTAGCATTAACCTTCTCATATAACCTATGAACAGCAGCTCTGTACACATTAGGAATGCCTAATTCTTCCATCCTATTCCAAAGTTTATCCCTAGGCACCGTTTGCATGCATAGAAGGTAGATAAAGCTGTGCCATTTTTAATATTTTGCATAGTTCCATGGAGTTTCCTGACGGGGAGATGCAGGGACGCAGGGATGGGTTTTGGAGATGGGGGGACCAAGGGCCTAACTTTGGGGATGGTGGGGGGATGGTGGCGAGGTGGCGGCGACATTGAAATACATATAGTACTTGAAAAAATAGTTATAAAAGGATTTATAAGAATTACAAATGAAACTTTGGCAAACTAGTTTTAAGCATTTGAATTTTGAAGTGAACAATAATTTTACATCACTCCTCTTCATGCTCTTCATCTTGCTCCTCCTCAACCCTCTTGCTCTTCATTCTCACTCTTTCACCTTACACTTGCAACGTTCACTCTCACAATCACACTATTAGCTTCCTGTTAATTTGTTTTCTTTGAATTGGAATGAGGATAGAAGGCACTTTTATAGAGTTTGTGGGGTTTGGGTGGGGTCCATAGGCCATTAGGGTTTGGCCTTGGGCACAAGTTTTTTTATTTTTTGAAAAAGATGTGTTTTGGTGATTTGGTTGTAGGAGATGCTTGGGCATCTTCAAGATGGTTGCAGACAACTAGGAGTCCCCTAGACATCTTGAGGACACCCCAGTGTCCTCGAAGTCCTAGCAACATCTTGGAGACGGTGGCACTGGTGGCGGGATGGTGGCACTAGTGGTGGGCTGGTGGGGGACGCCCCCCTCCACCCCCTCCCGCCCAAGTCCCCAAGTCTTCGAGATGGGGATGTCTGGGAAACACGGGGTTTTTTTGGTGGGGGAGGGGGACAGGGGAACGCATCCCTGTGGAACACTGATATTTTGTCTATCTATATTTTCTTTGGATTCGTTTATTTTTAATAACCTAAGTTATTAGGTTTTTATTTATATAATATATTTATTTTATATTTAATATTGATTAATTTAATAAATAAAAATATTTATAAACTTGTATATTTATTATTAATTATTTTTTATATATTTAATATTATAAAATTATAAATTATTTATTTTAATATATTTATATATATAATATTACAAATAATATATATTTATTTTTGCAAATCATAGGTATTTAAAAATATTTATGTAGCTGTATCCGTACCTGGCCAAAAAAAAAACAAACAAAAACACCATACTAGAATACCCAGTCCCAAACCCAAACTGGCAAACTTTGGACTTAAGGCAAACAGACATCTCGAAACATAAATGCACCATTAGATGTAAAATCAAATGAATGTAGAACACAATTACAGATGTGACTATATCTTGAGCCTCAGAATTTCCATGAAGACATTCACATTTCAGACTGACTAGCTTCTTTAGAGATACATTTCTCAATTGTTTAATTAACTCTTTGGAAAGTTCAAAAATATTAATGTACAGTTTGATATATAATAGCAAGTGATGCAACATGGATCATACATCATCCATATAAGAACTTTTGGATGCTTAGCTACGAATCGATGACATGCAATATTCACACAAAAAAATCAAGGGCTGATGGCATTCATCTGACATAAGGAGGGAGATTATCTATAAGTAGGTGCACCGCCTTTTGATTGGGGAGGATGACTATCAATAGTTAGCACATTTGATAGGTTGGTTGAGTAGGATGAGGAGGGCCTTTAGGAACTCAACTGATGGACTTACAGTGACTTCCCAGTTCAACCAACGTGGGAACTTGACTGCCAATCACTTGAGCAAAGCAAAATCTAGGACCAAATAGGATGCTGCCCAAAACGTACGCATTTATGCCTTGCCCCTGAACTCAAAATATTAAAAAACAAATGCAAATACTTAAGCAATACTGCAATAATTTGGTGGCCCCATCTTGACATAAACTTCATCATTTTTAATCTTCATTGGCCTCAGAGAGTGCAGCTGGAAAAGAAATTATGAATCAATTTGTAATTTTGTATTAATTATACTTAGAGTTCTCACGATGGTCTTCTATATAATGCTTTAAAATTGCAGTCTGCACACTCTAAACAATATCGAAACAAAATTCTCAAAAAAATTACTGGCACTCCTGTGGCCTTTAATATAATCATGCTTGCTAATACCATGTTAGGAATTGACAAACACGGATGGAGTGCACAGAAACATGTGACATATGCACATGTATGATTATGATTGCTCACACCGCAATAATTATGCTTCAATGAGCATTCACAAAACAAAATATACCCCCTCTTCTTGTTGCATCCCTCCCATATACTGCCCACAACAAGCATTACAAAACCTTCTTATATGAAGTTTTATTTTCTTTTTCATTTCAAATTTTCTCGTAATTTTTTACTGTTGGGAAAGGATGCTGTCTGGACATATAGAATTACCTTTCTTTGTAGTATTGTTTGGATTTGTTCTTTGTTAACAATGAAGGGGATCAGATTATGCTGTAGTAGTTATCTACACAGCCTACTTCTTAGTTCTAATGTGCTTTAAGAGTTATACTTCTTGAAAGAGGCCCAGATCTAGATCAAACTGAGATGAAAAATTATTAAATTGTTCTTCTTATTTCTTAACTTTGTGCAAGGGAGCCTGTGAAGGCTAATGCTGTTGAAATCATCTATATTTTGTTTATCAACTTATTTTTTGAAAAATTATGAAGTTTGTTGTTCTTGTTTGTTCACTTTGTACAAGGGGCCTGTGAAGGC
Organism: Sequoia sempervirens; assembly: GCA_007258455.2. Classification (NCBI taxonomy): domain Eukaryota; kingdom Viridiplantae; phylum Streptophyta; class Pinopsida; order Cupressales; family Cupressaceae; genus Sequoia; species Sequoia sempervirens. Next base: position 369,273,546 of record VDFB02000017.1, on the reverse strand, counting down.
TACCATTGTTTAAAATTTAAATAATCTATATTTCGTTTTTACTTTTAGTTTTTATCTATAAATTGTGGTCATGATGTAAGACTGACTTATATTGTATAATTGTTCAATTCTCTAATACCAAACAGGATCTGTTTAAATCATCTTTATTTAATTTTCATCTATACATTGCCATGACACTAATTTGTATTCCAAAAATTGTTTCTCAAATCTTTAAATCTGAATATTATCAACATGATTGCTTCTGATATCAAATATCAAGCAAACATGAACTAAGACCTTTAGCCTTTGGGTAGACCAAAGAATAATTAATAGTTAAGTAACATGCCACTTTCTATAGTTGAATATAAATTAGGAGAGTCCATGCTTTATTATGAAATTACAAGAGTGGGGCCACTACTACGCTCATGATTCCACATTATGAATTCATGATGCCTTAGTGCGAGGTCTGTCAAGTGTGCTACTAAATTCTAATAGGTTTGGCAATATTCCCAATCCTTATGCAATGTCTCACCTCTATACTTATTTAAGTAATGTGTGGTGGTTGCAACTTTTTCAGTAAGACCTGTATGTGACATATGATGCTCCAACAATTGGTTACTCTTGTTTTCGGGACAGTTAAAGTGGGAAATCCGAAATAGTACTTGTATCAGGTGTTTACCTTGGGGTAAAACAATAGTTTTTAGTGAAAGTTAAGACATTCTTGAATGTGTGAGCTTGCACTTAATTGGTCTTTCATCATACTTGGACATATTGGAATTGACCTCATGAAAAAATGCATTTGAATTGTAACTATCTTTTTCTGTCTCAGCCAATTGACCATGACATCTACCATTTGATCTGCATAATCCAGAGATTATAGGTGTTCTTTTAATAAGAAATGATATCCTTTTTAAAGATGCCTTTCTGAGAAGATCAGAAGTCTGTAAAGGAGATGCTAGTCTTGCTAGCAGCCTCTTAAAGCTTGTTTTTGAAAGTTTTTGAGCCATAAAATTGTGAAGGATTTTACTTGTATGAATCCATGGAAGATGCCATGTTCTTATAAGTGATTAACTACTAAAGTCACTTGAAAGTTCCAATTTTAGATATAACTGGTGATTCATAAATATGAATATGGAAATGCTCATACATCTACTACACATCCATTAGAATCTAATTTACAATCTCTACTTCAAATGCTATGCCCGAAGTGTTGCTTCCTCACTACAATGTGAGGATGCTGTAACAAGCATCAAAACAAATGGGCACAATTCCATGAACATGAAAGCACACTCAAATTACAATGTCTACCTTGGAAATCCCAATATGGGGAAACCGGCATGGAATGTGATGCTTCACGGTCTTTGTATTGAGCTTAATCGAAGTACAAAGTGAATAGACACAAATTCAACTCTATTATGGAATCAACCCCTTCTCCTCCTGTGTCTCGCAGTTCTCCTAATGTAATAACAGTGAACACTCACTATGGAATGCCGTTATCCTCTGAGCTGAAATGTTTTGTGTAGTTTGACTTTGAATACCTCTAAATGAAATTACAATTTGGTAGAAGGTGGAAACACAAAGGATAATCACTCATGCATACATTAGCCTGAATGGGTGTGCAGTGCAAATGCATACGCATGGATCTAACAAGCTTGGCTCTTCACACCTCAACTGGATCAGTGGTTAGCTTTGATAATGATTGAGTATGCTGTCTTATGTGAGGTTTTTGGTAACTTCTTGTGGAATCCTAGTGTTCTCAGTTCTGTATCATTATGAAATCTAGATATTCTGAAGCTAGCACAACTGATTGTATTGCATACATTCATTTTACTTGTCCCTGAAGGCAATATATTATCACATCATTGAGATCCAATAAATCAGAACTGTTTCAGATTATACATTCTTTGTGGAAATGTTTTTGGTTCCATAGGAACTCCTTAGGGAGATATAAGATGTAAGGTTAATGATGAAGAGGCTTTTGTTCCTCTTTTCTTGGAGAAATCTCCATCCTCATCAAGATAAATAAATGGCTTTTGTAACTGCTGAAAGAAATAGTTTGTTGATGATTGTAATACTAAAGTATTGTCCCTAGCTTGCTTCACTTCATTTTTCATGTCTGCCCCATGAGGCATACATCTTTGCTGCCTATACACCAAAATTATTCTCTGCAAGCTTTGTGACGATGCTGCAAACTTGTATCTTCCTTACCATGGAAAGTATCTTGGACTATCTCTTCATTGTTAATTCTTCTCTCCTCTATGGAAATTAAGCAAAGAGTACTGTCACAACTTCAATTGCTATATTGAAAGCTTTATGCAACATGCTGGTACCAAAATGATTTGTCATGCTACATCCCAGTTAAACCATTCAACATGGTACATTGAGAGGAGTCGGAGGAGGCGTGATCTGCATCTCTCAGCATCCTAAGGACCACTATCGAGCCAACATCCAGACAGATTCTGAACCATACTGCTGAGCGTGATATTCTGGACACGCACTATCATATCTAGTGACAGCGACTTTGCTACTGGGGATCAAAATACCTCTACTCATCGTGTGTAAGCTACCTGAGGCGGTTGACAGCAAACTGGCATCGTGACGGACCAGTGTCAAGTTCTGGAGCAAACATTGTAATTGACACGGGCCTGTTGGAAGTGTGTAACAGTGCTAACATTCTGGTCTATAGTTTCAGTAAGAGTCACTCTATCAGATCTATTGTTGTTAGAATGAACTGAAATGCATATAATTGTATGTGCTGAAGTCAGAAACAGTGTATGTTATGATTGACACAATTAAATCTGATTGCCGTTACTTTGATTACTCACAGTGTTAGTCTCTCATTGATCTGAACCAGTTTATATTATTTACTGCTTGTATTAACTTCTCAGATCTGAGCATAGTTTCTATATCAGAATTGCATTTACCTTGTGAAAATAGAGCCAGGCATATTTCAGTGGTATCAGAGCCACAGTCCTGCCAGCCTGTGGACAGTTTTGTATATGCAATTGAGCCAAATAGATTTGAGAGCGATTGAAAGAGACAGGAAGAAAACTGAAGCATCCTCTCAGAACGGTGACAGTGGAATAGTAGGCAGAGGTAAGAAAAAGATGGAAGACCAGAACGATGAGTTCAAGGCATTTTTGCAAAAGCAAGAACAAATGAACCAAGTGCTGATGCAAATGATGCAAACCCTCACTAATGCAGTTACCAACAGCAGATCGGTATTTAACAATGCAGATGAGGGCAATTCAGAACGGTCTGGAGCTGGACATCAAAGAAAAACTTCAAAGGGATCATCTCTCAGACCCTCCCAGCCCACTTTCTTGCCTAGGACAGAGGCACCACAAGGAGGACAAAATCAGCCTGATTTTGAGACTATTCTGGAGGATTACTTGAAGCTTAATGCCACCACTCGAAGGGAGATTCCCTTTGATCAGCTCAATAATGCTAGAAGGGGATTTAGAAGTGACAGGAGGCAACATATGCAATGATCTAATAAAGACCTCTAGTATAAAGTAAGCAAACTTTCACTCCCTACATTTGATGGTTCGGGGAAAGTTACTGCACGTGCATGGGTTCAAAAGCTAGATACATACTTCTCTCTCAGCCCTATGACCGAAGATGAAATCAAGTTTTCCATTTTGCATTTGGAAGGTGTAGCTCACGAATGGTGGCACCATGGCATTGTGACACAAGGGTTTGACCTTGTTACTACGTATGCTGATTTCACACAAAAGCTCATAGAGAGGTTTGATAGAAAAGATCTGGAGGTGTACTTCTAGGAATTGAAAAGGGTAAAGCAACATGGGATAGTGGATGATTATGTTGCAGAAGTCCAAAGGCTTGCTGTTATGGTTTTGAATGTGACAAATAGGGTGGTTTGATGGTAGTTTTAGCTAAGAGGATGGAGGGAAATTTTCGTAGAGATGAGGTGGCTTGGGCAGTAGAGTGTTTGATCACAGATACTAGTCGTGCAAAGGAGGGAAGATCCTACCCCATTGACATCTAGTCCGTCCTAGACAAGAAGTGTAAGGTATTTCAAGAGATCCCTTCCGGATAATCACCTGATAGAGAATTTCAGCATGTGATTGAGCTTGACGAGGGAGCCAAGCTTGTCATCACCACTCCCTATCGGCATCCCAGGATGTATAAGGAGGAAATTGAGAAGGCAATCAAGGAATTGTTGGACATGGGGCACATCTGTCCAAGCTCTAGCCCTTTTGCTTCATCCATAGTGTTGGTTATGAAGAAGGATGGGACGTTGAAGATGTGCATTGACTATAGAGCACTCAACAAGAAGACAATCAAGAACCGCTATCCCATTCCCAGGATTGATGAGTTGATAGATGAGCTCCATGGTGCAGTATATTTCTCCAAGATTGATTTGCACTCAGGATATCACCAAATTAGAGTGAGGGAGGAGGATGTGCATAAGATGGCTTTAGGTGTCACTATAGGCACTTTGAGTTCTTGGTCATGCCATTTGGGTTGACCAATGCCCTCGCTACCTTCCAATCTTGTATGAATCAGGTATTTATTCTACAATTGAGGAATTTTTTTCTGGTTTTCTTTGATGATATCTTGATCTATAATAGGAAATGGGAGGATTGCTTGAAGCATATAGAGGAGATGCTTGACATATTTGAGCATCATTCATTTTATGCCAAGATGTCAAATTGTGAGTTTGGAATGACAGAAATTTTGTATTTGGGGCATAAGATTAGTGCTCAAGGGGTTAGTGTTGATGGGGAGAAGATCAAGGCAATTTAGGATTGGCCTAGACCCAGGAACTTGTCACAGTTGAGAGGATTTGTGGGCCTATGCAGCTATTATAGGAGGCTTGTGAGAGGGTTTTCACAACTTGCAGCCCCATTGACCAATTTGACGGAGAAAGGGGCTTTCTCTTGGAGCCGTACAACATAACGAGATTTTGATAAGCTTAAGGAGGTAATGAGTTCATGTCCTGTTTTGGCTATTCCAGATTTCTCACCCCCTTTCGTACTTTAATGTGATGCTTCAGGAGAGGGCATTGGAATAGTTTTGATGCAGAATAAACATCCTATAGCATATGAGAGTAGGAAGCTCAAAGATTCAGAGAAGGTCTTCTCTATTTATGACAAGGAGATGCTAGCCATCATGCATGCCCTTGCCAAATTTATATAGTACTTGGTTTGTGGGAAATTTGTGGTAAAGACGGATCACAACAGCCTTAAATTCTTCCTCAATCAATGAGATTTGAATGATAGATAGCAAAAATGGGTAAGCAAACTCCAAGCCTATGATTTTGATATTGAGTATGTGAAGGGAAAGAACAATGTGGTAGTTGATGCCCTCGTTAGGAAGCCATATCTTTGCTCTATGTCTGATATATCTGCTGATCGGAAGGTTACCGTAATAGCCGAATAAGCAAAAGATCCCTTTGCTTCTAACATTTTAGATGAGAAGTTGCTTGATGATAGATACAAGGTGGTTGAAGACCTCATCCTCTACAAAGATCGTGTGTATCTTGTGGAAGAATCCAAGGTTAAGGAGAGGACTATGAGAGCTTGCCATGACACACCCAATGCTGGTCATCCGGGATTCTACAAGACATAGAAGCAAATAAGGGAGTGCTTTTCATGGAAGGGACTAAAGAATGATATATTGCAGTATGTAAGACAGTGTTTGAAATGCCAATGAAACAAGACCGAGCATGCCTTTCCAGCTAGTTTGTTGCAGCCCCTACCCATTCCAAATCAGAAATGGGAAAGCATCTCCATGGATTTCATTATAGGCCTACCCAAGGTGGAAGGTAAGGATTGTATTTATGTGGTGGTTGATAGGCTTACAAAGTATGCTCATTTTCATGCCATTACTTCAGAATTTAAGGCTCCTCAAGTGGTTGATCTATTTTTTAGAGAGATATTTAGACTTCATGGATTGCCCAAGAACATTGTGAGTGATAGGGGCAATAGGTTTATCAGTTTATTTTGGCAAGAACTCTTTCGTTTGGCTCACACGGAATTAACTCCAAGCACTAGCTACCACCCTCAAACAGATGGACAAATTGTGGACAAACAAATGGACAAATTGTGGACAAACTGAAATAGTGAATAAGTGGATTGAGGGGTACCTAAGAGACTATGTTATAGGGCAGCAATCAACTTGGGTGAAGTGGTTACTTAGGGGAATTTTGCTACAACACCACACATCATATGTCTATTGTTATGTCTCCCTTTAAAACACTTTATGGATATGATATTACTTCTTTCATGGATTTGATCCTTGTGGATAGTAGAGTGCTGGGTGCTAAGTATGGTGCGACAAAATGTTGATATCTTGAATATACTCAAGGAGAATTTACAGTGGACCCAAAACCAACAAAAGTTATATGCAGATCAGCGTAGGATTGAGAGGGTCTTTGAGGTTGGTGACATGGTCTACTTGAGATTAGAGCCCTACCAACAATCCACCCTTAAGGGGATTGGAGTGGAGAAGCTGAAACCACGATTTTATGGCCCATACAAAATCCTAAGGAGGACTGGAGAGGTTGCATACGAGCTGGAACTTCTCAAGGACAATAGAATCTACAATATTTTTCATGTTTTGTGCCTTAAGAAGGCCCTTGGACAGCATGTCACACCCACCTTAGAGTTGCCTCCGCTTGATGATGAAGGCAAGTTGATACTTGAACCCGAAATGATATTGGATGTGAGAGAAGCGGTTGAGGAACAAGGTCATTCTGGAATACTTGGTGAAGTGGAAGAATCTCCCAATCGAAGATGCAACATGGGAGGGTGCGAAATTTTTTGAGCATCCTAATTTGAGGTTGCTTGAGGACAAGCAACAATTTGGAGGGGAGGGGGGGATTGTCACGTCCCAAAGCTTTCAAATTGAATTTGGCGGGAAACAACCAAAAGTGTTTTTAAACACTACTTTATTTAAATAATAATTATATTAAACATAAATTTAAATTATTAAAAATAATATTTAAATTTCTTCTTGTTGTCGACTTGTTGGAAGGCTTGCTGATAAGCGTGTATATATATATATATGAGAACTTTGTCTTAGCAAGATCATCACGAATTTGGACAAAACTGTCATCGCTGGTTGCTAGGGACGCAACCCCCTTGCTGCTTTCATCAGGTTGACATGACAAACTCACCCTGCGAATTCATGCTTTTTGTTTATCTTCGCCATTCATTCAAATCTTAACTACATTTCTATGACTAACAGGTGGGACAAAGTGAGTTGGTGTCAAGGACGATTAACGAATGGTGGTAGAGCTATAAGCTTTGGCCACGCCATTTTTGGGAGCTCTAATCCGCAAACACACTACTACAAGCAACCGAACTTGAGACATTGAGAGGAGTTGGACAAGTGACCTAGGGTGTGATCTGCATCTCCAAGCATCCTAAGGACCACTATTGAGCCAACATCCAGACAGATTCTGAAGCATACTGAGCACGATATTCTGGACATGCACTATCATATCTGGTTACAACGACTTTGCTACTGGGGATCAAAATACCTCTACTCATCGTGTGTAAGCTACTTGAGGTGGTCGACAACAAACTGGCATCGTGACGGACTAGTGTGGAGTTTTGGAGCAAACATTGTGATTGACACGGGTCTGCTGGAAGCGTGTAACAACGTTAAAATTCTGGTCTCTAGTTTTAGTAAGAGTCACTCTATCAGATCTATCATTTGCAAAATGAACTGAAGTGCATATAATTGTATGTGCTGAAGTCAGAAATAGTGTATGTTATGATTGACACAATTAAATTTGAGCACTGTTACTTTGATTACTCAGAGTGTTAGTTTTTCATTGATCTGAACCAGTTATGTTATTTCCTGCTTGTATTAACTTCTCAAATCTGAGCATAGTTTCTATATCAAAATTGCATTTACCTTGTGAAATTAGAACCAGGCATATTTCATTTTAAGCCTCAAGGTCTAAGCAGGAAGGCAAACATTATTAAGGTAATGTTTTATATTGTAATGGTCAATTAGCTTTTGGGTTAGACTTTAGGAATCTTCTTTAATAAAGTCATGTTGACTTTAGATATTTTTCCTATGAGTTGTCACCCTTATCCTTTGTGGATAAGATATTTATCATCCTTATCCTCTGTAGATAAGATTTACCTTTTAGCTTTATGAGTTGTTATCCTTGTTGGAATGTGTGCCTCAATTTTTACTGACATGTAACTCCTGCAGGGCAAAGTCGCTGTGACATTATTCATGTCTGGCCGACTAACTGTTTTGAATCTTGTTGAAATGTCCATGTCGCCAAGGCAGAGGTGATGTCTCGCCGAATGAAGTCCATCGCTATAACATAGAGCATTCACTGTGACCTTTTGTCGACTGGAGACCTCTGGCTGACAGTATGTTCCTATCGGGTGTTAATGCGGATGTCGGAGTAGCTCAAGCGCTCGGGGAGAAGTCCCAGCGATTGGAGAATGTCTCACCGATAGCATATGGCTATCGGGGTAACTCAAGGGCATTGGGAAGATCTCCTAGCGACAATGAAAGGTCACGCCGACGGGAGTTTTCACTTGGCACCTTCGTGGTGACAAAAGACTTCGGTATGAAGTCTTGGCGAAGGGTGCCTGGTCTCGCCGATGGGGATGCAACTCAAGTCATCGGTGTAGCTCTCGGCGCACGGTGAAATGTCTTGGCGAAGTCAAATGTCTTGCCGACTCAGCAAGACATGGGCGCTCGGTATGTGGTCTCGGCGAAAGACATAAGTCTTGCTGACTGGTGAATGCAGTGCTCAGGATGACTTAAGACCTCGGTGTAAGGTCTTAGCGAAAGACTTTAGTCTTGCCGACTCGGTAAGACTTGGATGAACTCGGTAAGACTTGGTGGTGCTCGATGTAAGGTCTCAGCGAAAACAATAAGTCTTGCTGATGGCAAAGCAGGAAACGATATGACTTGTGAACATCGGTAAAACGTCTTGCCGATGGAGGAATCTTTTGCCGATAGAAACGTATTGGATGTTGATGGACTCGGTATGACTCATGGCATTCTTTGAAACCTCTTGCCGACTGTTGGGGACTTAAGCCGATATCGATAGCGAATACTTTGTGGCATCGGGGAGACACTGTTAGTGTCTCACCGATATGCCAACAAAGTTGAACGCCCTTGACCAGTTTGACCATCCTATGTGGAGCCTCGTGGACCAATCAGAGGAAGCGATTTCAAATTGGCGGCAGTTAGATTTTTGCAACTGTTGCGACGCTGGAGCTGAACAGCATGCAGGGAAAAATCAATTGCTCGAGAGGAAACTTTCTACGATGGGGGTATGACGGATAAGGTTGAACAAAAGGCAAAAATCAGAGTGTGATAAGATTTAAAGGATCGATTCTGATTTGAAATCATGATGAGAGAGATCGGATTGAGGAGAGCATTTCTGTAACTGGATGAACAGTGAATGAAACTACTGTGAACTAATACTAGAGAGTTGTATCTCTGATTGTATGTAATTGTTGTTACTGTAATACAAAGAGATTCAGCTTGGTGTGGTGGGTTTTTTCCCGAAAGGGTTTCCCACGTAAATCTGTTGTTCATTGTCTTTGAGTTTCTTCTCTGTTTCTGCAAATCTTTCATGTGTGTCTTAATTGGATTGTAATTAGAAAAATTAAAAGTACTGTCTGCTTACTTCCCTGTGGATTTGACGTTAGGAAAGTTGTTTCTGCACCGTTGCTTTCCTTACAAGTGGTATCAGAGCCTGGCCAGTTGTGTTGTCCTTGTGAGTGGGTTGGGTTTTTTGTGTCAATCCTTTTCCAGTGGGAGTTTTGTAGAGTTCTGTTAATTTAATTACAAATTAAGATGGCTAGCACATCCGGGAAGATGGAAATAGAGAAATTCAATGGTAGCAACTTTGAGTTGTGGAAACTCAAAATGGAAGATTTGTTAGTAGACCGAGATCTTTGGACTGCTGTGTCTGGAACAATGCCTCAAGGCATGAAGCAAGAGGATTGGGATCTTTCAGATAGAAAGTCTAAGGGGCTGATAAGGCTCTGTTTGGCAGACTCTGTTCTTCTGAACGTTCATGAAGAAAAGATTGCCTCTTCCTTGTGGAAAAGACTAGCATCCATTTATCAGGGCAAGTCCTTGGTGAACAAGCTGTTCTTGAGGAAGAAGCTGTACTCTTTGAGAATGCAAGAGGGAGGATCTGTTGCTGATCACTTAAATGCTTTCAACATGCTGATTGCTCAGTTAACATCTGTTGGTGTGAAGATTGAAGATGAAGATCGCTGCATGCTGTTGCTATGTTCTTTGCCAGATTCTTGGGATCATCTGGTGATGGCTATTGGGAGTACGACATCCACTTTCAAGATGGAAGATGTTGCTTCTTTGTTGTCGGAAGAGATGAGAAGAAAATCTTCTGAGATGACAAAGGAGGCTCTGGCTGTCAGAGGCAGATCGAAGGAGAAAGGCAAGAAGAAGGACAAGAAATCTAGATCGAGGAAATCGAAGGGAGATCAAAGTCTCTGGCAAGAAGTCAAGGTGAAGCTGGAATTGTGGGCAACTGGTCATGTCAGAAAAGAGTTGCAAGGAGAGAAAAAGAAGAAGAAGAACTCTTACGGAAATGATTCCTCTCGAGAGTGATCTGAGGCGCTTTCATTGCAGCTTTGGCTACACGGGCATCAGATGATGTCTAGCTGATTGATTCTGGAGCATCTTTCCATATGACATCTCATAGAGATTGGTTCACAAAGTATGAAGAATACAATGGTGGAAAGGTGTACTTGGCAAGTGATTCATCTTTGGAAATTGTTGGTCGTGGAAGAGTCAGAATTCAATTCCCTGATGGAAGAGTGAAGGGAATCAATGATGTGATGCATATACCAGGTCTGACTCGAAATTTACTTTCTGTAAGTAAGGCTGAATGATATCAAAGTGCATGTCACGTTCTCTGGAAATGGCTGCAAGATGACTAGAGGCTCTATGGTGCTGGCTAGGGGTGCTCGAATTGGTACCTTGTACAAGCTGGATGCACATGCTGTTCAATGCAATAGTGTCTCTGCAAAGTCACTAAAAGCTGCTCATGGAGAAAAGAAGGAAAACATTCCTAATGGAGTAAATGCCATGGAGGTTAAACTTCTAGCAGAAAAGACTATGCTCTGGCATCATAGGCTTGGCCACATTGGTGAAAAAGGTTTAAAAACCTTGAAAAATAAAAACCCGGTAGAAGGGCTTGAAGATTGTAACCTTGAGTTTGAATTTTGTGAACATTGCATATATGGAAAGCAACAGTGTTTCATTTTATTCAGTCCTCCACAAATCTTACGGTTTGCTTGATTATATTCATTCGATGTTTTGGTCAGTGAATGTTCCTTTGTCTAAATCAAGATACTTGTGTCGTTTATTGATGATTATTCAAGAAGAACATTTGTATATTTTTTGAAAAGTAAATCAGAAGTGTTCAGTTAGTTTAAGGAATTTAAAAACCTTGTTGAAAATCAGACTGGTAGGAAAATAAAATGCTTGAGGACTGACAATGGCGGTGAGTTTTGTTGGATAGTCCGAAAGGTACTGTACAGATCATGGGATTAAAAGACATAAGACTACACCTTATACTCCACAGCAAAATGGAGTTGCTGAAAGGTTCAATAGGACAGTAATGGAAAGAGCATGAAGTATGCTGAGTAGTGCTGGCTTGGAGGAGAAGTTCTGGGCTGAAGCAGTCTCTACAGCATGTTATTTGGTAAATTATTCTCCTAACTCTGCTCTTGTTGAGAAGACGCCTTTGGAAGCATGGTTTGGAAATAAGCCCTCTCTAAGACATATTCGTGTCTTTGGCTGTGAGGCATATGCATATGTGCCATTTGAAAAAAGATCCAAGTTGGAAAACAAAGCTGTGAAATGTATTTTTATTGGCTATAGCGCTGGAATAAAAGGATACAAGCTTTGGAATCCTGAGACTGAGAAGGTTTTGTACAGCAGAAGTGTTATCTTTCGTGAGCTGAAATCTTTTACATTGGATCTGCAGTCATAAAAGAAATCAGAAAATGAAAAGGATGTAGCAGAAATTCCTTCGACACCAGATAAAGAGGAATTGAAAAATCAAAATGTACCTGATACTGAGGAGAGCTCAAGCAGTTCCGAAAGTTCTGAAGAAGATGAAGAACCACCTCAGCCTTAGCCTGTGAGAAGGTCAACTCGTGAAAGAAAGTAACCTGATAGGTATGGGTTTTCTTTGATTGAGTCTACTTGTGACTATGCTTTAATTTCTAGCACTGATGAACCTAGGACTGTGAAAAAGGCATTTAAAATGTCTGATTCAAACTCTTGGTTGGAAGCCATGAATGAAGAGATGGTATCATTAGAAAAGAATGATACCTGGAGTTTGATGCCATTGCCTAAAAGTAGAAAAGTTGTGGGCTGTAAATGGGTATTCAAAAAGAAAATTGGTCTGGATGGCGTTAGAAAAATATAAAGCGAGGCTGGTTGCAAAAGGTTATTCCAGGTGAGGGAATTGATTATGGAGAGAATTTTTTCTCCTGTAGCTAAGCTGACATCTATTAGATTTCTTTTGTCACTTGCAGCATTATGACTTAGAAATTGAACAGATGGATGTGAAGACATTTCTTCATGGTGACCTTGAAGAAGAAATTTATATGTCCCAGCCTAAGCACTTTGTGGAAAAAGGTAAAGAAAATTGGTTTGCAAGTTAAAAAAATCTCTATATGGTTAAAACAATCTCTTAGAATGTGGTACCAGAAGTTTGACACTTTTGTTTTGTCATTGGGATTTGTAAGATCAAAATGTGATCATTGTGTATATTACAAAGCTGAAAGTGATCAAGTCATTATTGCCCTCTATGTTGATGATATCTTGTTCATAGGCAATAGTAAGTTAATGATTTAGATCTTAAGTCGGTTAATCTGCAAAGTTCGAAATGAAAGATCTTGGTGCAGCAAGGTACATTGGGAATGGAAATAACCCGGGGGACAAGAAAAATAGAAAACTTTGGCTCGGTCGAATAAGTATATCATGACTGTTCTAGAGATTTTGTATGGTGAGTGCAAGCAGCTAGTTGTTCCAGTTACGAGGGGACGAAGCTATCTGTTGAGGATTGTCCAAAAACTCACTGAGATGGAGGACATGATCCCGGTGTACCTTATGCTAGTCTGTTAGCGGCGGCCATGTGGCGTAAGTGCGTACAAGGCGGACATTGTCAAGCGGTGAGTTCTTAATTCGGTTTATGGCTAATCCTGGCCGGGGACACATTGGGATCTTGTGAAGAGTGTTTAGATATCGAAGGGTACCCGAGAATATGCTCTATGTTACCATGGGAACTTGGTTGAATCACAGAGGACTCTCAGTATTCTAGGTTATGTGGACTCTGATTGGGCAGGGGACATTGACAGCAGAAGATCCACCAGTGGATATGTTTTCATGATGAATAGTGGTATAGTGAGTTGGATGAGTAAGCGGCAGGCTGTAGTCGCTTTGTCCACTACAGAGGCAGAATACATGGCAGCTACACATGCCTGTAAAGAAGCAATCTGGTTAAAACGTTTGTGTTCTAACATTGGTTTTGATGCAGGAAAAATTACTATTTACTGTGACAGCCAGAGTGCTATATGTTTGGCAAAGAATCCTACTTTCCATGCCAGGATGAAACATATAGATGTACAGTATCACTTTGTATGAGATATGGTGGAGGATGGGAAGGTCTTTTTGGAGAAAGTGGATACTTTGGAGAATGTTGCAGATGCATTGACGAAGCCTGTAAGCATAGACAAATACAGGCGGTGTGCCAGTTCGATGGGCCTCTTGGCCCATGATTTTCAGTAGTTTGATTATGCTCTGGAGGTGTCAATAAGATCTTTGTCAAGTGGGAGCTTGTTGGAATATGTGCCTCAATTTTTACTGACATATAACTCCTGCAGGGCAAAGTCGCTGTGACATTATTCATGTCTGGCCGACTAACTGTTCTGAATCTTGTTGAAATGTCCATGTTGCCAAGACAGAGGTGATGTCTCGCCGAATGAAGTCCATCGCTATAACATAGAGCATTCACTGTGACCTTTTGTCGACAGGAGACCTCTGGCCGACAATATGTTCCTATCGGGTGTTAATGCGAATGTCGGAGTAGCTCAAGCGCTCGGGGAGAAGTCCTAGCGATTGGAGAATGTCTCACCGATAGCATATGGCTATCGGGGTAACTCAAGGGCATCGGGAAGATCTCCCAGCGACAATGAAAGGTTATGCCGACGGGAGTTTTCACTTGGCGCCTTCGCGGTGACAAAAGACTTCGGTATGAAGTCTTGGCGAAGGGTGCTTGGTCTCGCCGATGGGGATGCAACTCAAGTCATCGGTGTAGCTCTCGGCGCACGGTGAAACGTCTTGGCGAAGTCAAATGTCTTGCCGACTCGGCAAGACATGGGCGCTCGGTATGTGGTCTCGGCGAAAGACATAAGTCTTGCCGACTGGTGAATGCAGCGCTCAGGATGACTTAAGACCTCGGTGTAAGGTCTTAGCGAAAGACTTTAGTCTTGCCGACTCGGTAAGACTTGGATGAACTCGGTAAGACTTGGTGGTGCTCGATGTAAGGTCTCAGCGAAAACAATAAGTCTTGCCGATGGCAAAGCAGGAAACGATATGACTTGTGAACATCGGTAAAACATCTTGCCGATGGAGGAATCTTTTGTTGATAGAAACGTATTGGATGTCGATGGACTCGGTATGACTCATGGCGTTCGTTGAAACCTCTTGCCGACTGTTGGGGACTTAAGCCGATATCGATAGCGAATACTTTGTGGCATCGGGGAGACACTGTTAGTGTCTCACCGATATGCCAACAAAGTTGAACGCCCTTGACCAGTTTGACCATCCTATGTGGAGCCTCGTGGACCAATCAGAGGAAGCGATTTCAAATGGGTGGCAGTTAGATTTTTGCAACTGTTGCGACGGTGGAGCTGAACAGCATGCAGGGAAAAATCAATTGCTCAAGAGGAAACTTTCTACGATGGGGGTATGGCAGATAAGGTTGAACAGAAGGCAAAAATCAGAATGTGATAAGATTTAAAGGATCAATTCTGATTTGAAATCATGATGAGAGATCGGATTGAGGAGAGCATTTCTGTAACTGGATGAACAGTGAATGAAACTACTGTGAACTAATACCAGAGAGTTGTATCTCTGATTGTATGTAATTGTTGTTACTGTAATACAAAGAGATTTAGCTTGGTGTGGTGGGTTTTTTCCCGAAAGGGTTTCCCATGTAAATCTGTTGTTCATTGTCTTTGAGTTTCTTCTCTGTTTCTGCAAATCTTTCATGTGTGTCTTAATTGGATTGTAATTAGAAAAATTAAAAGTACTGTTTGCTTACTTCCTTGTGGATTTGACGTTAGGAAAGTTGTTTCCGCACCGTTGCTTTCGTTACAATCCTTATCCTTTGTGGGTAAGGCATTTGTCATCCTTATCCTCTGTGGATAAGATATTTGTAATCCTATTTAAGGATGATTTTGCTCCTTATTTCTAAATAGATTTTTATGCAATCTTGGTGTACTTCTTGTGTGCTGGTTTTTAAATAAATATCACCTAGACTAACAAAGTTTTTAAAAGCTACGAGATATATAGGAAATAGTAGAAAAGCAACATAAGAAATTGAATTTCGTTATGTCTCTGGATGACCAATAAGTCAAGGAGACTGCAAAGTTATAAACTTAAAATTGTCAAGAGGGACTGCCACATTCATCTCCAATGAATAAACATAAACTAAATGTTTCTTCACCAAAAACATGAGACCTGGCCAACATCTTTGAGAGCACATAACCCAAAAAAAAAAAATGAATGTGAGAAATAATTTATAATCTTTCCTTCTAACCATCACAAAGTAGTAGCATTAGAAATATTGTGCAGACAATTAATTTGTAAAAAGTCTTGGAAGCAGAATTTAAAAATGTCCTTGTTGGGGGAGTGCTGGCGATGCTTTCCTTAGGTTGCAGATAGGCATGTGCATTCCTAATAGTCAAGCTGACTGGTGGAACTTGACAAAGGTGGTGAGGCAACTCTTGTGAGGTGGTCTGGACTTGGTGTGTGGAGTGATTGTCAACTTGTGTTTATCTCTGCCATTTGAAGGGGTCAAAAGAAGCAATTAATCAAACAAATTGGCCAAGGTCCCTGTGGAGCCTGGTGTTGTAGAGATGTCGTCTCCCAAAGGAGAGAGAGTCATCCCTGCTTGGTCATAAAAATTATTAGCAGACAATAACACTCTGGAATCTCATTGTGGATGGGGCATGAACAAGGTTACCCCAAGTTTCCGGGACGGGGACGGTAGGGGATGGTGGGACGAGTCCCCAAGTTTCTTATTTTTGAGGCCAAATTAGGGACGGCAGGGGATGGCTATATAAAAATATAGGGAAAATTTAAAAAATAGAGGGAAATTTTAAATATTCAATAGATAACATGAATAAGGCATGCATAATATACATTATAGAACATTAACATATAACATTTGTGTTCAACATTATGTCAATACTCAATATGCATTCAAAATTAACATACACGAATCATGAAACAACCTTCAAGTTATGAATTCTAAACTTATATCAAAATGCCGAAAGGCTACATTGCTGCCATATAGTTTTAAAGTTTGCTATGAAAATCAAAATACAATATCGTATGTCAATAATGAATACAATATAAACAAAGAGCACTGCTGCCCCTAATCATCTCTCATAACCACATCAAAATCAGAGTCATCCTCTGAGTCACTGCCACTGTGATGCTCCTCCTCATCCAACGGAACCCCAACCAAACCCTCAGCTGTCTCCTCCTCATCTACTTGTGCCATGTCCTTGGGATCAATATCCCACCGTAGAGTTGGAGTCTGTCGATACTCTGGAGTCTGTCGATCCTGAAGCTGAAGAGCACTATGAACGGCCACTAGCTTCTCTGCTCGTCTAGAGGTAAGTCTATTCCTCTTGAGGGAGTGGGTAAAGCTATACGTGGACCAATTCCTCTCTGCAACAGAGGAATTGGCAACCTGTGCAAGAAGGCGAGTAGCAAGTGTCTTCAATTGCGGTGTATCCCTCCCATGATAGGTTCACCATCCAATAGGGTTTGATTGAGTTAATATAACTCTATCCAACCTCGCATGTGGTTTACTCAAGTTTGGGCCATTAAGATTTGCAAAGTCTAGGAATTGTGACCAAAGTAGTGAAGCCTACTCTGCTGGATAAATCTTTTCAATGGCCCGTGTGAACCCATCTAATACCTTAGCATCATCATATGGAGGCACCCTACTGTCCCTTGGTGCATACCATTTTGGATTTAGAGCAAAGGTAGCCATATGAAGTGGGGTGTTCATTGTATTCCACCTCTGCGTCACAATGGGCCTAATGTGTTGCTCATATAAATCCAAAGTGGGATCCTTTGCCAAAATAACTTGTTTGATCTTCCCAAGCATACTGTCAAATGTCTCATATATCTCTCCAAGACTAGGAGAGTCTGTACTGGCATATCTGACGACATCTACAATAGGCGAGATGAAGGGGCAAATATATCTGCAAAATGCAAACAAAAAGTTCAAAATAATTAGTTGACAAGTTAATTGACATGTTCGAAACTTCATAAGTTGGAACATTGGACAATAAAATTAAAATATTAAAATCAGAAATTTAATATGAAAATCAGCCATCTAATATGTCTTACCTCACATTGGCCCACCAATCGTCATCGAGTATCTTTTGTTTGATGGTCTTTCCTTGAGCAGAACTTGCATTAGGCCATCTAGTCCACTCTGCATTGACCATCATCAGTTGTAGAGGCTCATGCACCTCAGGCATCCTCTCCAACAAGATGAAGTATGTGGCATACCTACATTCATTGATTCAATGATTCATTAAAAAATAAAAATTTAAAACAAAATCAGATTATGAATACAAATTGAAAGTGAAACAAAATGAAGTAAATGGCATACCTTGTCTCAACAAGTTTGAGAAACTCCTTTGAAAATGTTCTGAAGAGAGCAAGTGAGGTGTGGTGATTGCAGATGAACATTTGAATATCTCTAGCTTCTGCCACCGTTTTTTTCACCCAATTCAACTTCCCTATGTCTTTCAATGCATTTTTCAATGCATGAACACAACATTGGGTCCAAAATATGTGCCTGTAAGTACCCTCCACCATCAACCCGGCTGATTTGCACACACGTGCTGAATCGGTGATCACTTGCACCATACTTGCAGCCCCAACCTCCTCTATGGCATCTCTCAAAATGGAAAACTGAAAGTCTGGATCCTTACGTCTCCTCGAACAATCTACGGCTCTAAGAAAATAAGAACCAGCAGGGCATGTGACTATGACATTGATGAGTGGCCGACGTCTACAATCAGTCCACCCATCCATCACTATAGAGCACCCCGTCCTCATCCACGTTTGCCTCATCTCCTCCATTAACACATTAACTTTGGAGTACTCTTTGTCTAGGAGGGTGGTGCGTAGCTTATGATCTCCAGGGGGTATGAATGAAGGACCAACAGTGGCTATGTCTTTCACCATTTGTTTGAAATAAGAGGAATGGGCCACATGAAATGGAATGGCATGGGCAAAAGGGAATTTGGCAATGGAGGATTCAGTGGTTTCTCATGCTTGGTTTTGAAAATGGACTCAACTGAGGCTGCCTTATCACTACCAATCACCTTCCTCTTTCCTCTTAAGACAACTCCACTACTACCAACCGTGGAAGGACTAGGAGTAGGCATAGATGATTGTGAACTTGGGAAAGAAGGAGACCCACCTTGAACCCCACCATCACACTCCATTTGAATTTTTTGGCACTCTAAAAATAGCTCATCTGTCAATGCAGGACACACTCTAACTCCATGGCCCACCTCACCCAAAAAATGAGACCTAACTCTTGTGTAGCTGCCCCTAAACTCCTTTTCACAAACATGGCAAAACCAAACCCTACTCCCCCCTGAATTTTTTTGTCTTTCACCCACGGCTGTCACATATTGAAGGAATGGTTTTTTTTTGTCTAATGGGTGTCTTGCATAGTCTTTCATGGTTTTGGTATTGGTTGATGAAGGAGGGCATTGGGTAGGGTTTTTTTGCTCTCTAGTTCTACTACCACCACCACCACTTTCCCTTCTAGCTTGCATTTCAACTTCACTATCACTTCCACCCTCACTGTTGCTCATGTTTTTTGTTTTTAGAATCCAAGTTTAAACTGAAAATACAAAAAAATTAAAAAAATCAGACAATGTATGCTTCACATTTTGCAAAAAAATGAAAAAAAAAAATAGGGAAAGGAAATGCATACCTCTTTGGTGGATTTGCACTCCCAACAACACTATTTCAACCTCCTCTCCTCCTTCAAACTGCTGCTCTTTCTCCTTCAATGGCTGCAACTTCTTTTGCTCTCAAACCCTTGGCTGCTCAAACAAACAAAATGCATAAAATGAGGTTAGAGAGGCCCTTTTTTTTTCATAAAGGAGTCAAAATTAATTGGGCCCACACATGCCATGTAGGCAGGGGCATTCTTTTTTTTATTTTATGTTTTTTTTTTCATGTTAAAAGCTTGCAAAATGCGGGGGACTGCCGGTCGTGCCCGGGACGGCTCAGCCGTCCCCCTGCCGTCCCCGGGACGACCGGCAGTCCCCCATCGGGTCAATGGTGTCCCCCCGTTCCGGGGACATTTCCTAGAAATTTTCAAAAAAGGGGGATGGTCCCCTGCCGTCCCCATGCTGGCCCCTGGTACCTGGGATGTCCTGGGGACAGGGATGGGGCATTTTGGGGGGGGAGGGGAGAACGCGTCCCCGGGTTTCCCTGGGCATAAATTCTGGCTACTTTGAACATCTTTTCAATGCAGTCCAAAACTTCATTGAAAAATCCTATTTGTTGGGAAGCGAAAACATGAAAGTTTGGGACAGGGATAGCACTTTGCAAGGTTGAAATCTTGAAATCTCAAGATCGCATAATGCAGTTGGCCTTAGGCAATGACAATTTCTCATTCAATTCATCCAGCACTTGTGGTGAAACCCTAGGCAGTACAAATCAGTTTCTGTTGCATTTTGCTTACTCTATAAATCTTTTTCCTTTAACTGAAGTTAAACATGTTTACCATTCTCCATAATTAAAAGCAGTACCAGCTATGCTATGTATTTTGACATGATTGCTTTACTTCTCAGTTCTCACTCAGAGTACTCATTTTATTGGACATATAATTTGATGTCTTATGTCTTATGTTTGAGTTTCCAAGATAAAACAATATTTGTTCATCTCTTATGCAGGTTATTCTGTAGTGTGAATGGAAGATGTCCATTAAGGTGATCAATAATTGAAATAGAGTGCAAACATATACTGCAAAGGGCAATTGATGTTGGAACAAAGCTGCTGAAAACCCATTAAATGTCTGTGGAACTAGAGATCCTGGGTATGTGCTATTATTGAGTTGCCTGCTCGAAATAAGATGATAATTGCTTTGTAAGAAAGGTTGTGACTTGGGTCTTCAGTTTAGTTTTTTTTTTCAGAATTCTATTTTTGTAATATATCAATTCCTTGTATGCAATCCAATCTGATTCTATATAGTTGCGATGAAATTTTCCCAGGCGAGTTCCCGGTTTGTTCTTTTAACTGTTAATTATTGTTTATCTTCTTTCATTTCTTCTGCTCATATTTTTTAATTTATGCTTAATCTTGTTTTTTCGCACATTCAAGCTGGATTAAATGCAAAAATCCATATTTGATCAAACACTAAGATTGGGAAGTTCCAGGTTCTCTTCATTCTCATACCAGGGATGATGTTTTTTCAAAGGTACAGTAAATATTTATTCATTTTTCTGGTAATTATGGTATTACACTGAATACTCATCATCCTGCCTCTTTGAAGAGGTAAGATTCCTATCTGATTGCTACATTGCTAAATTATTGTTTCGTAGTTAAAATATTTTCTTAATTCTAAGCATGATTTGTACAAGGATTGTTTTCAATGTTTTGGAGTTGCTTATCTTAATTTCGATGGTCACCTTGTTTTTTGCATATAGGCAACCTAAAAATGAGATATACCGATGAGCTGTGTCAAGGGATTTCATTATTATCTTAATCAGGGTGCCGGCTTGTGTGCTAGGTTCTTTATTTAAAATATATGATGTGAAGTTTTATTACCCTTTGTTAGGCATCTTATTTGCATTCACCGGCTTTTATGGTATATTCAGCTGTCTTCTGTTGCATGTCTTGAATCTGGTGGCTTTAGTTTCCTGGACTTTTCTGAAACCACATTAAGAGTCGCTATAAAAATAAAAATGCATCAACTAAGCTGACTGGTTTTATTGAAGGAAATGCTTTTTTCACAGTTGCTTTCACTTGACGAATGTTGAAAGGAGGAATTGTGTTTTAATGTGAAATTATAGATGCCAACTTTCAATGTAGCCAGTTTAATTGACAGGACTAATTGTTACTCCATTGTTTTAATATATAGCCATGCACTTTATCGACAGGAGCAGTGAACATGACTTGATTAGAGTTTCATCTGATTTCACTAATATTAGTGGTGTAGAAATACAACCAAGACAAATTGCAAACTGTTAAAGGCAAGTCATTTGAAAATGAATTTGTAAATGAGAAGTCTGCCAAAACATTTAGTATTAAATTTAAGGTCTGATAAGTTAAACTTTTCTGTGATATATGCAATGTTGAAAGACAAAGTTATCCGCTTCCCTGGAAAAGTAAGGCTGTTTTCATTTAATGGGAATAGATTTTTTTCCAACTATTCATTTATTAAGTATTAAGCCCCTGTAGTTCACTTATTTGTGATATTTATAGCTTGTAATTGCGACTAAGCTGTTCAGTTGTTCTTCAGTGTAAGAGAAGCAATTACTTAGATTCACATTGGGCATACAGTTTAGCATATTTCTTGCAAAATCCCCCTATTGATGCATCTCAACTAAAAGTCAAGGAAATGAATTAGATGTAAACAAATTTTGTTAACCATCATTAACATGAGTAGGTAGCTAATTTTAAGGGGTTGCAAATTAAACTTACCGAAGTGTTTTCAAGATGTGTATATGCTTTTAATATCTATAACAATTCAAATTGGAAGTGCTATTTATTCAAAAAAATCATGTAATTTTTATTAGTGAAATCCATAAAAAATGTGGGAGAATCCTTGATGTAATATATACTATTTGGCATGTTGAAGATAATTTTATGGCCACATGGTTTAAAATTTGATTGAATATTATTAGGATTCATCCTGGGGTGAACAAATTTATGTCTCCGAAGCATGAGAACATGTTTGACACCTAAAACTTGTGAAGGCCACAACTTAGATGAATAAACTTTTGTTGGTGTGAATAACGATATTATCTAACCGGTCTCCTAGGTCCTATTCACATTAGTCTAGTTAAATTTGCATAGGGTACACATAGGATACTTATCACTTTATGTCTCATATTATAAGATTAAGACATTTATCATAATCTTATGTTATTTTCTGTTTCACCTTGGTTTATATAACCAAGGGTTTATCATACATTATGTAATCCATATGTTCATTCTATTTGCATTCTTTGATAAGAATACAATTTGTTGTCATATTGATCTCATTTCATTGTGCTTTCTATTATTAAGTTTGTAGATCTTGGGTGGCTATCTCCATAGCTAAATATAACATGGTATTAGAGCATGTTGAGTGCCTTTGGTTAGTATTTTTTGGGAGATCTTAAGTGTAGATCTTGGTAGATTTTGAAAGGTTGAATATGCTTTTCTCTTGTATGAAATGATGACCTAGAGAAATAAAAAAATTTGATAGAAATATTAGATTTTGGGGGAGTTTCTCTATCTTTGTATTATAGATTTATATTGGAGTATGTTGGTGTAAATTGGAGCTCACTATTGAGTTTATGTTGTCCAAGAAAGTCAACATAGCCTTTCAATTTGTTTAAATTAAACATGTGAGGTCAAATGTGCAAGCATTTGAACTTGGGAGGTGGTTGTCAAGTTCAAAAGGTAGTTGTCGATTTGAAGCATTTTGGTCAAATTTGACCTCGCCATTGCATTCAGAAGACCCAAAATATGTAAGGATTGATTGTCAATTTGACAAATTCAAACATATAATCTTTCAAACATATAAGGATTGATTGTTCAAGGTTATTAGAGATTTTTTTCACCTCGGTTGTGCAGATCATGTTGAAATCTTTCAAGAATATTCTCTACACAATGCAAGTGTCACCACCATAGTTCATACAAGAAATTTTAATTATATAAGTTTTTATTATGTAGGTCTTTGCAAACATGTGTGAGTAAAGTACCCATCAACATGCTAGAAGGCGACACGTGGTGTGTTCACTCGCTTGTGGCCCTATTGAACCTTCTTGTCGATGAAGAATATCTGTTGTGAAACAACTCTTGAACCTGCCAAACAACTTCTAAAAATTTGTGGACGATTTTTACTCAAATCCAAGTAGTTTCAACATTCCAAGGTAGTTTTCGAAAAAATGAAGGCGATTTTGGGCTCCACATAATATCTCGACCAATTGGGAGTATATTCTACCCAAGTGACCTTTGATGTTAGCATGACATCAATAACTCCTTGCTAACCAACACCTCCCTCTCCAATGCAATTTTCATTTTGGTAGTCCATCTTTAGAATACCATAAGGCGATCATTCAATCTCATTTTTTGAGCATTTTTTTTGATTTAGGGTTGAATTTTGTGAGCTTTGCAGTGATGTAGACTATTCTTGATGTTGGTGTTTATTTTTTTTTTCAAAAATTACAGATTCTCATAGGTGTTGTCGAGTTCTCATTTTGTGAACTTTTGGGGTTTCTATGAGATAACATTTTTTGGTGTTCTTTTAAAAAGTTCATAATTTTTAGTGCACTTCATAGTGATGCTATCAATTTGTATTTATTGTGATAACAAATTATACTTTTACTATATATCTTTATTTTGTGATTTGTTATTGCATTAACTATAAAGTGCTATATCATACTTGTTTGGGGGGGTTCTTTCATTGAGTGAATTTGGGGAGGTAATCTTGTGGTTGATTTTTGATTTTATCATTTGAGGAGGTAACATGGGCTTTTCTATTCATCTTTCTGTGATAATCTTGGATAAGGACAATTATGAGTCTTGACAAAAATACATATTTGCACATTTGAAGTGGCTTAAACTTTTGCTATATTTTAATGGATTTCTATTTGAAGTAGACACATTTGGAAGAAAATCAATTTGGAAAAATAATATTGATTATGTTGTAAGATTAATGTGTTTAATGTTGATCATTACACTATGTTTTATTGGGCATTGATTGCCTCCACAAACTTTGGGTTAAGATTTGAGAGATTTTTGGAGACCCTCATATGTCTCCATGCCCAAATGATTCCGTTGTAGATTGTCTCATTCCCCTTGATGCAAAAAATATACCCTCTTATGATGATACTTTAGAGGAGCTTGAATATATTGAAGATCTTGAACATTCAAATAACAAAGATTTCACTTCTTGCTTCTCCTCTTATTGAGATCACATCTCCATTTACTATTGCTTATGAGGAGACTAGCGTTGTTACATCCATGGCTCCTAATAATTCAAACATATTGTAGTTTTTTTTTTGTGAGTCCTATTTTACAGACTTAAGGCGCTATTGAGGATATCCATATTCTTTTTGATGTTAGCTCTTATGGCTGCATCCTCTTCTTCAAATGTTACGAGAGAACCTTTAGACCCTCTTGCTCTTTTTTTGCATGACCATTTGTCACAGTTTGACATTGGCTTGGAGACTCTTGAACCACATTTGAAAGTCACTTTCATCTTTGGGTCTTGTACTACATTCATCTCTACTAAATTTTGGATTGTTATCTATATTAGTGTGGTTTGAAACACCTGACTTGGTAGTGGTAGCTTTCAACATTGATATGAAGACAACATCAAAAACTTTCAAAGGATTTATATATTTTAAGCTTTCTTCTTACATATTCCTTTTAGGAATGGGAAGATATCATGCATACACCTTCGATTTTGTTTCTTCCTTAGGGGATGAATGCTATTCAATGATCACAAACCGGTTTCTACATCCAATTTTAAACATATACCATTGGCACTCATTTGCATGGTCTTTTTTTTTCTCTTTTATGGCAGGAGCTTTTTTGTCACATGAGGTTTTGTTCTTTCAATACTTTAAAAGTATTATGCATTTTCTCTCTTTTAGGAAGGAGTTTTTTTTTTTCCAAGTAGTTTTTTTTATCATTATTTGTTTTTTTCATTTGGCATTTGTACATGCATACTTAACATGGCCTAGTAGCTGGGACCCATCCTTGCATCATTTCCTTTTTTGCATATTTTCTTATTCTCGCTAAGTTACACTTAAGGGGGGTGTTGGTGTGAATAGGGATATTACCTAATTGGTTTACCTCCTAGGTCCTATTCACACTAATCAAGTTTACTTACAGTACATATATGATATTTATCATTGTCTTATATTGTAAGATTAAGACACTTGCCATAGTCTTATATTATTTTATGTCTCACCTTGTTCTATATAACTAAGAGCATCTCCTAATTGTGCAATCCATACGTTCATTTTATTTGTATTTTTTAATAGGAATACAATTTATTCTTGTCATATTGATCTTATTTCATTGTGCTTTTCATTAGGCCACTAGATCTTGGATGGGTATCTCCATAGACAATTTTATAACTTGAATGAAATGTTGTGCTTTTCAATCACATGTATATATTTGAAAGTAATCAGATAGGTGGCAAGTTAAGTTCTTTGAATAAGGCATCGATTGTGCAACACCTTTTTGAAATTTTTGAAGAGTAATTTTGGAGGCTACAATTGCATGTCTAGATAAAATATTATGTGCTATCAAATAAGCATCACTTTAAGATAATTTTTGGGGTATTATAACATCACTTTTAAAAATTTGATGATGTGATTTGATGTTGATTAAGACACATGCCTATTTAATCATACATTGTGAGTTGTGACATGTGATGGCCTTTTCATGTGTCACATAAGATTTTTGAATCAATCCACGAAAATTTAAACATTTAATTAAGGTATGCAACGTTTATTCCACTTTCTATCTAAGAAATGTAGCTTCTTGTATCCATATAGTAGGTTAAAAATAGGGAAAGCAACTGAAGGTGCAAAGAAGTTTGCTATATTAGAGGTTTGTGGGCAAGTATGATAATGAAGAGCTTGAAGTGGATGAAGGTCCAATTGACTAGGTTTGTGATGTATTTGGG
Source organism: Sequoia sempervirens (assembly GCA_007258455.2). Lineage (NCBI taxonomy): Eukaryota > Viridiplantae > Streptophyta > Pinopsida > Cupressales > Cupressaceae > Sequoia > Sequoia sempervirens. The sequence continues at coordinate 369,247,373 of VDFB02000017.1, read as the reverse complement.
TTTGTTATTGTTGGCGTAACAATTAGCACCTCTGGAGTGCGAGTTGGTATGGACAACTATGCACATTGCGTAATGAGTGCTCTTCAAATTAGGAGGGGAAGCTCTCTCGTGTTGAAAATGCGTGAAAAAGTAAAGTAATCTAACTACTATCTTTTTGACTCAGTTGGAAGAGGCTCAAGGTTTCAAAAACCACGAACGTTGCAGCTAAGGATTTTCTCTAGTTTTGCAGATCTTAACTACAACCTAAAACTAACTACTTTAAATCTATCCAGTCTCCTCAAGAAAACAGAGCATGAGGAAATGGAGTAGGAATGCTATACGATAAACTTCAGGTTCACATTCACAATGTGAAGGCAAGGTGGGACAACTATTTGCTTGGCTGGGAAGAAGTTTATTAGAAACAAACAAATATACGATAAACTGAGTACAACTTCACAACATGAAGTCAAGGTCGCAACTATTTGCTTGGCTGAATAGGTTTATTGACACACACATCAAATGATAAGCTTTAGGTACATATTCACAACATGAAGGCAAGGTGGTGCAATTGTTTGCTCATCTAAATAGGCTTATTAGAAACAAAACATGAAAATAGCCAACTAGGACAACAAATTGCATTAGCGAAACACACATACAATAAACAATCAAACTAGCCACTATATTTAACTAAGATGACCCAATACCATAATAGTAACATGAAGGCAAGGTGACGCAACAATTCATTATCATAGTGAAAGCTCATGAACAAATACAAAATAACAATATTTCAGGCAAGGTGGCGCAACATATATTACTATCATGTGCAAAAGTTAATATCAAATGAGCAAAGAGCTCTTATTTATAGACATCAAAGGTGTAGGGAACCCTAAAATCACCTTGAGTCAACTACAATCTTGCAAGCATGCAAGATTTTATTGCTAAACCCTAATAAATGAAACTATACAGTTAACTGGAAAGTTACCACCAGTTAACTGAAACAACCTAATCTAAATGGACAATGTGCAACATGCACGTCCTTATTGAAAGCAAGTTAATTGGAAAACTACCATCAGTTAATGAAAAAGAAAACCTAAATGGCAACTCCAACTGTACATAGGAAACTCCAAAATAGACATGCCATTAAATGTGACGAGTTAACTTGAAAAGGAAACATCAAGTTTAACTTCTGTGTCTAATGTCTATCCTGAAAGGGTGGAACGTCCTGAATTGGAGTTCATTGACCACGATCTTGAGCAAGTAACCCCTCCACGAGGTTATTGACTGCATCACTATCTGGAGCACTGATACTTTGTTGTAGCACACTGTGTCTTCGCAACATGTCCCCACCGCCTGTGATCTGGCTCTGAAGTTCACCTCTACTCTTAACCGCCTCATCAAATAATGCTGACATGACTGTGAGTTGATCTAACTTACAACCAATAGAATCCCCACTGAAAATACCATGGATGAGCGCTTGCAACTTTTACTGAACATTAGTAAGCTCGATGTACTCCCCACTCTCACGTTGATACTGGGAAGGAACTCGGGACACAAAAATTCTCACGTACCGAAGTGCACTAGCCACATGTTCTCTGCTCTCAGCCAACATTGAAGCCATCGTATCTTGTATTTTTGCGTTGAAGATCAACTGTGTCCTCCAAGTAAAAATACCCTCTTTGTCTTCTTCACCAGTAACTGAGTCGTATGCCATCCTCAGGTGAGAGATCATGATTTCATCTCTGGGTCTGTCAATCGCCAAGTCTCGCTCCTCATCCTGGATGCATAGACGGAGTTCGCAGGCGTTGTACCTCAACTGATATAACTCTGCAAGTACAAAGCAGTCTTTGATGATGAATTCTTCCTCCCAATCTACCAAGCGCTTCCCGTATACAACTAGTTGATTAAGCTGATTCTGCTCTGCTAGTGGCTCTAGCATTGGTGGGAGTGAAGCGGTGACATTTTCCGGATTATGTACAAGGTTAGCGATATACTAACGAAGCTGCTGGATTTCAGCCTTGAGGGCTACCTTGTCTTCTCCCTCTTTTATCATTCTATCCTTCACGCTATTCGTTGCAACTTGAAGGAACTCAACCTCTGTTTGGTGTGTGCTTCTACCAAGGTTGACCCTTATGACTTCAAAGTCTTTAACTTCTACTTCATTCAAACTCTTCTCTTCTGGAGGTGCAACGGTCTCTATGATGATCTCCTTGTTAGTGTTTCTCTCTACATGAACTTGCTTCTTGATTCTTCTATCTGGTGCATCCTGGTAAACATGATCAAAATCTGAATGATCAAGAATGTAAGATGGCTGCCTCCTCTTCCTACCCAGCCGATTCTCAAGCCAAGATGAGTCTCGACTAATCCCACTGGAAGGGTCTGTGCTATTCATAGGAAGCTTTGATGAGTGTGAATGTGTAGAGGTATCACTACGCGGTGGTGAGTCTAGGTCCAAATCAATGTGAACCGGAACTGGAGATTGTTGTGGTGTAGGTGATGTCATAGGAGGTTGAATCTCGGGCTTTGGCAAGCTCTGAATTGTATTCCCAACTAGCTCCACATGTGTTTCCGTAACAAGAGCCTTTCCTTTTGAACTGTTAGGCACTTTGTTCTTTTTAGGAGGGCTACTCCTTTTCTTTTGTTTTGGTTTAGATGAGGATGGTAGTGAAACATCCACCGGTGGCGACTCTGTAGTTGGCATGACTTCCCTCCTTGTCTTCTTGCTATCAAGGTAGAGTATGCTATTCTGAATGACTCTACTTGATCTTTCTTTTACAAATGAGTATTCTTTGGAAAACCAATCGACAACTGGAAGTGGCTACGTATCAACCTCCTCTCTGAAGAATTGAGGAAGTACATCCCCATCATCATCTGACAATCCTCCCACATCCTTTGACAAGAAGACAAAAATCTGTGAGAGAGAGAACTTGTTGTAATTGCGCCTGCACACCTCAAAATCATCCTCGTAGTTAACCCAATAATCCTCTATTGTAGGCTTGTGGTAAGGGTAATCGCTGAGGCATGTTGAGTAATGACCCTAAGGGTCATATGTGCGTGCATCGACAAGGTATTTGAGATTAAACTTTTCTAACTCCTGTCCTACAACTTTGGCATCAACTGTTGTCCTGCACTAGTAGATTCCCATTTGCATTGGAAAGTTGGCAGCTGGTTTACACTTATGGCACAAACGTAGATGAACATCATATAATTGCCTTAGGAACTCCATGAAAACTGTTATATCCGAAGGATAGCGAGGTAGCATAGCTAGATTTATTGTGTATTCGTAGACGTAGATGTAGGTGTATGTAGGGAACTGAATGAACCAGTTCACCCATTCCACCATTGTTGCTCTAGCAACTGCTGAGATACAAACATGCAATTCCCGGTCTAAGTTTCTCATTGTGTACGTCAAGAAAGCTTCTTGCACACGCTTGAAATGTCGCTCAGAGTTTGTGAACTCAAGCTAGTCATAGTATTGATAAACTTTTGTACACTGAGAATCCCCACTGTGTTCAATCCTCTAAACTGACCCCAGTAGGCAATCAAGTATACGAGATAAGAACACATATGAAATTGGTGGGCAACTAGGAAACCAGTAATTTGCTTGTGGAGAACGTCATTGATTAGAGAGGCCTAGTCATAATGCTCCATCCTGGAAATGATTTGACCAATGATGTAGTACATCCAAGGTTGGAATCTATTGGCATCTGCATGAACGGAAACACGATTGAGAAGAGTGATCAAAATTGTGTACTCGTCCTTGTATTCTCCATGACCCACATTGTTTGGCAATTTGTTGTTGTTCTGTTTCAGCCACCTTTCTGCCATTTTGCTCTGACACTTATCCTTATCATCATTGAATGCTCTTTCACACTGGTCCATGGTAATGACTAAACTGTTTGGATGTTGAGGAATACCAAAACACCTCTCAATATCTTGGGGCTTGAGACTGCAAATCACCCGTCCATCTACCGATTGAATTTCGCGAGTAGTGGAATTGTAATGCTTGACACAAGACATCACAAATTCTATGCAATGAACTGAAATAGGGAGTGAAGCTGCCTCTAGCAACCCAGATTCTTTGATGTTTTGGATTATTGCTTTGTTTATCTTAATCGGATCCGAGATATAGCCTCTGGAAGCAGCTTATGCAGATTTGTGTCAACCGTTCCGATGAAGTCATGAGTCAAGATTGGCTTAGTCCTGAATTCAAGCTGTGTGTACTGCATTTTGAAAAACTCGTCTGTTGACTGTGAACACAACTATATTCTGACAACTTTCTCTGGAAAGCTAAAAAGTCACCTGCTGAGGCTAAAAATAGCCTTTCAGAGGGCAATTTTCACCAAAATTTCTGAGATGCGGGTTTAGTTTGAAAAATGATTCTAAGACAACCCACAACGTTAGAATTGCAAAAAAACACCGTTTAGCTTGACATACAAGAGCTTTTTTGAAAAAAGCAAATGAGGGCAACAGGGGCTGCAAATTGCAATTTTTGCGAGAAAATATGAAATATGGGTTTTGTCCAGAAAATGATTCTAAGACAACTTAGATCCCCCGTTTTGAAAAATATTGACTTTTACTCCACCATGCAAAGGAATTTCAGTTGAGAAAATCGAAGCCTCGAGAATTGAAGCTCTGGAGCAATTTTTTTTGAAAAATTCTAACAGATGGCTTTTGTAGACCAAACCGTGCACAACCAACCCAGATGATCAAATTTTTCAAAAGTCGCCAAATCTTGGACAAGTGAAGAAAATCTAAGATGAGAATAGAAGAATTTAAGACAAAAGATAAAAGTTTTAATGCTCTGCTTCTCTGCTAAAATTGCCATCTTGTCTTGAAGTTTGCTGATTAATTTGAACTTGTACCTACAAGGAAAACTAAGAATAACATCTGTGATGCCTTCAAAAATTGATTGCTGAAGAAATTTGCTCACATAAGGAAGAAATTCGCTTTTTGCTCAATTTGTGTGAGAAAAATGACACCAACTCTAAATAAATAGACAAATTCGTAGCTCAAAGGCGCCAACTGCAAGAATAAAACCCCGATTTCAAAAGAAATCTTCTGATTGGACCCCATTTTGTTCAATTGACATTGAATTAGAGTCTCGAAAGATAAAAATAATAAATATTCAGTTCAAACTCAACATGTGAATTTGCAAACGAGTCTAAAAAAGGCGCTAATATTAAAATATTGAGAAAAATCGCCCCATTAATGCTGATTGTTGGAATTGGAAATTTAATATTATTTTATTGAGCTAATTGAAATCTCTTCAACTAGGCTTGCTTAGAATATTTTACTAATTCCGGAAAGTCCAAATTTGACTCTCCAGGCGTCCCCTAGCAAAAGTTGAGATTTTTAGCTAACTTTGTATTTTATAGCTCATTGAAAATGTCATGGTTGCCTCTGTTGAGCTCTGATTTTTGGATGCCTAATTGATGTTGGAACTGAGCTGAGATATCCACCATGAAGCCAAAAAATTGGGATGAAATGTCTGCTGGGAGTTGTAGCTGCTAAAAACCACATTTGATGCCTCAAAATAAAAGTCGCCTTTTATTAAATTGATGTGTAGGTCTCCAGACTTGGCCATTTCTTCATTTTTCCAACTAGGGCTTTAATCTGCCACTGCCGATGAATGATGAATCCTGTCAACTGGATGATAGATCCATCACGTAGCTAGAAGAATTCCACAACCATTGAATGTATGTAAGGCGTTTGAAGGTTGAGTTAAGAGCCTCAAAAGCAAGGACACCCTTGGCCTGCAAAGGCGCAAAATGCATTTTGACAAAAATGTAACTTTCATCTGAATGCTGTACTTTGACCCTTGACACTGGGAGCTGGAGTGCTCCATTGTGCGCACTGTTGATCTCATTGAGAAGCAATGTTCTTGGAAGTGACGAAGCGAGAAAATTGCTTCTAAGGCCTCAAAGAGAAGGGCACCTTTTTCAAGGGAGTATGTATTTTCCATAGCCATTTTTCTACTTGTCTGCATTCTTTAGTGATCTCCATTGATCATTCATGGGTGTTTGAAAAACCCTGAAGCCTGACAGTTAGATTCACTGAATAGCTAGGAGGATTTTGCACAAGTCTTATGAAGACGACGACTGCTAAAAACCCCATCTAGCTGACCAAAAGGCTAGGCACCCCTGGCCTATAGAGGTACAAGTTGATATTTTCACATTTATCTACCCTCTATTTTACGTGCTCACTGGAACCGCTGTCACGGTCACTCAACATATCTGATGATCTTGCGAATGGGTGCACTGTGGAGCTAGGTTGAATCAGAAGAGATCCCCCAGAAATGGAAATTACAAATTCATTCATCTGAGGGGTCTAATTCAAGGGCGCCCTTGGGCTATAGGGGCACAAAAACTACAAATTTGACAGCCTCTGTGATGTGTATCATCTTCGTAACTTTTGCTTCCGCCTTCAATTGTCAGAGTTCTGAGAATCAGATGGACTTGCTTGATAGCTTGTCAGAAAGTTGACAGAAAACCGAAGAGATTGAATGTATTTGCAACCATAAAACACTATATCTAAGCCTCCAAAATGAAGGGCGCCCCTGGGCTACAGGGCACAAATTTTCTCTCTGCTAAATATTTTCATCCATTTTGCACTCTGCGAACATCGTGTTGCCTACTGAGTTGACCACGTAGAAGCATTTTTGCTGCTGATGCGTGTGTGTAATGGTATTTCACCATTTTCACATGTACGTACACTGTAGAGCTGATTTGCACGTTGATTGCGCAAGTGTCTCCCACGTTACAAAGTGAAACATTTCCAAACTTAGAATATTTTTTGCAATTTTCACCATTTGAAAATCCCCTCCATTGTGAAGCATCTTTTATGACATCCTTCATCATAGAATGCTTTGCTTTGAGTTCCAGGTTCATATTTTGACATCTAATACTAACCAACTGCCGTTGATGATCTAACATTACACTAACCAAAGTTCATACTTGATTTTCCCAAAAATTGAGTTTTGACATCATTTTAACAAGGTTTAGACTCTTTTAAGCAAAATGCCTTAATGAAGCAAAAAAAATTGGTTTGGGTACAATAGTTACATAAGTAGAAATTTTGGAGCAAACAATTGTTTAAGTTTTCTCAAGTTAAAAACATTTGTTCGTGCTTCTGGGTTAATTTTTGATTTCCTTTTGTAATTGCACAATCAAGATTGTGTGGTTCATAGTTGTTAATTTGAACATCAACCAAATCATCACCATTTGTGGTGCTATAATGGATAACTAAAGCTATGTTGATGATATGTGAAATGAATGGCTCATAGGTATACCTCTTGAAAGATGTAGAAAATGTCAAATGCTCATATTTGCTAGATTGAGGATACTAAGACAATGACATCCATACAAGCTAGATTAAATGTATGTGGATACAACATAACAAATAGGAGTTGGTATAAAATTGAGTGGAGAGAGAATCCGATGGAGACTTGCTACATGAAATGGTACTAGAGATTGGTCTAGATATTGTTCTTATAGAAATGATTGCCATTTTTCAGTTATGGGGGTTAGCCAAGATTGAGATCCCTAATATTTCTCTAAATTTGAATCTTGAAAATTTGATAAATGGATTATAGAGTTGAAAAAATAATCACTTTAAGTAAAATATGCATTTACCAAGTTGAAAGGGCTTTCATCCCTATGGTGGGATGTAGCCCTATGGTGGGATGTTTGTTATGAAGATCATAAAATTGGAAAAGAAAATATAGACACAGGGAACATGTTGGTTTCAAAAGTCAAGAAGTATTTTCCATTTGATTACTAGTTGAGCTTGTTTTGAAGTTGAACTCATGTGGAGGGGAATTGCTAGATGAGGTCAATCATTTGGAAACAAATGATAAGGTAGTTTGTGTTATCAAATTAGATACGAGGATATGCTATCTATAGAGAAAGGGAATATGGCAGAAGAGGTCTTGGAAGATGATTTGGTGGTGTATGTTTCAAGTGTGGTTAGAGTGGATAGGGCATTGGAACGCCTAAATGTGGGGAAGGTGAGTAGGAGGATACAGTTAAGTGCATGTGGTTCATATTGAAGCAGAAAAAGTGGAAGAAAAAAATACAATGGAGTTTGAACATGGTGAAATTTTGATGTTAAATAATTTTGTTAAAGATAAGAAAGGAAAATTCCCAACAAAGAAATAGCACTGTCAAGACCAAACACTCATATGAAGGAAAGTGCTAAACATCAATTATTATGCTAATATTGTAGGGATTTTGGTTTTTATGCAACTGCTAAAGAAATTTAGTCCAAATTGTTCTCATGTAAACTCATACGAAGTTTTTTCTAGTGTAGAAGGATCATCAAGAAGGGGAGAAGTGAGACAATGAATCAAGAGAATGAAATAAGTGAAATGAGCAAGTGATTTTAATTGAATCATAAGGAATATAGATCAACTATTTTGGATCGATACATTAAAAACCACCCCCTAACTCCACAACTTCACTAACTAACAGACATTCCATAATGACACCAACTCTGTTAGAGTAATCATGCATTGGCTAATAATTAATTATTATGTCTAATTTATTCTCATGCACTTAAGGTAAACTTAGGAGTGATTTACTATGTTAACTAGAGAGCTATTATTAGATCATTCTGTCTCATTACATGAGATGTTGACACTTGTCATGATCTAATCCCTTTACCATTTAGGGTTGCTCCTATATAGCATTCAACCATCATTGTATTAACATGCCTTCTGAATACCTTAAAAAACTTTGAGGACTCTTGTTTTCTTTGAAGATTCTTGTGGTTCATTTTGTAGCTTTTTATTGTTGAGGAATATAACAATTCTTTGTTTGCAGATCTCTTGCGTAGGTGTCTTTGTTCGTTGTTTGATCCCATGGCTCGTGTTTTTCACAATTCTAACAAACTCCACAACTTCACTAACTCACCAACTATATAGCTTGGGAAGGAACATTAATGGAAGCCTAAAGAGAACTATTTGGAAGAAGTGATGGGATATTAGGTCAATGGCATGGTCATGATGTGTGAAGTCCTTGCCATAGTGATGCCATAATCAATTTATCTCATTTTTCTCCTCCCTTCCCCTTGACTATTGGATCAGATGGGTAACTCAACATGGAAATAATTTTATAGTCTATTAAGGGAGTCATTCCCTTCATGTCGGGAACCAAAGAACAATGATATTGATGGGATAGATAGTCTATTGATCCCTTCATTTGATTTGTTGGGATAGTTGAGATAGGCCATTGTGAAACACCCCCTCCATAGGAAGTAGAGATTTATAGGCCATTGCTCTTGAGCAATGCTAGTTAGTTTATCTATTAGGAATTATCTTGATGAAGTTTAATGGTGCATGTGACTTGGGGTTATTACTTGGGAATTTTTATCAATGGTGCATGCCACATGGGGTTACTATTTTGAGGTTTTTGTTTTTCATCTGATGGATTTGATACCAAAAACTAGTTGTCAAATAAAACCCCACATAAATTAACTGCATCAATAAGTGTAGAGTTGAATAAGAAAGTTCAAAATCTTTTAGATAAGGGGTATATTAGAGAAATGTCTACATCAAAGAAAAATGGAGAGCGGAGGATGTATGTGCACTTGAAAGCAATGGGTATAATCACCATTTATGTGTAGATTCCTATTGCTAAGGACATATAACTTAATGTATTATTTGAGGGGTGTAATGTCATATAATTGCACCCCTTGCAATTTCACATACATTATTGTATCCATTTTAGTATCCACTCCCTTAGCCTTTGTGTAGGTTCATTTTAGCCCCTGCATCAACCTTTTTCCCTCTCAGGATGCTTAGGACCCCTTGTCAAACCTTTATGCTTTTCTCATTCTTGTCATTTTGTAGCATGATTTGTCTGGACACTATTGCACTGCACGAACATTTGTGCGCCACACGAGCGTCCCACGATATTTTGACATTCAAATGAAAATTTTCAAGCACCTTGCCACTTGTCAGCTAGTTTTGTCGGTGGTAACGACCCAGGATGCCTTGTAATGGCCTAGGAAGCTTCTTTTCCCTCTTTTTTCTTTAAAAGCTATCTTTTCAATCCATTTGGTCTTCTAGCTTCTCTCTAGCTTTTTGGTTTTTCTCTCTTGGAGACATACTTTTCTCTCTTGCTCTCTTGCTTGCACAACTCTCTATAGCTTGCTACAACAACACTCACATTCTTACATCGCTCTATATTTCTCTTGGCTCCCGCAACTATCTTTGTCTCATTCTCTCGTTGGCTTGCTTAAGCCTTGCAGGTGATATCTTGCTTACCTTGTATCTTTGAGCATCTTGGAATTTCTCACATCCGCATCTATTGCAACTCTATTTAGTGATATAGGTTCTCCTCCTTGAGCGGGGATTACTTTTGTCACTCTTGCATTCATTTCATTTCTGCTTATTATTTTTCTCTATCTATTTGGCTATCCATGGAGGTGGGAACACCGAAACGGGGGTTTGATTGAGGAAAGCCCCTAAATAGCCCCAACATTTTTCCCTCGGTCTTATGTGTGCAGGTGTTGAAGATACCTACTTATTGGAGGCTTCATCACTTAGGTTGTTGTAAGCATTCTCTTTCTCTCTTTCTCACTTTATCATTTATGTCTTACCTAGCTTACTTTACTTTGTTTTAGTTTTGTTATTCTCTGTTACTTTCCCGCATTCCAAGATTTCTTAACAATCTGAGTAGAAGTAGCCACTAAGTTGTTTTCTGTGACATTCTTAGTTTTTAGTCCGTACGAGACACTAGCACGCCTCTAGGACTCCAATGCGATGCGCTGTTGTCCATTTGTCACGCTGAGGTACTTTGGCCAAAAAATCGCTAGTTTATTTGGAAAACCTCTGTGACTTGCTCTTTTTGGTTCTAGAACTCACTGTGCTCCTTGAGGTAGTCTAGGGAAGTTCATTCCCTAGGATTCTGTTGAGAATAAAGAGTCTCATGAGCAGTGAATCCCCCTTCTCTATAAGGGGTATAAATTATTTTTGTCAAAATTGATTTGAACTATTGCTGTCATAAGTTTCAAAAAAGAGGATGTAATAAGTGGAAATGCGTTTTTGAGATAAAAAGAGAAATATTTTAGTGGTTTTTCATGAGATTAAGAAATAAAGTACACAAGCTATTTTTAGGAATTTTGTAGTTTGTATCTTGGCAACATACTAATTTTTAAAAATCCAAAGAAAAATACTTGATGACATTAAAGTAGGTAGTGGAGCTAGCTATAGCATGGGAAGTTATTGACTAATTGAAGCACACATGCATGAAGGAGAGTCTTATCTACATAGAGTTTGTGAATTGAGTCAAGAATTATGCATCTTGAAGAATCAGTGAGCGATAATTCGATTCAAAAGTTGCATTGTGGTTGACTGGATGGTCACTTTGTGTGTGTCAAAGCTCTACATTTGTACAAAAGGTCTAGTTTTGGCCTGAGATGTGCAAATATGTTAAACTAATATTTGGAGAGATGCAAAGTTTGTCAATTAGCAAAAGACATTGATTAAAATATAGAATTATAATTGCTATTACCAATTTTAAAAAAATTTGTATTGTAATTATCCTTGAATTTTGTTGTTGGATTTCAAGGATCCACACAGAGGAAATGAATAAATGTTTGTAGTGGTTGATATATTTTTAAATTTATCCATTTCAAGAAGACTAGTGATGCTACACAACAAATATCTTCTTAAGGCAAGTTATCATATTAAATGTTTTCCAAGGGTCGCAACAATAGACACAAATACTAGTTTTTAATGGTAACCTATATAGCAGAAGACAAAATGAAATACACACAAGCGATAGGAAGTTGCACACAAAACATCAAACTAATATATCATCATGCAAGATGTTGGCTTCAATTAGTTCTGAATCCTTGCCAAGGATGGCAACAAAATTTACATAGTCCATTCCTCATCCAAGTGACATGACTCAAAGTTTACCAGCATCAATGAAATCAAAGAAGGCCATCTCATTTCCTTGCTTACAAGTGTGCAATTCCCAAAACAAGGAAATAGGGTGTATTGGTTTATGCAAAGTTTGCCTACAATGCATAACCAATTCTCAAAGGAATCAAATTTCTTTATTCCCAATTCGGTTACCCCCTTCCAATCGATTGGTCTTTGCAACTTATCCAACTTGTGTTCTTCCTCTGTTAGTCAATCCTTCCCCTCCATTTGTTTCTTTTTGTGTTTTTGCTAAAACCGATCGAGCTCTCTCCCAACCATCAACCTCCTCAAAACTGCCATAACTATCTCTAATGCACAAAAGGTTAGGGGAAAAAAAAGTTCCAAAATCTTGTTGCCCATAAAAAAATGGGACACATGTCGCAACAATACAAGGAAACAAGAATTTGACACAACTACAAACAAAACCAAAATTGCAGAACCAAAAACTAAAAGTGATGAGGAATGATGCCCCTGCATCAGACTCCTTAGGTGAGTTGTTTGTGAGAGTATCTCACAAAGGGATTTGGGTAGTAGGACTACCCCTTCAAGTTGTAAGCACTTGTAACATATCCCCTATGCTTAAAAATGACAACTTGTAACCATTACTTCTTTCTTTTCTTGCAACATATGGTCAGAATAGTTCCTCCATTACATAGTGAGATGAATGTTGTAGCTTCATGGTCATTTGTTGGTCCATTCCACCATACATTAAACTCCTCTTCCCAAATAATCCCTTCATTCTCTTTCCACTTGTTGGCTTCATCTTATTCGAAACCATCAAGAGAATTAAATCCTCTTGATTTATTGTATTCTAGTTAAAATTGTTGTTTTCGCATCCTATTTCATCATCTTCAACATTTTTCGGCCACTCTACAAATAGCCTCTCATTGCTGCACTTTTCCCATTCTTTTCACATTTCCCTCAAATAATAATCAGCTCCAATATTAGTATGAACAAAATTCGAGAAATTAACGATGGTGTTTAAAATGTTTTTTGTCTCCTTTGTTGCACTTTGTTGTTTGGCTTCTGCATACCTCTCCATTGCAATCATTGCATATTCATTAAAATCATCTTCAAATGTATCCAAGGGGTTTGAAAATTGAAAGATTATCTCACCATTGGCTGCTGCAATGTTTGGCCCACCTCTTGTCATTTTAAGCCACTCTTTTTCAACGACCTCAATTTGAAGTGACATGTCATCTTCCACATTCTGTTTTGTTGTCCCCACACTCTGTCCATGCAAATTATTGCCCATGTATTCATCTTGGCACTACTATTTTGAACTATCCTGTATTTTTGTATCCTTCATAAGACCAATCTCTACTATTACCCCAACATTTGCTTCTCACTGGCCTACTGCAATTTTGTTGTCCTCTTGTTCTAATATCTCCCTTTCACTCAACAATTCCAATTTATTCCACTTCTGTATGTCCTTCCAAAGACCAATATTTGCCTCAACTTCACATTCATTTGTGTCAACAAATGTTGTTGGCTGTCCTACCTGCATATCAACACTGTTTACATCCTTGCAACCTTTAGGAAAATGAAGGATCACCTCCTTGGTTGGTGCTGCAACTTCTTTATCTCCCTTCCATTTATAAATTCTTTTCCCCTTATTAACATCACGTTACTACTGCTGCTATGACTGACCTCTTTTGGTTCTTGCAAAGGCAACAAGGTATGTTTGAGACCATCCTTCTCAAAAGTGTAAGTATTGTTTCTTCCATCATGTATTGCATTTCGATCAAACTGCCAAGGTCTACCAAGTAGCATGTGACACATATCCATATGCATGATATCACACTTAACACTATCCTTATAGCTTCCTATTTGAAATTCAACCAAAGCTTTCTCATCTACCAACAACTAATACCCCTTTTGTAGCCATGAAACTCTATAAGGTGTAGGATGTTTAGTTCTCTTAAGACCTAACTTATCCACCATTTGAACAACCATTAGATTATTAGTACTACCACTGTTAATAATCAATTTGCAACACTTACCTCTAGCCTTGCACTTTGTCTTGAATAAAACTCTTATTTGTTCTGGTTCTTTATTCTCCTTTGGTGGATTCAACAACACTCTCTTGAATAGAAAAGACTCTCATCTCGGGTTCCTCATTGTGATGATTAGGTGATCCCACACTTTCTTGATCTACTTGCATGATTTGATTGCTCCTTTCTGGCCTTGTGTGACCTTCTCCTGAGAATTTCGGACACTCCCAACTGTTATGACCAACACATTGAATGCACTTAAAATATTTACTAGAAAAACCTCTTCCTTTTCCTTGATAACCATTGCTTCTAAATCATCTTTCTTCTCTATTTTGATAACCTCCTCTTTTTGAGTTGACTTTCTCACTTGAACTACTTGCCTCTCCATCTTGATGGTGTTTCTATCCTCTTTCTCCATAGCCTCGTCCTCTACCTCGTCCTCGTTGATTCTGCTTCCTCATAAGCTTCTCTTCTGCCTTAATGGAAAACTAATAAGCTTCCTCAAGAGTTCTAGGAGACACTAAACTCATCTCATCTTGCAGACTATAGTCCAAACCATTAAGGTATCCTGCTACCTTTTCAATAGCCTCTTCACTATGGCCTCACTAAATCACCAACTTATAAAACTCTTCCAAATATTCTTTTACTGACATATCCTTTTGCTTGAGATTTTGCAATGTTTTGAAAAGATTGATTTGGTAGTATCCCAGAAGGAATTTCGCCTTCAATTTGGAAACCATTCGATCCTAGGAAGTGATCTTTTCCTTGTTCTTATTTCGTCTTTCAGATTGTATGTAGTCCCACCACATTGTAGTGTGGACTTTGAGCCTTATATAGGAAAAATTAACTTTCCTTTCTTTTGCAACTCCTTCGTACTCAAAATATTTGTCCAGATCATTGATCCAGTTGATGAGTTCCTCCCATTTAGGCTTTTGGAATAAGTAGGGAGATCTATTTTTGGTTTGGATCCCATAATCATAATGTCCCTTATCAATCTTTCTTCCACTCCTGGTTCTTCTCGAACTTCCTCATCAGTTTGGGATTGCTCTTCTTCCTCACCTTCACTAACATCATCAATGATTATTCCCCTTCGTTGTGCCTGCTTGATGACATCCATCCTTGCTGACAGGTTTTGTAACAACTCTAGAGTTCCTTCATGGCCTCTTCAACCACCACCTCAAGCACCTCCTCTTCTCATCCTTCTTGGTGGAATTTTTCCTACTTCTCAATATCCCAATATCTTATGGCTATGATACCAAGATAATGGTAGCCTGCATAGTAGAAGAAAAAATGAAATACACACAAGCGACGGGAAGCTACACACCAAAAATCAAACTAATATCATCCTACAGGATGTTGGCTTCAATTGGTGCCGAACCCTTGCCAAGGACAACAACAACATTTACACAGTCCATTCCTCATCCAAGCGACATGAATCAAAGTTTACCAACATCAATGAAAGCAAACAAGGTCATCTTATTTCCTTTCTTACAAGTGCATAACTCTCAAAACAAGAAAATAGGGTGTATTGGTTTATGCAAAGTCTGCTTACAATGCACAACTGATTCTCAAAGGAATCAAATTTCTTTATTCCCAGCTTGGTTAACCCCTTCCAATCAATCAATATTTGCAACTTATCCAACTTGTGTTCTTCCTCTGCTAGTCAATCCTTCCCCTCCAACTATTTCTTTTTATGTTTTTGCTAAAACTAATCAACCTCTCTCCCAACCATCGACCTCCTCAAAACTACCATAACTATCTCTGATGCATGAAAGGTTAGGGGAAAAACAAGTTCCAGAATCTTGTTGCCCATAAAAAAATGGGACACATGTCACATTGATACAAGGAAACAAGAATACGACACAACCACAAATGAAACCAAAATTGCACAACCATAAACCAAAATTGCAAAACCAAAATTGATGGAGAATGATGCCCTTGCATTAGTTTTGAGTAAATCTTGAAGAACTTTGTGGAAATATTAGATACAAAGATGAGTTTCAATTCTTAAATTTGTATGTAAATAGATGGATACATAAAAATAGTGAATGGGCTTTAGTATTGGTTCAAATATTTGGTAAGAAACAATCTAGGACAATAGGATTTAGTGTTGGATTAGGATTTTATAATAAATACTTGGGATATATCAATAGGAAGGACACCATTTATATTGTATATGGGAGGTTATTAAGAGGAGTGACTAATCCAATATTTGCAACTGCAAAAATAAAATTATGGAAAAGTAATGTTTGTAGAACATACATGTATTGCATAAAGAGGTGAAGAAGCAATTATTGAAAGATGATGAGAGATAAAAGGTGAATGAAGGAAACTAGAATATGAATCAATTTCTATTGAAGACTTAATGTTGGTGCATTTGAACAAAGATAGGTCCCCAAGAGGGATGCATAAAAAATATAACAAAATAAAATGTTGTTCACATGATCTTAGTGAAAAACTGACAATACATATGAACTTTGGAGTTTCTTGAAGGGTTTGATATTTTTTTAATCTTCTCTTCAATGCCTTAGAATATTATGCATATCATGAAAGCGTAGTAGAAGCTGATAAACAATGGGATGTAGCATAATGTAAGATAATTTTTTAGAAAACTTTTGGAACATGGAAATATTGAATGAATGAATTGGATGGAAAAATCAACATCGTGATTATAAAGAATATTTGATTTCTTTAATTTGCAAAGGGATGAATGAAGATTCATAGATATAAAATTTGAACATGGGTAAGTTGGTTAGCCATATTTATCTTTTCTAAATTTAAAAATTATGAGCATCATGCTTTTGATCAAACTTTACAAGGGACTATTGTGTAGGAGTATCCTTGATAGAATACTAATATCTTGTATACTTAAGATTAATTGAAGGTCACATGGGAGAAAAAATAAATCAAGCCTTTTGCGATTCACTATTTTGAAAAATATTTTTTTTGTCTTTGAGAATGAAACCATGTCCTTGTTGATAATTTGGTCAAGCCAACTCAAAATTAGGAGCCTTTCCTCATATTATGTAATTTTTTTTAGAGGAATTTGACAACAAAATGAAGTTCCTGGAACCACTAGATTAGATTAGAGGTTTACAATAGGAGAGAGATAATATCATTGAGAGAGTGAAGTTGAAGATTCAACAAGTTTTTGGTCATATGGGTTAAAAAAGTTTTGAAAGGCCCTTAAAACCCTTTACAACAAACAACAGTTGACATTAAAGACAAATGACAAAGCAATTGTATCCAAGCTACTCCACAAAAACAACCCAACAAAAATAACCAATCCAAAAAAACCACAAGATCAACAACCCACACAACGCTAGCCCCCTCGCCTAGTAGCTTGTATACCTAAAATGGGTGAATTAGAAATAAATACATGTTTAGGAGTGCCTCTCTTCTTTGGGATGATATTCTAAGACATGTCATTTTCTATGTCCTTAAATCAATGAGATAGTAGGGGAGAATCGTCTACTTTAGCCTCGACCTGCTCCACCAAATGAGGAGAAAAAGAGTGACTAATTGGAGAAGAGATGCTTTTCACATAATACAAAGGCGTGCAGGGAACACAGGTTCCACCAACACACACCTTGAAAGTATAAGGTTAAGAAGAAGGGAAGACAATTAGAAGAAGCTAGAAGAAGGTGAACCTTTGGGACAATAAGGCGACATCAAAGCTACTTCAACCTTAGAAGGACCTCCACATTGAGTACGACCATCAAGATTTGGGGAAGCAATAGGGGATCCGTAATACTTAGAAAAATAAACAATCAAGTGATAAGGACATGTGTTCCACCACCAATTAGTTGAACCCACTAATCAACACTGAGAGTGGGGGAAACCAAAAGAAAGGTGTCTTGTAGAAAAAACATCTTCTGTAAGGGAAGGGAAAGTTCTCATAATTGGTAGCTAAGTCTATGGTATTTCCTATGCCATGAGGACAATATCCCTGGGGAGAGCCTTGGAAATATCAATGTTGAACATAATATGAGCATAGGTGGTGTGGCTAAAATTTGAAGAAGAAACATCAATCCCAAGAAAATGGCCAATCACGTTGTCAATATCTTTAAGGTAGGGACGCCTTAAAAATGGAGAGGGAGATTAGATAATCTTTTACTAGCACAATGTTGGAGGGCTTAAAAGGAGATTTGAAAGAAGGAATCCAAGGCTTTAATGAGAGGGAATGCACCCCACATCCACAACCTACCATCCAAAATCACATCCTTATTCATAATAGATTGAAAATTCATAATGAAAAAAATCCCTAGCACAAGTATAAAGCTTGATTCTATTATTCATGAGAGGTTTTGATGACTCCATTACACATTGATGCAAGCTAGGAAGAGAGTACCATAAATTATTTAATTTGTGGATTAAAACAATGCTAGAAAAATTTCTTGCATTGTCAATCACACCTTATCCACAAACAAGGATAGGGGACATGGTAGAGGCTTCTTGCAATGCACAAGGTCAACAGATGGGATCCTTGACCCAATCATGGTTGCAAAAAACACCCATTCCAAACTAGATGTCACCTTTGCACAAAAGCCTTTGGGGATAGCCTCAACGTAAGGAATTACATTAGGAGAGGTCATTGTAGAAAAATGAAATGACCTAGTAGCAATGTTGTGACCATCCATGACCATTATTTTAGAAGATATCCCATATAGAAAACTTGTGCATAAAAGACTCCACTACATTAGAAGAAACCTCATATATGGGATGCACAAGCTTCCAAAGCCATCGACCAAAGCCCCACAAATGCTCAAGGAAGAAAGGAGAGATAAGAAATATTCATTTGAAATCGGTGTTGGAAATATCAGAGTAGTTATGAGAAAATACATCAAAAAATTAGTTGGTATTGGGTTCACTAAGTTGTATTTGTGATCTACTTAAGTTTGTAACAAAAGTACAAGTTTTGGAGTTTTTGTAGCTCATGAGTTGTCATATGTCCATTTCCTAAAATTAATATGATTGAAGCTTGTTTATGTGTCACGTTTTAGGCTTCCTTTTATTATTGAACTCAAATCTAATTATGTAATTGATAGATCATTTGAATATGAACTAGACCACAAAATATCTATCTTGATTATGTATGCATATGTTTAATTTGTTATGAATAATTTTTTAAATATTGAATTACAAAAATATAATTAAATTCAATAACACTAGGCTCAAAGGGTGAAGAAAAGCGCATAAGTGATTTGATAGACAAGGGAAATAAAAAAGTATTTATAAGGTTTATATACTACATAATACATGGCTAGAGTAACAATAGAATCCAAAGAAGACAAGATTAATCTTGAGAAGTATGCAACATGAACACAACTTTGGTTTAGAGAGTTATAATCCAAGATCAATTAACATCCTACCTCCAACCACAATGATGCACATAATATATTCATAAGGCTTTGAACATTGGCTAGTTTGAATTGAAATAAGTAGAGATGTTAGGCCCAAAGGTAGCCCTTTTAATATGGTTTTTCTTTGGTTTGAGCACCTTGTTTTGGATCTTATCTAAAGGATGTGGAACACTAAATTTAAAGGATGCCATAGATATATCATCCAAATAAAATCAAGAGTTGTAAAAGATAAGGCAAAATAGTGGAATAAAATAATTATAGATGATATTTCTGAGAAAGATGTAGGGAGAAATCAGAAATATTGAAAAGGAGATGGATTTTCTTGGCCTCATGGTTGAAAATTGGCACACATAGAGTAGCCTTTTGGAAGAATTTAAAAACCATCCTCAAAATGGAAGAGATATGTTGGATGTAGAAGTTGAGGGTCAAATGGGTAAAGGAAGGAGACGCGAACACCATATATTTTGACCTCTCCAAAAATATAGAACACAAGTCAACAATATTGAGAGGATTGTTCTCCCCTCTAGAAGTGAGGTGATAGTCATGAAGGAATGTGATATTTCAAGAAGTTGTTGGATGAATTTTTTAAGGATGATCAAAAACCCCATAATTTTATACTTGACAACATTTTAAGGCTCAATGAACCTGAAAAAAACAATAATCTCATGAGGCCATCCTCCAAGGAAATCAAGGTGGATGCATTATCAATAGGTGCAAAGAAGGACCTTAGCTTGGATTACTTTCAAGTAGAATTTTACTTGAAATTATATGATATTGTGGGTATTGATGTTTGAAATGCTACTAAAGAGTGTCACTCTTAGAGATCTTATCTCAAGGGTTGGAACTCAACCTTTTTTACTCTCATCCCAAAAGTAAACCTAGAGTATTTTGAGAACTTCTAGCACATAACATTATGCAACACCATTTACAAAATTGTAACCAAAGTAATGACAATGGGGTTTAAAACTCTTTGATTTGTATTATATTGGAGGACCAAAGTGGGTTCCATAAAATTATATATATTCTAGATGGAATCATTATTGGCTAGGAAGTGGTTAAATACATCAAGCACAAGAAGAAAGATACGATCCTTCTCAAACTTGATATAAACAAGGCCTACAACAAGGTGTCTTGGGACTTCCTACTTTGTGTCTTTAGGAAATTTAGTATTTTCGAGGATTGGTACAAGTGGATTTGTAGCTACATCTCTATGTCCTCTTACTCTATACTCATCAATGAGATCTCCATAGGTTTCATCATGATTAAAAGTTGAACTAGGTAAGGAGATTTGGTTTCCCTTTTAGTTTTTGGTTGTAGTCAGGTTTTTGGGTAGGGTCCTCAATAAGGAAGCAACATGTAAAATATAAAGGATTTCTATAGCTCTTCTAGGGTTGACCATGTTACATACCTCCAATTCATTGATATAACACATGTGTGGGTAGCCCATAGTGAGAGAGGCTAGATTTATAAAAAAGTATCCTAGATAGCTACAAAAAATACTAGGAAAAAAGGTCAACCCACAAAATCAAGAATGTTTTCATGAAGGATTATGAGGACTCCCTCAACATTTAACAAATATTTGGTTCAATGTTGGTAAGTTGAGATTTTGGCTAGGTATGCCCCTCCTAGATAGGAAATCCTCTTGTGTTGATTATAAAGCTTTAGTTGATAAGATGCAAAATAATTTTTCCTCTTAGAAGGCTCAATGATTAACAATGGCTAGGACTCTTATAAGAAAGGCCTCTTTGTCTACCATACTAATATAAACCATTTAAATTTCTCCAATATTTGGTAAGATTTCCTAGGCCATCTTAGATACTCAAATAAAATTTCTATGGATTGGGATATGGGACTAGTGAAATATGATTTGGTCAAATAGAACAAAGTGTTCAAGGAGAAAGAAAGAGGGGAAATTGGGGTTTAGGGATTTAAACTAATGAATAAGATGATTGGATTGAAATTACTTTGAAGTATTATGAGGAGGGTGAGAGATTAATGAGCCTGCAATCTAAATATATTGGTATGAAGCAACTTAAAAGAATCTTCCCCCATACAACCACCCCCAAAGGGTTTGGTGTGTTGAATTTTCTTCAAATGTATAGACCTTTATTGGTTAAGAATATTAGATGGAGAATTGGGAATGGGTCCATATAGTTATTTTTATAAGGGACCATTAGCTATTGAATTAGGTCCTCATAGAGGTGAATTTTTTTAATCCTTTAGAAACAAATTTTAAGTGATTGATTAGGACAAAAGTGTAAGACTACATCCAAGGTGGGGAGTGGGGGAATTGATGGATCACAATATTTCCCCCAATCATGGAGTTAGATGAGGCCTATAATAATCTCATGGACATCCTTAGGAGATGAACCACATCTACCAAAAATGGAGATGAGAAAAAGATTTGGAAGAGTGCTTAAGGGGAGGTTTTAGTATGGGAATCTTATACTACCTTCTAAATTAGAAAGGGTAGTCAATGATTTCCCATTAGGTAAAATTTGGCATAGTCAAAGCTTGCCTGAGGTGAACATTTTTTAATGGATTACTGCCAAGGAAAGGTACTTACGTGGGATCATTTGGAAAATATGGTAAGAGAAGATATGTTGTAATTTGTAATGTGCAAGATGAAAGCATAATCTAACAAACATCTATTCTTACTCTTTAGACACATAACCCAAATTTGGAATTAGTGCAAGGAGTGGTGGGGTATACTTTAGCCTCGCTTGAAAAACATATGTAATATAATAAATGGATGGAGTCTCACTATTAAAATCCTTGGGATGAAATTCATATAGATTCTTACCCACTCATTGATAGTTTAGAACTTGTGGCTAGGGAGAAAGATTTTTTTTTTGAGGAGGTCCTAGTTGAACAGACTTAGGATAGAAAAGAGTTGTCTCTCAAGGAACTTGGTGATTATAGAGGTAGAGATGATTGAAACATTACTTGGGAAGAGAGCATTTGGTATGAAGATAAGCCTAGGCTACATTGGCCACATAAATTTATGGTGTGTTATAAGGACCAAAGCAATAAAGCACATTAAGTTATTTCCACCACACACTAGATATGCCAAATTGATGTTTTATGGGGCTGCCATGGATAACCTAGGTTAGAATGTTGGGGGATGCATAATCAAGGATGACAAGACCGACCTCTATTAATATTTGCTTTTAATTTTGGAAGTGAATCCAAGAATATGATAGAGGCTAGAGTAGAACTAAGGATTCTTTAAATGATTGCAAAATCTAATTGGAGAAGGCATAGAGTGGAAGGGGATTCCAAGATTATTATTGATTATATGATGGAAAAAAGATATAACTCATGGCTATCACATACTCTTAACTCAAAAGCAGAAGAATTTTTTAAAGAGATTGGAACAAATCTCTTTCCATCATACTAGGAGACAAAGCAACTTGGTGGCTAATTGAGTAGCTAACTTGTGGGTGAACCTAAGAGAAAAATGGGGAAAATTATATGAGAATTGGATAGAGAAATTCCTAGATGAGGCTCAAGCCCTTTTATTAAGAGAACTCGAGATATAAGAAATTTCATTTGATAAGGAGATGGTGGACACCATGAGATTGCAAGTGGCAAGTTGATGTCACATTCAATGAGCTAGTAGATGTAACATAGCGACCTTCACTTCCTAGTATGGTGGTATGTCTTGGCATTCATTGTAAGAAATATGAAACAAGTACAAACCATCAATAACTTAACATCAATACTAATTGTAGGAAATCATAATAATATAATAGAATATACTTGTACTATAAACAAATCAATGCATTCTAATAGAGAAACAAACATGTAGCACAAGATATACCTTGGGGAACGCTTATGGGAAAAACTCAACAACCAATAGCATCACTCTATGTATTCATAGTAACAAAGGGATTACAATATAACAAGAGAATTCACTTGTATTATGTTCCTACATAAATCTCCCATTGAATCATGGTCCAAATCCTATTATGTCAACATAGTCCATTTCCTCAAAATACCTTGAAGGCCATTTGCCTCTATTCACATGTTACCATTGTCACTAAAAAAACTCCCATTAAATAGTGACCAAAAATTCCTATGGAAGAATGGTTAATGTAATAAAAAAATATAAATATTTACTAAGGTATTTTGTGGAAAAACCTTGAAATTTCATCCAAGAAAATTGAGGTTTTCTATGGCATTATTCTTGAAAATTCTTCTTCCAAGTCATTTAAGTTTTTGGGGTGACACATTCCTATCTTGTCTTCTTAGAACCATGAGAAATCACCATGGTGATGTTTCAAGGTCTCCCTAGACAACTATATGTCACCATGTTGACACTTAAGGGTCTCTCCAACCATAAAATTGTCAGCTAGGTGACACCTACTGCAAAACTTCTAAACACTTAAGCTTTTCACATAAATTAATTTTTGATATGAACTCAAAATTAGGCACCCATTTTTTAGATTTATATTTTTGAGAAGAATCTAAATTTGAATCCAAAATTCTCTAAGGGGTCCTTCTTGTGCAATATCTCTTCTCCTTTTTTTGGAACACTTTGAGCCCATGTTCTTCAAGGTGTCGCAATGACAATGTGAGGCAAAAATTTGGCACCAAATTGACTCTTCTCCTTCCAATGTATTGTGAGGGTGATGGATTGAGACCTCCTCCAATTGGAATTTTTATCCTTGCTCAAATTATCATGTAGGTGATAGCTTACGTCCTTCACAAACAAATTTTGTTTTCCTCATTTCTCAAAATATCATTATAGTGATAGGATGAGTCATATAGAAACATGAAGGAAATGCATCCATTGCACATGGTACTAGCATCAAGTTTGAATAGTGTCCCATACTAAACTCCCTTGGCCAACAAAGAATTTCCTCTCACCAAAATACAACCTTATTTGAAGAAACTAACATGCATATCCACATCATTTATGTTGTTTATATATAACAAATCCTCACCAAACTTGGGATGAACAAAAAGATAGGTAGAGACTTGAACCATCCATATCTAAATGTGGGCTTGATTTTCTTTCAACTAATAATTTTGTGAAATATATTATCACCCAATATTTTTTTCCATTGTCATATTTCTCATAAAAAAACTACTCCTTATGAGGATTCATGTAGAATGAAACTCCTGAATAATTCAACCATACATCATCAATTGCATGCATAATATAAAATGCAAAATACATATTTCTAGGTTCCTCATTTGAGGTCTTTAAATCAGAATCACCATTAGAATCATTCTTAGCCTTCTTCTATTTGTAGTTTTTCTTTAGTAGTTTTACCATAGTTCCAACATTTTATCTTTGACATGCCTAGAGACTTTGATCTATGTTTAGAATTAGATTTTCTTTCTCACTTCATGTTCCCACCCCTTTTCACATAATAATTGACAATCATAAAATTTAGGAGATCATGAATTTGTTTGTCATTTATTCAAACAACAAGGCTTTAATCACACTCTCAAATTTCAAATGAGAAATGGAAGCATTGAACATCATGACAAGGCTATCCCACAAATCTAATAGTGGATAAAGCAAGGTAATGCATTATTCTTCCTCATTGATCTTGATATCAACTAATGCCAAATAACTAATAACAATGTTAAATCCATTAATGTGATTTGCCATGGAACCTCCATCAAATATTTTCAAAGAATACATCTCTTTTTTGAAGAACAAATTATTTTCCAAAAAATAGTTTGATATTTTAGAGGAGGGGGACTAATCGCTTAGGACCCTAGGTCACGAGAGGGTCTAGAATGACCAACTTCCTTGATCTACCTCACGCTAAGGATTGTTTAAGGTAAGATTGATATTTTAAGAGGGTGAAAAGGAAGGGAAATTGATCTACCACAATCCTTCTATTGATCTGAAAGGTTTAGGGAATTAGGTGAGTGAATTCTAGAGTCAAAACTGAGTTCTAGGCAACTTTTTGCTAGAGGACCCCAACGTAGAAGACATACAACAACACGCCGCGCTAGAATCTCGGTTGAGCGTTGGCATCCATATGGACATATGACATTGGGTATAGTTTAAATTGATAGGAATTCACTAATCTACCTGATAAACATAGTTTTAAGCAACAATGAAAAACTAGAAATGACTAAATAGCTAGAACAACAAGAAGAATAATTTAACTAAAGAAATGAAAGTTGATGAGAACAAAGTTGGTAAAAATGAAAATCACGATTGGTCTAGCCTCCCGCAAGCTCCCCACGATCAAGAGTACCTACACATCATAGAACGAGGAAAAATGTTGGGGCTATTTCAGGTTTTTCGTAGTTGGAACCCCGTTTCAATGTTCCCACCTCCATAGACAACCAAAATAACCACGCTATAGAAAATGTGATAAAGTATGGAAATAAAGTACTACCAAGAAAAAGTAACAATGTTTTGCTATAAAATCAAATGATAATGCTAAGTAAAGTGGATATCACCTTCCAAACAAGGTGCCTTCAAGCACGTGAAGGGAGATGCGAGCTCACAAACCTATGAGTGCCACCATTTCTGCAACACCATGAGTAGAAAATACAACAAAGTAATGTCTTGGAGCTTCAACAATGTAGAATGTAACGTGTGGAAGATTCAAGAATATCGAATGAATGAAGAATGAGATGTTTTTGGCATGGATAGAAGCCCAAAAAAGTTGTTCAAGGTTGGTCAAGGGTGTAGGGGTGTTACTCTTCATCACCAATGGAGAAGTGTAACACATCTATAGATTCCAAAGGAGGGAATCCTGTCAGGATGACAACGCACTGTGCTAGTGTCCCTAACAAAAATTTCCCCACCGACACTATAGATAGTTGCTAAGTGGGTGGAAGCGGAATGGATGAAGTGGAAAAGCATCATTAGGTTTAACTCTTCTAAGGTAGGAGGTGTAAATGGGGAATTTTTAAGGGGTACAAATTCAATCCATGACATTTTTCCCCCACTTTGGTGAGCATATGTGCTACCAGATGTGAGTTAAAGTAGATCAAAAGAGTTTAAAGAAAGTAATCCTGAATTGTCAAGGAAGTAGACCGCAATCTAACCCACCCAAAATCACAGGAAGAGAAGATGGCTCCATAGGTCCTTGGACCTCAGGAGAGTTGAAAAAACATGTGCTATAGATCTGTAGACCTACGAAAGGTGAACAAAAGGATTTGTAGGTCCGTAGACTTATAGATTTGAACAAAGAGATCCTGCATGATGTAAGTGCTTCACAGGTTGTCAAAATTGCAAAGGAGGTGCCCTGAGGTGCTCAGTCTTGAAGGAAGCTAGATGTGAGAGGCTCCACAGATTCTGATGTGGCCTTATAGGTACTCGGTCCTCCAAGGTTGATTGAAAAGCAACTTCACAAGTGCACCTACAAAGAAACATGTTATTCCATAGACAAAACATGTTAGATTACAAAAAGCTATGCAAGCAAGTAGGAAGATAGTCAAACAAACATATAATAAACAATTAAAGGAAGAGCTTTCAAAGGGGTCCCTCAAGAACCCTTCAAAACAAAAGGGGTCCTCTCAAGGGACGCTCTGTTTGAAAGTGATAATTTTTTTGAAAAGTGATAGAATTTTTTGCTAATGATTATAGCATCAAGGAATCCTTCTAAAAGATTCATTTCATCAAGGAATTCAAAACAAAGAGTTCTCCCTCACAAGGGAAAGTCAAGATTCTATCTTACGAATCCATGATGAAAGAAAAATTTGTCTAAGGATCCATGTTGAAGAATGCAATTTTTGAAAAATAGAAGAATTTTGGCGAGGGATTCATTGGCCATCAAATACACCTTCTGGAAATTGGAACATGATAGCCCCCCTTTAGGATGATGTGTGTTGAATTAAGAGGCACATGACATCCTAAAGAGTGAAAAGCAAGAATGAAAGTGATGTTGTGGCCTACAAAACATGATAAGGTGTAACCGTGGTAATGTTGTCATACATGTGAGGGAAAACACATAAGCACCACAACATAAAAAATCAAGTAAAGACAAATAATGACATTAATGAGCAAGAGACAGGGGGATCTGATATTTCAAGGTTAGAGCTGATCATAAATATAGATAGATAAGAATAATAGTATATAAATGAACCATCATCAACCCCCTACTATATCAAACTATGTGAAGAAATGCACATGAAAACAAAATGAAAATAAAGAATAGGGTCAACATGGAAGGGAGGCCTAAATGCCCCCAACACTTTGCATCATCCGTAACTGTCAAAAATCAAGGCACAACAAAGAGAAGAATGATGTAATAAATCAAAGAAGTTTTATGACATAAACACTCCTGTACCCAAGCACCTACGAAGGTGACAAGGGTCCTCCAGGAAAACATAAAACAAGCATGAGGGAACACAATACACACACACACAATCTAATCTGTAGATAAAGAAGAGGTGCACCCTAGTTGTCATCAATCAAGAGGTCGTCATTCTCTCAATCTATATCACTGTAAGGGGAGGGAAGATGAGCTTGGAAGGGTAGAATAAAAAAGGGGGTACCCTCTGAATCTCCTCTAAAAATATCCAAGGAAGAAGGCCCCTTGAGGTCTTCTCCACTCATTTCCTGTGAGGTAAACGTCAACGATCTCACAAAGATTGCTGACAGAGCTAGGACACCATTTATAGAGTTGAACATGCACTTTACAGAAGTGCCATGTGTCAACTCAATGGATGATGGAGGAGGTGCCTAAGATCCACTGCTAGCCTCATTGAAAGAATTGAAAGTAGTGACAAACTCTGGGGATGCTGGGGTTGTCTCCGTCACTAAGATGACACAAGCTAACATAGAACCAACCTCCAAAGAAGGCAAACCCTTCTTTCAACCCCCACTACAAGCAGGGTCATCCTCCATATTTCACTTCATCGAGGGATGAGAGATCCCCATAGATGAAGCAAAGGTTTAGGAGGAAGAGGAGAAAATCGCGACAAACACCACTGAGTTATTCAACATGTCCATGGGTTTTGAACAATGTGGGATGTATGGAAGGGACACTAGAAGAGGAGTCTTAGTCAAAGGAGCAATGGATACGACACCAGAAGAGGAGGCTTAGTCAAAGGAGCAATGAATACTTACACCTTCTTAGGGTGAGGAACATTCACATTAGTAGGGGGAGATGGAAGCAAGATTGAGGTAGAGGGAACTGAAGTAGAAAGGGTGGAAGAAGAGGACAAAATAAAAGATTCCAAAGTAGGAGTTGTTGGCTCCACTTCCTTCTTCTGCAAGGTAGCCTACTCAATGGCTAGATCTTTCCTACGATGCTTGCATTCACATGCATGGTGGTTTCTATGACTCCAAGAGCTAGAGGCTGTAGCCTGAGAAGGAACAAAAGACTCCTATTTAACCATCAGAGTATCCATCACAACCGTTTCTAGTGGAGGGGGTGACTCTAGATGGGAACAAGAGGAAAAGATGGAAAAGAACATACAACAATAGATGGGGGACCAGACTTTAGTGCCTTAGGGGTGGGCCTCTTCCCATTCACTACCTTAGAGGTAGGAGTAGTAGGAGGTCGATAAGGATGAGACATAGAAGATGCTTCGTAGGGACCCTTCCCCTTATTGTACAAAATGGGTCAAGGCACCGTGGGTAAGACAAGAAGTTAAAATGCCTAACATTTGGCCTTCCACCAAGTGGAAAAAATTGGAATCCCCAACATATGTATAGGGGTGGAAGTCGAGAGCACCATAACAGGTCGAGAGGAAGTAGCAGGTGGAACTATGTAATGATCAACCCCAAATATTTTTTTGTAAACTTCACCATTGTTGTTATAATTTTCTGAGTGTGTTGCCTATGTGTCTTATGTGTTATTCAAAGTCTCATTGTGCCAATGTTTAGTTATTTCCCCCCACTTGCAGTTTGTGTTTTATGAGGTTGCTTTTTGCATTGAGTTTACATGTACCATTCATTGCATGAAGCTTGCATAAAGAGTAAATTGTAGGGAACTAAAATAGAAGAAAATGCATCAAGAAATTAACCTTTCAAAGCTTCCAATGAATAGTTCTATTTGACAAAAAAATACTAATTATTACACAACAGTTTCAACTCAAATCACAAGTAATTTTTAGACCTAGAAATTGCTCTTAACAATAGATTGTAACCTCATAAATGTCACATCCAACTCTCATGAAAATGGGCTTCTAGCTTGGGGAAAAATGAACCAAATATGTCCTTCCCAAGGGTCCCAAGAGACTGAAATTCCCTCACAAAATGCCAACCAGATTTGAAACTAACACCTAGAATAAGGCACCCTAGGTATGAGGATGACTTGGCTCCAATAAATTCAAATCTTCATTAAAAATCACAAGCTAACACTTGTTTGAATTCCCATGAGGAGAGACACCTTTTGAATCAATACCCATATTGAAAGCTAACTCCCTTTTAGAGATATGAGTGGGTATGTGTGATAAGGTCCAAAATGAAAGTCCCTAGAAACTAAAAGGAACTCACCAAAAAATCACTTAGAAAGCCACACCACACTGAAGGTAAGTAATTTCACACCAAAACCAGACTGAAACTCCTTAGAAGAACTGAGATATCTTCATTTTCAACACCTGTAATCTATAAAAGAAAGCCCAAATGTGATTGTTGTTTGAAATCACCCTTCTGCTAGCTAGGGAAGGTCTTGCATTGCCGAAACTAGCCTTAGATATTGAGATTTTTTGTCCTCAACTTCGTCTATCTAACCTCCTAGCAAAAAACCAACAACATCTTAATAAGTAGGCACAACATCCATGAAAATATGGGGATGGAAAAAGAACTTTTAAAAGCTTTTTTTTCCAAATTAGGGTGACCAAGCAAGACAACCCTAAAATCTCCTTAAAATCCATGCCTTAGGCTTATTTTCTTTTGATTTAAATCAAAACTCACTCAAACATTAGCTTTTAATTTTAATTTTTAACTCATTCCTTTCCTTGGGAATCCTCTCCTTAATCAAGATTCTAAATTTATTTTGTTTCCTTTTAAAATGACTTAAAGTCATTACACTAGGCGCCATGGTAATTTTATGTCCCTTTTTGATCCTCAACAATAAATTATAAAGTTGCTTTATAATAATCCAATATTTGAAGGGGAAGTCAAATATTAAAATACTTTAGCCTTAGAAACTAATACCTCAACTAAAAATGTTGCTGAGGGGTAACCCTTGACTGGGTCCAACTTACCCTTAATGACTTACTATTTTTAGAAAGTACTAAAAATAGTAAGTGGTGCCAAAACTCAAGCCGGAGAGAAATTGAGATGCTCAAAAGGGTTCACTGTGGATTGAAGCATGGTACCAAACCCCCTAGTAAACATAAAACTTACTAAAAATAGTAAGTGTATTAGAATCAGACCAATTTGAAAGAGGACATAAAAATGGGGACATTACAGTCCACCCTCGTAAAGATTGCTTGTCCTCAAGCAATGCTGGCAAAGCCCTGCAACCAACAATCATAATCACACTGAAACCAGAAATGATCCAAGGGTCCCAAATAAATCTAGGAGGTCTGTAGCTCTATCTACTCAAATCCTTGTCCTACAAGGTACTAACACATTGGGCCTCTTGAAAAAATCCTATAAGAAGAGTGATAAAATACCACAAAGACTCAGTCCACTCCTCAAAAAAATACTCCTCGAGAGAACCAAATTGAAGTGCCACAAGAGTAAGCTCTAGAAAATCAACACTGGATCTCTCATCCCAAATGGTACCTTCTCTAAAACTCAGTGTGAATCCTGGGTCCCAAGTGAATCTTAGAAAGGGACCACCATGTTGAGGCTATGCCACACTAAACATCACTATCATCCTAATGTGCCTAGACTGCACTCTCATATCCTGGACCTCCAAAAAGTAGAATTCATTAAATCCCATACTAAATTCCCTATAAATTACCAACTAAGTAATGTCTCTACTACTACCAACCACGTTCATGATATCAACATCCAACCACGAGGTGTCTAAAGAATGGTCCAGAACACACCAACTCACCCAAACCTCTACAATCCATAAGCCATCATCCAAAACAATGTATGCCCTCACCATGAAGTAACTGTAGTGAGTGTCACTCACCAACATGGGAATAGCTAATGGATGCACTACATCTAGAAAGGTACTCACAACCAGCTACCCCCAAGCTCGCCCAAGCTCGAAATCAATCTGCTCATCAAAGAAATCCTTAATGTCACCAAGGCTCATCTCAATACAACTCAACTGCTGAATTGGAGGAACCATCCCACTCATCTGCGGATCCCAAATTGAAGTCATATGCAAGTTGATTGGAAGGTGGGCAGGGGCACCAAGACTAGAAGTAGACCCACTAGTTCCTTTTTGAGGCAACACTTCATGACTAGCAACTATACCTGGGCCCCAAACCTTGTTGTTTTCATCCAATGCAATGCTACAACTAGGAGTAGTCTCATCATCCAACTCAAAAAGAGGATTTCCATACACCCTATCAACTTCTATCTCAAACAAGGGATTATAAAAAAGCATCTGTTGACCCCCTCAAAAGTTGATTATGAATCCAAATTAGCAAGGCTTCTAGGTCCTTGCTCATGTTCAACTATATGCAAAGTAAAATATGATTTGTTCTCAAGAACAAGATCAAGACCAACTACATCATCAATTCAATCAATCACACATAATTGTGGAGTGGAAGTTGGAACAACTTAATAATCAAAAGTAAATTCATCCCAATCAGGTTCCTTGTCAAACTGAGGTACCATCTCTCCAAGATTCCATGTATTAAAAGGCTGATTGCTTTGTTCTTGGTACTCCTCCTGTGATGTTGTCTCTCTTAACAAATCATTCACCAACTCATCACCATACAAGTCAACACAAGTATCTCCATCCCTCAACTGATCTTGCGAATCAACATTCAAACCTCCTTTGTCAACATCATTGTAGACATCATTGTTTGCTGTTTTGAAGGCCTCACCCATGGAGTCTCCAACAATACAATCTTCCAAAGGTGTGTTATTATTTTCATCGTTACCAAACCTGATACTAGTGTTCACAATTATACTAGACAACTCTAAAGATGCATTAAAAGATATTGCTATGTATTTTCCCCCTTTTTTTTTTGACTCCACACATGGCCCACCATTTTTCAACCCTCTCAAAACCACACTCTTACCCTCATATTGAAATTTCAGCTCCAGGGTTTGAAAATTTAAAGTAAACTCCCCCAAAGAGCATAGCCACTGAATACCCATAACTACATATGTGTCTCCTATGTTCACCACATAAAAGTCCTCCTTAACCTCATGATTTCCAAATAGTATGCTCAACTAAGGAACCACCTTAGTGCACTAAATAGTAAACCCAGTGGCTACCATCACACGAAACCCACTCACCTCCTGTTTCTAAAAACCTCTACGAGAAATTAAGCCCTCATCTATAAAATTGTAAATAGCTCCTATATTGATCAAAGCCAACATACACTACCTCTGGAGTACTCCTCTAATGCACAGTGACTCATTCATATGAAAATTGTGAAGTTGAGCTAGTGTCCCATCATGGTCCCACACCTTACCACTTTCTTCTGTTGTCTTTTCACCTTCACTTTCTACAAAATTAGCTTGTTGGTCTACATTTTTTGATTCACCTTCTTCATCAGATTGGTACTCGATTAGAAGCACTTTAGCCTTGGTTGAACATTTGTGATCCTTGGTGTAAGGTTCATTGCATGTGAAACACAATCCATTCTTTTGGAGCTCATTCAAGGTCTCACTGTCTATCCTTGTGTAATTTTTGTTAGGCTACTCTTGCTCCTTGGTGTGAATTTTCTTATCTTTTTCTTTCTTGGGGAGTGAATCCTTGGATTGAAATTTGTTCTTAAAGGATGAAGATTCCATATCCCTAGATTTTTCAATGGCTTCTTGAAGGGTAGATGGATTGAAGGCTTTTATCCAACCCCTTAAAGGATTGAAAAGTCCATCTATGAACAACACTATAACCCTTCTCTCAGAAATATCAGTCACAAGCACATATAACTTCTAGAAATATGCAATGTAAGAATCCACTAAACCCCATTGTTTTAGGTGAGATAATTCCTTAAAGTGAAGTTCTGGACCCTTCTTATCAAATCTTTCAATTAATCTTTCAGTGCACTCCCTATATGAAGTTATTTGTGCATTCCCCAAAATCAACATACCATTATACCACCACTCATGAGCAATACCATCAAGATGTATAGATGCATATTAAATGGACTCCAAATCAGGCATAGGGTTTGAAGTGAAGTATCAAGTTTCTGTACCCATGCTGTCGCTACCATCTTTTTGGAACCATCAAAATACGGTAGTGTAAGCTTTCCCACTTTCTTGCGTAGTTCATTGTGCTATTCCCTATTCCCCCTTGTGTTAGAGAATCTCATTCTCAAATCAATGTAGTCTCTAAGAGATATATCTTGCTGAAAACCAGGCCTTGCATCAAGCCAATCTTGCCTAAACTGATCTTGTTGTTCCAACATAGTGAGCTTAGGATTAACTAGTGCTTCAATCCTAGGTGGAAAGTTGGGAATAAGGGGCCTTGCCAAAGATCCATGATTACCCACTCCTTGCTGTGCTACTCTATTTCCTTATCCCATTTGATCCATTATCTATATTAATTTTGCTAACCGATCATTAGTTGCCTGTGCTTGTTGGGGTTCCCTACCTTCTCCCCTAACCAAAGCATCAAGTAAGAGCATCAATCTATCTAGAGGTCCTTCATTCCTCTCACTTTCACCACCACTATCTCCCCTGTTTTTAGTGTTAGAAGACCCTCTAGATGATGGTTCTGAATGCTACCCTTCCTTTGATTATGGCCAATGCTCCCAATATCCCTCTTCTTTTCTCCTACTTCTTTCTAAGTATCTTCTTTCCCTATCACTCAAGATCATAGAAAATCACACCCACTGGTTGGTAGTTTGGCTCTGATACCATTGTAAAGATAAAACCCAATTTTTTTTTGTTGTAAACTTTAGCACTGCTGTTATAATTTTTTGAGTGTGTTTCCTATGTATTTATCATGTGTTATTCAAAGTCTCATCATGCCAATGTGTAGTTATTTTCCCCCATTTGCTATTTGTGTTTTATGAGGTTGTTTTTTGCATTGAGTTTACATGTACCCTTCATTGCATGGAGCTTGCATAAAGAGTAAATTGCAGGGAACTAAAATAGAAGAAAATGCATCAAGAAACTTAACCTTTCAAAGCTTCCAATGAACAGTTCTATTTGACAGAAAATTACTAATTATTACACAAAAGTTTCAACTCAAATTACAAGTAATTTTTAGACTTGGAAATCGCCCTTAACATCAAATTGTAGCCTCATAAATGTCACATCCAACTCTCATGAAAATGGGCTTGTAGCTCGAGGCAAAGTTGAACTAGAGATGTCCTTCCAAAGGGTCCCAAGAGATTGAAATGCCCTCACAAAATGCCAACCAAATTTGAAACCAACACCTAGAATAAGGGGCCCTAGCTATGAGGATGACTTGGCTCCAATAAATTCAAATCTTCATTAAAGTTCACAAGCTAGTACTTGTTTGAATTTCCATGATAAGAGACACCTTTTGAATCAATACCCATCTTGAAATCTAACTCCCTTTTAGAGATATGAGAAAATATGCATGACTAGGTCCAAAATGAAAGTGCCCAGAAACTGAGAGGAACTCACCAAAAAATCACTTAGAAATCCATGCCACACTAAAGGTAAGTAATCTCACACCAAAACCAGATTGAAACTCCTCAAAAGAATTGAAATATCTTCATTTTCAACACTTGTAATCCGTAAAATAAAGCCCAAATGTGATTCCTATTTTAAATCACATTTCTGCTAGCTAGGGCAGGTCTTGCACTACTGAAACTAGCCTTAGATATTGAGGGTTTTCATCCTCAACTCCATCTATTTGACCTCCTGAAAAAAACCAGCAACATCTCAATAAGCAGCCACAACATCCATGAAGAAATGAGGCTTCAAAAAGAACTTTTAAAAGCTTCTTCAACAAATTAGGGTGACCAAGCAAGAAAACCCTAAAATATCCTTAAAATCCATGCCTTAGGCTTATTTTCTTTTGATTTAAATCAAAAACCACTCAAACATTAGATTTTAATTTTAATTTTTAACTCACTCCTTGCCTTGGGTGTCCTCTTGTTAATCATGATTCTGAATTGCTTTTATTTCCTTTTAAAATGAATTAAAGTCATTACACTAGGTGCCATGGTACTTTTATGTCCCCTTTTGACCCTCAATAATAAAATATAAAGTTGCTTTATAATAATCCAATTTTTGAAAGGGAAATCAAATATTAAAATACTTAAACCTTAGAAACTGATACCTTAACTAAAAATGCTATTGAGAGGTAATCCCTAACCGGGTCCAACTTACCCTTAATGACTTACTATTTTTAAAAATTACTAAAAATAGTAAGTAGCACCAAAAACTTGAGCCAGAGAGAAACTGAGATGCTCAAAATAGCTTACCGTGGATTGGAGCATGGTACTAGACCCCCTGCTAAAAATAACACTTACTAAAAATAGTAAGTGTATCAGAATCAGACCAATCCAAAAGAGGACATCAAAAATTGGGACATTACAAACTACAGAGGAAGAAGAAGAAGAGGGGACTTGAGCACAGGCAGGCTTCCCCTTCCTATTTTGGGAGGAAGAGGCAACTTGTTGCTATGCTAAAGGGTGAGTCTTTTTTGCCTACCCCTTGCCCCCGATCTTATACTTAGCGTAATTTTGATAAAGTAGGTCTGGTCTTGGAGGAAGCGAACCAATTAGGGTAGGCTAAAAGTGATCCAAAAAATAACCCCCATGGGGCACCAATAGATGATACTTAGTGTTGAGCATGACATACACTACAACTTCATGAGAGAATTTTAGACATTTGTGAATAACGGAAGTGACTCCATTCATGGAAACTAGCCAAGGAATGCCTAACTTCACACTGAAAAGGTCAGATTTTGAGATGACATCAAAAGTAGTATCCACAACCCTAGGTACCACTAGGATGGAAAGAGTTATAGAGCCATAAGGAGCAAGAAAGAGGCTGTCATGTGTATGTATAGTAGTTTTTTTCTTCTCATATTCCTCCCTTTATATGGAATTCAACAAAAGAATCTCCTCCTTAATAACAATTATGTGACTCGCGGGGTCCACAAGGACTCATGCCATAGTGTTTCCATTAACTCAAGTAGGAATATATAAAGGAGAGGCTTTATTATTCATGGGTAAATCCTGTGATGTAAAAGTTACGTATGGCAGACAAGTATCAGGTTGAGGGGGAGGACTAGGAGTAAACGAGACCACATTTACTTATGTAGAAGGGACCTTTTCGGTAGGATCAAGAATGGAAGGCATAACAATCAAATTAGTAGAATGTGATGGAAATGGATCCATGTAGATTTGTAATTCACTATTTTCCTTAGCCACAAAATTGTTTGCATTTTGATTTTTACCATTGAGGCGGATGGTACCATCATTGATGCGATCTTGTACCTCATGATGCAAGTGCATGCAACGTTCAATATCATGCCTATGGACATGATGGTATTGGTAGAATGCATCCCCATCATACAAGTTAGGATAAGGATCTCTAAGAGGTCGAGGATGTTCCAATGTTATAACTATCTTTGAATATTTTTTTGTAAAATAGAAGAATAAGATTGAGATAATTTTGTGAACTATTTGTTGCACTTGAGGCCTCTGTCATTAGATGCAATGACTACATTCACAACAAATTTTCCTTTTCTTGAAATTGATACTATAGATCTTCCTTCAAGATAGAAGTATGAGGAAGATCCCCCAAATTGAAAAATTGTATGTTGCTACTCTAACAATACCACACACATGTTCGAAAGAAGGATACCTCATTAAGACAGACTTCTCCTACCAAGATCGCTATAGGGTTCCTATGAAAACCTTTTGCACATCTGAGTTGGGTAATGAGTAAGAGATTTGAGAAAAGAGTGCTAGTATCGAGCAATGAAATCAGTGACCTTCTCATGCTCTCCTAGCTTACATCAGATGAGATCCGAGGTCATCTTCAAACCGATGTTACCTAGAATTGTTGGAGAAACTAATTCACAAGTTGGTCAAATGAAAATTTAGAGTTATCAAGCAAGGAATAATACCACTCTAGTGCTACATCCTTGAGAGATCGAGGAAAGAGTTTGGCCATTAGAGCATCACGGTGAAAGAAATCCATACACATCATGTTGAAAGTTGACACGTGTTTGAGCGACTCCTTTACCACCATATTTCTCAAACTTAGGAATTTCCATCCTCTAAGGGAAGGAAGTGTTCAAAATTGTCATTGACAAAGGACTATTTTAGAAGAAAGGTTGAACAATGGGTTGGGCAAAGGCCTGAGATATATTCACCAACTAGTTTTGCATTTGACCCATATTCTATAGGAGAGCATTCAAAATAGGGTTAGAAGATGACAAAGGACTAGTGGAACCTCCACTAGAACCACTGTTACCAGAACCACCTTTGGAGCCACCACTGTGACCACCACTGGAACAATCGCCAGGGCCACCACCAGACATACCAGAACCACCATCCCCCATTCCACTAGAGATTCTATTACCAAAGGCAGGGTTGCCCCCAAGAGGAAGAAATTCAAATCTAAGGGGTATTTTGCTTGCTTTGATAGTAGGGGGTGGATTAGGAGTAGAGATGTTAATGGAAGGGCCTATTTTAGCCATGTGTACCAATGTTATGGGAATCGAGACACTAATATGTCTTTCATAGGTGTTGTGCTCATGACCTCGAGTAATACTTGATTGAGGGTTGTAAGAGGGGACATATGATTCCAATAGATTAGTAAGGCCACAGAGAAACTCTATGCATGTTTGATCCTTGCCTAGCGTATACCTGATCTCATTAGAAACTCTAGTGGGCCTAGCCATGCTTTGATATTTCCTTAAGTGATTTGCAAGATCCAATAGCCTCCTATCTAGAGCCATGAGATTCTTTGTAGGAATAGGGACAAATTCACTCTCATCCAAAGACAGAGACGAGGGGGAAGTAGGAGGTGTAGGAGCACAAGTGGTTTCATTGAAGTAACTCGTCTCTGCCGTCGATACCATCTCTTGGGAGGTAAGAGTCAAAGTGACCTTTGTAAAGTCCATTCTTAAGTGTCGATGTCGTATGCTCCTTCAACGACGTATCCAAAATTCATAGAATGAGTTGTGAAGTTCATAAAGCATCACAATACACAAGCCCATAGTTTACATGGACACGAGAGAAAGAACCTCAACACAAAGAAACATATATTACAAGCTTCACATCAGATTCACCAAAATATTGAGGGGGACCGACTATTGAGGACCCCAGGTCATAACATGGTCTAAAATGATCAACTGCCATAATCTACCTCATGCTAAGGATTTTTTAAGGTAAGTTTGATGTTTTAAAAGGGTGAAAAGGAAGGGAAATTTATCTGCCACTATCCTTCTATCCATCTGAGAGGTTTAGGGAATCAAATAAGTGAATTTCTGAGTCAAAACTGAGACCTAGGCAACTTTATGCCAAAGGACCCTAATGCAGAAGACAAATGTTAGTGTGATGCATTGGCGTTACTATCAAGTGTTGGAATCCATACAGACAGAGGACACTAGGTAGAGTTTAAACTGATAAAAATTCACTAATCTACCTAATAAATAGAGTTTTAAGAAACAAAGGAAAACTAAAAATGACTAAATAGCTAGAACAACAAGAAGAACACTTAAATTTAAGAAATGAAAGTTGATGAGAACAAAGGTGGTAAAAATACAACTCACGATTGGTCTAACCTCTCGCAAGCTCCACACGATCAAGAGTACCTACACATATCAAAATGGGGAAAAATGTTGGTGCTGTTTTGGGGTTTGCCACAATCAAACCCCCTTTTTGATGTTCCCACCTCCATGGATTGCCAGAATAGCCACGATATATAAAATGTGAAAAATAAAGTATGGAAAGAAAGTACTACCAAGAAAGAGTAACACTGTTATGCTACGAAATCAAATGAAAATGCTAAGTATAGTGGATATCACCTTCCAAACAAGGTTCCCTTAAGCATGTGAAGGGAGATGTGATCTCGCGATCCTATGAGTGTTGCCATTGTCACAACAATGTGAGTAGAAAATCAAATAGAGTAACGTCTTGGAGCTTCATCAGTGGAGAATGTTGGGAGAATGAAGTGTGTAGTAGCAACTGTGATTGAGAAGTGTGTGGAAGATTGAAGAAGGTTTAATGAATTAAGAATGAGATTTTTTTAGCATGGATAGAAGCCCAAAAGAGCCCTTCAAGGTTGGTCAAGGGCGTAGGGGAATTAATCTTCATTACCAATGGAGAAGTGTAACACCTCTACAAATTCTAAAGGTAGGAATCTTGTTAGGATGGTCGTACACCACACATACATCCACACGCTATGCTAGTGTCCTCAACAAAAAATCCTCCACCAACACTATAGACAACCTCTAAGTGGGTGGAATTGCAATAGATGAAGTGGAAAATAATTGTTGGGTTTAATTCTTCTAAGGTATTGGGTGTAAATGGGGAATTTGCAAGGGGTTTAAATTCACTCCATTAAAATTTTCCCCCACTTTAGTGAGCATATGTGCTACCAGATGTGAGGTAAAGTAGATTGAAAGAGATCAAATAAAGTATACCTAAACCATCGAGGAAGTAGACAACAATCTAACCCACCCGAAATCATAGGAAGAGAAGATGGCTCCATAGGTCCTTGAACCTAAGGAGAGTTGAACAAACATGTGCTGCAGATCCACTGACTTACAGAAGGTGAACAAAAGGATCTGCAGGTCCAAAAACTTACAGATTTGAACAAAGAGATCGCGTAGGATGTAAGCACTTCATAGGTCATTAGACTTACAAAGGAGGAACCTCCAGGTGCTCGATCACGAAGGAATCCAGATGTGAGAGGATCCACAGAGTTTGATGGGACCTTATAGGTACATGGTCCTAGAAGGTCGATTGAAACTTGCAGCTTCATAGGCACACTTGCAAAGCAACATGTTAATCCACAAACAAAACATGTTAGATAAATAAAAATCCACACAAGAAAGCAAGAAGATAGTCATGTAGATAGACAATCAACAATTGAAGGAAGAGATTTCAAATGGGTCCACTCAAGGGATGCTTTGTTCGAAAGTGATAACATTTTTGAAAAGAGAGAATTTTTTGCCAATGATTCTAGCATCAAGGAATCCTTCTGAAAGATTCATTTCATCAAGGAATTTGAAAGAAAGAGTGCTCCCTCACAAGGGAAAGTCTAGATTCTATCTTACGAATCCATGATGAAAGAATTTTTTTCTAGGCGTCCATGTTGAAGAATGAAATTTTTGAAAAATAGAAGATTTTATGTGAGGTATTCGTTGGCCATTGAATACACCTTTTGAAAATTGGAACATGATAGCCCCCCTTTAGTATGGTGCATGCTGAATTCATAGGCACATGACATCCTAAGGAGAGAAAAGAAAGAATGAAAATGATGTTGTGGCCCATAGAACATGACAAGATGTAATTGTGGTAATGTTGTCGCACACGCGAGGGAAAAAAAAAAGCACCAAAACATCACAAAGCAAGTAAGGACAAACAATGACATTAACAAATGAGAGATAGGGGATTTGATATTTCAGGGTCAAAGCTGCTCATAAATATAGATAGATAAGTAATAATATATAAATGAACTATCATCAACCCCCTACTATATCAGACCATGTGAAGAAAGGCACATGAAAAAAAAAAATTGGGTCAACATGGAAGGGAGGCCTAAATGCCCCCAACACTTTGCATTTTCCCCAATTATCAAAGATCAAGGTGCAACAAAGAGAAGAATGATGTAACAAATAGAAGAAGTTTTACAACAAAAAAAACACTCCTGTAACCAAGCACCTATGAGGGTGATAAGGTTCCTCTAGGAACACGTAAAACAAGCATGAGGGAACACAATACATGTGCACAAAATATTTCTATAGATAAAGAAGAGGCACCCCCCTAGTCCTCATCAACCAAGAGCTCGTCATTCTTCCAATCTAGATCACTGTAAGGGGAGGGCGAACGATCTTGCAAGGGCAGAATAACAAGGGGGTACCCTCCGAATCTCCTACAACAAGATCCAAGGAAGAAGGCCCCTCAAGTTATTCTCCACTCAGTTCTTGTGAGGTAAACATCATCGATCTCACAAAGATTATCGATAGAGGTGAGACACCATCTACAGAGTTTAATATGCACTTTACAAGAATGCGATGTGTCAACTCATCGAGCGATAGAGGAGTCACCCAAGATCCACTACTAGCTTCACTGAAAGACTCAGGATTAGTGACAAACTTTGGGGATGCTGAGGCTGTCTTCGTCACTAGGATGGAACAAGCCAACACATAACCAAACTTTGAAGAAGGAAAACCCTTCTTCCGACCCCCATTACAAGTAGGGTCATCCTCCATATTTCACTTCATCGGGGATGTGAGATCCCTAAAAATGAAGTAGAGGGCGAGGAGGGAGAGGAAAAAACTATGACGGAAACCACCGAGGTATTCGACATGTCCATGGGTTTTGAAAAAGTTGGAAAGTCCAGAAGGGACACCAGAAAAGGAGGCTCAATCAAAGGAGCAATGAATACTTGCACCCTCTTAGGGTGATGATCATTCACACTTGTAGAGAGAGCCAAAAGAAAGATTTAGGAAGAGAGAAATGAAGTAGAAAGAGTGAAAGAAGAGGACACAACAGAAGATGCCAAAGCAAGAGGTACTGGCTCCCCTTCCTTCTTCTACAAGGCACCCTACTCGGCCGCTAGAGCATTCCTTCGACGCTTGCATTCATGTGCAAGTTGGTTTCTATAGCTCCCAAAGCTAGAGGCTACAACTTGAGAAGTCCTACAAAAGACTATTTTTCAACCATTAGAGTATCCATCACAACTATTTTCGACGGAGGGAGTGATTCTTGGATGAGAACAAGAGGAAGAGATGGAGAAGCAGATACAACAATAGACAAGGGAGCAGACTCGAGTGCCTTAGCGATAGGTCTCTTTGCATTCAATTCCTTAGAGGTAGGAGTAGTAGGAGGATGTGGAGGTTGAGACATAGAAGATTCTCCATGGGGACCATTCCCCTTACCATACAAAATGGGTCGAGGCACCATGGGTAAGACAAGAAGTTCAAATGCCTGACATTTGGCTTTTTGCCAAGCGAGCACCATTGAACTCCCCAAAAGATGTATAGGGGTGGAAGTTGATAGCACCAAAGTAGGATGAGAGGAAGCAATAGGTGGAACTACAAAGGAAGAAGAAGAAGAGGGTCCCTGAGCACGAGTAGGATTCCCCTTACCCTTTTGAGAGGAAGTGGAAACTTGGTGTTGTGCTACAGGGTGAGTCTTTTTCAGCTGCCCTCTGCCATCAATTTTATACTTAACGTAATTTCGATTAAGAATTTTAAAAAATTGTGAATAATAAAAGAAATTATGTTCATTGAAGCTAGCCAAGGGATACCTAACTTCACCCTGAAATGGTCAGATTCTGGTATGATGTCAAAATTAGTATCCACAACCCTAGGTCCCACTAGGACATAAAGAGTTATAGATCTATAAGGAGCAAGAGAGAGGCCGTCATGAGTACGTATAGTAGTTTTCATCTTCTTATTTTCCTCCCTCTATAAGGAATTCAACAAAAGAGTCTCCTCCATAATAATATTTGCACAACTCATGGGGTCCACAAGGACTCTTGTCACAATGTTTCCATTGATGCAAGCAGGAATATATAAAGGAAAGGCTTTGTTATTCATAGGTAAATCTTGTAATGTAAAAGTTACGTATGGAGAACTAGTTGAAGGTTGAGGGGGAGGAATAGGAGTAAATGAGACCACATTTATGTATGCAAAAGGGAACTCATCGGTAGGATCAAGAATGGAAGGCCTAACAATCAAATTAGTAGAATGTGATGGAAATGGATCTGTGTAGATATGTAATTCATTGTTCACCTTAGCCACAAAGTGTTTTGCGTTCTAATTTTTACCATCAAGGTAGATGGTACCATCGTTGATGCAATCTTGTATCTCATGATGCAAGTGCATACAACATTCAATATCATGCCCATGGATACGATGGTATTGGAAAAACACATTCCCATGATGCTAGTCGGGATAAGGCTCTCTGAGAGGTCGATGATCTTCCAATGTTATAACTTTATCTTTTAATAGTTTTTGAAAAATTGAAGAATAAGATTTAGATAATTTAGTGAACTTTCTATTATGCTTGAGGCCTTTGTCATTAGATGCGACGACTACATTCGCAATTTTTTTTCCTTTTCTTGAAATTGATAGTATAGATCTTCCTTTAGGATGGGAGCACGAGGAAGATCCCCCAAACCAAACAATCATCTACTGATACTCCTGCAACAATATGCATAGATGTGTGAAAGAAGATACTTCATTAAGGAAAACTTCTCCTACCAAGATCACTGAAGATTTCCTATGAACACCTTTTGCACGTCTGAGTCAAGTAATGGGTAAGAGATTTTCTAAAAGAGTGCTTGGTATCAAGAAATGAAATCAATGATCTCGTGCTGTCCCAACTTACATTAGATGAGATCCAAGAAGGTCATTTGTGGAATGATTTTAGCCTAGAACTTCCAGAGAAACCGATTCACAAGTTGGTCGAATGAAAATATAGAGTTATTAGGCATGGAACAATATCCGTCTAGTGTTGTATCCTTGAGAGATCAAGGAAAGAGTTTGGCCATTAAAGCATCATGGTGAAAGAAATCCATATACATCGCATTGAAAGCTTAAACTTGTGTTTGAGGGTCTCCTTTACCACCGTATATCTCAAACTTAGGAATTTCCATCCCTTGAAGGAAGGGATTGTTCAAAATTGTTATTGACAAAGGACTATGTTGGAAGAAAGGATAAAAGATGGGCTGGGCAGAGGCTTGAGATAGATTCACCAACTGGTTTTGCATCTGACCCATATTCTATAGGAGAGCATTCAAAACAGGGTTAGAAGA
Organism: Sequoia sempervirens; assembly: GCA_007258455.2. Lineage (NCBI taxonomy): Eukaryota > Viridiplantae > Streptophyta > Pinopsida > Cupressales > Cupressaceae > Sequoia > Sequoia sempervirens. The sequence continues at coordinate 369,203,156 of VDFB02000017.1, read as the reverse complement.
TGACAAAGACCCAGTGGAACCTCCACAAAAAATATCCACCACTAGAACCACCTTCGGAGCCACCACCGTGACCACCACTAGATATATCAGAACCACCAACCCCCATTCCACCGAAGATTCTACTGCTAAAGGTAGGGTTTCCTGCAAGAGGAAGAACTTGAAATCTAAGGGGTATTCTTCTTGCTTTGATAGTAGGGGGTGGATCAAGAGAAAATATGTTAATGAAAGGGCCCCTTTTAACCATGCATACCAACGTCGCGAGCATCAAGACACTAATATGTATTTCATAGATGTTGTTCTCATGACCTCGAGTAGTGCATGATCGAGGGTTGTAAGAGGGGAAATATGCTTCCACTAGATTGGTAAGGACATGAAGAAACTCTATGCTCATCCGATCCTTACCTAGCATATACCTAATCTCATTAGCAACCCTAGCCGACCTAGCCATGCTATGATCTTTCCCTAAGTGATTTGCAAGATCCAATAGCCTCCTATCTAGATCCATGAGATGCTTTGTAGGAATAGGGATGACTTCACTCTCATCCAAAGGTGGAGGCGAGGGGGAAGTAGGAGGTGTAGGGGCATAAGTGGTTTCATTGAAGTAACTCATCTTTGCCACTGATACCATCTCCTGGGAGGTAAGAGATAAAGTGACCCTCGTAAAGTCCATTCCTTAGTGTCAATGTCGTGCGCTCCTAATGACGTATCCAAAATTTGTAGACTGTGTTGTGAAGCTCATAAAGCGTTACGATGCACAAGTGCACAAATTACATAGACACGAGAGAGAGAACCTCAACACGAAGAAATAAATATTACAAGCTTCACATCAGGCTCACTAAAATGTAGAGGGGGACCGACCTCAGGAACCCAGGTCATGGGAGGGTCTAGAATGATTAGATTCCCTGATCTACCTCACACTAAGGATTGTTTAAGATAAGCTTGATTTTTGAAGAGGGTGAAAAGGAAGGGCAATTAATCTGCCACTATCCTTCTATCGAATCAAGAGGTTTAGGGAATCAGGTGAGTGAATTCTTGAGTCTAAACTAAGACTTAGGAAACTTTCTACTAGAGGACCCTAATGCAGAAGATGAATGACAGTGTGGGGTGTTGGCATACCAGTCAAGCACTAGCATCTGTATAGACAGAGGACACTAAGTACAGTTTAAAATGACATGAATTCACTAATCTACTTGATAAATAGAGTTTTAAGCAACAAGGGAAAACTAGAAATGACTAAATAGCTAGAACAACAAGAAGAATACTTTAACTTAAGAAATGAAAGTTGATGGGAAGAAAGGTGGTAAAAATGAAACTCACGATTGCTCCAACCTCCCACAAGCTCCACATGATCAAGAGTACCTACACACAACTAAATGGGGAAAAATGTTGGGGATATTTCGAGGCTTTCTGTAATCAAACCCCCATTTTGATGCTCCCACCTCCATGGACAACCATGATAGCCATGATATAGAAAATGTAATAAAGAAAGTATAGAAAGAAAGTAATACCAAGCAAGAGTAACAACGTTATCCTAGAAAATCAAATGAAAATGTTAAGTAGATATCACCTCCCAAAAAAGGTGCCCTCAAGCACATGAAGGGAGATTCAAGCTCACAAGCCTGTGAGTGCCACTGTTGTCACAATAACGTGAATAGAAAATCTAGCAGAGTAACATCTTCGAGCTTCAAAAATGGAGAATGTTGTGAGAATGAAGTGTGATTGACAAGCGTGCGAAAGATTCAAGAAGATCGAATGAATGAAGAATGAGATCTTTTTAGCATGGATAGAAGCCCAAAAGAGCTATTCAAGGTTGGTTAAGGGCTTAGGGGTATTACTCTTCATTTCCAATGGAGAAGTGTAATGCCTCTGTAGATTCGAGAGGAAGGAGTCCTGTCAGGACAACAACATGCCACGTAGACGTCCACACACTGTGCTATCATCCCTAACAAAAATTCCTCCACCGACACTACAGACAACCACCAAGTGGGTGGAAGTGGAATGGATGAAGTGGAAAAGCATCACTGGGTTTAGTTCTTCTAAGGTAGGGGGTGTAAATGGGGAATTTGCAAGGGGTGTAAAATTCACTCCATTACAAATACAAAGTGTTGCAAGTATGAGCTAGTTTGGTGGTGATTGATGTTGTCATCGATGTCAACACTGCTCAGTATGTTACAGATTGTACATGTATAGTTGAGATGCTGCTGGGATGTTGTGAGTACACAGAGCTATCTTATGTTGTTGCAGATGTGCTGAGTTGATGAGTTTCCAAGTGCTTTTGAGAAAATTAATAAATAAAAGAAGTTAGAGTAATTAATCTGTTCAGATTATGCTCTGATATGTGCTCCACATTTCTCCTATGTTGATCCTATGCCTGTGCGGTTTTGAAGGTTTGCTGATGGTGATCTAGTGGTGATATCTTCTGAGTTTTAGCTTTTGGTTTGATGAAATGTGAAAGTTACATTCACCGGTATGTGTGTTCTACCGACAGAGTTGATCTTTTGTGGATTGAGAAATGTTTATGCTCCACAATCCTCCACTATTCTATTTCAGATATTACAGATGTGAGATATGTCTTATGATGACAGTGTTCTCTGTGTTGTGGAAAATAAGGCTAGAGATTGATGATCTGGAAATCATGTTTTAGTATGGGTTTGCACAGTTCAAATGAACTGGTGAAAGGTATTTAGTGGTTGAAGCATATTGTTCTTGTTGAGGATGTATCTGAAGAAATCTGAGATGTATTCTCGTGCATAATGAAGTGTGTTGTGGAGTCTATGTGTCTTCTTCTTGTTGGGAAGTGTGTGCATCATTGTTCATTTGTGTTTTCATTAGGTTTGGACAACCTGGTGTTTACACTTCATTCAAAGAATAAAATTTAATTGAGGAAACGTGTGGTTGATTCAAGAATATTATTTTTGATCTTGAAAAAATATTTTTAGTGTTCCACTCTTATTCCTTTCCACGGCGGGAATTTTGAGTTTCTGACCTAATTTGAATTTATGAAATAAGATATTTGTAGCTGACCTTGGCGAATGATTCTAAGGTTGAGAATGGTATAAAATCAAGTTGAATTGTGAAGATTTGTATGATAGCGTGATGCAAAGTGATGGAAGTGAGCCACAAATCATAAGAGCAGAAGTATATGTGTGAGTGAGTTGTGACAACAATTTTCATTGTGTTGGATTCCTGAAAGTAGTGAGCTGAAGGTTTCTGCAATTCTTATTCAAGGTTGTGAATGTGTGTTAAATGCCGTGGTGGATCTTTTGTTCTCTTTTGTATCTATAGGCAATGAGCCTTCCTGTTGGACAATGAGTCTTTTTTGTAGGTAGCGAGCCTTTGTATTTGGACAGTGAGTCATCTTCTGGGCAGTGAGCCCTTGGTAGTGAGCCTTTGTATTCAATTTTATAATCTTTATATTATGAGTTAACCCTCACTATGGTTTTTCCCTTGTTGGGTTTTCCACAAAAAATTCGGTGTTCATTATGTTGATTTACTTTTTGTTATTTGTGTTCATGCTCTTAATAACATAATAGTGTGGTTGTGGAATTGATAAATGTTGAATTTTTAAGTTTGAATTGTGTGACAACTGATTCACCCTCCTCTTAGTTGTCCTACACCTATTTAAAAATTGGTATCAGAGTCTTTGGTTCCTTGTGTAAAGCTTAACTGCTTAAGGAAGATCTGATGGCACATAAGTTGGCAATCCCTATGTTCGATGGAACTGACTATAATGATTGGAAGGGATAGATGAGAGGATATATTATCTCTCTTGGTTTCAAGACCTGGAAGGCTATAGAGACAAAGTATACATACCTGTCTGGTGGTCTTACTACTGTAGTTGAGATTTATGCGTATGAATAAAATGAGAAGTCAAAGTATGCGATTTGCAGTGGTTTATCTAAAAATTAGCGAGTTAAGGTTCTTTCTTTGGATATTGCATATGAATTCTGGAAGAAGTTGGAAGACATGTATGAAGGAAATGAAAAAGCGAAATTGACAAAGATGCTAGTGGCAAAATGCAGATTTGTGAATGTGAAGATGGAAGAAGGTGAAGAATTACAAGTTTGTTTCAGAGGGTTGAAATAGCAACAAATGAAGTTAGAAATCAAGGAGGAAAATTGTTAGATGAAGATATAATCGAGAAGATCCTGATCACCCTACCAGAATGCTATAGCGACAAGATCTCTGTTATTGAAGAAATGTATGATCCTAAGAAGTATCCCTTGGAACAGTTGTTCAACACCTTGCAAGCATTCGAGATAAGGAAGTTTTAGAAAGAAGACAAGAAAAAAGGGAAGACAAAAATGACATTTAAGGCAATGAAGATTGAAGAACCAGATAGTGATGATGAAGAGTTGGAAGAAAACTTCACTAGGAAATTGAAGAAAGGCACTCAAAAGTAGAAAGGTATGTTTCCCTTTAAATGTTTCAGTTGTGGTAATATTGGTCATTATGCTTCAAGATGTCTAAATAGGGCTGCACATAAGAAAAACAAGGATTATAAGGATAAGGATAGAAAGGATAAGAAATATAAGAAGTATTATGTTAAAGAAGAAGCAAAAATTTCTGATGATGAATCTGAGAATGAGGCTAATGATAGTGAATGCTTATTCTTAGCTTTGGAAAATAAATGGGTATCTACTAATCCTGGAAAATGTGCAAGTAAGAAGGCTCCAGAGAATAAGAAGAATATGATGGAAGGTAATTTGGTTACTATTTTTCATGCAAGTCAGGATGAAGAGTACTAGGTAATTGATAGTGGATGTTCTAATCACATGACTGGAGATAAGAGTAAGTTCACTAAACTTGAGAAATATTATGGTGGTTTAGTTATGTTTGGTGATGATTCAGGTGCTAAGATATGTGGGAAAGGTTCAATTAATTTTGATGGAGTGCATAGTACTAATGATGCATATTATGTGAAGGGTTTGAGGCATAACCTTCTAAGTGTTGGTCAGATGTGTAGCAATGACTTTAAACTTGTGTTTTAGAACAATACCTATGAAATTAGAAAAAGGTACAGAAATGGAGATATGGTTGCTGCTGGAAGAAGAACTCATGGAAACATCTATCAGCTAAAGGGAGTTGATGGTTAGTGCCTGGTATCTCAAATTAGTGAAAGTTGGTTATGGCACTGAAGAATGGGACATGTGAATTTTGATAACCTGGTCAAGATCAATTCAAAGGGGATTGTTCGAGGATTACCTAGAATCACAAGACCTGCTAATGCTATGTGTAGAAGTTGTTAGTTGGGGAGACAGACTAGATGCAAATTTAAGGGAAAAGAGCACTCTACTACTAGAATGCTGGAGTTAGTTCACACTGATCTCTATGGTCCAACTAGAACTAGAAGCCTGAATGGTGATAGGTATTTTATGTTGCTTATTGATGATTATAATCCAATGACATGTGTTGCATTTCTTAGAGAAAAGACTCAGGATCTAGATAGGCTTAAGAAATTTAAAGCAAGAGTGGAAAATGAGGTGAATTTGAAAATAAAGTGTTTGAGATCTGATAGAGGTGGTGAATTCACTTCTAGTGAATTTAATGCATTTTGTGAGAAACATGGCATACAAAGATAGTTTTCTACTCCAAGAACCCCTCAATAGAATGAAGTAGTTGAAAGGAAAAATAGGATAGTACAAGAAGTTGCTATAACTATGATGAAAGAATCAAATGTATCAGATGTATATTGGAGAGAAGAAATACACACTGCTGTCTATGTTCTAAATAGAGTTCAAATTAGATACACTAGCACAAAGAATCCTTTTGAGTTATGGACTGGTAAGACTCTTACTGTAAAATATTTTAAGGTATTTGGAAGTAGATGTTACATTAAAAGGGATGATGAAAATCTTGGAAAGTTTGATGCTAGAAGTGATGAAGGAATCTTTCTTGGGTACTCTACTACTAGCAAAGCATACAAATGCTTTAACAAAAGATTGGGAAAAATTGTTGAAAGTGCTAATGTGAAAGTTGATGAAGACATACGCAGACCTATTGAGATAAGTGAAGTTGAACTTGATGATCAATCCTGTCTATGGACATGTACCAGAGGAGAATAAAGAGAAGGAAGAAGAAGAGAAAGAAGAACAAATTGAAGAAGAAGAAGAGAATGAGACAAAACCTGATGTTAAGACTCCTAAGTATGTATAGGAGAATCATCCAGAGGAACATATAATTGGAAACAAGGGTTAAGGCATGAAGACAAGAAGAAGATTTGCAACTAAGGTAAAATTGTGTTTACTTTCTAAAATTGAGCCTAAATCTGTAAGTGAAGCATATGAAGATGAAATCTGGATGAGAGCAATGAAAGAAGAGCTACAATAGATAGAAAAGAATCAGACATGGGAACTAGTCCCTAGGCCTGTAAATAAAAATGTGATTGGATCAAAATGGGTTTTCCAGAATAAGCTAAATGAAAGTGGAGTTGTTAGAAATAAGGCAAGACTTGTATGCAAAGGATATTCACAAGTTGAAGGGATAGATTTTGAAGAGACTTTTTCCCTTGTGGCTAGAATGGAAGCTATAAGGATTTTTTTGGCATTCTCAGCCCGCAAGGACTTCAAAGTGTATTAGATGGATGTTAAATGAATTTTTTTGAATGGTGAGTTGGAGGAGGAAGTTTATATGGAACAACCTGAAGGGTTTCAGTTATTTGACAAACCGGACATGGTTTGTAAGTTGAAGAAGACATTGTATGGACTAAAGAAAGCTCCCATAGGTTGGTATACAAGATTGGAAAGATACCTGACAAAGCAAGGATTCAACAAAGGTTCTGCTGACAAAAATTTCTACTTCAAAATACAAGGTAACCAAAGTAGTTGTGTATGTTGATGATATCATTTTTCGTGGAAATAATGGTATGTGTAAAAAGTTTGCTGAAGAGATGTAGAAATAATTTAAGATGTCTATGATTGGTGAATTGAATTTATTTCTTGGTCTACAAGTAAATCAAACTGATAAGGGGATATTCATTTCACAATATAAGTATGTAAAAGAGTTGTTGAAGAAGTTTGGGATGGACGATTCCAAACCGGTTTGTACTCCTATGATAACCAGATGTAAACTGAGAAAAGATGATAAATATGCTAAGACTGATAAGAGAAAATACAGATCTATGATTGGTGGATTGCTAAATCTTACTGCTACTAGACCAGATATTATGCATGCAGTATGTTTAGTTGCTAGATTCCAAGTAGATCCTAAAGAAGCACTTGTCACAACTGTAAAGAAGATATTTATATATCTTAAAGGTACACTAGATTATGAATTATGGTACCCTAAGAGTGATGATTTTTCCCTGAGTGCGTATACTGATGTTGATTGGGCTGGATGTGTTGATGACCGAAAGAGTACCAGTGGTGGAGCTTTCTTTCTTGGCAGAAGATTAGTTTCATGGTGAACCATAGATTTTTGGCACCAACGTTCTCTCTAACTCTTCTAGGGTTTTGCACCTAAAAGGAGGGAGAATGGGCCAAAAATGCTAGGAGGTTCATTCAAATTATGTTATGTATGATATTACGTATGCTAGATGAACTAAACTAAGTGCAATTGATTAACCTAAATGACTGAAAATGAATGCAAAGCTAAGATTTATGTAATGATGAAAAACACACTGTGATATGCAAACAACATGAAAATTGAAGAAATAATGTAAAACATAAAGTACTGGGTTGAATCTGAGTGCACCTGGGGTTGTTTTGAAGCTGTTGAAATGTCTGGAATGCAGATTTGAAATTATAGAAAATTCATTGATGGGCTCATTTGCCAAGGGTGGCGAATCAGTCCATTATCAAGTGAAAACTGCAAGAAACTTGTTTCTATCTACATGGATCCCAGATGTGACAAAATATGGAATTTGGATGTCAGGGTGGACTCATTCGCCAAGGGTGGTGAATCAGTCGAATCCTAAATTTGTGGAAGTACAGTCAGCAACTCTGCAACATTAGATCTGTACAATCTTGAGTGTTGGGTTGCTGATGTCAGATTCTACAGAAAATAGAGAGAAAGTGCTTAGAAGAAGAGAAATGATGATGTAATGTATTGAAGAGCTCTATTGACTTGATTGTAGTTTTCAACACCTTTAAACTTGTCAAATCTACAACATAACACAAGAAAAAAGGGGAAAAATGTTGGTGGATTAGCAAATAGGGGTTTGCCTTGGTCAAACCCCAGTTTGGTACTCAAACCTAATGAAAATATATGAAATGCAAGGGAAAGGATAAATGAATAACATAAAGTATTACAACTTACCTCAAAACCCTTGAAGATGCAAATCTAGATCAATGTCAATGGCTGCTCCAAGATGCTTCAATGATTGTTTAATGATCTATTGCAAAAGACTTGACAAAATGCTATGCTTGAATGCTTGAATGATTAGAGAATGCTTGATGGATGAATACTTGAATGAATAGATAATGAATGGAATGTTAAAATGAGGTAAAATTAGCTTGCTTATACCATTCTTGTTTCTTAGTACTGAGTATACATCATCACAAGTCGACATCAAGTGTAAAAATGAATAAAATCCTGAAAGAAATTTGAATTATTTTGAATTTTGTGTCAAGGTGGACTCATTCGCCACCCATGGCAAATCAGTCCAACCTTGAGGGTGTTTTTAGGTGTTAATAATTAAATGCTATTTAATGCTGTGTGTCGGGGTATCATTCAAATATACACTTAAATAAATCTTATGAGTGCATAAAGAGCTCCAAATAGACATGAGAAAGTGTAAATAAGGGAAAATGCCTAGAAAAACATGAATCTTGATAACAAGACTTAAAAAAACTTTAAAATAGGACTTGTTGATGTGTCAAATGATGATTTTTAAGTGAATTGTATTAAATAGAGTCTAAAATAATGTAGATTTTTTTTACAAAACTTAACAACACATTCACAAGACTTCAATATTTAATAATTAACATTAAAAATAAGCATGTTCAAGCCATGTTGCAATATAAAATTAAGAAAATGCATATGAAACATGATGAAGCAAGGCCTAAAAGGCCATGAAAATGAAAAAGGGCCATTTTTATACGACACACATGGTTGAGTAAAAATCAAGATTCATTTTCTTTATCCACTACATAAGTAGAATATATTGCTACAACATCTTGCTGCATACAAGTTTTGTTGATGAAGCAAACTCTAAAAGACATTGGAGTGGTATGTGATGAGCCTATTTATATTTTCCGTGAAAAAACAAGTGCAATAAACATTTCAAAGAACCCGTTATGCATTCAAGAACAAAGAACATATCTATCAAATATCATTTCTTGAGAGAAAAAGTGCTAGAGAATGAAGTCATATTGGAGTATGTGACAACACAGGAACAAATTGTAGATATATTTACTAAGGCTCTTCCGAAGGATGCTTTTAAGAATCTTGGAGAAGTTGGGGGTCAATGACCCTCTAAACTAAGAGCATATGAAGGTGCATCAGTCTAGTGAATTCACATATTATTTATTTATCTGGACTGATAGATAGGTCTACTCCGTAGAGGGAGTAGAGAAGGTTTTCATTGTTGTAGGATGAGTGTACTCCGAAGGCAGAGTAATAAGAGCTGTTGGTCTTTTCCATTGATGTCAAGGTTGGAGATAAAATCATGTGAAAAATAGTTGCAATAGAAGATAAGTTGTTCTCCTAGAATATTGTGTTGGTTGTCTTTGATGGTTTTTCACACCATGTGTTTCCATCAATGACAAAGGGGGGAGATTTTTGCAAGTATGAGCTAGTCTGGTGGTGTTATAATTGATGTTGTTATTGATGTCAACACTGTTTAGTATGTTGCAGATTGTACATGTATAATTGAGATGCTGCTGAGATGTTGTGAGTGCATGGAGCTATCTTATGTTATTATAGATGTGTTGAGTTGATGAGTTTCCAAGTGCTTTTGAGAAAATTAATAAAGAAAATAAGTTAGAGTAATGAATGTGTTATGATTATACTCTGGTATGTGCTCTGAATTTCTCCTGTGTTGATCCTATTCTTGTGTGGTTTTGAAGGTTTACTGATGGTGATCTAGTGGTGATATCTTCTGAGTTTTAGCTTCTGGTTTGATGGGATGTGAAAGTTGCATTCACCGGCATGTGTGTTCTACCAGCAGAGTTGATCTTCTATGGACTGAGATAATTTTTTTTGCTTCCTTTTCCTCCATCATTCTGTTTTAGATATTGTGGATCTGAGATATGTCTTATGATGGTGTTCTCTGTGTTGTGGCAAAGAAGGTTGGAGATTGATGATCTAGAAATCATGTTTCAGTATTTCAGTATGGGTTTGCATAGTTCAAATGAAATGGTGAAAGGTATTCAGTGGCTGAAGCATATTGTTCTTGCTATGGATGTATCTGAAGAAAACTGAGATGTATTCTGATGCATAATGAAGAATGTTGTGGAGTCTGCATGTCATATTTTTGTTGAGAAGCATGTGTATCATTGTTCATTTGTGTTTTCATTAGGTTTGGCCGACTTGGTGTTTACACTTCATTCAAAGAATAAAATTTAATTGAGGAAACATGTGGTTGATTCAAGAATATTATTTTTGATCTTGAAAAAATATTTTTAGTGGTCCACTCTTATTCCTTTCCATCGTGGGGATTTTGAGTTGCCGACCTAATTTGAATTTATGAAATAAGATATTTGTAGCTGACCTTGGTGAATTCTTCTAAGGTTGAGAATGGTATAAAATCAAGTCAAATTGTGAAGAGTTGTATGATAGTGTGATAAAAAGTGATGAAAGTGATCCAAAAATCATAAGAGCAAAGGTTTGTGTGTGAGTGAATTATGACAACAGTTTTCATTGTGTTGGATTCCTGAAAGCAGTGAGTTGAAGGTTTCTGCAATTCTTATTCAAGGCTGTGAATGTGTGTTAAATGTTGTGGTGGATCTTTTGTTCTCTTTTGTATATGTAGGCAATGAGCCTCCTTGTTGGATAGTGAGTCCTTTTTGTAGGCAGTGAGCCTTTGTATTTGGATAGTGAGTCCTCTTCTGGGCAGTGAGCCCCTGGCAGTGAGCCTCTGTATTCAGTTTTATAATCTTTATATTGTGAGTTCACCCTCACTGTGGTTTTTCCCTTATTGGGTTTTCCACGTAAAAATATGGTGTTCATTGTATTGATTTACTTTTTGTTATTTGTGTTCATGCTCTTACTTAATAAGAATATAGTGTGGTCATGGAATTGATAAGTGTTGAAGTTTTAAGTTTGAATTGTGTGACAACTAATTCGACCCCCCTCTTGGTTGTCTTGCGCCTATTTAACACAAAGTCCCTATCTTATCCCACAATTTTTTATGTTCATTCTCTCAAGAAACATTTAAAAGAATTGATTTTGAAAGGCATAAATGAATTGTAGATCTATCATTTCTATCTAATTTATCACACTCATCTTGGTCCATACCTTAGGAGTAAACCTTGATGCCACTATAATTTCCATCTATTAGTTACACTATTTGAACAAGACAACTGAGAGGGGGAGTGAATCAGTTGTAACAAATTTTAGTCTTTAAGAACTTCCAGTAGAGATTAGATCAATTATCATTCACAAATCCTTTACTCAACTAATGTGATTAATCATTAAGTGCAAAATTAGAAACTAAAAAACATCACACAGACAATAACACAAAATTTATGTGGAAAACCCAATATGGGAAAAAACACAATGAGGATTAGATCACGATGTAGAGAATATAAAAACCGAATACAAAGGCTCTTTGCCAAAGAAGGCTCACTACCAAAACAAGACTTACTGTCTGGATCAGGACTCACTGTCCAACAAGGGTTAACCACCTAGAGGGCTCACTACCATAGAATTACAAATAAGATAGAAGAGATTTGTGACAGAGAGAAAAAAATCTCAATGCAATGAAGATTTCCACCACAATTCACTCACACACTTGCAGACATGCTTGAATGATAGAGTACACCTTCAACTCACTGCTTCCAGAAACTCACAATTATATTTTTCATTGATCTTATCAAGCATGCATCACATACACACTATCTCATATCTACCTCACATCTATCTTACTTGCTTTCATCCTTCAAAAACATCTCAACTTGTATTTGTACCATCTTCAACTTTGAAACTCATCCAAAGTTGGCCATACACCACTTTTATTTATAAATCCAAATTAGATTGGTGCCAAAAAATTCTACGGTGAAATGAGAATGAGGGCAACCCAAACACACATCTAATGAGGACCTAAATGAGTCTGAACATGCTTCTATAAACTTTGTAAGTAATGTTAAACACAAGGTCGGCCAAACCAGTGTAAAACACATAAATAAATTAAGCACATGCAACCTTAACACTATCCAATCTTTCCATATAGCAAAATTAACTTGAACACAACCTCAAAAACTTATCCTGAGAATTTCAAGTCATATGACTTGAACAAGAAGAAATCTAGAGCAACAAACTTTCTCCTAGACCTCAGTCAGATACACAAAAAAGCACAATTCACAACTGGTGAACATAATTCACACTATACAATGATCCAAAAACATAAAATCTAGATATAACATCTTCCAAAAATCATGAAGAATACCTCAGATCCTTACCAGGATAGAAACAAATCCTGTGAGAAAAATCTGGAGCAAACATTGAACACCTGCAACCTTTCTTTATTACAATTTTCTCAATATCCTTGACATATACAACCAATAACCATCATACATGACATCAATGACAACAACCAGTTGGAAGCCAATTAACTAGTTGATATAAATGACAACACATTCATACTTGCAACAACACTCTACCAATAGGTCTTCTATTTTGGGTTTCCAGAACTCAAATTCATGCCATTAAATTTTTTATTCTATTTTTGTTAAAGCTCTTGCTATTTCTCTTATCTTGAGAAATTCCTTAATCTAGACAAGATACTTCCACTGATACCAAGTTTAATACATGGTTGAAAGTGTCCTTCCTTCCATAGATCAACTAAGCAAAAATGAGCTTTGATACTAAATTTAATAAATTTGACATAAGTACCAAACCGTCAAGAATTTAACATTAATACTAATAGTAGGAAATTATACTAATCTAGAAAAATAATACTTGTAAGATAATCAAGGAATTCTAAAAGACAAATTAACATATAACACATGATAGACCCTATAAAATCCTTTTTCAAAATACCAACAACCAATGACATTGCTCCTTATGTATTCACATTGACAAAATGATAACAATACAACGAGAGAATTTTCTTATACTATCAAGAAGATATTTAACTTGCAACCAAGAGTTATTTTGGTATCATGCACTTATCTTCAACTGATATCTAATAATATCCCTCCCAAGAAATCTATATAGATAATGATTGAATTACTAAGGTTTTAATCAATGCATGCGAGGGACATTTTGAAGTCAATAACCAAGTTTAATTCTAGATCCAAGAGTCATTACAATCTTTAAGGAAAAACCTACATCTAGACCTTAATTTAATTCTTTTTTTCAAGATGATGTGTCTTGATATGACCCCCCACAAACATTAAATGTAGTTTTACAATGATACATACAACCTTTTAAGAGAATACTGGTGTATCCAAAGTGTGTCATCCCATTTCAATATGGACCATGATGAAGGGTACTCCCCTTAAAATCTGAAACTTACAACAACAATAGAGAATTACAAAAAAAAAATGCAAGAAGGAAGCAAATATTTTCTATTGTCACTAAAATGAAAAATGAAATTACAACATTACAATGACCATCACATGGGCGTTCTGATTACATAAATTTTCAAATTTGCAAATCGGAGCCACAATCCACTCTACTCTACCGTTCCCCTATGACCCCCATTTCAATCCTTTATTTGGAAGGTGTAACTTCCCTAGAATCTCCTAGAAAGTGTAACTTCCTCAAGAAGATATTTTGAAATTTTATTAATTTTGGTAGTACAACTTTGTGGGGTCATATCTTTTGATCTGACCATTGGATTTTATATTATAATACCTTTTTAGAAAGCTCCCGAGAAATGTTTGACTAGGAAGTAGGGCCTAAAGGCTGACTACTTTCATTTTCGGCCAATTTTCAGGTCCATCCGAAGCCTCTAAGTGCCTTAATATTGACTTTGAAGATTTGAATAGGATTTTTGAAAATTGAATTTTTAATATCTCTCAAATGACAAATGATATTGAAGTGATTTCTTCGCCATTGGCTTCAATTTACCATTATGGAGGTTTGTGTAAGATTTCGTGCCCAATTGTGCATAAATGCAAACTTACTAAATATAGTAACCCTACCAAATTCAACCCTTATTGAAAATAAATGACATCTATTTTTTTGGGTGATGCAAGATTTCTCTTACACCCTGGATGCTCCTACATCAGACCACAACTTTACAAAGTATTAAATATTTTATGTAAGATGTGCAACACTTTTACCAACAATAACTTGCTACATTTGTGTGATAGCTTCATCATCAGGGCATTGTAGGGGCAAGAGAAGATTATAGGATAATGAAGCACTTGGGTTAGAGAAGGGATGCAAACAAAAGTAGTGAGTTGGTGGCACTAATATGGTGGGATATTTCATCTCTTACTTGGAGAGGAAAATCTCTAATCTTGTCCTTCACTCCTAGGTATTGCACATTTGGAATTGGTGGAAGAGATGGATTGTGTAATATTCCCAAAGGAATATTTTATGATATTTACCCAATTTTAATATAGTTCAATAATTTCCCAAGGTTAGCTTCACTAAAAAAATAAAATATTATTTATCATTATGTAATTATAATATTAAAATTAGGTATGTAGAAATTATGAATAACAAATAGTCTAGTCTAAAGAAACAAATTAAGGAACAACAATAAATAAGATAAATGCACAATCATAAATAAGTGTTATCTCCATAATTAAAATGCATATAGTTTACTCCACCAATGGAATAATGAACAAATAAACAACAATATATAATCACCATGAACTCAACTTATTAAAATGGAAAATTTTATTCATCTAACTATTTTCCTTTACTTAATACTATTGTGCAATTCCTGCAATGAATTATCAAACTTGATTGATGTTGCTATAAATTATTACAACCAACCCATTTAGATAGAGAATAAAATTACATAAAATGGTCGCTACCTCAAATGAGATTTAAATTATATTAATTGCTACAATCTTGAAGAATATTGATAATTGCAAATCAAAATATGAATTTTAGATTTGAAAGGATATTTCTTTAATTACAAACTAAAGATTAATCCAATCAACAAAATGGTGATTTTTTGTGAAATTACTCTAAGAAATTATGGGTTTCCATTGTAAAATTCTAGAACTAAAGGGTTTTCATCCTTAATTTAATTTGAACCAAAGTCCAATGCTCTAATAAGGAGGAGAATTCATAGAACAAAATGTTTAATCAATATGCCTTCTCCTTGCTTGACCATTCATAACTAGAATTTTCATCCAAAAGACATAACTCTTCAAATTTCCTTCACAACCCTTTATATAAATTTGAGAGGAATTATTTAAAATAAGCTTTATTTATAAGAGACATTATTTTGAATATTAACTTTAGTTGAGATACTCTTTATTAAATTTTATTTTGTAATATCACTTTTTGACATTATGACCCTCTTAATTTATTATTATAATCCCATTTCCTTAGTGCAAAATTCCCAAAATGTATGACAGGTGTTTTAGGTTTCAACTTGGATTAATTTTGAAAAAATGGGACATTATATATGGGTCTCCTTTTGTGGGAATTAGGGACACCATGACAAAGCTAATGTTGGAACTTGGAAAGTCATGAGGGTGTTAGGATGTGTTTTATGTTGCTCAATCACTTAGATACAACTGTGATCTCCTTTGTGTTATGTACTTACTCCATAATGATATAAATGATGTTGTTGACAAAGTGAAAATATTTTTGAATTATTACCTTAAGAGAATTTTCACATGATTAAGAGGCAATATTGGATGCTCATAGACATAGATGAAATTGTAAAATTTGTCAATGTTAATAACTCTCTAGATGCAAACGCTAAAGACTATGTTTGTTGTGTTGGAGGAAGGATTGATTGAAGTCCTCTCTTCCACATTTGAAAAGTGTGATAAATGTAGAAGGAAATTAGAGATTCAATGGATCTTGCACAAATTTCCTATCACCTCCATCTATACACTCACGCTATATACTTAGCTATAATTATTTGGGAGGTGGGGTTGTAAGGAAGCTAAGGTAGGAGAAAAACTTCCTACACTAATCTTGAGAGGAGGATAATACAAAATTTCTATAAATCTTTAACAGTTATAGAAACTTAAAACAAAAATAAGAATAAATATCATACATACCACAACATAGTGATTTACGTGGGGAAAACCCTTTCGAGAGAAAAAACCCACACTCGAAAAGACGCCCAATATATTATTTAGAAATCACAAAGATTACAATACACTTCTAGAGCAAGCTTATCATAGGAGTATCACCAACTAGAGATCCAAGGAAAAATGACTGCTATTAGACTCTTAGAATACATCACAACACACAACAAAAATATAATGCCCTCATAAGATAGGGTTTCCTTCTAGGGCAAGTCAAGCTAATAAAATATCAATCGTTAGATCTAAGACCTAAAGATGAATGGTCCAAATTTACAATAATAAAATATAAGTAAAATTTCCCTTTTAGGGGAATTGCCCCCAAGCCTTTGCTGGGGCATGCTGCCCTAGGACCCCCAACTGAGGGGGGACCCCTTTCATCCCCCATCGTCATCATATGAACAATACCTTATGTATCAATAGTAACTTATGTAATTGCAAGGTTGAGACATATTTTCTCAACAGGGCCATTGTAATTTTGTCTCCTCTCCTAGGATGGTATATAATTTCTTATGAGGTCATTTTTTGGCGAATATAAACATAAATATTGTCATTTAAGAAGGAAGGTGGAGTATGGTAGTGGTGGTTAGAAATTGATTAGAGTTCCTTTATGTCACTTTCCCATTCCTAGGTGATAGATGGGGAATGGGAGCATCTTCATCATTATCAGGTGGGTCTTGCATTTGTAATGATCTTAATATTGGAGCACCATTAATGAGGGAGTGTGCCCATCAAGTGGAGTGGTCAAAGATGTTAAGAGTAAAATTTACATTCATGGATTCTTTGATTTATCACATGGGGGTGTTGGATTTTCACCTTACCATGGTATCTTGGTTGTTGATTTAAGGGAATCCACTTGTGGTTTTCATACTAAATTCCTCTATAAATTAGATTCTTTTTCTAGTTGTTTCACATGTTATTTTATAAGAAGATAGAATCTACTAGATTGAGGAGAGTGTTGTTGTATTGAATAACACATTATTTGAATTAGAAAATTATTGGCCCTCCCTTTGGTGGATTTTTTTTTCAAAAATGTTGTGCATGTACATCTAATGTCATGTATTTAAATCTTATGGTTTGATTATTTAAACTTCCATATATCCAATTTATGGTAATTCTAATGATGTTATAATTAGAAATTTAAATTTGCATATACTAAATGAACAAGATTTTATTTGTAGTACTTTACCCTAGTTCGTAACAAACAAAAATTTATGGTTTATGGTTAGATACAATGTTATTCTCTCTAGAGAGGTTAACATTTGAGTTTATTCACAATAATACTTTCTCCTTTGGGCCTACCATGTATGGTTTCTTCAAATTTTCTATCCTATATGATTTTGAATGAGTGTGAGCATACCCTTCTACCCTATGGGATCTTTAGAGAACATTGTTTTTAGTTTATGGCTATGTGTCATCAATAGGCATGGTGCTTGGGAGTAGGATGTCTCTTTTCATAAGTTGAATAAATTATAAAATTATGATAGATAAATTGACAATGATGGGTTTGGTGAGCTCATTGCTACTAGAATCTATGCTTAATGTAGCTTTTGAGTGCTTAGTCCATATTTATGTATGTGTGGGTGTATATAAAATCTAATTATATTCCAATAAAATTGAAAATATATTTTGAATTCTCATAATTCTAAACTAAAATATTAATTTTGTTTTGAATTAGAATTTACCAATAAAATTGAAAAACCATTTTTGGTTCCCATACTTTTTGAACTAAAATATCAATTTTTTTTGAATTAGTTCTTTGATTTTTAAAGACTTCTAAAATTATTCTTCAATTTTATTAAAAATGATGAAGGGTACTAAAATTATAAACCCAAACCCACAACAAAAAAAAGGAAATGAACAGTCTAAAATGCAAGAAGAAAACACTAGTGTTCTATTATCTTCATAAAAATAAAATTACAACATTAAAAAAATTACAGGCTACCGTTATACTTTTTGATTACAAAAATCTGTAAATTGGAGCCACAATCTACTTTTCTCCCCATGCTCTATAACCCCCACTCGCCTCATTTATTTAGAATGCGTAACCACCCCAACATCTTCTAGAAAGTGTAACTTCCTCAAGAAGATATTTCAAAATTTTATTAATTTTGATATTACTTCTTGAGATCATAACTTTTGATATGACCATTGGATTTTCAATTATAATATCATTGGAATCTCTTAAGAAAAAAATTGGTTACAAAATGGCACCAAAGGGTAAATTTTAGTTTTTGGGCAATTTTTGGGCCCATCCTGAGCCTCTAAGTTCTTCAAATTTGACTTGAATATTTTTAACAAGATTTTGCAATTTTAAAATATTAATATCCCACAAATGACAAATGACATTGAAGTGATTTCTTCACCATTGGATTCATTTCACCATTCTGGAGGCCTATGTAAGATTTTGTGTCTATACATGCATAAATACCAACTTAATAAAATAGTAACCTTGCCAAATTTAGCCTTTATTGAAAGAAACATTTTTGGGTGATGCAAAATTTCTCTTACACCTTGGATGCTCTTGCATTAGATACTGGGGTAATTTGAGAAGTGACCTTATCACTTCTCAAGAGTTAGAGGGAAACCAAGTTGGTTAACCTCAACCTTAGATAACCATGGTGAATCTTCAACATGCCTTCCTCTCCATTTCACTAGGTATTCTTCATACTACCTATTTCTCATGCTTCTACCCACATGGCTATCCAAATTTCTTCTCTCTTCCTTTTCTGAAGTAGGTGATAGAATATTCCATTGTGCTTATGTTAATTCTTCTTTAGTTCCTCCTTGATGATACTCTATCAAATTTGAAATGTTAAACATAATTCAAAATGAATTTCATTAGGAAACTCTACCTCATAAGCATTTCCTGAATCATGTTTCTTCAGGATTTTACATGGTCCAAACTTTGTCATCTTCAACTTATTGTATGTGTCAACTAAAAATCTCTATTTTCTCAAGTGAACCATAACTTTATCTTCAATATGAAATTCCTTATATCTCCTCTACTTATCTGCCTTAACCTTGTACTAAATATTCACCTTATTAATATGCTCTCATGTCTTCATACAAATTCTTTAGGTGCTCAACAAAGTCTTTAGCTTCGACACTTTTAGTTTCTTCATTGTCCATATTCCTTAACTTTGAAGTATTTCATGGACTACTTCCATATACAACATGGAATGGCAATTTACCAATGCTCCTTTTGACATAATCGTTGCAAGAAAATTTTGCATGTGGTAAAATTAAACCCCATCCCTTGGGTTTATCTCCTACTTAGCACCATACTAGGTTACCCAAACTCCTATTCACCACTTTTGTTTGTCCATCAGTCTGTGGATGGTGTGTAGAACTAAAATTCAAATATGTCTTCAAATTCTTCCACAATTTCCTCCAAAAATAACCTACAAAATTGATATCTCAAACTAAAACTATGCTCTTAGGTAGACCATGTAGTCTAACCACTTCTTTGAAAAATAATTTTGCAACATGAACATCATTGGTCTTCTTACAAGGAATAAAATGTGTCATCATAGAAAATATGTCCACCACCAAAAATATCGAATCATGTCCTCTTTGTGTCCTTGGTAAATGAAGAAAAAATCCATGCCAATGTCATCCCATGGCTTCTCTAGTATAGGTAATGACTGATATAGCCAATATTTTGACTTGCTCCCTTTTCCAACTAACATACTCGACAACTCTACACAAAATTATTCACATCTTGCTACAAATGTGGCCTATAATAATGCTCACTAACAATAGCAATGATCTTATCCCAACCAAAGTGTCCAACTAGCCCCCCACTATGCTTCTTCTTGACCAAGTTCTCTCTCAATGGAACTCCTTAGAATGCACAATTGGCTTCCTCTAAACAAAATTCCATCTTGGATTATGAAATCCAACCATCTTGTCCTATCCAAAGTAATAGGTTCCATGAAAACTCTCCAATCCACTACAAAATCAAGATCATCAAGATACAAGATCTTGAGTTCATTGAACCCAACAACTTCGATCCACCTTTCTGTTAACAAATTTTTCCTCCTACTTAAGGCATCTGCAACTCTATTAGATCTTCCACTCCTATGCTTCAAACAAAATATATAAATTTATAAAAAAATGACCAATTTTAGATGTCTTTGATTCAAATTTTCTTGACTATTCAAATATTGTAAGGATTAGTGATTAGTAAATAAAACTAAGTCTTTTGGAAAAAGATGTCTCCACTTCTTTAATACCTAAACTATAGCATAAAAATCTTGATAATAAACATAATACTTCTTTGTATCATTCAAATTTTCAATAAAATAAGCAACATTTTTACCTTCTTAACTCAAAACAACTCCAATGGCATTTCCACTAGCATCACAATCTACCTGAAACACCTTATTGAAATCTGGAAGTGCCAAAATAGGTTACTTTGTGAATTTCCTCTTTAACATGCCAAAACTCTTTGTTGCCCGTGTAACCCATTTAAACTCATATTTGTCCCCTCACTATTTTAGTTAGGGGTGCACAAATACCACTAAAACCTTTGATAAAATTTCTATAAAAACTCGCTAAACCAGGAAAATATCTCACCTCCATAACACTCCTTGGTGTAGGCCATTCAATGATAGCTCTCACCTTCTCTAGGTCTATCCTAAGACCATCTACTGAGATAAAAAAGACCAGATATACTTGTTGTCATGAGGATAACACCCTTAGCTAAGTGTGAAACTCAACTATCCTATGAAACATGGGATCATCTTCAAGCTGTGGGTTGCCTATGGTGAAGATGAACCTCCAAAGCAGGCTAGTTCCCTTGATGTACCTCCTATAAGCTTGCTAGTTTGATAGAAAAAATGATATAAAACTAAAATTTAAGATAAACTAGCCCTAGGAGGTGATGCACCAACGATGAAAAGAATTTTTATTTGCTATTATAACTCACAATTCTTCTCAAAAAACTCAGCTTAACCCTATGCACAATCAATTTTTGACCAACGTATACAAAAGTGATTCAAGGGGAGGCTATGTTTCAGGCTTTGTTGCAAGAAAACAATGTGTTTTCACAACTACAAAACTCTAGAAACAACTAACACAACCTATGACCTACATAAATTTTCATATTCTTGCATGAAAATGTTTGTAAATGAGACCTAAATCAAGGATTCAATAATGAAATCACAAAAATTTCCTCAAAGCATTCACAATATCACCCAATACACAAATTTTGAGAAGAAAAACTTGCTATTCTTTATTGATGAAATTTTTTTTTGCTTGTACAAATATTTAAAGAATACTGCGAATAAAAGTTGTTGATCTATATTGAAACTATCTCAAAATTGAGTTACAATATTTTCCTTTTGCATAAGGAAAACATGAAGCATAGAAAAAACTGCTCTAAAAAGAGCTAAATGCTTGGTATTATAGAAGACATCTTCAACTAATTGAGGTTGAACCTTGTAAAAGATGTGAAGCTTGCATGATTTGATGAACTGGATGTGAAACTGGAAGTGAAATCATGCAAACTTTGGTGAAGAGGAGTTGACTTGAATTGCTAGCTTTTTGAACTTCGCATGATCCTTGAAGTGTGCCCCAACTCAACTTGAATTTGTCTTCTAAAAAGCATGAAATTGATTGGAATTGTGAGTCATCAATCAATTTTCATGAAACTTTCAATTGTTGGGCGTACAAGGAAAAAAATTGTATATTTTAGGACTCCAAACTGCTTCAAAATGCATGATTTTACCCTTAAACTCCACCTAACTTTAGTTGTAACCATATGGGCTTCTAAAAAAGGCCTAAACTACCTCTAAGTGTACAAAAATGAGCATGAAGGCCACTTAACTTGTGTTTATTCTTTGCATGATGATAGGTATGTGAGTTGCTTGCATATAACTAGGCCTTTCAAAGTTTTTGTATTCTTTTCATCTATTAGCTCTTTATCACATTCAAAGTCCTCATGAGCACAATTACAAATCATAGTGATAAATTTCTTTATCATAGTAATTAATGACTTTCCCTCTTCAAATTTCCCATGAATATTTTATTGTCCTTCACTCTTTCATTCAACACCTATGCTTGAAACATGACTGGCATTTTACTTTTTTGCACTTTCAAACCCTATATTGACTACCCCTTGCTATCTTAGACTTGCTCCCTTATGACTATCATGAATCCACTATCAAGATTTCCTAGTTTATATCTCTGATTTCATAGTCCATAATGTCTTTATGACAGTGATAGACTCAATTCCAAGGACTCTTTATGACTATTTTTTCATATAAATGTCTTCACATTGCATTTAAGATGTCATAGAACCATACCTAAATGATTGTCCTAACTTGGTTTCATCTGTTGTCCTTCCTATAAGGAAAGCTTAGGTGCAAAACAAACCTCCTAACGTCAAAACCTCAGGGAAGAATGCAGAGGTGACTTTAAATTTTACATTTATAGTTCAATTTAGATACTCATGAAAGAAATAATAGAAATAGAGAAATGAACATACACAGATGAACACCAGATTTACGTGGGAAAACCCTTACGGGAGAAAAACCCACCACACCAAGAAAAACCCCTTTGTATTACAGTAAGAAAATTACATACAGAGTACAAGCTTCACTCTCTGATGTCAAATTACAATAGCATAATTTCCTGATCAATCTTGTATAGAACATCCCAGTTACAATGCTCTCTAAATTGAATTCATACACACTGACCACACATCAAACTGTTCATCCAACTGTTCATCATCTTCAATTACAGAGTATATCCATGTCGTTCATGGTCTGTTGATATTCCTCACAGGAATGGCCGCAATAGTCCAATTGCTAGCGGTTCCCATTCTGCTTCTCTGATTGGTCGAAAACAAATCACGTAGGATAGACACTCGGTCAAGGCATTCAAATTGTGTCGCATGTCGATGAGACACTAGGCCATGTCTCCCCGATGCCACAATGCCCGACTGTCATTATCACCCAGAGTCATCACCATCGGTAAGACATCATATCAATATCCACTATAGAAGCATCGACCAGACCATCGCTATCGGCGAGAGATCATACTGTGTAGATCTATCAGAAAGACAAGTGCTATTAGCAAGAGTTCTCATCAAAAGCACCTGCCTGTCAATGAGAGAAACCTTATCGCTAAGAGGTCACATCGACGTTCAACTCATGTAGCTCTATCGGCAAGACCATTGCTATCGGCGAGAGGTCATACCGATGTTCATATGCATCGGTGAGAGGAACGCTATTGCCAAGAGGTCATATCAAAAGCACTAGCCTGTTGGCAAGACTACATCCATCGGCAAGAGTTCTTACTGAATGCAAACCTGTTAGCCAAGAGTCTCCCCGAAGACATCCTTGTGAATAACCGTCAGCGAGACATACACTGTTGGGATGAGTTATTCCGAATGTTCAAACCTCTCCCTGATGACTTCTATTGCCACAAGTCTCCCCGATAACCATTAGACACCAATCCGTCGGCAAGAGATCTACTCAGGCGGAACGAGTTGGAAACTTTCACAGCGATCGACATGTCTTGCCGATGAATCATGTCAGCAAGAAAGAAGCGAAGTCTCGGTGACCTGAGCACTTCAAATGATAAGAATGCTACTGCTAGTTGGTAAGACTTCCAGAGGGTCTCACCGAATTTTCTCTTTTAGGAGTTTCATGCCAGTAAGATTGAGGCACATTTTCCAACAATTTCCCACTTGACGAAGATATTACTGACACTTCCAGAGCAACAACATAACTACTGAAATTCATGGCCACTGAGGCCCATCGAACTGGCACACCACCTGAACTTGTATGTGCTCACTGGCTTTGTCAATGCATCTACAACATTCTCTAGAGTATCCACTTTTTCTAAAGAGACCTTTCCATCCTCCACCATATCTCGTACAAAATGATACTGCACATCTATATGTTTCGTCCTGGCATGGAAAGTAGGATTTTTTTCCAAACAAATAGCACTCTGACTATCACAGTAAATTGTTATTTGTCTTGCATCAAAACCAATGTTAGAACACAAACGTTTTAACCAAATTGCTTCTTTACAAGCATGTGTTGCTTCCATGTATTCTACCTCTATAGTGGACAAAGCGACCACAGCCTGCTACTTATCCAACTAACTGCACCACCATTCAACATGAAAATATATCCACTAGTGGATCTTCTACTATCAATGTCCCCTACCCAATCAGAATCCACATAGCCTCGAATGCTGAGAGTCCTCTGTAATTCAACCAAATTCCCAAGGTAACACAAAGCATATTCTAAAGTTCCCTTCAGCTATCTAAACACCCTTTTCACAGCATCCCAATGTGTCCTTCCAAGATATTCCATATAGCGACTAAGAACTCCCACTGCTTGGGCAATGTCTGGCCTTGTACATACCATTGCATACATTAAACTACCAACTGCACTAGCATAAGGAACTCTGGTCATGTCCTCTATCTTAGTAGCAGATTTTGGATGGTCTTCAACAGATAGCTTCGTTCCCTGTAAAAATGGAACAACTAGCTGCTTGCAATCATTTATACAAAATCTCTCTAGAACAGTATTAATATACTTACTCTGACTGAGCCAAAGTTTTCTACTCTTCATGTCCCTGGTTATTTCCATTCCTAGAATATACCTGGCTGCACCAAGATCTTTCATTTCAAACTTTGCAGACAACTGAGACTTAAGATCATGAATCATTAACTTACTATTTCCTATGAACAACATATCATCAACATAGAGAGAAATAATAAGAACACAATCATTTTTAGCTTTGTAGTACACACAATGATCATATTTTGATCTTACAAATCCCAATGAAAAAATAAAAGTGTCAAATTTCTAGTACCACATCCTAGGAGACTGTTTTAATCCTTACAAATATTTTTTCAACTTGAAAACGAGAATTTCTTTACCTTTCTCCACAAAGTGCTCAGGCTGGGACATATAAATCTCTTCTTCAAGATCACCATAAAGAAATGGTGTCTTCACATCCATCTGTTCAACCTCTAAGTCATACGCTACTGCAAGTGACAAAAGAAATCTGATAGATGTCAGCTTAGCCACAGGAGAAGAGATTTCTCCATAATCAATTCCCTCTACCTGGGAATAACCCTTCGCAACCAACCTTGCCTTATACTTTTCCACACTGCCATCCATACCTATTTTCTTTTTAAATACCCATTTGTAGCCAATAGCTTTTCTGCCTTCAGGCAAGGGAACCAAAATCCAAGTATCATTCTTTTCTAATGATGCCATTTCTTCATTCATGGCTTCCAACCAAGAGTTTGAATAAGACATTCTAAATGCCTCTTTCACAGTCCTAGGCTCATCAGTGCTAGAAATTAAAGCATAGGAACAAGTAGAATCTATCAAAGAAAACCCATACCTATCAGGTTGCTTTCTTTCACGTGTTGACCTCCTCACTTGCTAAGGCTGAGGTTGTTCTTCAAAAATCTCAGAACTACTTGAGCTCTCCTCAGTTTCAGGTACATTTTGAATTTTGAATTCCTCTTTATCTGGTGTTGGAGGAATTTCAACTACATCCTTTTTGTTTTCTGATTTTGTCTCTGACTATAGATCAAAGGTAGAAGGCTTCATCTCACGAAAGATAACACTTCTGCTGTATAGAACCTTCTCCATATCAGGATTCCAAAGCTTGTATCCTTTTATGCCAGCACTATAGCCAATAAAAATACATTTGACAGCCTTGTTTTCCAATTTAGATCTTTTCTCATTCGACACATGTGCATTGGCCTCACAACCAAAGACTCGAATGTGTCTCAGAGAGGGCTTCTTTCCAGACCATGCTTCCAAAGGTGTTTTCTCAACAAGAGCAGAATTAGAAGAATGATTTATCAATTAACATGCTGTTGCAACTGCCTCAGCCCAAAAATTCTCCTCCAAGCCAACATTGCTTAGCATACTTTGTGCTCTTTCCATCATTGTCCCGTTGAACCTTTCTGCAACTCCATTTTGCTGCAGAGTGTAAAGTGTAGTTTTATGTCTTTTAATCCCATGATCTTTACAGTATCTCTCAAAATCATCAGAACAAAACTCACCACCATTATTAGTCCTTAAACATTTTATTTTTCTTCCAGTCTGATTTTCTACAAGGTTTTTAAATTCCTTAAAATGACTGAACACTTCTGCTTTACTTTTCAAAAAATAAATAAATGCCATTCTTGAATAATCATCAATGAACGATACATAATATCTTGATTTAGACAGAGAAGGAACATTTACTGGACCAAAAACATCAGAATGAATGTAATCAAGTAAATCAGAAGATTTGTGAGGACTAGAGTAAAATGAAACACGATGTTGTTTACCATATATACAATGTTCACAAAACTCGAATTCGAGGTTACAATCATCAAGCCCTTCAACCAGGTTTTTATTTTTCAAGGTTTTTAAACCTTTTTCACCAATGTGGCCTAGCCTATGATGCCAGAGCATAGTCTTTTCTGCTAGAAGTTTAACTTCCATAGATTTTCCACTTTTTCTCCATGAGTAGCTTTCTGTGACTTTGCAGAGACACTATTGCATTGAACAACATGTGCATTCAGCTTATACAAGGTACCAATTCGAGCACCCCTTGCTAGCACCATTGAGCCTCTAGTAATCTTGCAGCCATTTCTAGAGAACATGACTTGCACTCCAATATCATTGAGCTTACTAATAGAAAGTATATTTTGAGCCAGACCTGGTATATGCATTACATCATTGATTCCCTTCACTTTTCCATCAGGGAATTGAATTCTGACTCTTCAACGACCAACTATTTCCAAAGATGAATCGCTTGCCAAGTACACCCTTCCACCATCGTATTTTTTATACTTCATGAACCAGTCTCTATGAGATGTCATGTGGAAAGATGCTCCAGAATCAATAAGCCATACATCATCTGATGCCTGTGTAACCAAGGATGCAATGAAGGCATCTACATCACTCTGAGAAGAATCATTGTCAGAAGAATACTTCTTCTTCTTCTTTTTCTCCTCTTTGTAATCCTTTTGGATATGACCAAGTTGCCCACAATTCTAGCACTTCACCTTGGAATTATTTCTAGGAGACTTTGATCTCCCCTCTGATTTGGATTTGGACTTCTTGTCCTTCTTCTTTCCTTTTTATTTCGATCCGCCTCTAATAGCAAGAACCTCCTTTGCCATCTCAGAAGTTCCTTCTCATCTCTTCTGATAACAAAGAAGCAACAACATCTTCCATCTTAAAAGTGGATGTTGTACTCCCAATAGCCATCACCAAGTGATCCTAATAATCAGGCAAAGAACATAATAATAACATACAACGATCTTCTTCATCAATCTTCATACCCACAGATGCCAACTGAGCAATCAACATGTTGAAAGCATTCAAGTGATCAACAACAGATGCTCCTTCCTGCATTTTCAAAGAGTACAACTTCTTCCTCAAGAACAACTTATTCACCAAGGACTTGCTCGGATAAATAGCTCCCAATATTTTCCACTAAGAAGATGTAGTCTTTTCTTCATGAACATTCAGAAGAACAAAGTCTGCTAAACAGAGCCTTATCAGCCCCTTTGATTTTCGATCTGCAAGGTCCCAATCCTCTTGCTTCATGCCTATAGGCTTCGTTCTAGACACAACAAGCCAAAGATAACGATCAACCAATAGATCTTCCATTTTGAGTTTCCACAAATAAAAATTACTGCCATTGAATTTCTCAATTTTAAGCTTTCTTGATGTGCTTTCCATCTTAATCTGTAATTCAAATTACTACACTTCTACAGGACTCCCACTGAACAAAATTGACACAAAAAACGCAACGTACCCACAAGGATAACACAACTGGCTAGGCTCTAATACCACTTGTAAGGAAAGCTTAGGTGCAGAACAAACCTCCTAATGTCAAAACCTTAGGGAAGAATGCAAAGGTGACTTTAAATTTTACAATTACAGTTCAATTTAGATACTCATGAAAGAAATAACAGAAACAGAGAAATGAACATACACAGATGAACACTAGATTTATGTGGGAAAACCCTTACGGGAGAAAAACCCACCACACCAAGAAAAACCCCTTTGTATTATAGTAAGAAAATTACATACAGAGTACAGGCTTCACTCTCTGATGTCAAATTACAGCAACATAATTTCCTGATCAATCTTGTACAAAACATCCTAGTTACAATGCTCTTTGAATTGAATTCATACACACTGACCACACATTGAACTATTCATCCAACTGTTCACTGAACTGTTCATCATCTTTGATTACAGAGTATATCCATGTCGTTCATGGTCTGTTGATCTTCCTCACAAGAATGACCGCAACAATCCAACTACTAGCAGATCCCATTCTGCTTCTCTGATTGGTCAAAAACAAACCATGTAGGATAGACACTCGGTCAAGGTGTTCAAACTGTGTCGCATGTCGGTGAGACACTAGGCTGTGTCTCCCCGATGCCACAATGCCCGACTGTCGTTATCGCCCAGAGTCATCACCATCGGTAAGACATCATATCGATATCCACTGCAGAAGCATCGACTAGACCATCGCTATCGGTGAGAGATCATACCGAACACAAATTCATCCTGTGTAGATCTATTGGTAAGACAAGTGCTATCGGCAAGAGTTCTCACCGAAAGCACCTGCTTGTCAGCGAGAGAAACCTTATCGCTAAGAGGTCACACTGACGTTCAACTCATGTAGCTCTATCGGCAAGACCATCACTATCGGTGAGAGGTCATATTGATGTTCATATGCATCAGTGAGAGGAATGCTATCGCCAAGAGGTCATATCGAAAACACCAGCCTATCGACAATACTACATCCATTGGCAAGAGTTCTTACTAAATGCAAACCTGTCAGCCAAGAGTCTCCCTGAAGACATCCTTGTGAATAACCGTCGGTGAGACATACACTGTCGGGATGAGTTATTACGAATGTTCAAACCTCTCCTCGATGACTTCTATCACCACAAGTCTCCTTGATAACCATTAGACACCAATTCGTTGGCAAGAGATTTGCTCGGGCGGAACGAGTTGGAAACTTTCATAGCGATTGACATGTCTTGCCGATGACTCCTGTCGGCAAGAAAGAAGCAAAGTCTCGACGACCTGAGTACTTCAAATGATAAGAATACTGTTGCTAGTCGGTAAGACTTCCAAAGGGTCTCACCAACTTTTCTCTTTCAGGAGTTTCATGCTAGTAAGATTGAGGCACATTTTCCAACACTTCCTTTATTGCTAAGGACATGGTCATTATCATACCTCTTCATAAGCTTTGTGCTTAGTTTCTTGATTTGGAGAATTTATCTTATGGGTATGAATAGGATTGTATTTAACTCATTTCTCTCATTGAATTTCAAGCTTATGGACCACCCTCTATAGTTTCCTACACAAGAGTGCTATGCTTGCAAAGATTGGTGGTTGCATTCATTTTGAAAATCTATGGGTATTTTAGGATGATTGACCTTCTTTGCTTTGCTACCCCATGTGGACTGTGCGTTTGTGTTTTATGAACTCTGCCTCCTTGAATGATCTTTGGTGAATATCTTTTGAGTCATTGGTGAATGTTGAAGCCCTTGCAAATTACTTGGATTGTCCTTTCATGATGCAATATGACATCAAGACTGTCCTTAAAACCATGTTGACTATCCTCCATCGTGTTTTTTCTTTCCTATTCTCATGTATTTCCTATCCATTGTTATGACTGCGCTCTTTTTTCTTTATACACAGGGTTTCCATTTCATTATTAATATACACTTGACTTCCAATTTTCATGCTTATAATATACGGATATACCATAGCTTTAGTTAGTGTAAACTCAAATCTCATTATGCTATCCATAACATAAAGTATTCCTTTGATTACTTATTTAGGGTTCTTAGGGTTAGAAAATTTCATACAACTGTTACCTCAACTCCGTCTACTATGACTTCATGATCTTTTACTCAGAGTTTCTTTCATCTTTGATAATTTCAACTTGAAATATTTCATCATTCACTTTGGTATGTCCTCAAAATTCCTTACAAACTCTCATTGTATTATCCTTCATGTCTTACGAACATAAGTCATTGTCATCTCTAGCTATATGTGTTATTAACCCTCAATCTACCATTTTTTCCTTTATTATGTCATGTTCCATGAGTTCACTTGTATGTGGGTTTTGAAGACACATGCCACTTTACCCTTCAATATCTCTACTCACTATACTCTTGATTCTTGATATTCATAAGACTGGCTTCTATATCTTCTAAAACTTTATCTTTTGTGATCACTATTTAAACCATATCTCTATTAGAATTTTCAAGCTTTCATTTTGTCCTTTGTAGGTATTTGTGTGAACAAGATAATATAGTTTATCATTGTCCATCAATATTGATGATAATAAGGTCTATTGGCAAGGATTTGACAAGGGTTTTTCACCTTTAGAACTTAAATCAACCCTTTCGTTCTTAAGATAATAGTAAAAACTTGCACCTCTTTTCATAGTATACCTTGCACACATGCTCAGGAAACCCTTTTCTATTCTTGCTATAAAACTCTAGTAGCAAGCTAGGTTTGTGTTGAACAATACAAATAATTCAGAGGGGGGTTGAATTAGTTATTATAAAATAATTTTCTTGACTTTAATTAATCCAGAGCAAACTTAAATCAATTAGATAATAATCTAATAGATATGAACATGAAAGCACATAACAACACCATGCACAATGAACACCAGAATTTACGTGGAAACCCAAGAATGGAAAAAACATGGAGAATGCTAATTCTCAATTATAGAACACCAGTTAAGGTGACACCGATTAAGGTGATTTTTACAAGGGCTCACTGCTTGGCTATTACAACCAAAGATAAAAAAAGGTTCACTGCCAAAGAGAAAGGCTCACTACCAACATAAAAGGGCTCACTGCTAGAAGAATGATGAAAGGGAATCCACTACTGAAATAATTATCACCAACAATGACACTGGATAAAATCTCACTATTTTCTACCTCTGGTCACATACTTTCACATACTTCATAATGTCTAGATTTTGATATTCACATTCATCACACTTGTTTTCATCGAATAGAATCAACTTTTACTTATACCATTCCATGCCTTCATAATCTCCTAAGTTGGTCAAACAAAATTCCATCCATGTTTCCATAAGTGATGGGGTCATTGTAATCCTCATCGTTTAATTTTCAATCCAAGGCGGTGTCCATGGCTATATGCAAGAGAGAAAGGAGAAAACTTGTTTGATAGTTTGTTCTACTTGCAGAAATAAATCCTATTTGCATGAAAGGAAATTTGCATGAAAGGGAATTTGCATGAAAGAAAATTTTCATGAAAGGGAACTAATTTAAGACAAAATTGCATGAATTAAAAATACTAAACTACTTCACAATTTCTAGAAATGAAAAGCTTTCTTGGATTCAAATTTAATCTAGAAATCTAGAATTACATTGCTGGAAAATGAAACTAGATCTATCCTATTTCCTAGGCTTAAAAAAACCTTTCTAATCCCCTCCTTTTGATCAAATGATTAAATTGTATTTATAGAATTCATATTCTATATCTTTCCAACAAATCCACTAAGAATGTGGATCCAAGATCCTATTTTTGAGGGGCCGTTTACAAAATTTTAAGAAAATTGAAGTTGCTGTCCTCCATCATGCCACTTTTGTTTCAGTCATTTTGTGACACTTTCTGCTCCTTCTCTGCTACAAATCATGACAAATTATTAAAAGGGTTTTTATATCTTCAAATATAGTTTCCATATCATTTTTAATTTTTTAATTTCGTTGAGAAACGAGGGAGATATCACTATTTTACTAAGACTGCATTTTTCACAATTTCTGGACGCTTGATTTTTAGGAAGTCTTCAAGTTTTGAACGTGAATGAAGCAATTATTATTCAATTCAATCGACCAAATCATTGATCTTTAGCATGAATAACATGCTATAATCATGCAACAACAATTGATTGATGTGGTAACTTGAGTTATCTTTGGTGGAAGAAGGAAACATGAAATTTAATAATTGTGAGAGATCTTTAAAACTCAACATGAAACAACTACTCATCCCATTAATTTAGGAATGATTGATGCTCCATGATTTTGCATGAATATAGGAATGTGCTAGAGTCTTCTCTATCTTCTCATTATTTCTTCAAAGTCTTCTAAAGCTTTCAGGAGTTAATTGCTCCAAATGTCAAGAGCTTTCTACTGCAAGTGTCTATGAAACTCCTTCTTACCATGAGTTATTTAATAACTCATTTATCTACATTATATCATATTAAACACTTCATGGAGAAATATTAGAGGCAATTTGGATCACATTTATTTAGTAAAAATAAATCAAACATTTACTTTATATTTTACTTTAAACAAGCTAAAGAACTTTCAATCATTACTTAAATCCATTTTAACATTAATACATTAAGAAGAAATAGATGATTTTCTTTGATAAAATATGAGACCATTTATGGTCTCATCATTTCTCCCACACCTAAAATGTTGCAGGTCCCTCTGTAACTCATAACGAGCCTTCAAATTTAATAAATTCATTTTTTTTAGTAGTTGCTTCGGGTAGCTCATGAGAGCTCTTGAGGGCTTCTGAAGTACCCCTGAAGGCTCGTGAAGGCTCTTGAAAGCTTCTGAAGGCTCCAGAACAGTTCCAAAATAGCTCTAGATAGGTTCAAATTGCTCTTTAAATCTTTAGAACTGCTTTTAGGTACTTTTTCTTCTTCTTTTTGAGTGGATTGAGTAAAATGAAAGAACTTTAAGTTGAATAAGCATAAAATAATGAAGTAAATACCTAATTTTATCTTAGTATTCCATGCAACCATCATGCATGAATTGTAGTTCACTTTCTCCATGCTGCATGCAAAGAATTTCTTCAACTTTTGAGAGCTGCAACTTGATCTTTTACATTGAATACCAACTTAGATTGCTTCATCATTATTTTTCTGCACTAACCAGTCATCCATAATGCCAAAATATCCACCACAAGTTTTTAGAGTAGCAAAT
The DNA here is from genome assembly GCA_007258455.2 of Sequoia sempervirens. Lineage (NCBI taxonomy): Eukaryota > Viridiplantae > Streptophyta > Pinopsida > Cupressales > Cupressaceae > Sequoia > Sequoia sempervirens. The sequence goes on along the minus strand of VDFB02000017.1, from coordinate 369,169,832 downwards.
TGCATAGAAAATTGCATGCTTACAGCCTAAGAGAAGAGGAAATATCATGTACAAAACACTTATTTGAAAAAATCAAATCTACTCTAACCTACTCTACTTAATGATGTAGAGAGGTTACACATAACCATTAATTGGTTCTGAAAAATATCTTCCCTTTCTCAAAGTATGTTTCCATGCATTCAATTTTTTGAGAGAAGAGAATGAAAAGAAGAGGACAAAAAATTTGAAATTCAATGCTTCACCTTCTTTTTTAGTGGAAACCTCCTTCATAATTTTTGATTTTAGAAAATACATGGGCTAATTGGAGAGATCTTGCAATCCTTCCTTCTGATCTGCTAAATGCATGACTGGAAACAACTCCTTGTTCTTCAAATCTCTGATTGGGAAGCCTTCCTTTAACTTCAAAAATTTGATTGGGAAGCCATTCTTGGACTTTGAAGGTCCCCAAATAAGTCTATTTTTTGCAATCTTTTGTAATGAAGATATGATCTCGTCATTGTATTTTTCACCTCTTGCAAGCAATAATCCATCAATTCTTTCCTTAAAGAAATATCCTTTGCTAGGATTTGTAGTGATGGTCCTCCAACTAAGGATATTTTGAAATAGATAGGGGGCTTTTTCTTTATAGCTGGTATTTTGGAGGGGTTTTGAGAGACAAATCTTTCTTGAGGAACTTCTAAATCTAAAAGGATGCCAAACTAATTTTCTCCCTTCCCTAATGAAACTTATCCTCGACAACGACGCCAAAAATGATGGGGTCATTGTAATCCTCATCATTTAATTTATCAATCCAAGGCGGTGTCCATGGCTGTATGCAAGAGAGAAAGTAGAAAACTTGCTTGATAGTCTATTCTACTTGCATAAATAAATCCTATTTGCACATGAAAGGAAATTTGCATGAAAGGGAACTAATTTAAGGCACACTTGCATGAATTAAAAATACTAAACTACTTCACAATTTCTGGAAATGAAAAGCTTTCTTGGATTCAAATTTAATCTAGAAATCTAGAATTACATTGCTGGAAAATGAAACTAGATCTATCCTATTTCCTTAGGCTGAAACAAGCCTTTCTAATCCCCTCATTTTGATCAAATGATTACATTGTATTTATAGAATTCATATTCTATATCTATCCAACAAATCCACTAAGAATGTGGATCCAAGATCCTATTTTTGAGGGGTCGTTTACAAAACTTTAAGAAAATTGAAGTTGATGTCCTCCATCACACCACTTCTGTTTCATTCATTTTGTGACATGTGCTGCTCCTTCCCATCTACAAATCATGCCAAATTCTCAAAATGGTTTTTATATCTTCAAATATAGTTTCCATATCATTTTGAATTTTTTAATTTCGTTGAGAAACAAGGGAGATATCGCTATTTTACTAAGACTGCATTTTTCACAATTTTTGGACGCTTGATTTTTAGGAAGTCTTCAAGTTTTGAACGTGAATGAAGGAATTATTCTGCAATTCAGTCGACCAAATCATTGATCTTTAGCATGAATAACATGCTATAATCATGCAACAACAATTGATTGATGTGGTAACTTGAGTTATCTTTGGTGGAAGAAGGAAGCATGAAATTTAATAACTGTGAGAGATCTTTAAAACTCAACATGAAACAACCACTCATCCCATTAATTTAGGAATGATTAATGCTCCATGATTTCACATGAATGTAGGAATGTGCTAGAGTCTTCTCTATCTTCTCATTATTTCTTCAAAGTCTCTAAAGCTTTCAGGAGTTAACTGCTTCAAATGTCAAGAGCTTTCTGCTGCAAGTGTTTATGAAGCTCCTTCTTACCATGAGTTATTTAATAACTCATTTATTTGCATTATATCATATTAAACACTTCATGGAGAAATATTAGAGGCAATTTAGATCACATTTAATTACTAAAAATAAATCAAACATTTACTTTAAACAAGCTAAAGAACTTTCAATCATTACTCAAATCTATTTTAACATTAATGCATTAAGAAGAAATAGATGATTTTCTTTGATAAAATATGAGACCATTTATGGTCTCATCAATAAGTTCCTAAGTCGACCAAACAAAATTTGAATTATGTCACCACAAAAAAATTCTTGTGGCGGAAAGGAATGAAACGTGGACCATACAAAACCTCCTCGCTCAAATAAACACACTGCATGTTTACCAAGATATCCAAAACCAAAGAATATGATATACACGTTATAATGCAAACAATGTTCCAGAGCATGTTAACCAATTTCCAGATTAGTCCAAACCCATAAGAGTGTGTCTCTTTGTGTTGCAATATGAATGGGACCAGAACAAACATGATCAAATATAGAACATCATAGCACATTCGAAGCACGCCAATTCAGATCACCAAAGCATCAAAATCAAACCTTAAACAATCAACCAAGTTATGTTGACATCAATGACAACCATTAATGACAACAATCAACAACATCACATTTCAACAATCTCCCCCTTTGTCATTGATGGCAACATTCATCAACAACAAACCAAACAACTCAATGTCAGAATCAACAACATCAAGGTCCTTCTTTTCTTCTCCCCCTTTGACATCAAGGAAAAAGGGAAAAAAGCCTCCCCTTGAAAAACTTACTCTTCTCCCCCTATGAGGAAGCCACTCTAATACCCTGGACCAATACACACCCTGGTGCAAATTATTGTAGACTAGGAGTGGGCATGACCCATAACTTCTTCCAAAGATACTCAAAAGTATCTTTGCTCAAAGGTTTTGTGGAAATGTCTGCAATCTACTCTTTTGTAGGTACATATTCAAGTCTTACCTCATTTTCCAATACCTACTCTCTCAAGAAGTGATATCTAATGGATATATGTTTCATTCTGGAGTGTTGTACCAGATTCTTGGAAATGTTTATTGCATTGGTATTATCACACATAATTGAGATTGGTTCATCAAATGATATGCCAATGTCCTTCAACGTTTGTTTCATCCATAGTACTTGAGTGCAACATGAGGGTGCTACAATGTATTCAGATTTAGCAATAGATAAAGATACAAAATATTGTTTCTTACTTAACCAAGCAACTAACTGGGAGCCAAGGAAATAAGCTCCACCACTTGTGCTCCCCCTGTTATCAACACACCCGACCCAATCAACATTAGTATAAGCTATTAAAGTGAAATATGAATCCTTTGGATACCATAACCCCATATCTTTTGTACCCTTCAAATATCTATTTAGATCCTTTTTACTGCAACATGTGATTCCTTGGGTTCTTGCTGAAATCTAGCTGCTAAACAAACAATATACATAATGTCTGGTCTAGTAGCAGTCAAATATAACAATCCTCCAATCATTGACCTGTATATACTTGCATCAGATTTAGGTGAATCATCTTCTTTTGTCAACTTGCATCCATTAACAATAGGTGTACAAACCGGTTTGGAGTTCTCCAATCCAAACTTCTTCAATAATTCTTTGGTATACTTGGACTAAGAGATGAAAATTCCTTTGCTGTTCTGATTTACTTGTAGTCCAAGGAAGAAATTTAACCACCTATCATAGAAATTTTAGATTCCTCCTGCATTTCATTTGTAAATTTTTTGCACATATCATCATTTCCTCCAAAGATTATGTCATCAACATAAACCACAACAATCAAAATTTGATCTAATTAAATTCTGTAGTATAAATTATTGTCAGTAGATCCCTTCTGAAATCCCCGTCCAATCAAATACTTGTATAATCTACCATACCAAGCTCTAGGTTCCTGCTTCAATCCATATAAATCTTTCTTCAACCTGCATACAACATCTGGGTCACTTCCAAACTTAAACCCATTTGATTTCTCAATGTAGAATTCTTCCTTCAGTTCTCCATTCAAGAATGCTGATTTTACATCCATTTGATAGACTTTGAAATCCTTAAAAGTTGTAAAAGCTAAGAACATTTGAATCACTTCCATTCAGGAAACAAGGGCATATGTCTCTTCGAAATCAATACCTTCGATTTGAGTGTAACCTTTGCAAACTAATCTTTCCTTGTTTCTCATTACTTTTCTATTTTCGTCCAACTTGTTCTAGAATACCCACTTTGTTCCAATTACTTTTTATCTACTAGTATGGGCACAAGTTCCCAAGTCTAATTTTTCTCTATCTAATCAAGCTCTTCTTTCATTTCCTTCACCCAATTTTGATCATTGCATGCTTCTTCCATAGTTTTTGGCTTAGATTATGAGAGTAGAAAAAATAATATTTGCTCTTGAGCTGTTGTGCTTCTTGTGATGATTCCCTTATTCTTATCTCCAATAATCTAGTTTTTTGAGTGATTTCTCTGTACATACCTTGGGGTTTTAGTTGTAGTTGCTGGAGGCTCCTTCGTCTCTTCTTCTTATTCTTTCTTATCCTTTTCTCCTTTGTCATCTAAGTCATCTAATTCATATTCAATATGCCTATCGGGATTTCTTTGAACATCTTCATCTACTTTCACATTTGAACTTTCAACTATCTTGTTCAGTCTCTTATTGTAACATCAGTACGCTTTGCTTCTTGTAAAGTAACCCAAAAATATGCCTTCATCGGCTCTACTGTTGAACTTTCCAAGATTTTTCTCATCTCTCTATATGTAACATTTGCTTCCAATTTTTTTGAAGTACTTTACTGTGGGAACTCTTCCATAGCATAGCTCATACGATGTATTTCCATATTTCCTCTAGAACAGTACTTTGTTAAGAGTGTATACTGCTGTGTGTATCGCTTCTCTCCAGTAGACCTGTGGTAAACCTACTTCCATGATCATTTTTCTAGCTCTTCTTGAACTGTCCAATTCATTCTTTCCACTAAACCATTCTATTGTGGTGTTCTAGGGGCAGATAGCTGTCTTTTGATGCCATTTTTTTCACAAAATTTGTTGAATTCATCAGAAGTAAACTCTCCTCCTCTATCAAATCTTAAGCACTTGATTCTCCTATTAACTTCATTCTCAACTCTTTCCTTGAAAATCTTGAATTTTTCTAAAGCCCCTAATTTTTCTCTTAAAAATGTAGCCCAAGTTAGTTTGGAATAATCATCTATTAAAAGCATGAAATATCTCTCACCTTGTAAGCTTCTTATTTTGGTTGGACCACATAGGTCAGTGTGTACTAGGTCTAACAATTTGGTGGATGATTCTTCTTTTCCTCAAAATGTTTCTCTGGTGTGTTTCCTTGACATCCTTTGCAGATATGCTATCTAGTTTGGTTAGTCTTGGCAATTCTCTAACTGCTCTTGTTGAACTTATCCTTACCAAATTATCGAAGTTGATGTGACACATCCTTCAGTGCTAGAGCCAACTGTCATTAGACTGAGATAATAAGCATCTCTTTGTAGCTCCTTCCATTTGATACATATTCCCACTTGTTCTTTTTCTAGCTACAATAACAGTTTCAGATCCCTTTCGGATCTCACAACCATCATCCTGAAACACCACATTATAGCCATTTTCGCACATCTATCCAACACTCAAAAGATTATGATATAAACCCTTCACATAGTAAACATTGTCAGTGTTGTGTTTTCCATCAAAGTAATATAACCAATTCCAACAATTTGTGTTGTTTTATCATCTCCAAATCTAACAAAACCTCCATCACATTTCTCAAGCTTCACAAACTTACTTTTATCATTGGTCATATGATTCGAACATCCACTATCAATCAACCATTCATCTCTATTTCTTTTAACATGTAATGCAGCTTCAGTGTTATCATTAGATTTCAGACAAATATTAGAGATATCAAATCTAGGTGTATCCTTTTCCACCAAAAACAAACAATCCTCATGATTTGATTCAACATCTGAAATACTGGCATTCTCATTAACATAATAGGCCTTCTTATTGATCTTTTTAAACTTTTGTCTTATTCCTTTTTTTCAGACACCTAGTTGCTAAATGACCAATCTTTCCACATCTAAAACATTTAAGAGGTAACATACCTTTGTACTTTCTCGTACCTTTCTTCAGTTTTCATGCGAAGTTTGCTTCCAACTCATTTGAACTTTCACTATTCAGATCTTCTTCTATTTTTATGGCTTTGAAGGCTGCTTCATATTTCTCCTTTTCTTTTCCAAATTTCCTCATCTCAAACGTGGTCAAGGTACCAAATAGTTTCTCTCTGGTGAATTTCTTCGAATCATAAAATTCCTTAATAGCTGAGATCTTGTCATTGTAGCTCTCCGGTAGGGTCATCAAATTCTTCTCCATAACATCTTCATCTGATAGAGTGCCCCCTTGATTTTTGACTTCATTTACTGCACTGTCAACTCTCTGAAATTAGCTTGCTATATCTTCACCTTCTTCCATCCTCAAGTTCTCATATATGTGCTTAGTTGTCAACTTATTTGATAATTTGACTCTATCATTTCCTTCATAGATTTCTTTTAAAAAAATTTCCCAGACTTCATAAGCGATGCTTAATGAAATAAATTTTGTTAACTCAGTCTTAGACAAAGCACTAAAGATTGCATACCTTGCTTTTTCATTTTCTTCATAGGTCATCCACAGTACTAGGACCACTTGCCGGTACAACATATTTTGTCTCAATAGCTTTCCAAGTCTTATAGCCAAGAGAAATCAGGTAACCTCTCATCTGCACTTTCCAAAAACTATAGTAAGATCCATAAAAAATAGGGATTGTCAGTTTGTGTGCCATCAGATGTACCTCAAGTGGTTAAGCTCTTCTTAGAGGAACCAAAGATTTGATGCCAATTGTTGAACAGTCTGGTTAACTGAGAGGGGGGATGAATTAGTTATTATAAAACAATTTTCTTGACTTTAATTAATCTAGAGAAAACTTAAATCAATTAGATAATAATCTAATAGATATGAACATGAAAGCACATAACAACACCATGCACAATGAACACCAAAATTTATGTGGAAACCCAAGAAGGGAAAAACCATGGAGAATGCTAATTCTCAATTATAGAACACCGATTAAGGTGATTTTTACAAGGGATCACTGCCAAAATGCTCACTGTAGGTAAGGCTCATTATCGGGCTATTACAACCAAAGATAAAAAAAGGCTCATTGCCAAAAGAGAAAGGCTCACTACCAACAGAAAAGGGCTCATTTCCAGAAGAATGATGAAAGGGAATCCATCGCTGAAATAACTGTCACCAATAATGACACCAGATAGAATCTCACTGTTTGCTTCCTCCGGTCATATACTTTCACATACTTCATAATGTCTGGATTTTTAGATTCACATTCATCACACTTGCTTTCATTGAACAAAATCAAATTTTACTTATACCATTCCATGCATTCATAATCTCCTAAGTCGACCAAACACAATTCCATTCCATGCTTCCATAAGCTCCTTAGTCAACCAAACACAATTTGAATTAGGTCACCACAAAAACATTCCCATGGTGGAAAGGAATGCTACATGGACCATATAGAACCTCCTCGCTCAAATCAACATGCTACATTTTTACCAAGATATCCGGAACCAAAGAATAGGATATACATGTTACAATGCAAACAATGTTCTAGACCACATTAAGTGATTTCCAGATCGGTCCAGACCCATAAGAGTGTATCTCTTTTTGTTACAAAATGAATGGGACTAGTACAAGCACAACCAAAGATAGAACATCACAACACAACATCCAGAGCACGGCAATTCGGATCACCAAAGCATCAAAATCGAACCTTAAACAATCAACCAAGTTATGTTGACATCAATGACAACCATTAATGACAACAATCAACAACATCACATTCCAACAATTTGTAATTCTATCTCTATCAAAACGGAGTTATCATTGCATTGTTTTATTCTCATTGTCTTCTACAACATTAGATCTACCCTTTGGTAAAAACTATGACTTGCCATAACTTGCTCTTTCTATCATTCTTTATATTATGTCATGAAACATTACCTTTTATTTTTGAAAACCTTGCTCCTTTGCTACTCAGAGACCTGCAACCCTGTCATGTCTATGCCTTGCTGAGCTTGACTGCTTTGCATGAGGCATCCCTAGAACTTGCTCATTTTGAACTTTTGGATGCTTGCATTGAATTTAATAACATATTCTCTTGCTTGCTCATTGTCATAGGTAAATATGTACTGCCACTTTAAGTAACCTATAGATGGAGTTGTCATAAAAATTCTTGATTTAGCTTGGTTACAAGGGTAAACCTCTACACGGAAGCACAAGATAAACTACAAGTTATTTTCATTTGGAACTCTCATAGATTCTTTTAATCTCTTGGTCTTGTCCATTTTTAACTTTCATGGTATGGGAATGTATTGCCTCTAAATGTCATTTATAGGTCTTTGAGGTTCCTTTTATGAAATGTATTATGGAAATATTTATGATTGTCTTGTAATATGTTTGGATATCAAACATGCCACTATGCATTAACAATGAGGATTGTCCTTTTTAAAACTTCGCTGTCCCTTTTTCACTACTTCTCATTGTCACTTTGACACTTATATGGTTGAAAATCATTTGTATTGATATTTTCTTTCATCCTTTGAAAGTGCTTTAAGGTTGTCCCTTTAAGGTTGTATTGATATTTTCTTTGCATTTGATGCCACTGTCATGCAATGAATGGAAAAATATGTCCTCTTCATTTTCATTAATGCTTGGAATGCCCTCTTCTTCACCATAGGTCTTGGATACTTCATGAATCTATCTTTGCATATGATGACCTGAATGTTTCCCACCTTGTGATCATAGTCATATCTAGGCATAGATCAATTTCATCCTTAATCTCATTTGAACCTGCACGATCATTCACCTCCATATCATCATTAAGCTTAAATTCCTTCTCTACATTGGGATGCATCCCTGTGGGCTCTAAATGTGCATAATCTTTTCTCATTGTTAACTCCTCAAGAATGTTGCTCACATCACATGATCTCTACCTTATTAACAGTTCTGATCTTAACCATTTGTGAATTGTATGTCGCCTCTTATCACATGGCCTTTTCAAATGACCATTGGCTTCATGAAGTTACATATTCCTATCTTCATTTGTTTACCATTATCTCTAGCCCTAAAAACCTCTTCCTTTCACTCTTTGTTTTAGGAAGTCTTTTGATTTTTTTGTAACCCTAAATCTCTTGAGACATGAAAGGGGTTTTTAGAAGAAAAATAGATGTGTTTAGCATGAAAAACCAGGTTCTTTTCATGATAGTTATGATGTAGCTTTGAGTTTAGGGTTACAAGTATGAGAGATTTAAACAATGAACCACAATCTTAAACTAAGCAAGAACTTTTATAAAGATTCAAAACATAAGGTTCCAATGTGCTCTTTGTAAAATGTAAAGAAATTTCATAAGCATCTCTCTAACAAAATAGAAATCCTCACACAAGCTATGGGAAACTTAAACGCATACCTGGTGCTTGACATAAAGAGAAATCATGCAAAGTCTTCAACCTCTCATCTTCTTTTCCTTATGGTGAACTGCACTTCTTTGAATCTCCATGCAACAACTTTCAAACTCCACCTATGGCAAAGAAAAAGAACTAAAGGCTTCCTCCATGTGAAGTTCATTGTAGATTTATCCTTTTCTCTATTATTCATGCCCAAAACAAAGAGATTTCTCCTTTCACTTTGGTTTACAACACGAGTTTTCTGCCTCCTCTTTTTGTTTTGGCGTGGAAACTTTAGATTGCTTTTACCTTTAGTGTGGGAAACCTCCTTTTTGCTTCTTTTCATGTGAACTCTTTGCTTTTATTTTGTTTTGCATGTCATTTTCCATGACTTTGGGTGTGAAAAATATTGATGCTTTTTGAAAAAGGTACTTTCATAAAACATTTACCAAGCTTTTAAAAATGAAAGAAAACATTAATGCTCTTTTGATTTGAATTTCAATTAAAACCAAAATATCATTTAAATGAGTTATTTAAATAATATTAATTACTTTAAATAAAAGTGGACTACAAACCAACTCTCTCTTCACAAAACTACACTTCTTCAAATTAATTAACTTTTCTTCTCTCAACTTCTCAAAAACTTTTCTAATATGCATCAAAAGTTCTTCTAGTGTCTTGCTGAAAATCAAAATATCATCTAATTAAACAATAAAAAAATAGCCCAAAATATCTTTTAATACCTCATTCATAAGCCACATGAATGTGCTCGGTACATTGGTTAGCCCAAAAGGCATGACTAACCACTTGTACAAGACCTCCTTGGTTTTGAAGGTCGTCTTCCATTCATCTCCTTCTCTAATCTTGATTTGGTGATATCTGCTCTTCAAATTTACCTTCGTGAAGTACTCAACTCCACTCAAACAATCCATAATGTCGTCCATCCTCGACAAGGGAAATCTATACTTTATAGTGATCTTGTTGATGACTCGAGATTTTGTACACATCCTCCATTCTCCATCCTTTTTCAATGCTAGTATTGCAGGTATCGTACATGGAATCAAAATATCTCGAATCAATCCCTTCCAGAACAACTCTTACAATTTTCTGTTTAACTCTTATTCTCTGTTGGAGTCATTCGATGGGCTACCTTATTTGGAAAACTGGCTCTAGGAATTAGGTCCATCTAATGTCTAATATTTCTCACTAGAGGAAAACCCTCAGGTACATTATTAGATACACTATCTTGAAACTCATCCAATAAATCTAAAACCTATATAGGTATCTCTTTACCATCTTCTCTATCAACTTTAAGAATCAAAGCATAACACATATGTTCATGCTTCATACCTTCTAAAATTTTTCTCCCATCAACTAAATAGATTATGGCATTATTGCATACCTTTTCCTCCACCTCTTTCAGGGGCTTCAACTTATGATGAACTCCATACTTTTTCAAGGAGTAGGTGTTGGCATATACATCATGTATTGCTTGGTGATCAAACTGCCACGGTCTCCCTAACAACATATGCCTAACATCCATAGGAAATAACACACAATACCTCTTCATGATAATTTCCAATCTCTAACTTTACCAGATATTTTTCATTGACCAAAGCTTATGGTCCTTTTGCATCCAAGCAATCCAATATGGATTCAGATGCCTTCTTCTCTTCAACTAAAAATTACTAACCATTTCTTCTAAACTAAGGTTATCAGTACTACCTCCATCAATAATAATATTATAAACTATACTTTCACACTTACGTCTTGTGCAAAACAAATTCTTTCTTTAAGTTGGTTCTTTCTCCTCATTCAACAAGGCTATTCTAGTAACACGGACCTCTTATTTTTCCGCATCTTAGGAATATGAAGAATCATCATCTTCATCTACATGTGCAACTTGTGCATTACCCTCAGGTCTTTTATTTATCCTTACTTGATGTTGAGGACACTCAAATGCTCTATGTTCTCCACATTGGAAGCAAGTTTCATAGAAGCCTCCTCTTCCCAATCCTTGTTAAGATCTTCCCCTTCCTCTTTGATCTCCGTTATTTTGATCATGAGGACAATAGGTGTTATATCCTTTTTGGTTTTGACTGTTACTAGGTCCTTCACTCTTCTTTTTATCTTCACTTTGGCCTCTATATGACCGTCCACTAGTCTTTCCACCACAACCCCCACCTCTTTGCTTTCTTTCAAAACTTATGTTCAGATTTTCTTCTACCTTCAAAGCAAATTGATATGCATCTTCAATGGTAGAAATTCTTACCAAAACTCAACTCTTCTTGAATACTCGACTTTAACCCATTTTTGTAACGAGTAAATTTCTCTTTGTTGGCCTTACAATGGCTTATTCTAATTAGGACTTGGTATAATTCTTCCATATACTCCTTGGCAGATTTTCTTGCTTGTTTCAACCCTTGTATCTTCTTCAAAAAATCTAGCTCATAGTCCATAGGAATGAATTGTATTTTTAATTTATACACCATTCAGTCCCATCTTGTTATTTTCTCTTTTCCTCTTCTATTTATTTCCAACTGAAATTATTTCCACCATATATTGACATGGACTTTCAACTTCATTTTTGTGAACTTGAACCTCATATTCTTCCATGTTATTGATTGAATTGATTAATTCTTTCAGATTGAGATTTCTGAAAAATATAGACACATCAATCTTTGGCCTCTTTCCAATCTTGGAAATGACCCTAAAAAATCTATCTTCTTCAAGATCTCTTGCCACTACTTGTTCTTCTTCGAACTATTCTCCTTCAGATTCTTCCCCACTTTCATCTCTTCCTCTAACATCAACTCCTTGACACAACTTCTCTTGCAATACTTGAAATTGTCTTTGGAGGGATCTAAAACCCTCTTCTATCACAACATTTCTCCCACCAACATCTATTCCACCATGGTTTCTCCTTGGAGGAGTTTTTCCCCTTTTCTCACAGACCTACCACCACAAGTCCTGGTGCAAACTGCCTCATGTTTGACGATATGCATACACACTCAAGAACTTCTACTCTAATACCATTTGATGAAGGGAAATCCCCTCACAAACCCAAACCCACAAAAATAACAAGGAAATGAATAGTCCAAAATGTAAGAAGGAAACACTAGCATTCTATTATCTTCATAAAAATGAAATTACAACATTACAAAAATTATAGACTACCACTATATGGGCTTTCAGATTACACAAATCTATAAATTGGAGCCACAATCTACTCTTCTCTCCCCCTGCTTTGTAACCCCCATTCACCTCCTTTATCTGGAATGCATAACTGCCTCAACATATTTTGGAAAGTTTAACTTCCTCAAGAAGATATTTCAAAATTTTATTAATTTTGGTAGTACAACTTTTTTGGATCATAACTTTTGATCTGACTGTTGGATTTTTAATTAAAATATATTGTTGTAAAGCTCTCAAGAAGATGCTTGGTCACAAAATGGTATCGAAAGGTACATTTTAGTTTTTAGCCAATTTTTAGGCCCATTCAGAGCGTCTAAGTGCTTCAAATTTGGCTTTGAATATTTTTAACAAGATTTTGGAAATTGAAAATATTAATATTCCACAAATGATAAATGATATTGAAGTAATTTCTTCACCATTGGCTTCATTTCACCATTTTGAGGTTTGTGTAAGATTTCGTGTCCAGACATGCATAAATAGCAACCCTTCCAAATTTATAGCCCTTATTGAAAAGAAACATTTTTTTTGGTGATGCAAGATTGCTCTTACACCTTGGCTTACACCTTGGATGCTTGTGCATAAAAACAAAGTAAATAAGAAATAATTTCGTAAAAAATAAGTAGACAAAAATAAAATCACCTAATATGTAAAACCTTTTTATAGGTGTAGCCTAGATATTAATGTTTGAAATCAAATTATATGAGAAGGTTATACATGGTTAAATTTGATGTGCCATTGCCATTTAATTTTTTGGTGACTAAGAAATATTAGTTTATAGTAATTTATTACAAAAATATTTTCATGAAAAAATTCTTCTTAGTAGTTTTATTTTCTTTATTTACACATTTTACATAATTTTTTTTATTAAAAATGCACATGCGACCATTCTTTTATGTATATTTTTGATGGAAAGCTCTTTCTCTCTCCTCCTCTCAGTCACACTCATTTTCACACACATTTTCTAATTCATTTCCAATAAAATTGAAAAGGCATTTTAAGTTCCAATAATTATGATCTAAAATATCATTTTGTTTTAAAATAGTTCTCTAATTTAAAAAATATTCCTTAAAAATTATTCGTCAATTTGATTAAAGATCTAAATTAAAAAATAGATTGCTGAAATTTCAATGAACAAAAACAAAAATAACCTCAATATGTTGAACTTTTTCATAGGTAACTAAATTACATGACTGAATTGGTCATTAACATCACCATTTTATTTTATTTGGTAACCTAGAAACCTTAGTTTGTAATAATTCACTATATCGTACATAAATTTTCATGCTTGTATGACATATATTGTTTTATTAGTTCTATTTTTCTTTATTTGCACATCTTACATAAAAACCTAGTTTGTTGAAAGTGTACGTGGGATCATTATTTTCTGTTTATGATTTTTTATGTAAGGCCGAGGCCCTTTTTTATTTTTTGTTATATTTTGGTGTTCAATATAGATGTTTAGAATAGTGATTAAGCACTAATAAATTCTTCCCTTTTTTTAGTTTGATGATTATGTTTATTTATATTCAATCAAAATTTTAGTTTGTAGTTTTTATTTACAATATACATTTTACGATGTGGTGGCAAGTTTTATTATTGTTTTTATTATTATCATTTATCTAATTTTCTTCAAGTAGACATCTTATAATTTATGTGTAAATTTGGTTAGCTCTTGTAACATATCCATCAAAGGTTTATTTTCTTATTTTTTGTTATTTCATTTTTATCTATTTTTATTAGGGCATAAATCGGATCTCTAATTGTATCTTTAGTGTTGTCTCTAATTTCATGGGTTTTAGGTTTTTATGTTTATGCATGGTTCTAGTAATTGACAATATCCATTTCTACATAAGGAGCATGATGCACTCTCACAAGTTCTTCAGGGAGCGCTTTACTTTGGTGCAAAATCTATACTATTTAACACACCAAAGAAGTTATTGAGATTCCAGATAGTGTAACTCTTTGGGAGTGCTAGTAATAGAATAATAGGTCAAGCAAATGAGTCATTACTATTTAAAATAAATTTATTTTTTTGATCATATTGGAGATGAAACTACTCTCTAGAATGTTTGAACAGTGATATCAGTCCAATTAAAGGTGCAGTGAATCTAAAGCATCAATTTAAAATAATATTTCATCTTCTAATGGCTACAATAAATTTTTTATAGCAAATAAGAAGATATGAACATACCATCTTTAATATTATTTAGTACACTACTATATCAAAGTAGTTATTTCAATGCGTTAAATTGGTACTTTTTATAAATTTGCAAAGAATGGTTCACAAGATGTTCTTATTTGAATAGTTGGTTAATGATGAGTTCCGAAATTGTCCTCTTTTCCTTGTTTAAAGTTTCACACTATTCATGATATTTTTGATGGTTTCAAATATATTACCCATACTTTCCTATTTATTTTAAGTATTAAAACATCAAGGATGATATATATTATATTACTAAATGATTGTGTGCATCTATGAATATCTATGAAATTTGATAGAGTTTTATGTTGATTATGGTTATTGATGATGAAAATATGCCTTTGAAATAAACTAACCCCTATAGTGAAGGATTTATCAAACAACAAAGGACTTGTGAAACACATCAAATGATACCTATCAACCCACAACAAAGGATTTGTTAACTTGCAACATAGGGGATGATCACTTACAACACATGCAGTCTTCCATAGCTGATGGGGTTAGTAGTAGAAGATTGTGGAAATTGTTTATTTATAGATCATTCTAATTTTACTAATATTGTCACTAGAATAAAGATAATTATGGAGGAAATAAGATATTTGTGATAACAACACATAATGGTTCATAAATAGTTATGTCATGTTGTGTACATTTCCAATTATATCTATCTTCTTTATGATGTAGTCTTAATGAGATTATGACACTCTCATCTCCACATGTTTAGTTTTCTATTGTTGTTTAGAATAAGACTAAGTCCTTTTCCTATGGTTTTGGGGGAGTTGATGCTTTTTTACAAGTTGTTTTGAGTCCAATAATAGTTAAACTCTCAAGACCTTGTATATATGTTAGATCCTGTGAGAAGTCAAAGATTTAGAAAAGTGTTAGTAGGTTTTGGTTATAAGCACTTTTTGTCAGTCAATACTCTATTCTATTTTTTTTATTTGTTTGAATTTCAAAAAATATAGATTCAATCAATTATATAAAATTTTGAGAACTACGATTTGATAGGGATACTATGGGATTGCAACTACTCAAGCAAGGGCCACTTGAGATAACTACAATACTCCATGTAGTTTAGATTATTACTAACAGTAGAATAAATTGTTGTTGTATTTCTTGAATTAAAGTTAAATTGAATTGTTAAGTAGTAATTAATTGCTATCAACAATTGTTTCAAGTTATTACAACACAACTCAGTCATTAATCATTGTCCTTACAAGAGCATTTACTCGTATCAATTGTTATGCAGTTAAGTTTTCTTATAGATAAAGTTGTTTTTAATTAAGTTAGTTTATAGATGAATTTGATTTTGTTTAACTCTTCTATACACAATTAGGATAACTTAGAATTCTTAACTGCACATATAGTACTGTTATCAAATTTTCACTTACAACTCAATTTGACAGAGTTGATTTGTTCAAGGATTCATTTTTTAAGGTGAAAATTTAAAATTAACCTTTGTAGATGTTTAACCATTACAAGTGTCGAGTTATTGTGAAGTTTAAGATGCAATGTATTTGAGTTGTCTGATTCAATTATAACATTAAGAATTGCATATGGGTGGCTTTAGAATAGTGGTTTACAATTTATAAGAGGAAGGAAATTTTGCTTTTTTTTTTTCACCATATTCAATGGGTTCGGTCGAACCCAATGGTTCAACCGAACCTCACAAGGGGTTCGGCCGAACACATGGGTTCGGTCGAACCCATGGTTCGACTGAACCACTAAAACCTAAATTAAAAAATCATATTTAAATAGGTTCGGTCGAACATGGGTTCGACCGAACCCCTTAAATATGACAAAAACCAAAAATTCTTTCATTTTCAACTGTCACTTTTACTTTCAACTTTACCAGTCACTTTCCTTGGTGCGTGCGGCGAACCGAGAACATGACGGCGACCAAACAGAGGTTTTTCTTTCTGGCGAAAGCAAATTTAAGTTCATCTCTCCAAAGTTCATCATTCCAGTTTGCATATCGAGCACTAGGTATTTAAAATTCAATTTTTTTAGAGTTCAAAATGCATCTATTTGTTTAATTTCGAAACCCTAAATGCAATTTTTTTCAAATTTGTTGAATTCAAATTGCATTTGTTTGAAAGTTTTTAAAGCGTTTTCAACATATAGTATTTTGCTTCCCCATTTTGCATACATTTTTGTCTTGTGTAAATGAAATATGCCTTCCCATTTCAAAAATCAAAACTATGGATAAATATATTTAATTTAGTTACAAGGAAAATGCATAAATTATAAATTTATAATATAATTATGTACATGGGAAAATCCTCTTGGAAGAAAAATCTCACAACCAAAAACATGAACCAATTATATTATTTGATAATAATATCATTTACAATAAAATATTCATGTGCATACCCTTATAGTAGTATCATTTAAACATGTGAATATGGAGTAATTTCTAGTAGCATGATGATACCTACAAAATCATTATGCTTTCTCCATCTTCAAGCACCCATAAATAGAAAAAATTTAAACCATAAAGAAAGTGTGGTTTAACCAAAGCCATGAGCCAAAATAATGACCTAAAAATGGCACCAAATTTGGCACAAATTTCAACATCATATTCCTTGACTTGGTTTATAGGATGTATTTAGCAAATGCTTTACATCTTGTCAAAAAAATTCAAATGCTCCTCCTCATAACCGACACTCCATTTTTGACATATTCAAACCCATTATTTAAGATGATCTTGATGATTTTCATAATTCTAATCAATATTCTAGTGTAACCCCCATTTTTTATTCTCTTATGTGTCATATAACATTTCATAAGTAATTCCCATCTTACAATTTCATACAATGCTCTTACAACTTTTTAAATATATAAAAAGGACAACCCTAGTTCAATTAGGATTATTTAATTATTATCACCTACATCCATTCATTACATGTTATTAGTTTTTAGTTGCACACATTATTAGGAAATATGCATTGTCTAAGAAATTGGGGTATATTGCATGTTTGAGAGTGTTTTCCTTGATCTTTTATCTAGTTAAATTAATATCCTTTAAAATCTTGTTTTATGGAGTTTTCATCTTAACTCTAATATGACTAGCAAATAAAATGACGATTGAATCATTTTTTCATATAATAGCTAATGACAACCATATAAAGAGCCACATTAAAGAAGATGAAAAATAATGATCACTTGAGACTATGATTTAGATACATATGTTGGTAAACAAGATATTTTCCTAAATTGATAATTACGTATTGATGCACCTCTCCACCCTAAATATCCTCACTCATTGGCTAGTAATTTATATAATGTATTAGGTGGCTATCCTTAGGGAATTAATACTATTCATAATATTACCACTCTAATGCATTTTAATAATGTTGTACCCTCTATGCATGCATCTACCCTTCATCCTCTTATAATGATTCCTCCTATCATACTATAGTTACCACTTCCATGGGATCCACCACCCATGTACTACCCCTTTCTCTCCACTAGTATTTTCTTATCTCCATCCTTTTATATATGTTCACACCATTGTTACTACTAACTATCCTATACAAATATACATTCTTCATACCATTCCTCCTTATCCTATGAAAATCTAACCTTATAGTGTAACTTCTCCTTCCATTACCATGTCATTACCTTTCTAGACCTTCCCCTCTTTATACATTCTCCTTTTTATCCTACACTATTCTTACCACTAATATATCCCTATACCTTGGATATACTATTGAAGAAATTTAACTGACTTTCAATATCGCAAAAATTAGACCCATATTTTTAAACGTAAAATGTGTATAATAAAGCACAATCCATGCTTCCTAATTCAACTTCACTAATATCTATCGAATGAACTTAGGTTCATTACAATAAGATAATCATATAGCCATAATTAGTTGTCAAGATAATGGTAAAGTTTTCAATAGCCATATTTATCCTTCCACATGCCACCATTAGACATACACATAAGATTCATTAGGAAAAGTGGATGTGTGGATATGTGGATATGTGTCAAAAAAATGCTTTGATAAGATGTGTGTAAGGAAAAAATGGAGTTCAAGTGTTTGATTTATGTCTATATAATAGGTCATAAACTCTAGGGGAATTATTACCACTTTGCACAATATTGCACCATATATATATATATATATATTCAAAATGAGGCAAAAAATACAATAGGAATAATATGGATATGCAAATTTTATCATTACATTTTTTTCCACTTTAAGATGCATGTGAAGATTTTAAAATAATCGTGCATCTCAATTTATGTGGTATTCACAAACATGTATGGAAAGTAAATATTTAGACATCAAAAAACATGAAAAAGTGGTTTGTTGTCTTGTGCACAACACATCCTTTTTCTTTTGAGAAAATTATCTATCACTTTGTAAAATCCTTGCTATGTTGAGATTATTTAATTTTTTCCCTCCATATTTGTAGTCCTTTTTATTTCTAGAAATATAATTTATGACATTTTTTCTTAATAAACAACATATGAATAAATTTTACATGGTTGTAAATTTTACACATGGTTGTATGCAATCTCATATATATAGTACGTATGGTTGTGATTACAATGTTTATATTGTGTTTAGATTTGGTTTTATATTATCCTTCCAAAAAAAAGTTTGATGTTTATAATATTTTGATTTACCTTTGGATTTTGTAGACACTAAATCTCACATACACTTCATATCCATACCATGGTCCCCACCCGAACACCTAACATCCACTTATTAACAAAATTCATGATACCTTAATTCCTACACTTTATCAAAATCAAATTAATTTTTCTTTTCAGACCTAAAACGATCAAGGCCTAAACTAATTAAAATATTTATTGTAAAAATTTCCATAGTAAAGTACAAAATAGAGAAGGGCATGTCAACCCACAAATCATGAAGGTGTAGGGACAAAACCAAGAGACCCATCAAATAGGATTGTAGCAATCATATATAGACAAAATTGATTAAGAAAACCTACCATAAATGAAAAAAAACCTAAAAAGAAGACATATATTACATATTTTTTGAGTGCCCATATATTACATATATATAGCAAAAACTAGCAGAGGGTGAGGGACATGAGTGAGGAGAAACAACATTTCCTTATGTGCCTCCATTGTTTCTCCATACAATAGAGCACCCAATTCTATTTTATGTCCATTGATTGTATTTTCCACTAAAGATTCATCCCATTCTTGCAAGGTTCATTTCAAAGAAATTCAAACACAAAGGAAACTAGAGTTTTCCTTTAAAACTTTGTGTCTAAGCAAACACCCAACAAAATATTTTTCATTATGTAAGTCATCATCCTGAATGGCATTGTTTAGGGAATGGTCCAAAAAGAACTTATAAAACATAATCCACTACAAACTAAGCAACTAAACCATAATTTTGAAGAAGATCCATAGCATTAAACAAAAATAAAGACACTACCTAAGAGAGAGACATTAACTAGAGAGTTTCATATAGAATTTGGTCACCTACGGTCACCCAAATTACTAACTCCACACGCCAGCAATCAATCTTGAAAATTTTCTTCAGCATTTTGAAAAAAAAGTCCCAAACTCTAAATGTACTCCCTTTTTGGGATGGGATGAATGCTCTCCTATTGATCAAATCAGCCTCCATTGTTACTCGAGTAGAATAAATTAACCAAATATTTAAATGAATCATTCTCTCACAAATATTGAAATAAATTAAAATAAATCCAAGTAAATCTATTATTCCTAGATAATTCAATGAAAATTATGATAAATTAGTTTATATATCAATCAAATTATTTAACATATTTAATCAAATTAGATAAAAATTGAAAATAATTCAATCAATTCATTGATCAAAATAATTAAGAAATTTCATTAAATAAATAAATTAGTTAATTAGGTAATAATAGTAGCCACATTTTAATTGGGTTTTAAACTCATGATACATGATCAAATCCTAGCAATTTATCCATCATATAAAAAATCTATAAATTGAGATCAAATCCATCATTTTATCGTCTCAATTTTGAGCAAGTATATTTTATCTAGTTGGGCAATAAATGTTTTATCATTTGCAAGATATATCCATTTGTCAATATGTATTTCATTATAATTTTAGTTCATTTTTTGTGTAATTCATCTTTTCACTCTATTAGAGGTGATTTTTTAATTCAATTTGAAGTCTACATTTATTTTCCTCAATGTCTCATTTATTTAAATTCAATGCTTACAAATTGACATGCTTGGTGGGATGCAAACCCACAAATGCTCAGTTACATTTTATATTTTATACTATTAAAGTATTTGATTTATGCTTTATTTGTTATTTAATCTATGTTGATCACATTTTTCTATATCTATCATCTTCGCCTATCCTTCTCTATGGATATGTTCCACTCATATCTACCACCCTAAGGTGATCCATGTATCAATCCTTGTCAAGGTCACTCCTCCTCTCTACCTATATCCTTTCTCAATGAGCTAGATCTATCACTGCTACTCCCCAAAACACCTACATTTAAATATTAAAAAAATGTTTAATAAATCATACAACATTGATTAAAACTAACTAAACAATGAAAGCATTTAATATTATTAACACCTTATGAATTATATTGAATGTCACTAGCTTGAAATTTATAGCCATCGATGTCAATCACTTATTCATACTATAGCTTTGTTCTCCAAAACACCTACATTTATATAAAAGTGATTTTTTAAGAAAAATATTATTTAACCTACTTTTAACTCAACAATAATGGATGTATTTATATCATAAACTCTTCGTACTCATTACAAAATCATGGCCTAGGTAGATTATAAAAAATGTTGTTTCCAACCTCATATGTAAATCTAAAGTTAGAGTGTCAAAATTGTTGAATTTCATCCTATGTGCTATTAATTAGCTTCTTATCGACTCATGGAAGCCTACTACTAAAAGCCCAAGTATGATTTTCAATAGGAGTTTCTAATCATGATCTTATTGATAGTACTTTTGATAATGTTTTACGATTTAGTTTTAATTCAAGATAAGTTTACCTTAATAATTGAGCCTTTTTAATTATTTAATTTGTTACTAATGATGTTATTAGTCTATGAGCAACTCTTTTATCTTTTTCCTTACTATTATTTACAATAGAATTTAATGCATTAAAAAAAACTTTAACATCAATTTCAAACTATTTTGGGGTTCTTGAATGTTTTTAAATTTTAACAAACTCATTACAAAAAGATGGATTTTGAATTTCTTTTTCTTCTTCACATTTAGGTTTGAGCTCTTCTTATGTAATTTGGAGACACATTGAGTTTCATTGGTTCATGTGAGATGTTTATAACAAGTATGCAATGAAGTCAAACTTTATTAGATTTGATTGAAATAATATGAGATATTTATTTTGCTTTCCAATCTATTTTTTTTGATGTTCTTGGCTATATAATTGAAGTTCATTTATGTTAACAACTATTAGATTAAATATTTTTATCCCCAATTATTTTCAAATGATTTTATACTTTAATCTTTGTATTCTTATTCTTTCTTTCATCGTTTCATTTTAAAAATTTGAACCATTTAAGGATCTTTATGTTATAGATTATAGTTGTCTTCCAATTCTTTTAAATTATTGTGGTATAGAAATGTTATTGATGAGTAGATGGTGTGCAAGTTCTATTT
>VDFB02000017.1:369115512-369147360 GCA_007258455.2 Sequoia sempervirens | reverse complement strand
CCAAATGTGAAGATTTTGTTAAAAAAAAAAATATCAGTGTCCAATTTGGCCAAAAATTGTAAACCACTATTGTGGGATCACCCATATATGAAAAGAGATGCTTTCATTTTGTATTCAGTTACAATGTTCAAACATTGTTTTGCATAAAAGGAAAAGATACAGAATTGAACAAGTGATTTACAAATGCTAAATTTATATTCATTAAGTAATGGAAACCAAGTGTCCCACACAAGTCGTGGGATTAGCTTTGACAATGCATCAAAGGAAACATTCTACACTACTGAAGATGGAAAAGAGGAAAGAAGACACATGAGAAGGAACAAGGTCATCATTGCCTGAAAGTCTTCGGTTGATCCTGGAATGGTGCACCATATTTGTCCTGAGCTCCTGTTTGACCTGAAAGAGATATTGAAAATATGTTAGAGCTTTGATCATGAACATTCCTATATGAATTATCAACAATAATGTATAATGCAACCAATGATACATTGAAACAACTGAAAGTGCAAGAAACAAGAAGTGTGATAGAGGCCAAGGAGGAGGCATCATGATAACATATTGTCTTTATCTAACATTGTTTGCTTCCTATGCAAGTAGAGGAAAAATCATGCTGCTGATCTAGATGGAAAATTCAAAGCATGCGGAGTAAAATGGGCTCCCACAAGGGTTGAGACCCGACATGCTATCCCTCATGCATTCAAAGAGGGATTGAAGAAAAACAGATCTAGAATGCTCAAGAAAAGACATCAGTATACCAAATGCATCATAAATGCAATGTGGACTCAAAAGTTGACCATCCAGGATAATCAACTCTTGAAGTGCAATGAATTGAAAATCATGAGTGGTCAACTGTCCAAGTACAAATTCACGAATGTAATAATGAAAAGGAATACATAATGTCTTGTTTATAAATAGTCCATTACAAATGAACCAAATTGAAGAGATCCAAGAACATCATAATCAGGGTTTCATATTTCAAAATATTCCATGCAAATGTTGCATTCACACTATCATGCTATTGTTGGAAGAAACAAAGGTGACATTGTTGGCCATGGATTCAAGAACACCAAAATTTGAATGTGTGCAAGGTGAAACAACATTGTTTTAGGTAAAGAATCTGCAACATGTGAGCTTGTTTTAGTGTTTGATGTCACTATTATGAGATAAATCTGATTGCATGGTTCAATATTCATTTGAAACACAAAATGAAGCACATGATAATGAGAAAGAAATGTAATGTGCATATTTTGAAACATTCAAATGCATTTGAATTTTGAAAAATGTCTGAAAAGGAAACCCTGAAAACATCAAATTTGCTACAAAATGTCTCCATAATGTCAAGTGTGCTCATGATCAATTTAGGACAGCATCATCAATGAGTGAGTTGCAAAAGAGATGTGTATTGTTTTAGCCTTTCAAATAAGCTGAAGCAAAAAAAAAGATGTCTCTTTGAAAATGTGAAATTGAAATGTATTTTGAGATTTTCCAGTGTATTTGATAAATGCAATCAAGTAAGTGCAAAGTAATGTAGCAATGGCATCCAAGTGCAATTGAAAGTGCATGAAATATGTTTGGAGACAAGTAAGTAAGCTTATATAATGCTTTTCAATTCAAAAGGTCTCAAAGAAAATGGGACAATGATGATATTTTGTCATGGCATAAGGTGCATCTATGGGAACAGAGAAAACAAGATTGCATAATGAAGTGGATCTACATTTTAAATTTGAGCTATGGTAGTGGCAGGGGAAAGAGATGAAGCCCTTGTGTTTCTCAAAACTTGTATTCAAGTTACAAGAGGCCAACTCATAAAGACATGTTTCCAAAATGAAAATACAATGGTGCTAAGTTTGGTTTAAAGCAAACCCCATTGTTCTGTTTCTCATGATAACATTCCTAGAACATGGAAATGGAATAAAGTTTGCAGTTAAATGAAGCTACAATAGAAGAAGTATACAAAATAAAAAGTTCTTATGATATAGTGGTGCCATGACAAGGCTAAATTTTAGAATGTAGAAAGAAATAAATGATTCAAGCCCATTCAAAATGATGAAAATCCAAATGTATGCCCACGGCCTGGAGAGGCCTAGTCTCTGTTTTAATGGGTCATAAACCCATTCGAGGTTTCAAAATGCAGATTTAAGTCCAAAGGGAGAGGATAAGGGTTCAAACCCTTCATCTACAATTTCAAAACTATGGAGTTCTTATTCTCATACTCGTGGCCTAGGAGGAAAAAATTCTCACCATAAGCCACACAACCCATTTAGGATTGTATGCACGAAATACAAATACAAAGCAATGAACAAAGGTTCGAACTTTAATATAAGGGAGCCTCCAAGAATGGTGGAATAAAGAACTACAGGCCCACGACCATGGTGGGTTCTGAAAACCCACAAGGTAAAGAATATTCACTTAAAAATTGTTTGCATTTGAAAATGTCATTTCAACTACATGGGTCAAGCCCAAAAGGGTCTACTCTATAGAAACAAAGGAGAATACACATAAAGAAGCTCGATAGAGCTTTATTTTAAGGGAGAAGTAACTGTAAGGAGAAGAAAATGAAGCTCACCTTTCACACATATGTGGAAGAACCCAATGGAGATTGCGGCCAAACACCCACAAGAACACTCCAAACATTCTCTCCAATGTTGGCCATTAGAATGGTGGGATGTCAACACAAACAAAGCACACAAAGAGGCATCAAAAACTACAAAAACTGCGGCCAATGGCCATTTTTTTTGCATCAAATGAGCCAACAGATGAAACAAAATATAGTCAGAGATTACCATCATGGAGAAGGCCAAGTACATTCAAGATTCAAAGGAGGTGAAGCTCAGTGGTGACCGAGGAAATCAAACCCTGAGTCTTCCATGATGGCGCGGGTGGAGCCATGTTTTTCACCAAAGGAAAATGATGCAAATGATCATCTGATTCAACATTTCAAAGTTTTTTGTGTTTATGGTTTTCACCCTACAATCGGCCCATGTGATTTTTATCACATGTTTTCTTTTTATCAAATGATTTGTCACCAATTTTCATGTGCCTAGGCTGAAATTAAGCCTATGGCTTATATTTTTCCTTTGATTTTTCTTAGAAAATCAAACATATATGCTCATGGCCCCTTCTAGGGTAGACCTCTTTCTTTCCTTAGAAAATTTCATGCCAAGTTTCCTTTGAAATTCAAGCGATGAATTTAGGTCATCAAACAATTTTTCCCAAGTAGATAATGGCAATATTTTTATGATTTTTTATATATAAAAATCAATCATGTAAAGGAGTATTAAATGTAATATGTTGATTTTTGCAAAATTGGATGAAAAAATCAATATAACTTAACATCAAAAGAGGCAAATAAAGAGATTTTTGAGGAAAAATTAGAAAAATCAGATGTAACAACCAAGCCTTCTATTTTGTAATTTTGAAAACTTTAAGTTGTAAAACACTAGCTAAGTAGCATGTTTCTATAAATTTCTTAATTTAGTTGTTATTTTGGGCAGTTCGATGATGCACTTTAGTTCATATTAGGACTTTCTATTCTTGGACTCAGTCTTGGGAAGATTTTGAAAAAGGATGCCAAACTAAAGTTTCTAGTTTTAGTTTCTAGCAGTTAGTGCCTGATTTTGAGGCCTTTTTGGATCAACCCTTGGATGATAGAAAGTCTCTAGCTTTTTGATGCCATTTGGAGTTATTTTGATGACTATTTTTTATGCTTTTTGAAGGAGATCAAAAATGCAATTGAGTTGATTTTTGGGAGAAGCAGTGAACCTGATTTTTCTATTTTGGAATTGCAGGAGCACCTCTTGTCTATAAATCTGAGGAATTTGAATTTCTCAGGAGTTTAAAATCATTTAGTTTCTTGCTTTCTTAGTGATTTTGAGAGCTTTATAAACTAGATTTTGGATCAGATTTTTGATGCCTTATTCCTCCATTTGCAACAAAACAACAGATTTCTCCTTCTCTCCCTTTTGTCATAATCTCACAGTGATTGTGACTTTGTTGTGATTCAAATTGTCGAATCCTTCTTTGTCTTGTTATTGTGGGTGATTATAAAATGTTGCAATAGGTTTAGGTTGCACATTATATTCTATCTCAAGAGTCTTTGTGCAAAATATTGATGAATTGAAGGCATTGTGGTGAGTTGTGAGAGTTTAGTGTTGTCAAAGAAGTGTTGTGAACTAAGTTTAATCTAGATCTTTTTTTATCTAATCATCTTAAGTTGTAGGTGTTTTATTTTTAGTTTTTCCCTACCCCTTTTCCATTGAAATTGCATAGGTTAGGTGGTTAGTTGAAAGGGGAACCAACCTTCTCTGGAGATTCACTCTCACCAATTGGTTTACCCACAAACTAGAGAGTGTTTCCATGTTGTGATAGGATAGACAAGTCCTACTTGCCTAAAGGGTGCAATCCTTATCGCCAATAGTTTTTGGCACGCTCGGTGGGACTCCAAGAGTCTTATTTTTAGAGTTTTTCATGTTTAAAAGTTGTTGTCTAGTATATGCAGCAATGTTTTTTTCCCAAAAGAAGTCTTGAAATATATACTTGGTGACTCCTAACTCTGGTTTAATTTTAGATTTATTGTTGAAAGCTTATGAAAAAAATTGAAACTAGATCAAGCTTGATACCTTTTGAGTATTTAAAACTCTCTCCACCAAGAAGGAGACATATAACTCCAAGGAGAACATTTGATCTAGCAAGAAGAGCTAAATCTACTCCTCCTGAACACAACTGAATAGTTTCTATGAGAAGAAGCACCATTCTAGTATCCCAAGAACCTACACTGGCAAGGCATTTTTCCTTTGCACCATTCAGTGGAGGTAGTCCATTGCTACTGGTGAGACATGATGATATTCTAGTGGATTCCTTGAAAGGGCTACCATATTTTACGGGTGAGGATCAAAATACCCCTATAGAGCACATCTAGGATGTGTCCACACTTTTCTCAGTGCAAAACATTACGAAGGAGAATGTGGCCCTGAGGTTGCTGACTGCTTCACTTAAAGGCAAAGCTCTACAATGGTTCAGAGGGATTCAAACCAACTCGATTGCCACCTGGGACTAGCTTGGTGATGGTCTTCACAAATAGTTCATAGATAAGTATGATCATCTCTCACTTTTAGAGCAACTAAGCACTATCAAGCATGCTCCACACGAGCATATTTCTGACTTCAACTACCACTTCTAGAGGACCTAGGATAGAATCCTATAGATTTTAAAACCTTCTCTGAGCATGCATTTCTGTTTTATCTAAAAGCTTTAAATTCTAAAATTTTAGTCATGATTCAGTCAATGGGGGGTTATACTTTGCCTAATTCATATGAAATTTCCATAAGAGCTAAAAAATGTCTGATACAAGAGGGTAAGATTGCTCCTAGGCCACCCATGCCTATATTCCCTGAGGTCTAATCACTTATAAATCTGCCCCCCATAGCCTATATTCCTGCTGTCCCAACAATAGGTTATCAAGCCTCTACCCAAGAAAATGTGATTTTGGAGCAAAATAGGGAGATTCAGGAGATAAAGAACATGTTGCAATCCCTAGGGAAAACATTTAGCAATGAGTTTGTAAGCCTTAAAAGGTAGGTTGGACAAGAACAAAGGCCTAACCCAACCCCTTTTCAGCCAAATCAACATAGTAGGGGTCCTTATCAAAATGATTATTAAAAAATAAATCCTAACCCCAGGCCTTTTAGACCTTATGAACCTAACATCCTAGGCCCATCAAGAGAGTTAGTGCATCAAAACAACTTGGACCATGAACAAGAGTGGTGTTACCCTTGTGATCAACCTCATACCCAGGCTATTTGAATGAACATAATGGAAAATCAAGCTCTTGTTGTACAAAAGAGTTATGCTAGCCAAGAGAACTTATCAAATGGGAGTGTAGATCAACATAATTTTGAAATTGCTTTGATGAACTGGTAGACCACTAATTTTTGTGGAGTCAATCATTACCAATTTCTGAACCATCAAGGTTCATCTATTGCAGTAAACATAAGAGAAAAAAGGCTAGCAATGGATGTTGATCAACAAGTTACAAATGTAGGAAAACAAGCTACAAACTTAGAACAACAAGTCTTAAAAGGCCAAAATTAGGCCATTACTTCTCAATCAATCCCGACAATGCACCCAAAAGTGCATATTCTATAGAGAGAACAACAAAGAGAAAATGATACAGATGCATCAATAGTTAAACCTAAGGTAACCCATATTTCTTTCAAAATAGTGGAGAATTTAAAGAAGGCTACAATTAGCCTATCTATCATGGATGCCCTCCACATTCTAGGACAAAAATATTTGCTACAAAATGCTCTGACAAAATTTCCATCTTCAGATGTGTCAAATGCAGGAAAAAATAGAGTGGTGCTAGCCAATAGTTCAGAGGACGAAAGTGAGTAACAAAGTAAAGAGGGAAGGAAACCATTGTTGGATATCAAATCTGAGCCAATATCCAAGGCCTATGCCAAACCATGTGATGCCAACACTAAAAATAGCAACCGACCAGCCACTCATGAGTTGGAAAGCAAATCCATGGCCTGTGATTCTAGTCCACCTATCAAAGAGGAGAATTTGGATGACTTGGCTACTGAAAATTAGGACCTCAACCCTTTTAGTCATAATGAAGAAGTTGAGTTGGGGGTTTATGTTATTCATGAACCAAATATGATGACCCCAAACTTGATCAAGGATCAAGAGCAGCCCGAGTAGCATGAAAACTAGCTTTGGAAGCTGTACTTTGACGGTTTGAGGTGTAGAATGGGGGTTGGTGGAGGAGCAATGTTAATTTGACCTGAAGGAGACAAGTACTACTCGACCTTAAGATTCACATTCAATTGTACCAACAATACAACAGAGTATGAAGCCCTCATCCATAGTCTAGAATGGGCTCAGAAAAAGGGTATCAAATGTTTGCAAATTCATGGTGATTAT
Source organism: Sequoia sempervirens (assembly GCA_007258455.2). Lineage (NCBI taxonomy): Eukaryota > Viridiplantae > Streptophyta > Pinopsida > Cupressales > Cupressaceae > Sequoia > Sequoia sempervirens. The sequence continues at coordinate 369,140,436 of VDFB02000017.1, read as the reverse complement.
GAATTGATCATGAATCAGGTCAAAAATTTAAATGTTGTGAAAAATGATACACTCAAAAAATATAAATATAGAGTGTGGGATGCATTTAACTTGCTCTCCATTCCTAGAATTCAGAATAAGCATGCAGATAGGCTTGCTGCCCTAGGGGCTCAGTTTGATATTCCTAAAGAAGTACATAATGTAGAGAGGTAGCATTATGTAAAATCTGTGGTTAGGCCTTTAGTACCTGGCAATAATTTGAGTTGGAAAGTGTTTGAAAATGATGAACAAATTGTAAAATTCTTGATAGTTGAAGCAAAATTTGTTGAAGAAAATTAGTCAAAATGGAAAAAGCAGTACGGTGATCAGATTGTACAGTTGTAGTCAAATAAGCTGCCAAAGGGATTGGTGACCTTAGAGTTAGTTTTTAACTCTAATGATCAAGCAAGGAAAGAAAAGGGCTGCATGACTTTCAAACAAGAAAATTATGAAGCAATCGATATCTTCAAAGGTAAACTCCTCAAGTTGGGAAAGGTATGCACTGAAAAAGAACATCAAGTTTTTGTTGTTTTGTGTCAAGAATTTAATGATATATTTGCTTGGGAATACAAGGACTTAAAAGGTATTGACCCTGAGCTAGCCCAACATACTATAGAGTTGGAGTCTAATGCAAAACCCATAAGGAAAAAGTAGAGGCTGCTAAATCCTAAGCTAGAACACCTGATGAAAGCTAAGCTAAGTAAGTTGATTGAAAGTAATATAATTTTCCCTATCAAGCATACTTCCTAGGTCTCAAATCTGGTTCCAGTTAGAAAGAAAAATGGAGAAATTATACTTTGTGTTGACTATGGGACTTGAATAAAGCATCCCTTAAAGATCATTATCTGATCCCATCCATGGAACAAATTCTGCAAGTTGTGTTTGATTCTAAAAAATTCTCTTTGCTTGATGGATATTTAGGATATAATCAGATTATGGTTAAAGAGGAGGATCAATACAAAATGACATTTACATCTAAATGGGGCACTATGGCTTACAGAAAGATGCATTTTGTCTTATCCAATGTGGGAGAAACATTCCAAAGAGCAATGGACATGGCCTTTTATGGCCTGATGAATAAGATAGTTCTTGTTTATTTGGATGATATCACCATTTTTTTGAAGAATTTTGATGAACACCTTAAGCATTTAAGACAGATCTTTTAGAGGTGCAGGGAGTATGGAGTCTCTCTTAATGCTAAAAAGTGTATGTTTTCTATCCACAAAGGTAAGCTTCTCATCCATATCATTTCAAAGAATGGAATTTCTATTGATCCAGAGCATGTTTTAGCCATCTTAGAATTTCCATTACCAGTTCATAAGAAGGGATTACAGAGTTTCCTTAGAAAAATCAATTTTGTAAGAAAGTTCATACCTAACATTGCAACTTTATTGTAGCCCCTCACATCAATGCTAAAAAGGAATGTGCCTTTCCAGTGGACCAATGAGGGTAAAATGAGTTTTGAGCGGATTAGAGAAGCTCTTTTAGCTGCCCCAACCCTTATTAACCCAAATTATAGTAAAGAATTTATCTTGTATACTTTTGGGGGCATTGATACTATTTCTGCCATTTTATGTATACAAAATGATGAAGGTTTAGAGCAGCTTGTAGCCTTTTTCAGCCAGGTACTACATGATTATGAAGTTAAGTATTCATTCATAGAGAAACATGTGTTTGTTGTGGTTAGGAGCCTTAAGAAGTTTAGGCACATGTTATCAAATAACAAGATCCACTTGCTAGTTGCTCATCCAACCATAAAAGAGTTTTTGCTTAACAAAGATATGAATGATAAGAGGGTTGGTTGGATAACAAGGATAATGTAATTTGATGTTGACATAAGGGTCACTAAGCTGGTTAGAGGCAAAATATTATGTGAACAGTTGTCTAAAAGTACAAAAATAGCATAGAAGAAGATACATACATTGCAATGATGCTAAGTGACGAGGAGTGAACTGCAATTCTAGCTCCTAACACAAATTGGGTGCAACAAATTATCACATACTTGTAGACTGGTGAGTGTCCTGATGGCCTAGATAAAGCTAAGAGAAGATATTTTAGGTTGCAAGTTATTCCTTATACTGTTGTGTATGGTGTTCTATTTAGACAATATTTACAAGGTGTGTTGCTCAGATGCATTGGACCTAGTCAAACAAAGAGGCTATTAGAAGAATTCCATAGTGGTCCTCTGGGAGGACACTTTGCAACAAGGACAACAACCCTTAAAATAATGAGGGTTGGTTATTATTGGCCAGATATTTTCAAAGATGCTTTCGCTTGGGTAAGGAAGTGTGAGAAATGCATGTTGTTTGTAGGAAAACAAAAGTTTGTTGCGTTTCCTTTAAACACAATCTAGGTTGAACAACCCTTCGCCAAGTGGGCGCTTTATTTTATTGGGCCAATTAATCCACCTTCGAGTGCTGGCCACAAGTGATTTTTGATAGCCATCAATTATTTCACCAAGTGGACAGAAGCTATTGCACTAAAAGAGGCAAATGAGGCCTCCATTCTAAATTTTTATTAGGATTTATTGTCAAGATTTGGTGTTCCTGATTCTATTATATCTGATAATGCCTTAGCGTCCATTGGTTTAAAGATTTATGACTAGTCTATAAAGAACAATATCTTTTTAAGAACCTCATCTAACTATTATCTGTAGGGTAACAAACAAGCAGAGTCTACTAATAAAAAAATGATTAGATTTATCAAGAAGACTATTGAAGACAATCAGAAAGTTTGGCATGAAAAATTGAAATTAACCCTTTGGGATGATAGAATAACTCCTAAGAAGGCCATTGGTTGTTTTGCATATGTCCTTACATATGGAAAAGAGGCCAAGTTACCCATCTCCATTGATCTACCAACTCTGAGTTTCATCAAGGAGCTTGAATTATTAGAAGGGCCCATGGAGGTGAGACTTGTAGAATTGATAGAACTGGAGGAGACCAGAAGAGAGGCATGGAAGAGATTTGAAGTGCATCAAGCTCAAATGAAGAGTTCCTTTAACAAGAGAAAAAAATTAAGAGAGTTTGTTGTTAGGGATTTTTTCCTCAAATGGGATGAGCAAAAGAGAAAGCCAGGAAGGAACTCAAAGTTTGATGCTTTCTGGGATGGCCTTTATGTCATGATTGAGTGCAAGGAGAGAAACTCATTCCAACTCTCTAAATTGAATGGAGAGATATTGCCAATCCTAGTTAATGGGATTCATATGAAGCATTGTTTTTGAAGTTTGAAGTACTGTGTTTGTATTATAGTAGTGTAGCTATTGTCAATAAGTGCTGTTGGAGCATGTTTCTTTCAATTTTCTTTCAATAAGTGCTATTGTACATGTGTTTCTAGCCGCTAGGACCTATTTTTCTGCTATTGGTTTGGTTTTTTTTTGTTTTCTGCTACTGGTTGGAGGGGTGTTTCAGTTCTGATTTCTGGTTTTCTAAGTTTTGAAGGGAAAAAATGAATCCATGCCTGATGAATTTTCATAAGGAAACTAGCCTGGTGCTTAGCAAGCAAGCATCTCACAGAGGTTGCAAAAGTGTTATCAGTTTTTCACTTACAGCTCAATTTGACAAAGCTGATTTGTTCAAGGATTCATTTTTTAAGGTGAAAATTTAAAATTAACCCCTAAAGATGTTTAACCATTGCAAGTGTTGAGTTATTTCAAAGTTTAAGATGCAATGTATTTGAGTTGTCCGATTCAATTACAACATTAAGAATTGCATATATGAAAAGAGATGGTTTCATTCTGTATTCAGTTGCAATGTTCAAACATTGTTTTGCATAAAAGGAAAAGATATAGAATTGAACAAGTAATTTACAAATGTTGAATTTATATTCATTGAGTAATGGAAACCAAGTTTCCCACACAAGCTATGGGAATAGCTGTGAAAATGCATCAAAGGAAACATTCTACACTATTGAAGATGGAAAAGAGGAAATAAGACACATAAGAAGGAACATGGTCATCATTGCCTGAAAGTCTTTGGTTGATCTTGGAATGGTGCATCATCTTTGTCTCGAGCTCTTGTTTGACCTTGTTTGACTTGGAAGAGATATTGAAAAGATGTCAGAGCTCTGATCATGAAAATTCCTATCTGAATTATCAATGATAATGTAGAATGCAACCAATGATACATTGAAACAATTGAAAGTGCAAGAAACAAGAAGTGTGATAGAGGCCAAGGAGGAGGCATCATGATATCATATTATTTTTATCTAACATTGTTTGCTTCCTGTGCAGGTATAGGAAAAATCATGCTACTAATCCAGATGGAAAATTCAAAGCATGTGGAGTAAAATGGGCTCCCACAAGGGTTGAGACCCAACATGCTATCCCTCAAGCATCAAAAAAGGGATTAAATAAAAACAAATCCAGAATGCTCAAGAAAAGACATTGATCTACCAAATGCATCACAAATTCCATGTGGACTCAATAGTTGACCATCTAGGACAATCAACTCTTGAAGAGAAATGAATTGAAAATCATGAGTGGTCAACTGTCCAAGTACAATTCATGAATGTAATAGTGAAAATGAATACATAATGCCTTGTTTATAAATCATCCATTACAAATGAACCAAATTGAAGAGCTCTAAGAACATCATAATTAGGGTTTCATATTTCAAAATCTTCCGTGCAAATGTTCCATTCACATCATCATGATGTTGTTGGAAGAAACAAAGGTGACATTGTTGGCCATGGATTCAAGAACAATGAATTTTGAATGTGTACAAGGTGAAACAACATTGTTTCAGGTAAAGAATCTGCAACATGTGAGCTTGTTTTAGTGTTTGATGTCACTATTATGAGATAAATTTGATTGCATGGTTCAGTATTCATTTGCAACACAAAATGAAGCACATGATAATGGGAAAGAAATGTAATGTGTATATTTTGAAACATTCAAATGCATTTGAATTTTGACAAATGTCTGAAAAGGAAACCCTGAAAACATCAAATTTGCTACAAAAGTGTCTCCATAATGTCAAGTGTGCTCAAGATCAATTCAAGACAACATCATCAGTGAGTGAGTTGCAAAAGAAATGTGTATTGTTTCAGCCTTTCAAATAAGTTGAAGCAAAACAAAAGATGTCTATTTGAAAATGTGAAATTGAAATGCATTCCGAGATTTACAAGTGTATTTGATAAATGTAATCAAGTAAGTGCAAAGCAATGTAGCAATGGCATTCAAGTGCAATTGAAAGTGCATGAAATCTGTTTGGAGACAAGTAAGTAAGCTTATATAATGCTTTTCAATTCAAAGGGTCTCAAAGAAAATGGGACAATGATGATAGTTTGTCATGGCATAAGGTGCATCTATGGGAACAGAGAAAACAAGATTGCATAATGAAGTGGATATACATTTTAAATTTGAGCTATGACAATGATAGGGGCAAGAGATGAAGTCCTTGTGTTTCTCAAAACTTGTATTCAAGTTACAGGAGGCCAACTCATAAAGACATGTTTCCAAAATGAAAATACAATGGTGCTAAGTTAGGTTTAGAACAAACCCAATTATTTTGTTTCTCATGATAACATTCCTAGAAAATGGAAATGGAATAAAGTATGAAATTCAATGAAGCTACAATAGAAAAAGTATACAAATGAAAAATTTCTTATGATACAGTGGTGCCATGACAAGGCTAAATTTCAAAATGTAGAAAGAAAATAATGATTCTAGCCCATTAAAAATGGTGAAAACCAAAATGTATGCCCATGGCTTGGAGAGGCCTAGTCTCTATTTTCTTGGGTCATAAACCCATTCAAGGTTTCAAAATGATAATTCAAGTGCAAAGGGAGAGGATAAGGGTTTGAACCCTTCATCTACAATTTCAAAACTGTTGGAGTTCTTATTCTCATACCTGCGGCCTGAGAGAGCAAAATTCTCATCATAAGCCACGAAACCCATTTAGGGTTTTTATGCTCAAAATACAAATACAAAGCAATGAAAAAAGGTTTGAGCTTTAATATAGGGGAGCCTTCAAGAATGGTGGAATAAAGAACTACAGGCCTGTGACCATGGTGGGTTCTGAAAAACCCACAAGGTAAAGAATATTCACTTAAAAATTGTTTTCATTTGAAAATAATATCATTTACACTACATGGGTCGAGCCTAGAAGGGTCTACTTTGCAAAAACAAAGGAGAATACACAGAAAGAAGCTTGGTAGAGCTTTATTTTAAGGGAGAAGTAACTGTAAGGAGAAGAAAACAAAGCTCACCATTCACACATCTGTGGAAGAACCCAATGGAGTCTGCGGCCAAAGACCCATAGGAACACTCCAAACATTCTCTCCAATGTTGGCCATTAGAATGATAGGATGTCAACACAAATAAAGAACAAAAAGAGGCATAAAAAACTACAACAGCCACGGCCAATGGCTATTTTTTTGCATCAAATGAGCCATCAAATGAAACAAAATATAGTCATAGCTTACCATCATGGAGAAGGTTGAGTACATTCAAGATTCGAAGGAGGTGAAGCTCAGTGGTGGTCGAGGAAATCAAACCCTAAGTCTTCCATGGTGGTGTAGGTGGAGCCATGTTTTTCACTAAAGGACAATGATGTAAATGATTGGCCGATTCAACATTTTGAAGGTTTTTGTGTTTAGGGTTTTCACCCTACAATCGACCCATGTGATTTTTATCACATGTTTTTTTTTATCAAATGCTTTGACACCATTTTCATGTGCCTAGGCTGAAATTAAGCCTATGGCTTATATTTTTCCTTTGATTTTTCTTAGAAAATCAAACATATATGCTCATGGCCCCTTCTAGGGTATCCCTCTTTCTTGCCTTAGAAAATTTCATGCCAAGTTTCCTTTGAAATTCAAGCGATGACTTTAGGTCATCAAACAATTTTTCCCAAGTGGATAATGGCAATATTTTTATGATTTTTTTTATATAAAAATCAATCATGTAAAGGAGTATTGAATGTAATATGTTGATTTTTGAAAAATTGGATGAAAAAATCAATATAACTTAACATCAAAAGAGGAAAATCAAGAGATTTTTGAGGCAAAATTACAAAAATTAGATGTAACAACCAAGCCTTCTATTTTGTAATTTTGAAAACTGTAAGTTGTAAAACACTAGCTAAGCAATGTTTCTATAAATTTCTTAATTTAGTTGTTATTTTGGGCAGTTAGATGATGTACTTTAGTTCATATTAGGACTTTCTATTCTTGGACTCAGTCTTGGGCAGATTTTGAACAAGGATGCCAAACTAAAGTTTCTAATTTTAGTTTCTAGCAGTTAGTGCCTGATTTTGAGGCCTTTTTGGATCAACCTTGGATTATAGAAAGTCTCTAGCTTTTTGATGCCATTTGGAGCTATTTTGGTGACTATTTTTTAGGCTTTTTGAAGGAGCTTGAAAATGCAATTGAGTTGATTTTTGGGAGAAGCAGTGAACCTGATTTTTCTATTTTGGAATTGCAGGAGCACCTCTTGTCTATAAATATGAGGAATTTGAATTTCTCAGGAGTTCATAATCATTTAGTTTCTTTCTTTCTTAGTGATTTTGAGAGCTTTGTAAACCAGATTTTGGATTAGATTTTTTGTGCCTTATTCTTCCACTTGCAACAAAACAACAAATTTCTCCTTCTCTCCCTTTTGTCATAATCTCATGGTGATTGTGACTTTGTTGTGATTCAAATTGTCAAATCCTTCTTTGTCCTATTATTGTGGGTGATTTTCAAATGTTGCAATAGGTTCAAGTTGCACATTGTATTATGTCTCAAGAATTTTTGTGCAAAATATTGATGAATTGAAGGCATTGTGGTGAGTTGTGAGTGTTTAGTGTTGTCAAAGAAGTGTTGTGAACTAAGTTTAATAAAGATCTCTTTTTTAAACTAATCATCTTAAGTTTTAGGTGTTTGATTTTTTGTTTTTCCCTACCCCTTTTCCATTGAAATTGCATAGGTTAGGTGGTTAGTTGAAAGGGGAAACAACCCTCTATGGAGATTCACTCTCACCAATTGGTTTACCCAAAAACTAGAGAGTGTTTCTATGTTGTGACAGGATAGAGAAGTCCTACTTGCCTAAAGGGTACAATCTTGATCTCCAACAAGTGCCAACACCATCCAAGAAATTATGATCCCTTGGTTGATAGATTAAATGTAGCATATCTAGGTCATTGAATTGCTTAATGAAGAATCTATTGGTTTGTTTAATTGTATGCTTTCCTTTTCTAAATCAATTTATTGAACATAAATGGAGTTAGACAGTCAAAATCCCACATAAAACATTGAGTTGTCATTATTAGATTCTTGTGATGAGTACCCAAACCTTTATATTATCTTGTAGGAATGATTCATTAATGGAGAGTACACACATACATTTTCCTCCACATATGTTTTATGTAGATGAAGAGAAAAACCTTAAGCTCCAACATTCCTCATTATGTGAAATTAGATCATAAATTACTTCCATCTACATACAAATGTTGTTGTAAGTACACAATGCTATTATATTGCATTTAATTCATATTTCCTTCCAATTATAGAAATAGATTAATACAATGGGATTGTGATAAAAATTTCAAATCCTTTTGATTTTAGCAGCAAGTCAACAATGTTTGTTTCTATTTATTTAACAATTATGTCCAAGGAGGAGTATTTGATAATATTCTACCTCATTTAAGTTTTTGAGTATCTACAATATGTTTGTATTAATGAAACATTTTGTTAGATTAAAATAGTTGAGAGAAAACATGATCTTATTTGTAAAGGTCACAAATTTCTTGATGGTGTTAATTTGCATGAAAAGACATTTTCATAAACCAAGGGTTATTAATATATAGTTTAAACCATTGTTGGTAATTTAGTGTATTTATATTTATGCTTTATTTTTTAATTCCCAATATTCTTGAATCTCCCTTAGTTTTTATGCAACATTCATATATTTATCATTTAATATTATTTTCAATAGTCTTATTTCCTAGTGCTCTGAATTTTTTTAAATTTTTTTAATTATATCATGAGGTTGGGCCCAACAATTTGGATTAGGTAATCATTTTAACCCACTTTACTACTATAAAGACAATGATTAAAAATATATGATTTGCACCAATGGGACATTAGTTATAATCTCTATTGTCTTGGAATGGCAATTGATGTACTAACGTTAGAGTTGTAACAAAAAACTAGATCACAACAAATAAGTATATACTTGTTTATTTATTTGAATGGATTTTTACAAACACTAGTTCAAATTGATCTCATATGAAGTTGAACTAATTTATTTTGCCCCAATCTTTTCTATTGTGTATGTCTAGCACCATTTTTAACACTATTCATGCACCATGTAATTCCTATATTTTTTATAATCATTGTAGTGTAGAAAAAAGTATCCCTTTTTCACACTTAATTTGGGAATGATTAATATTAAAATGAGCTTAATTATGCCTTGATTTAGTGTTGTAATGTGTTTCACACATTCACATTAAGTTTAGGACCCTTCTTAATAAAATGGACTTAATGGTGCCTTATTTAGGGTGTTGTAAAGTGCATCTTTACACTTTCACACTAATCTAGGGATTTATTAATTAATTCAAGTTAATTTTCCTTAATTTACCCCTTTAATTCAAATCCAAGCCTAATTATTCACAGATTCTGAGAGATAAAACCCAAAATTCATAAATGATATTACATAACATTTAATTTGGAAGGTGTGTTTCTTAGGTTAGTAACCTAGGACCCATTCCTCACCTGGAAAATGGGTCCTCACTAGGTCCTAGGACCCTATTTTCACATGATATTTCACATTGTTCGAAGTGTTTCCTAGATAAGTGAGCTAGGACCACCCCCCCCTCGGGATATGTTTTTGGTGGTATTTTAATGATTTAAAATCCTAGATTTGATGTCGGCTTGTGTTATTTGAATTTCTAGAATTAAGGATAAGAATAAATACATAGATATTTCACTTAGTTTCACCTAATTTTTTTTATGAGCAAGTCCTAATAGCAAGTTTATGATATACAAAGTCCACAAGAGCATTTCTAAGGTATTCAAAGGTAGATTTATAGAATAATATTGCAGCAATCAAGATCCATTTCATCATGTCAATGGAATAGTGTATCATGCATGTTGTTGAGCTAAAGTTGTCATGTAGCATTGAAGATCAATTCAAGCAAATCCAAAGCATTGTTTCTAATCAAGTGTTGTGATCAAGATCTACATTCATTGAGGCCACTTCATGCTAATTTGCGATTTTTACTCCAAGGTTTCAATTGAGGATTGGTGAGTTGTGACATAGCATTTCTTCATCTATCATTCCTCTATGCACTATTTCATTTCAAGGTTTAATTACCAAAAAAGGGTTTGACCAAGGAAAACCCCTATTCCCTAACAAACAACATTTTCTCTTCTTTGATCTGTGATTGCAGGTTTTAGGTTGAAGATCATTTGGAGAGAAAAATTGGAGAAAGTTGCAAACTTGTCAAAGTTGTCATCTTTCTTGCAAAATCATGGAAATTGAGCTAAAAAAAAATATTTTTGGGTTTTAGAAAGTCTTTTACTAGGATCTGGGAGTGAAAAGATTGAAGAACAAAACCCAAAAAGCATTTTTCCAGAACCCTAGATAGAACCCATTCGCCATAGGGCGAATGAGTCCTTAGTGAGGCCTAAAAAAGCACTTTTTGCAATAGGTACACATCATTTGACCCTCTTAAAACCCGTCTTTTGGTTTCTATATTGGTTAGGTTTGATTTTTGATATTCATTTACACATTATAACCCTAATATTTAATGAAATAGAGGTGAAAATTAGGTTCATCATTTTGTTAATTCATTTTGGTGAACCTATTTTTCTATGCTTCATTATGGTGAACCTGACAAGCTTACACTATAAATTTTCTGATTTGGAGTGCATTCAAACCCTAGATCTAGATTTTCATTAGTTTGCATTTCATCTAGGGTTGTCAAAATTGTATTAGTTTGCATTGCATATAGGGGTTTAAATTTGCATTTTTGCATTGTTTAAATTTGAAAAAATATAAAAAATTTGCATGCATATTACATTAGTTTTGCATAGTGTTTGCATATTAGTGTGCTTTTCATCATTCATATTCAATAAGTGGACCAAAATTTCATTTCAAAAAGTGTCACATAGTTCATCATTTGTCACTAGTTTTACTTGCATTTCAATATCAAATTTTGGAAAATTTTGCAATAGAAATACCAGTTTGAAACTTGAAACAGAGAACACATGTGATCACTTTCAAATTGCATTTTTTCAATTTTAAAAAATCTTGTACCAAGATCCATTCACCATAGGGCGAATGAGTCCCTATTAGGAATATTAGGGTAGTAGGTTTTCAAAGTTCATAAGCTATAGTTTCTAATTCAGAGTTTCTCGAAAAAACATACCAGGACCCATTCACCACTAGATGAATGAGCCTTGGAGGCCCACCAAAACCATTTTTTTTGAGCTTTCTGGTGATTTTCTGCAGTTCCTAGGCTTGTTGGTAGCCTATTGTATCAGTTTGGAAAGTTTCAAGAATTTATGTTTTATTTATCTATGTCAAATCATCCATCTAGTGTAGTTATTTTTAAAGCATTTTAAAAATTCATTTCAGTGTAAAAAATCTTCAGATTTGTAGGACAATTGTTTACATCTTGAAGCATTGCATAAGTTGGATAGATTACTTTTCACAAATGTTAGTATCTTTCATTTACAAGTTTGTAAGGAAAAAAATGCATTAGCAAGCATGTTAGTCATAAGAATATCTTAGTGAAAGAGATTGAGCTTGTTGATATATTCCATGCTACCACATTTCCCATCATCCCCTCATCCCCTAATATCTCTCCTATTTGTGAGAAGGTTTTACTAAAAGAGGATCTAAGCATAGACAATCATGATAATCATAGTTGTTCTCCCGATACCTCTCCTATTCATACTGAAGGTATCTTGGTGAAGATACAATCATTGAGAATCATGAAATTATTGTTTGTCCCTCTCCTCCTCTCCCTTGGGAAGATATTATGATACAAGAAGATGAGATTAATGACACTAATTTACCTAGTCTCCATTCATCTCCCAACACCTCCCCTACTTGTGTGAATGCTTTAGTGAAAGAGGATACAATCGTGAACAATCATGAAAATCACATTTGTGAGGAGGATATGTTGGTGTTAAGAGATCCAATGATTGAGAGCTGTGAAAATCCTACCTCTCCTACTTGGGACAAAATTATAGGACATGGGGATGTAATTGTTGATAACCATGACAATCAAATTTTTTCTTCTCTTAATATCTCTCCTCGATGTGAAGAAGATTGTTTGGTGTTAGAAGATAAACTTATTGAGAGACATGAGAATCTTGTTCCCCCCTTTCCTAATGCTCCTACCATTTGGAAAGATCTATTTGAATGAAAAATTCCAATAATTGGTAAGTATGAAAATCATAGTTCTTCTCTTGATGCCTCCCCTATTTGTGATGAAGCTACTTTACAAAATCTAACCATGGAATGTGTGTACCATAGAAAAAAGTATCTCTTGCTTGACATGGGAATCATTCATGATAAATTGGACTTAAGGAGGCCTTGATTTAGTGTTGTGAGGTATTTTATGCATCCACACTAGATCTTGGACCCTTCACATCCATCTAGAAGGCTTGTAAAATAAACTTAATGTTAAACTAGTGTTGTAATGTGTCTTGCACATTTACATTGGTTCTTGTGCCTTTCTAGGCTGTGTGGACCTCATTTTAGTGTTGTAGAGTGTATTTAATTACACTTTCACATTAAATTCTATGTCCCAAGCCCTAATTGACCTTCACATCATCACTAATAGGCCCCTATTACCCCATATTGTGCATCTTGAGGCATAAATTGATCAAATAACTACAAGGTCACAATATAAGCCTTATTTCTTAACTTCCTAGCATCTTAGCTATCAAAATGGCCCCTGTGGGACCCATTCACCATTCATGGTGAATCAGTCCCATCTAGTGGGACCCATTTTCCATGAGTGGCAAATGAGTCCCATTTGACCCATTTTTGACGTTTGAGCAAGAAAAATTGAAATTTAAGTTTATTATTTTTACATGTTGGCCTTAGGGATATAATTTATGGGTTAATAAGGTGAATTTCCTATGAAATAAACTCTCTAAACCCTAAATCATAACCATTCTTCATTATTCATCCATCATTCTTCCATCTCAAGTCAAGCAAGTTAGGGTTTCCTCATTTCAAGTCATTGAGATAACAATTTTCAGACATTCAAGGGAAAATTCTTCATGTTTTACTGTAGAAATTGAAGATCAATCATCATGAAAAGGTAATAAACTCCATTATTTCATGTTTCATTATATTCTTTCTCTATTTTGGTTTAATTACCTAAAAGGGGTTTGACCAAGGCAAACCCCCATGCCCTAACATCCAACATCTCTCTTTCTTGTCTTGTGTGTTTGCATATTTAAGAATCTTGGAAGCTTAGAAAACATTAATATTACATTGTAAAGTTGTTTAAGTCTTCTCTCCATTGAAAAATTCAAAATATCAACAAAAAGTCACTTTTAGGTTCAAAAATCAGAGTTTCAAAAACATACACCTGTAGGGAACTGAAGAGCAAATCAGAGACTTTATTTTCCACCTTTGGATTTTCATAAATTCAAAGTGGATTGATTTTCTATGGATGGTGAATGAGTCCCACTACCAGGATTAATTTTGTTTTTTTGCATTTCTAGATACCCTTTTGTCTGAAACGGGTTCTGACTCAGTTTCACTCTAACTAGGACTGATTCACCCAAAATGTTGAATGAGTTCCAGTAGGATAAATTTCCAGCATCAACAACATTTAAAATATCATTTCCAGCTTCCTTCAATATCTCAGGTGCACATTTTTAGTTTCATCCATTTCTATTTCAGTTTTGCATTCATTTCTAGGTGTTTTTGCATTACTCAATGTGTTTTCAAACAACATGCATTTCAATAGTTTTCACTTAATAATCAATCCATTTTATCAATTAGCAACATCTAGATCATTATGTTTAGTCATAATTTAATCATACATACACTAGATTGAGTGAGCTACCTAGATTTTGGGTATGGAATCTATCTCTTTCCATTAGGTGAAAGACCCTATGTAAGGAAAAGAAAACATAGCATTCCATCCACCTTAAAATCTATGGTTCATTTTGGTGAACCTTCTTTTAGAATACCTTCTTTTCTGATTTGGAGTCCATTATCATCCTAGAAATAGCTTGCATGCATTAGATTTTGCATTGTTTTGCATTCTAGGGTTTCAAAAACTTGCATTAGTGAAAAGCTCATTTAGCTTGCATTTTTGCATATAATTTCCTTAAATTTTTTTGAATTTTTTCATTTTCATCTTAGTTCTACATCTTACAACATCAAACATATCAAAAATAATTCAATTTTTTTGAAAATTGTACAAAACACCCCTACTGGGACTCATTTGCCATCTATGGCGAATTAGTCCCTATTTAGATTTCTAACTAATTATTACATCATCAGAAACCTCATTTATGTGCCTCCTAAGCCTCCTAGTATCATATAGTATAAGTCTGGAAAGTTTCTCGAACATTTGTTTTATGCATCTAGCTCAAAAACATCATTTTAGATTACTCATTCTTTAAATCACTTCAATTGCAAACATCCTTACATCTAAAAATGTTTCTATTTTGCATAACATTGATAAAAGTACTTTTCACTTTTGCATATACAATATTTCTATTCATAAAACTTTGCGTAAGTTTGTTAAAAGTGATTTTTATTATTCTATATTCATTATGTACATTCTTCAAATCTTGCATATATTGGATAAGAATGTTTTGTATCTTTGCATATACATTGTTCATATTGCTGAAATATTGCATGAAATGGTTACATGTGCTTTTCATTCTTATTCAAAAAATTCTAGTAACTTACCTCGTTAGACATGTTAAGAAACATTTCCTACCCCCTCCCTATGAGAGTGTTTTTGTGAAAGAGACTACAACTTCAACCATTCCTAATGATCGTACTTGTTCTTCTCATAATATCTCTCCTCTTGGTGATGTCGATATTTTAGTAGAAGAATCAATCAATGAGAGTTTTGAGAATCCCAATTGTTTCTCTCCTCTTACCTCTCTTAGTGGACAAAAAATTGATGAACAAGACAATACAACTATAGGTAATCATGACAATAGCATTTTCCCTTCCCCTTGTATCTCTCATAGTTGTGAAGACGATACTTTAAACCCTTATGGAGCAAAATCATTCAACAATTAATAATTCCCTTAGTTGTGATGAAGTTATTTTGGATGAACCAATCCTTAATTTTCAAGAACATTTGGTTTGTTTTTCTCCTAAAAATCCTCCTCCTAGAGAGGATATCATGATGTTGAACAAGGATAACTCTTACTCACTAAGGGTTGTTAACATTATTCAACCTCAAATCATTCTTTACCCTCCACATAAAACTCAAACTCAAACCAAACCTGAACTTGTCCTTTACCCACCTCAGAATAATGTATCACAAAAATTGAGTCATAATACCATTTCTCATACATATAACACTTGAAAAAATACACAACCAATACAACCAATACAAAGACCCTTACCTTTGCCTAATCTTATTCTACCTAACCCTTTCTCACCAAGTCAAAAGGAGTATGATCTTGTCAAACAACTTAAGAATACTCCTACTAAGATATCATTGTGGGACCTTATTCAAGCCCCCCCTCACTATCACAACATGATTCAAAGTGACTTACAACAAGTTCCTATCCCTTCTAATACACAACCAAATGACATAGCAACCATCATTCACAGTATAAACAATGACATTATTTTTCACCAAAGTGAACTCCCCTCTTTGGAAGTGCAAAAAAAATGATCCTCTCATGATTATAGCACAATACAAACAAACATGAATAAAGAAAAATCTTGTAGATACTGGTTCTGCTCTTAATGTGTGTAGTGTAAGCCTCCTATATAGGCTTGGAATTGATCAATTGACCATTTGACTTGATTCTTTGTCTATTAAGGGATTTGACAATATCAAAAAGAAACCGCTTGGGGTAATCATCCTAACTCTTATAGTTGGAGTGGTCACATTGAATACACCACACCAATTCATGTTATGCCTCATGAAATTTCATGTAATCTTATCTTAGGTAGACCGTGGATTCATGTAATGAAAGGTGTGCCTTCCACTCTTCATTGCAAAATGAAATACATCTACAACAACACTGTCCACACCCTTGACACTGATCCTAAACCTTATAGTGTATTACAACTTGAAAAAAATAAAGAAAATTCCTTAAGCACATCAACATCAACTACACCAATGAAACATGTACAACAAAACAACAAAGAACAACCTATTGAAAAGGTCACACAACTATTAGAAGATGATTGCCAGGGTTCCTTGGATTTTGAACATGACTTCATGGGTGAATATAAGATCATACACGAAGATTCAAATAGGGAAAATAAAAAAGCAGACGATCCTTCGAATGCATCCACCTCAACCACTTTAGACAATGAAGTACACTACACAATCACCTTTGACAACACTTATCACCAACAACCACCCAATTCAAAAGAAATGAAAAATCTTTATGGAAAAGGTTATGAACTCATGAAACAACTTGGATATAGTGGAAAATGATGTGGTGCTCAAGAAAAAGGTATCTACCACCCTATAGAGCTTAACACACAAAAAATACTCATGGTCTTGGTTATTGTCCTGTGATAGAGATCACCAAGCCTTCACTCAACATCACCAATCTCACACAACATACTCCTAAATCATCTTTAACAGTTGTCCATCCTGAACTCATCAACACTAGTGGTTTGGATTGTTCTCCTTTACACATCATCAATCAAACAAATTAAACCATAGATTTTGGGTCTATGTACTTCTCTTGCACTCTTAGGGTTTTTCACCTAAAAGGAGAGATAAACCTCAAAAACCTAGGTGGTTCACTCAATCTAAGATATGTATGATGAAATTATGTTTGAATGCAATGTTCTAGATGAAACTAATCAATAATATTGATTGATTAAGTATGCTAAACTATTGAAATGGAACTTGTTTGAAAACACATTGTGATACGCCAAAATAAACTAAAAATGAATGCAAAACTTAATAGAAATGAATCAAACATAAAGTGTGCACCTAATATCTTGATGAAGGCTGGAAAAGACATCTAGAAGGCTGCTAATACTAAAATTTAGGCCTGGTGGGACTCATTCGCCACTCTAGATGGATTAGTCCTAGTTTTGTGTGACTGTACTAGAGCTCATTTTAGCCAAATGAGTGTCTGAATCTACAAAATTCTTCAGAAAACATGTAAAGTGGGATTCATTTTCCACTAATGGAAAATTAGTCCACTTTGGAATTTCTAAAAACTAAAAAATGGAATATGTAGCTTTCAGATTGCTCAATTTGCACCTCCAGGTGTCCAAATATGAAATTGCCAAATTCAGGCATGTAATTGACTTTTTACTGATATTTTTGACTTGAATGATGAAGAGATGACTGAATAAATTTTCAACTTGATCTTCAATGATTTCTAAGATTCCAAGAGCCCTAAATCTGCAAACATACAATAAGAGAAGAGAAAATGTTGATTGTTAGGGCATGGGGGTTTGCCTTAGTCAAACCCCTTTTAGGTAATTAAACCAAAATGATGAAATTAAGGAATGAAACATGCAATAATGGAATAAATTACCTTGAAATTATGTTTGATCTTGGATGTCTACTGTAAAAAAATATGGAGATTCAACCCTTGAATGTCTTTAGAAGCTTTCTTAATGATTTGCAATGATAAAACCCTAAGTTGCTTAACTTGAGATGAAAGATTGGTGGATGGAGGAATGATAAGAGATAAGAGATGTGTAAAATGAGGATAAAAATACTAATTTATAGACAATTATGCCTTAGTATCTCGATTATACCTCATCATAGACCGACATGTAGAAAATTTGAACTTAAAACCTAATTTTTCCCACTCAAACCCTGAAAATGACTCAAAATGGGACTCATTCACCACCAATGGTGAATGGGTCCCACCTAGATGGGACTAATTCACCACTAATGGCGAATGGGTTTGACAGGGGTCATTTTTGCTAGCTGGAATGCCGAGAAGTAAGAAAATTAGGCTTATATGATGACTATGTCAGTTATTTGATCAAATTATGCCTTAGGATGCACAATATGGGTTAATAGGGGCCTATTAATTATGATATAAAATTAAATTAGGGCTTGGGACACATAATTCAATGTGAAAGTGTAATTCAATACACTTTACAACATTAAAATGAGGTCCACATAGCCTAGGAAGGCACAAGAACCAATGTGAACGTGTAAAATACATTACAACACTTAGTTAAAGTTAAATTTACTTTACAAGCCTTCTAAATTAATGTGATGATGTAATTAAACATGTTTTATAATGTTGAATTAAGGAGAAATAGGTTCATTAGGTCTAGAAAAGTGTGAAATTCCTTTACAAGATGTCAATAAACATATTCTATTCAGTGTGGAAGGGTCCAAGACTTAGTGTGGATGGACAAAATGCCTCACAACACCTAAATCAAGGCCTCATTAAGTTTGATTATCATTAATTATTCCCATGTCAAGAAAAGGGTCCTTTTTTATATGACACATTTAGCACCTACTTTAGTGAGAGGAAGAACTTGCTTTAGACTCACACTAAAGTATCCATTCAAGAGATATCCACATGTATAGGTGTAGATGACAAATAATGACAAAGATAAAGGAGGTTGCACAAGCCCCCAGGATCAAAGATCCTAATTCAAACCATTAAGATACAAAATCATGCAAAGGCAAGATGGAAAATAAGACAAGATGGAAAAGATGTACTCACTCTAGGCCCACAAAACTTCAGGTCATTTGTAGGGTGAGAAGGCCACAACATACCCACTTTGGGGCCACAAAACTTCTGTCTGTCCACGGGATGAGAAAGCCCAAAAAGAGAAGATACATACGCTAGTTGGTATGCACTCACAAACATAAAAGTGGCTATGGGGAAAATTCATGCCGCTAGTTTGGCTTCCCGCTCAACCATACCAAAGTTATACCTCGTGGTAACTTTAACAAGGCACCATAAAAAAAAAAAGGAAAAGGGTTGTCAATTCAAGCTTCATAAGACAAGCAAAAATTCATATGCTTAGAACTCATGAACAAACAAGATGACACGAAAGGCATGCAAGTTGTGCTATGCAAGTTGGCCAAATAAAATGTAACAATGTAATATAATGTATAAAAATGTAATGTGAAAGATGTTCAAAGGAGTCTTGTTCAATTTATGTAAGGTCAATCACTTAGGGAACATTATGCATAATGTCTCCACGAGAGGACCAATCAAAGAATAGTAAATCCATAGCTTAGGGGATGTAGTGCATCGCATCAAACCACCAAGAGGAATGTAATATGCTAAGAAAGATCACACTCATGAAGGACATCACACCTAATTTCATCCACAGAGTGATAAACACATCATATAAATGACAAGGCTACACTAAGTATAGAGAATGCAAATGAATTATGGTAATGTATTCCCCCCACTTTAAAGGAATTGCTACATATCGTTCTATGAGCAATTAATTTAAAGTAGAAGAGAGGAAGGGAGATCATAAGAGCTTATTCGAAAATCCCTATGACAATTCATATGTTTTCAATAAGCTGCGTCATGAAGAAAGGTAGTATGTCACATGCAGGTTAATCTTAAGACATGTCATCCACATCTCAAGCTTTCTCTTATACATTTATGAAAAGTTAACGATTAGCCAAAAGAGACAATGAAAAGTGACATACGAGGATAAGGATGTCTAACCCGTTGCCCCCACTTAGTGCAGGACAAGGGTGAGCCTGGAATGGATGATGGTATGCTACCCCTTGCAACAGATGCAAAACATGCAATAGTGAGTATGCTATGATCCACAACTATGGCATGGCAAGGAGCAATAGCTAGCATTATTTATGTGGATAAAGAATTCTTGGAAGAGTCTTGTGTGATAATAGTATTGATGCTGAGTGAAGGAGAATAACCAAGACCATGAGTGGTTTGTTATGTGTTAGGTTCGATAAGGATGCAGATTCTTTGTTCTCGATCACCACATCCTTTTCCATTACACCCAAGTTGCTTCATCATGTCATACCCTTTTCCATAAATCTGTTTCAGTACTTTGGAATCAGGTGGTTGTTCATTGTTGTGTTCGTCAAGGGTTTTTGTATAGTTTGTGGCATTGTCTAAAGTGGTTGAGGTTGATGCTTTTGAAAGTTTGTTTGAATTTTGTGTTGAGATGATGGTTGGTTGCATTTGTTTCTCATCTTTCATTTGTGTGAATATGTATTCGCCCATGAATGACAGTGTGAATTTTAAGGTTCCCCAATCATCACCAAATAATCTAGATGGAAAATATTTATTGTTGTGTTCAATTTCTATGTTGGATGTGGGAATCAATGTTGTCAGAGGACTTGTAGTTCCTTTTTCAAGGTGTAAACAAATTTCAGGATCAGGATTGGCTTCAACTTGATAAATGTTATTCTTATAGACATATTTCATTATATGATGAAGGGTTGAAGGCACTGCATTCATCTCATGAATCCATGGTCTACCTAAAAGAAGATTATATGAAAGATCATGAGGCATGACATGGATAGGAATCTGCAAAGTAACCACTCCAATTGTAATAGGCAAAGTAATTACACCAAGCAGTTGTTTTGTTATATTGTAAAATCCTTGAATAGAAATATAATCAAGTTTTATTTGTGAATTTTCAACATGTAAGTGATCAAGGAGACTCACACCACACACATTAAGGGCAGAACCATTATATATGAGAGTGTGTTTGATACATATGCAATTGAATCGAGCAATTATCATAAAGGAATCATGTTGATTACATGACTCCAAAGGAGGGAGATCGTGTTGATGAAAGGTAATATCAAGATTATTTTTGTGTACAAGAGCTACTACATCATTCAGAGTGGTACCAAGAGGAATTGTGATTTGGTTTAAGGTGGATTGAAGAATATTGTGATAATTTGGTGAATTTTGAAGCAAATCCCAAAGGGAAATTTTGGTAGGAGTATTCTTTAGTTGTTCAATAAGGTCATACTCATTTGTTTGTGGGAGATAATGAGGAGCACTAGGTGGATTGGGTAAAGGTAAAGAGATTGGGATTGGTTGTGGTGGTGGAAGATTATTTTGAGTGTTATATGTATGAGCAACAATATCAGTATTAGATTGCTACGATTCATTAGAGGGATGAAGTGGATGTGAAGGTGGGTATAGAGTAAGTTTAGGTTTATTAGAAGAATGAAGTGGATGCGAAGGTGGGTAAAGGAAAATTTTACGTTTATTGGAAGGATGAAGCAGATGCGAAGGTGGGCAAAGGGTAAGTTTAGGTTTATGCGAAGGTGGGTAAAGGGTGTAGTGAGGTTGAATATTGTTAACATCCCTTAATGAGTGAGATTTTGCATTGTTTGTGAAGGGGATATTATCTTTGTCTTGGTGCATAATCTCCTCCCTAGAAGGAGAGTTCTTAGGAGAATAACAAACCACATGTTCATGGAAAGTAAGGTTTGGTTCATCCAAAATAATTTCATCACAACTAAGGGGGTTATTAATGGTTCACTATGTTTGATTAGGGGATTATTGTATTTGATTGTTGGTTTTTTTCTAAGGTTACATTCTCTCATGCCATGTTGTCTACCATACTAGGAGAACTTGTAATATGTTCATCTAAGGTTGAAATTTGCAAAGTAGCTTCATCACAAGTATGAGGAGGATCAATGAAGGAATTTTTTTTCTCAATAAAGTTTTTCATATGGGAAAGGGGACAAGTAGGACTCTCATGACTCTCATTGGTTATGTTTTCTAACATAGTATCTTCTTCACAACTAGGAGAGATACTAGGAGAAGAACAAATTTGATTATCATGATCATGTATGACTTAATTACTGTGTTTCGTAATATCTTCCAAAATAGGATAGGTAGGGGAACGATCATAAAGAGGGTTGTTATAGACCTTAAAGATTTGATTATTTGAGACCAATCTATCATCCTCATCATTTACAATCTCATGTTCCTCAAAGTTATCCGTACAATGGAAATTAGGTAAGGTGATGTCTATGAGTCCATTTTCTTGTGCTAAAATATATTTCCAAAGGGGATGAGGAGAAGGAAAAACAAGAGCCTCATGATTCTCAAGGATTGTGTCTTCTTTCACGAAGATACCTTTGTCACTAAAAGGAGAGGTATTGGGAGAAGTACAATCATGATCATCATGAGCGTCTATGTTTGTATGCTCTTCTATCACATCATCCGCACAAATAGGAGAGATAGGAGGGAATGTAAGTTTAAGACAAGCATTAACACTTTCATTCTCTTGCACTAAGAGACTCTCATAATATTGGCATGCAGTGAAGAAATGACAATCATGCTTATTAACTAACATATTGAAATAACAATCTATGCTAACTCAAAATGCAATATAAAAGGTTGAAATAAAATGCGACTTTCAAAGAACAATTGACTAATTATATTGTGGAATAATATGAAAATGCAAATGTGAAAGTTAAATTATGCATGAAATGAGCTAATTAAGGCTATATTTTATGAAATTCATGCTACAACAATGCAACTAATTGATATATATATATATATATATAAGTTAAGGCACCAATCAAAATCCCAAAAAAATATTTCTAAGATATGTAAAGTGTTGTTTTAGGGGTCAAAAGGGACTGATTCGCCCAAGGTGGCGAATGAGTCCCAGTATGGATCTTTTGCAAAAAAATTAGAAATTTGAGACTAATTTTTATGAATTCTGAGTGCCAATTCACAAACCTAAGTGAAAAATGCATAATTCAAGGAAATATAAATGAATTTAGATGCTACAAATGCAACCTAAGTACACTTTTTATAAATGCAAGATTTAACACCTAGTATGCAAATGAATCATGCAAACCCTAATGAAAAATGAATGCAAGGATAGATCAATGATGAATGACTCAAAAATCAGATAAGAAAGTATTCTAAACAGTAGGTTCACCAAAATGAGCCATATATTTTTGGGTCTATGTACTTCTCTTGCACTCTTAGGGTTTTTCACCTAAAAGGAGAGAGATAAACCTCAAAAACCTAGGTGGTTCACTCAATCTAAGATATGTAGAATGAAATTATGTCTAAATGAAATGTTCTAGATGAAACTAATTGATAAGATTTATTGATTAAGTATGCTAAACTATTGAAATGCAACTTGTTTGAAAACACATTGTGATATGCAGAAATAAACTAGAAATGAATGCAAAACTTAACATAAATGAATCAAACTGAAAGTGTGCACTTGAGGTCTTGATGAAGGCTAGAAAAGACATTTGGAAGGATGTTGATACTGAAATTTAGTCCTGGTGGGACTCATTTTTCACTCTAGACGAATTAGTCCCAATTCTGGTTGACTGTATCAGAGCCCATTTTAGCCAAATGGGTGTTCAAATCTACAAAAATCTTTAGAAAAATGTACAATGGGACTCATTTACCACTAGTGGTGAATTATTCCACTTCAGACTTTCTAAAAACTCAAAAATTTAATTTGTAGCTTTTAGATTGCTCAATTTGCACCTCTAGGTGTTCGGATCTGAAATTGCTAAATTCAGGCCTGTATGTGACTTTTTCTTGATATTTTTGACTTGAATAACTTTTCAACTTGATATTCAATGATTTCTAAGCTTCCAAGAGCCCTAAATCTGCAAACACACAAGAAGAGAAGAGGAAATTTTGATTTTTAGGGCATGGGGGTTTTGCCTTGTTCAAACCCCTTTTAGGTAATTAAACCAAAATGATGAAATTATGGAATGAAACATGCAATAATGGAATAAATTACCTCTCAATTATGTTTGATCTTGGATGTGTGCAACAAAATATGAAGATTCAACCCTTGAATGTCTTTAGAAGCTTTCTCAATGACTTGAAATGATAAAACCCTACATTGCTTAACTTGAGATGAAAGATTGGTGGATGGAGGAATGATAAGAGATAAGAGATGGGTATGTGTAGGATCATGGTATGCCAAAAAGTGGCAATGGAGAAAAAATTACGTGTTTCATCGATTTAAAAACATGAAAATTCCGAGTTGACTTTATGTGGCTTGGGTGTCAGTACATACTACTGAAGAAAAGACCAAACCTAGATTTCCAAATCGGATATCCGATTTGGGACACACATATATATTTGATTTCAGCCTGATTAAAACTCATTTCACATTTTGGCACATAGTGAAAACTTCATTCCGTAAATTAGATATCTAATTTCGCGCAAATCCATCTTCAAAAGGTTAGATTCTTGGTTTTTCTTTGCTCTAATCAAATTTTCAATTAGATTTGTGTAATTTTAGTTAATTTTTTATAGATTTTTTTCAAAATAGGGTTTTTTATAGATTTTTTTATGAAAATTGAGCTTTAGTATATGGATTTTGATGAAAAACTGAATGTTTGTAATGGATTTTGATGAAAATTGAATGTTTGTAATGGATTTGGATTTAAAAAATAAAGTGTTTTTTATGTATTTGATTAAAAAATTTGTATTAATTTTATAGATTTTTGTTAAAAAAATAGGGTTTTGTTGGATTTTTTTAAAAAACTAGGGTATTTTTATAATATTTTCATTTATATTGTCTAATTTTAATTAGATTAATTTGTTTTTAACTTTAATCAAGCATTATGGCTGCTAAAAATGAAAATGCACAAATTCCAAATGCTCCACCACCTCCACAACCATCAATTGAAGAATTAATTTGTGAAAAATTACAACAATTAAGGGGCATTTCTAAAGTTTATATGAGAGTCCCTCGATTATCTGTGATGTTAAAAACAATGAAAGAAATAATTAAAAACATAGAAACCCTCTCCTCGCAACATAATGCCTTTCATTTGTGGC
>VDFB02000017.1:369096913-369115412 GCA_007258455.2 Sequoia sempervirens | reverse complement strand
ATTAAACTTGAGACAGCCTAAATGCACCCAATGATGATTATTGAGCCTTACATTATACAACTGAATTAACTACATTATGTAAGGTGCCTCTATTTCTATCACAACATAGCCACATTAAACTTGGGTCACACATGAATGCATCATGTATTTGTTATAGCACAACTGTGCCACATGACCAATACAGTTATGGATCACATAATTACAGTCACAAGAATTTGTTCCTCTGTTGTGATCTTATGGTGATTCCACACAACAAAATCTGGACATGAAATTCTCAAAACCCTTAACCTCTAAAAATGAAATATAATGAGATGTTGCTTTAAAATATGATTTTCAAACCTGGAACTACAAATCTGACTTCATAATTGAATTCTGCAAAAAGACAATGAATACCCTCAACCTGGTGATATCTTCTTGAATTTTTTCTGATTTTTCCCAAGAAAATCATCCTTAGTTCTCCACAAACTGTCTCAAGTAGAGCAAAACACTGTCGCAATAAATCAGGCATGAACTCACTTTTCTTTATGTCGGCCATAATTTGATTTTTTTAATTTTTCATGTTTGTTGAACATTCGACGAAAATAATAGCCGACATTTCAACGAACCCTAGGTTCATCAAAATTTCGATGAACGTCGGGGATAAACTTTCAAAAAAATTGGAAATTACACATCAAATTTTACAAGCACCCGACGAACATCGAATTTTATATATTTTGTTGGACAATTTCATCGTATTTTGCAGTCAAATGTATTAGTGAAAGCCAGCTACCTATCCTCTACTTGTAATGCATTCCAATCGAGCACATGTGAAATATCAGGATGATAAGGCCTAAGAATAGATACATGGAATACATCATGAATGCACAATGAACTAGGCGGTAAAGCAAGTTGGTACGCTACAGGACCAATCCTCTCTAGAATCTAAAATGGTGTAATGAAATGAGGCACAAGCTTACAACCTTTTCCATAATGGATTGGACTCTTCCACAGGCGCACCTGAAGAAATACCCTATTGCCAATAGAAAACTAACGATCCACTCTATGCACATTGACATACTTCTTTTCCCTATCCTGCACTACCACCAAGTTCTCTCTGATGCGATCAACTTATTGCTCCATAACTTGAAACATCTCAGGTCCAAGTAGAACTCCATCCTCAAGTCGATCCCAACTCAATAGAGCCCAACAAGGATGTCCATACAATTCCTGAACATGAAGCATACCTATGGAACTGTGATACCCATTATTATAGGCAAACTTCACTAAGTAAAGATAATCTTCCCAACAAGACTATTGATCCATAACATACATCCTGAGCATATCCTCAAGAATTTGATTGGCTCTCTCGGTCTGTCTATCGGTCTCAAGATGATAAGTTGTATTGAAATTCAACTGAGTACCTAGGGCATGCTACAAGGATGTCAATAATGCTGATGTAAGCACAGGGTCTCTATCTAATATGATTTTGTGAGGAATTCCATACAGCCAAGTGATATCTTCCATGAATATCTTGGCCACAGAAGAGGCATTATAGGATGAACGAACCAGAGAAAAATGTGCTACCTTATTCAACCTATCAACAATAACCATAATAGCATCATGTCGACAAGATGACATAGGTAAAACAAAAATGAAGTACACTAATATGATGTCCCACTTCCATTTAGGAACAAGATGTGGCTACAACAATCTTGTGAGATGTTGGTGCTCATCCTTAACTCTCTAGCACACAAGACATATTGAAACAAAATGAGCAATATCATGCTTCATTCCTGAATAAAAGTAAAAATGTTGAAGATCCGCATGCATCTTCTTAACTCCAAGATGAGCTAAATAAGGTACTCGATGTGCCTGTAAAAAAATCAGAGTGTGAAGACCTTCTACATGTGGTACATAGATATGACCCATAGTCACAACAATCCATCTAACTCAAGAGCATAACATGTGAACCTACCCTCCAAGGGTCTACCTGATCCTAACTCAATATTCACCTCCTGATACAGTCTGTCTATAGGAAGTGCTACTAAAATATAGCTCCTCAAATCAACTCCAAGAGTCACAACAAAAATATCATGCCTTCGCTGACTAAGAGCATCAACCACTACATTCTCCTTCCCCTAAATATATTTCAAAATGATTCCCCAACAAGAAATGTCTCCGCCAAACCAAATCATGAACAATTGTGGCTAGCTCTAGATTGTGAGTAGGATAGTTCAGTTCATGATCCTTGAGTTTGTGAGACTCATAAGTGTTGGTGAAACAAGGACAGAAAACTGAGAGGGGGGGTGAATCAGTCATCACATAAAATTAAATTTCAATAAAATTTTCACACTTAACTTAATCTCTAATCTGATGAACAATCAATTAATCACAGACAATTAGAACACTAGAAACACAAAGAACATCAATATTTTTTGTGGAAACCCTATTAGGGGAAAAACCACGGTGGATGTTAGTCCACAATTATACCATATTAGAAGTATAATGAAAAATAAAAAGGGGAATGCACATGCATTCAGGCTCACTACTCAATTACAAAAGGGGCTCACTACCCAACAAAAAATGGATTGGATCCACAGAGATTTGAAGTGATAGAATAGCTTCTACAAAAGCAAGATTACAGTTCCAATTAAGCACATAAAAACTCTCTCCACACTTCACTCTTACTCTTCACACTTTTCTCTTCCTTCAAATGATTTGAACAATATTCACACACATACAACACTGACACACACATGCATGCTTCCTTTTTCTCACTCACACAACCTTGCTTATATATCCACTATACAGATTTACATCAACAACTCAGTTGACCTAGAAAATACAAAATATATTTTACAATATTGGCAATGTTGGCTCAATAATATAAATAAATTTTTAATGTGGATCAAACACCATCAGCCAAGATTAGGATAAGACCTAAACAAATATTCTCAAATGTGCCAAATATTTAAAACTTCAATGATTTGCAACACGCTACCATCATCATGTCGGCCAAGAACAAGAAAAACTGAGCATGCACAAGAAAAATCTTAGACCACGATCACTTCAATCAGTGTGGACATGAAATAATGATAGAGAACATACTAGAAGCATCCATGAGCACCAAGAAATAATAGAGAGATATCCACAACAAGTTATATCACCAGAATCATACAAACTTTAATCAAGAACACTGACAGAGACCACAACAACATTGTCAGAACACAAATTCCCATAACTTTCACAAATAATCATACAGACCTTTGAAACTTTTGATGGATGATCTAGAACCTCTCAAAATTAAACCCTTTATTCCATAGCAACTGAAATTCCATGTACAGAACAAAACACCTTCACGGCTTGATTGATCCACATACTGCCTATAACTTATCTTTTACATTTTTCTCAATATCCTCAACATATGCAGCCTTCAACATCTTAATGCTAATAGTGTTGACATCAATGACAACCACATATCAATAGCACAACTAAATTTTCCAACAATCTCCCCCTTTGGAATTAATGGCAACACATGATGTGAAAAATACCATCAACCCAAAACTTCACTCCACAACTCTTTTTCTTTTGTACAAGACTCTTTTGCTCCTTAGACAACAAGAATTTTTCACATTACTCTTATCCCCCTTTGACATCAATGGAAAAGTTAGGAAATACATTTCCACATACACACTCTAAAACCACATATCTGCACATCTAACTACTCCCCCTAAGTAGCAGCCATGGAAAACATTAATCTAGATCAGGATATGGCAGTGATATACACTGATTGATCCATGAAAATGTATCTTTTAGTTTTTATTAGGAGGGGTTATTACCCCTAGCAACCCTCTAAGATACTCAAAAGTATCCTTCGGTAAAGAATTAGTGAAAATATCTACAATATGTTCTTTTGTGGGCACATACTCTAGTTGAACCTCTTTCTCACTCACTTTCTCCCTTAGGAAATGGAACTTGATTGATATGTGCTTAGTCTTTGAGTGTAGTACCGTATTCTTTGATATGTTGATAGCACTAGAGTTGTCACAGTATATTGCCACAGGCTCATCATATTCAACACCAATGTCTCTAAGCATATGTTTCATCCACATCACTTGTGTACAATTGTTTGTAGAAACAATGTATTCAAACAAAGAGATAGAGTTCTACTTTTGGCTCAACTAAGACACCAACTTCTTCCCTAGGAAGAATGCACCACCACTGGTACTCTTTTTTTCATTTACATATCTGGCCCAATCAACATCTGTATATGCATTCAGGATAAGATTATCATTTTTTGGATACCATAACCCAAAGTCAATTGTTCCTTTCAAATATCTAAAGATTCTTTTAACTGCAGTCACGTGAGATTCTTTTGGATCAAACTGAAATCTACCAATCATACATACAACATTCATAATTTATGGCCTAGTCTGAGTTAGATAGAGCAATCCTCCAATCATTGACCTATACCTTGTTTTATTAGCTTTGAGAGAATCATCATTCTATGTCAACTTACATCTAGTTACCATGGGAGTACCAACAAGTTTTGAATCCTCCATACCAAACTTATTTAACAATTCTCTCACATACTTGGACTGTGATATGAAGATCCCATTGTCTAACTGAGTAACTTGTAATCCCAAAAAGAATTTAATATCACCAATCATGCTCATCTCAAATTCATTCTTCATTTGATCAACAAACTCCATACACAGATTATCATCTCCTCCAAAAATAATTTCATCAACAAAAACTTCAATAATCAATTCTTTGTCAATATCTAGCTTAAAGTATAGGTCATTGTGAGCAGTACCTTTGTTGAATCCAAGCTTCAATAAGTATTTTTCCAATCTAGCGTACCAAGCTCTGGGGGCTTGCTTTAGTCCATGTAAGGCTTTCTTCAACTGACACACCATATCTTCCTTGTCAGTTAGTTAGAATCCATCAAGCTGTTCAATGTAGACTTCTTCTAATTCACCATTTAGAAAGGCTGACTTAACATCCATTTGATAGACCTTATAATTTTTGTATGAAACATAGGCAAGAAACAATCTTATCACTTCTATTATGGCAACCGAAGTAAAGGTTTCTTTGAAATCAATTCCTTCCATTTGTGAGTACCCTTTGCAAACTAGCCTTGCTTTGTTTCTGACAACTTTACCTTGTTCATCTAGCTTATTCCTAAAGACCCATTTAGTACCAATCACATTCTTATCTTTAGGTCTAGAAACAAGTACCCATGTATTGTTCTTTTCTATCTACATTAGCTCCTCTTTCATGGCTTCCATCTAGTACTCATCATTGCAAGCTTCTTGGATATTTTTAGGTTCAATCTGGGAGATCAAGCAATATTCTTATGCAATCTTCCTTCTAGTTTGTACACCCTTATTCTTATCTCCTATAATTTGACTTTCAGAATGATTTAATCTCACATACCTTGGAACATTTGGATTCTGTCGCACATTTGGTTCTTCCATTCTTTCACCTGCACTCACACTTGTCTCTGCCTCCTAATTGTCATGATTTACCGAAATAGTTTGAGGTTGACTTACTAAAACATATGGCACGATCTAAAGTTGATTTTGCTTCTAAATAATTTTTCCCTTTATTTGTATTGTCTTCATCTAAATCATAGCCATTACATCGGGATGATTTACCAGATTCCTCATCAACTCTAACATTTGTACTCTCAACTATTTTCCTCGGTCTTTTGTTGAAACACCAGTAGGCTTTACTCTTTGTAGAGTAACCTAGGAAGATTCCTTCATCACATCTTGCCTCCAATTTTCCTATGTCATCATCTCTCTTGGTGTAGCATTTACTTCCAAAAACTTTAAAGTACTTGATAGTAGGCTTATGTCCAAACCATAGTTCATAAGGAGTCTTACCAGAGTCACAATTTACATTTACTTGGTTCAAAGTGTATACAACAGTGCTTACAGCTTCACTCCAGTAGATGTCATGAACATTACCTTCTAACATCATTTTTCTGGCAACATCCAGAATAGTTCTATTCTTTCTCTTTGCAACACCATTTTTTTTAGGGGTTCAGGGAGCAAATAGTTGTCTTTTGATTCCATTTTCTTCACAAAAATAATTAAACTCCCTAGAGGTAAACTTGCCACCTTTGTCAGACCTTAGCCATTTTATTTTCAAACCTTTCTCATTTTCTACTATTGCTTTGAAACTTTGAAACTTTTGAAATGCTTCACATTTTTCTCTTAAAAAAGTAACCCATATCATTCTAGAATAATCATCAATGATCAGCATAAAGTACCTTTCACCATGAATACTTTTCACTCTAGAAGGACCACATAGGTCTATATGCACCAACTCTAGCAATCCACTTGTATGATATTGTTTACTTTAGAAGGAAGTTCTTTTCTGCTTACCCATTAGGCATTCCTTGTAGATTGTGTTAGTAGGCTTCACTATCTTAGGCAGATCTCTAACCGCTTGAGAAGAACTTATCTTGACAATGTTATTAAAATTTAAATGACACAGCCTTCTATGCCATAGCTAGCTTTCATCTACTTGTGCAATCAAACAACTTTCATTAGCAACAACCAAATGAAAAATGTTACCTTTAGTATGTTTACTTGAAGCAATTAAGTTTTTGAAACTTCCATATATCTTGCATCTTTGGTCACTAAACTAAAGATCATAACCCTTATCCATCATCTATCCAACACTTAATAGGTTGTGCTTCAAGCCTTCAACATACAAAACATCATCAGTGTTGTGTTTACCACCAAGATAGATAGACCCTCTGCCATGAATCTCATAGGAATTGTTGTCACCAAATCTTACAATCCCTCCATCATATTTTTCTAGACTAAAAAATTTTCTCTTATCACTGGTCATGTGATGTGAACACCCACTATCAATGACCCACTCATCCTTCTCTTCTATACGGGTTGCAAGATATTTTTCAACTGTAGTAGACTTAGTGGCTTTCAAACCATTCTCCTTAATAGCAATGAACACCCATCCATCTTCATTTCCTTCATCCTCATTATCTAATTCATACTCTTCAGCAAAATAACATTTCTTTTGAAATTTCTATTTGATAGGCTTATATCTAGGAACTCTATCAGGACACCTTGATGAAAAATGACCCATTTTATTGCATGAAAAACATATAAGATGCAACTTTCCTTCATGCTTACCTTTTCCTCTACCTTCTTTCCTTGCAATCATTGTTTCAAGCTCTTCTACCTCTCTTTCTTGATCATCAAGTTGTCTCATTTCATCCTCATATTTGAATATCTTTCTAGAAATCTCACCTGGTTCATGTCTTGACATACTTCTCCCAGATACAGTTGCTTTTAATGCAATCTTGGTCTTAGGAGTAGATTTGCTAAATTCACTGAGTTCAAAAGTAGCTAACTTACCAACCAATGTGTCTCTTATTAGATTCATCACATATATGGTTTCTTCAATAGCATGAGCCTTTTATTTGTAGGAGGGAGGTAATGATCTGAGTACCTTAGCCATAATTTCATCTTCATCAAGGACACCACCGACACATTTGATGCCTATCACTAGTTTATTCACTTTCTGCATAAAAGAAGAGATATTCTCATCTTCACCCATTTTCAGATTCTCATACTTGCCCTTTAAACTTTGCAGCTTGGCCATCTTCACATGTACATCTCCTTCATACAAAGTCTCTAGCTTTGACCACATTTCATGAGATATCTTCAAACCTAACATATTTGTCGTCGTTGAATTTGTTAGAGCACTCAATATAGCTTCCATAGCTCAGACATTATTCTTAGCATCTTTCATTTCATCAGCAGTGGAATGACCATTCATAGGGATAACATACTAATTCTTTATGATCAGCTAGTAGGGTTCACCAATACACTTCAGATGATATTCCATTCTTTTCTTCCATAATGAATAATTGGTTCCATCGAATCTAGGGATGTCCTTCTTGTATGTTGCCATTTTGGATCTCCTCAAGCTTTTAAACTTCTCTCAGAGGAACCCACTCTGATACCAATTGTTGGTAAAACAAGGACAAACAATTGAGAGGGGGGGGGGTGAATCAGTTGTCACATAAAATTAAATTTCAATAAAATTTTCACACTTAACTTAATCTCTAATCTAATGAACAAGCAATTAATCACAATCAATTAGAACACCAAAAACACAAAGAACACCAAGATTTTTTGTGTGGAAACCTTGTTAGGGGAAAAACCACGATGGATGTTAGTCCACAATTATACCCTATTAGAAGTATAATGAAAAATAAAAAGGGGAATGCACATGCATTCAGGCTCACTACTCAATTACAAAAGGGGCTCACTGTCCAACATAAAATGGATTAGATCCATAGATATTTGAACTGATAGAATAGCTTCTGCAAAAGCCAGATTACAGTTTCAATTAAGCACAAAAAAACTCTCTCCACACTTCACTCTTACTCTTCACACTTTGCTCTACCTTCAAATGATTTGAACAATATTTTCACACATATAACACTGACACACACATACATGCTTCCTTTTTTTTTCTCACACAACCTTGCTTATATATCTGCTATATGGATTTACATCAACAACTTAGTCGGCCTAGAAAATACAAAATATATTTTACAATATTGGAAATGTCGGCTCAATAATATAAATAAATTTTCAATGTGGATCAAACACTATCAGCCAGGATTAGGATAAGACCTAAAAAAATATTCTTGAATGTTCCAAACATTCAAAATTTAAACTTCAATTATCCGTAATATGCTACCATCATCATGTTAACCAAGAACAAGAAAAATTGAACATGCACAAGAAAAATCTTTGACCACGATCACTCTGATCAGTGCCGACATGCAATAATGATAAAGAACATACTAGAAGCATCCATGAGCACCAAGAAAAAACAAAGATACATCCATAGCAAGTAAAATCACCATAATCATACAAACTTTAATCAGGAACACTGACAAAGACCACTGAAACACTGTCAGAACATAGATTCACATAACTTTCACAAATAATCATGCGGACCTCTGAAACTTCCAGTGGATGATCTAGAAAATCTCAAAGGTAAACCATTTAGTCCACAACAACTGAACTTCCATGTATAGAACAAAACACCTTCATGACCTAACTGATCCATAGACTGCTTGTAACTTATTCTTTTACAATTTTCTCAATATCCTCGACATATGCAGCCTTCAACACCTTAATGCTAATAGTGTTGACATTAATGAAAACCACATATCAGCAAGACAACTATATTTCCCAAAAATAAGTGAGCATACAACCATCCTACATTAGCACGACTCCTAATCCCTCCAAAGACACATTCGTGCAAATGAAAAATTCCTTAGTAGGGTCAGGAATGACTAAGATAGGCTCACTAGTCAACTTTTCCTTGAGTGTTTGAAAAGTTGACTGACACTGCTCTGACCAAATGAATTTTTTCCCTTTCCACTAAAGAGAATTAATGGGGTGACCAATCCTTGAAAACCCCTGAATAAACCATTTGTAATACTAGGCAAGACCCATAAAACTGTGAACCTCAGATACATTGGTAGGAATAGGCCAATCAATGACAGCTTGGATCTTCGAAGGATCCATTGCAATACCCTCTCCAGAGATAACATGACCAAGGTATTTCACCTTAGTCTGGAAGAACTCGCACTTCAAAAAAATTGTGTACAACTAATTCTCTCTCAAGCACTGCAATACCTATCTCATATGCTCTTTGTGCTCCTTCACATCTCTCGAATAGATCAAAATATCATTGTGAAACATGAGAACAAAACAATTAAGGTATGTGAGAAAAATGCCATTCATCAAACACATGAAAATGGATGGGGAATTTTTTAACCCGAACAGTACCACTATGAACTCATAGTGCCCGTAACGAGTTTAAAATATCATTTTATGAATGTTAGCTTCTGAAATGCACAACTGATGGTAACCTGATTTCAAATAAATTTTAGAAAAAACCTTAGCTTCCTTGATCTGATCAAAAAGATCATTGATTCTGGGTAAGGGATATCAATTCTTTACCATCACTTTATTCAGTTAACAATAATCGATACACAATCTGAGAGATCTATCCTTCTTCACGAAGATGACAGGTTCTCCCCAAGGAGAAATGCTTGGACATATAAAACCCTTAGCCAAAATTTCCTCCAACTACAAACGAAGCTCTTATAGTTCCTATGTGGTCATTCTATATGGGGTTTGAGATATAGGCTCTACTCCAGGAACCAAGTCAATTCTAAAGTAAATATCCTGTTTCGGTGGCATACTAGGAATATCACTAGGAAAAACATCTACAAATTCCCCAAGAATAGGGTAATCATCAAGAGATACCTCTCAACTCTTCCCTACCTCCAATTTATTAACTGTTGCTGCAAATAGATGACATCCCTAACGAAGGCATCTCCTCAACTGCATAGCTGATATAATCCTCAAGGAGATGGGTCTCTATATGCTAGATATTTCAATTTATGCACTAGAATCATCTAAGCAACATACTATCTTTTGTCGACAATCAATCATTGCATGATGGGTTCCCAACCAGACCATACCTAAAACAATGTCATAAGAACCAAGAGGTGTGACATGAAGATTTACTGAGGTAGATAGTGATCCAATCCTAAGTCCAAATTGCAAACAAGGAATTCTACTGCTACCTTCGCCCCAGAGGCCAATTCTACCTGCCGCCTATCACCTTGCTTTACTTCCATGAGTCCACATTGCTCAACAATAGATGGAGAAATAAATGAATCAAAAGCTCAAGAATCAAAAAGGATAGAAACATTAGTACCCTATAACTAACCTGAAGTCTCAACCACCATATTTTGATGATCTACCTGACGATTATCTACTGCAGCAAAAACTCAGTGTGAATGACTTGCATCTCCAACTATTGGCTCTAAAGTTGTCGGTCGTTGACTATATCCTGATGTATTTCTCACAGGGCACTACCGGACAATGTGTCTGTGTTGACCACATGAAAAGCAACCAATACCCCTGCCAAAACCTTTGCCTCCCAAAGGTGCACTAGACTACTGAAAACTGGCTCTGCTAACCGTAGACTATGTACTCTGAGCTGGCCGATCCTGACAATTGCACTTATTACGCCACCAGTTATGGTTCTTCCCTGATTGTGAACTATTACCATGTTGATTTTGAGGATTCTTATTCCTTAGTGGGTAATGTTGTTGCTAGTGTTGTCCACCCTTAGTGGGTGCCTATTGGTTCTGAGAGAAACCCCCTTATCTGAGTCTGGTACCACGCAGACCAAAACCTTCCAAAGGTGCACTACCTATCTGAACACTTGTATGTCCACCCAAATACATAGTCAAGTTCTCCTCCATGATACGTGCCTTCTCCATGGCTACCTCAGCTCGAAGACTAGGACTCCTTCATTGGTACGGGTATTCAAACCCTTAATGAAATGTTGTAGCAACATAGGCTCATCGTCCACAATCCTAACATATTGTTTGAGCTCATAGAACCTATGCTCAAACTGCTCAACTGTCATGGCCATCTGACATAGATCATGGAACTCATCTGCACAGTGTTGTCTCCAATGCTCTGACAGAAAACATGCTCTAAACCTCTCCAAAACCATGTCCCACAAAACTAATCCAATCTCTAGATAAATTTTTTGCTCCTCCAATTGACACCATGTAGAGGCAAAGCCTCTAAGATGCATAATGGTGCATCTAGCTCTGGTTTTTCTACCATATGGGTGCATAGAAAAATACCATCCCAAGTCTATCAACCAAGTTTCCACCTCTAGACCACCACTAGTACCATCAAATGTGGGAGGGTGTGCCCTCAATAAATCTCTCATATGCCCTGCAACAACGGAATCCCGATCCATAGTCTCAATAGCCCTCCTAGGTGATTTGTCTCTCTCTCTATCCACCTCATGTCTAGCCTCCTATCTAGGACCAAGTGGAGCAAGAACCTCCTCCAACAAAGGATGCAATTGTGCTCCCTCTAACTCTAGATGTGCAAGATTCACATCCTTGCTCGCCTGATCCAACTGGGGACCCTGTTGATCTACATGATCAATCCCATGTGAACTCTTAGAGGGAGTGCCTTGGCAGTTAGCCCCACGGTCACCACCTCGTCCAAGACCATGACCCCTACCTCCTCATCTAGGAATAGTCCTACACAAAACCATGGACAAGTCTTAGTTACAAGACACAAAAGACAACATGATAACACAAACTACAAATTCTAACATCTAGGAAAACCTAATGGGCTCACAAATATCCAGAGTACCCAGTGTTATAACCTTGTGCTCTGATACCAAGTTGTAACGCCCCATCAGGGTACCCAAAAAATAACACATTTATAACAAAATAACTAGAAACTTTTTTTTTTAAAACATTTGATAACAACATAAGTACAAAGTGAACAACTACACATATTTTCTCAAGGTTCCATGACATCATTACTTAAACAAATACAAGTAAGAACCTCGCAACACAAAACCATTAACATAAAATGAAAAGATAAACTATATCCCAAATGAATGATACAATTACAAATCATGATGGAATCAAGTTGCATTTAAAAAACATCAAGCAAGATTATGTTAAATCTTGTAACATCAAAATCATAATACAATAAAGCCTCATATAACTATCAAGATAGTAAACAATATGGATGATGATCATGTACCACTATCCATCTCGTTCACGAGCACACATAGCATCCAACTCCATGAATAGAGTGAATCCAGGAATCTGTCAAGAACAATCTTGTCTCAAGCTACATAACCTACAAGGGGACCCAATGGAGGAAAAAGTATGTTCCTCCCAACCATGTGTCACCCGAAGGTCCACTCCCTCTGTGCTAGGAGATAATGACAAATCCACAAATCAATCAAACAAACAAACAAAAGAATAGACATAACATCACATGGCTGACAATCACATAACGACATGATAGTATCTAAATCACATGATCACTAACAAGCTCCTAGAGGAAACAACCAAAAAAATAATGGTGACTCTACACAAGAGACCACAAGACATGTACAAGGATAAGAGTGTCATTACACAGTTGTTCTAGGTTACCTTGTTGAATCTTCCTAGATTACCGACCCTCGTCCTAAGTTACCCTGCCAATATCTACCAATTCTTGGCCCCTAAAAAAACTTATGTGGAACAATAACACTTTTCTAGAGGACAAAGTGAATGACTAAGCCATTCCAGGCCATCTCAACCTACCCTTAATCTATGCAAGCACTAAGGTGTTAGGCGAGGAAAAGAAATTATTTGAATTATTAAGGGAATACTACCCAACCCCTAACATTTTAAGTTTAAGGTTTTCAATGGATTATCTACTTTTGATAGGTTACCCTGGTAACCTCTTAGGGTTATGGACCCTAATGAAAGCCTCTCTTCCTATATACAAAACTTCACTAATTGACAACAAAAATGGTAGCCATCATGCACAAATAGTCTAAATCATGTTCACAACCCAATCATGACTTAAAACATTTTACTTCCAATCACCACATAGGTAAAAAAACAATGTGCATGGCTAGTCCCACAATAAATTAAATCAAACAAACTTCATGAACAAATAGATTAAACAATTAAATCAAGAATTCCCTAGCCTCTGAAAGATCTAAGAATTCCATAACACAAACCAAATGCTCTTCCACAAAAGCTTTCTTGATACCAACAATAATCAAAGGATAGTTTCAAAATAATAACTCATTATTTCACTAATTAAAACCCATATTTTTAAAACAAAATTTTAAAGAATTATCATTTCATTAAAATGACAATATGGCCACTCTCATAATGTAAATAAAAGCATTCCAAATTTATTATAAACATTTAAATTACATATAGATGTTCATTTGTTCAAATAATAACTAACTCCAACTTAACTTTTTTTTTAAAACTAGATAAACTAAAATTTACTTTAAACATGTATGAAAGTACACCGATACAATTAGATTCTTTCATTGAACTTAATCAAACATTTTCTAATATATATGTATATACTTTCATACAAACTTACATACTCTTTGTTTTCTACAATTAACATGGACTTAACTACTACTATGCATGCAAAAAGGGTTATTAATCCTATCAAAAGGACTTTTTCTTAGATTCACCGTTAATTTCAAAGTCATACGCATGCAAAAAAAATTCAGACACAAACCTGTAGCAAAAGTAATCTATCTCTAAAGTCGACTAGACCATAAAGAGCTCCTATTGCTGAAAATAAAGGAGAGACTTAACAGCAAGGATTACTTGTTAAGAAGGGATGAATGAACTCATTCAGTCTGCGTTTAGTTTTTTTTATATCAAAGAATTACTTAAAATAAATAATGATTGCAGATTAGGTGATAGCACATAGGAGAACAATTAACACCCTTGGCAATGGTAAAAGAAGAAGAAATCAAACATTCCAAATCAACTTTATAGTCTGATAATCAATGGTGACTAAAGAGAGTAGCATCAGTAATACCAAGAAAGCTTGCAATGCAAAGGAAAGCATAGAAATCAAGTTATTTTCACCATATCAATTCGATGAACACTATAGATCCAACATGCATTGATGAAATTGAATTTTCCTAAATGGAATTATCCTTGGCAAGAAGCATCGATATTCTAGCATGGATAGAATAGAGCAAGAATATAATACTATAGTGACTAAACTCATTTTCTCTTTATCTTTCAAAGCTCCAGATGCAGATAATGGAAGAATAACCTTGCAGCTATAAACAACATCATGGGTGTAGGAAGAGGGTGCAAAAGTAGAACGAATGGTATTCGAAAATGAAGACAACAATCATATTCTTTCCCGAAGCTCATTAAAATCATAGAATAAACAAAGCACAATCCACTAACAATCTACAACAGTGAATGAGTCAAGAGGACAAAGAAAGATTCACTGGAAACACAGGAGAAACTTCAGTTTTCAGACATGAACAAAGTTAATTCAGCTGGAAAACTCATGGATCCAACAAAGATGGTGCCATATAACAATGCATTGATTGATTCAATCAGTGTCTGAATTTCTTTTTATCTTATAAGCTTTGGTCACTATCAATAAAAGAAATTTCTTACAGCTATAAACACCAGACACAGGGAACGTATGAACTTATGCAATTCTGAAATTTGTTTATCCTTTCATCATATAAAATATACATTTTGTAGACTTAAATATATCGAAGAACTACTTGAAATAAATATAAACTTCAAAAGTGGAGGGTGTTATTTCTAATAGAGAAATGGAGATTTAAATACATTTCACATGCTACAAACAATTACAGTCAAAACTGGCGCAAACACAATAATGAAAATATTTCGTTTCTTTTAAATAAAATACAAATTGAAAAATGAAGAACCTGGTATTCCCATTCGAATCAATCAAAAGTTTGATGAAGAATTCAGAAATTCCCAACCAAAACTTTTCCAAAAACCATAATACTACCAAGATTTTATTTCCAAAAAAATATCGTGCAAAACTTTTTCCAAAACAATTGTGTGAAAAATATTTTTTCACCCAAAAAATTTTAATTCATTTTTAATTAATTCAAAATCACCAAACTTAACTGACAATCAGCAAGCAATATAAATTGATCAATTAGTTCTAATTATATGATAACTCCAGATAACATTTTCTAATTCCAAGTTATGATTCCTGATATTTACTTACAAACTATTGAAAACTACCTCATCAAAATATCTACCTTTCACATAAATTAAGCTTGCACAATTAATTCAACAATTTCATTTAAATAAATACCTTTTTCACAAAAATAATATTTGCTTTTAAATAAATAACTTTTTAAATTTAATTTAATAAATCAAACCATAAACATAAACATTTTAATCTAATATTTAAATAGAAATTAGATTAAATAAAATATGTTAATTAAATAGCCATATAACTAAATTAATTAATTCCCAAACAAAACAACACAAACAAGAACGACATGACAGGACCATACGACAAAACAACAAGGGGTGATAAATGGATCCTCGTTCAATGAAGAACGATGGCTAAAGACGGGCCTGACACTATCTTCGAAACCACATATTTCCATTGGGTTAGGGCATGCTCAAACTCGACAAGCAGGTGGAGATGATACTCAATACCTACAAACTGCATCAAACAACACTATTAAACATATCATCATATATCGACAAACACACTATGAAGAAGAGTCACAGCGTAGTAGGGTACTCACAAGTAAGTTATGCTACACTATCTCCTTCACTAAGACTAACAAACATCATTATATCTTAAACAACAATTACATCATGATTACCTCATTAAAACTCATAAACAACATAAACCATAACAAACACATGTCAATCATAATGTCATCACATGAACATAACCAGATGATCACGATGTCAAATGTATCATCCACAAAGTATAACAACTAACACAACTATGTGTCGTAACTAAAATAAATGTAATATAGTATCCAAAATAGCTAAACAACTAGCAATGAACTTAAGCAAACTAAAACACATAGTAGCAATTGGAGGGATACTACAAAAAATTTGTATGCTTGACACTCATAAACATTGTTAATACAAAATAATGTAAGGATTGTTCTAAGGGATTTTTCTTAATTCGTGCAAGGTCTCATCTTAGGGAACATCATGCTTAATGTTTCCAAAAGAGGATGTATCAAAATAAGTATTACACTCTTGGAGGGAATCAAGCCCAATAACTCCACCAAGAAAAGGACACATCACAAGAAGAAAGAAACAACACAATGAAATGTGAGTGGTGATGTATGCCTCCACTTTAAAGCGGTTGCAAACACCATTACTATGAGCAATTGCTTAAAAGTAGAAGAAGGAGAACATGAGAGCATACTCGGAAAGCCCTATGCCAAGTCATATGTTTTTGATAAGCTACGTCATTAAAAGTGGAGTATGTCATATGCAAACCAACTTAAGGCATATTGTCCACATCCCAAGCTTGCTCTTATATGTTCATGAAAATTTAACGATTAGCCAAAAGGGTCAAGGAAAAGTGACATATGAGGACAAGGCTACTAAAACCCTTTCCCCCATTGAGTGTAGGACAAAGGTGAGCCGAAACGAATGATGAAATGTTAGAAAGAGTGAAAATTAGTACCAATTAGAGGAATTAGGTTCCCCCACATAGGGAAGCATACCAAACTCCTTAAGATGTTGGATTTTAATACTCAAAGCTTTACATTCATTTGTGGAATGACCATGAAATCTATGATAGGTACAAAATGAACTCTTGTAATAGCATTTCTTTCAAGTTCATGGAGGAAGGGTTATCAAGTGATCTTGGAGGAGTCTCGACAAGATACCCTCTTGATCAATGTGAGGAGTTTATGTTGATGGTGGAAAATAAATTTCTTTCTGAGTATAGCATGTCATACCTACACAAGGTTCTTTAGATTGCAAGATTTTGTGCTCACTCTTACAGGAGGAGGGAAATCTATCAAAGGAAAATCTTTAGTGCTATAGGAGATAACATTGACATTAAGCGAAGGTGTAGTTGTGTGCCGTAGAAAAAAAAACCCTTTGCTTGACATGGGAATAATTAATGATAATCAGACTTAATGAGGCCTTGATTTAGGTTTTGTGAGGAATTTTGTGCATCCACACTAAGTCTTGGACCCTTCCACACTGAATAAAATATGTTTATTGACATCTTGCAAAGGTGTTGTAGAGTCTTGTAAAGGACTTTAATGCTTTTCTAGACCTAATGAACCTATTTCTCCTTAATTCAATATTATAAAACATGTTTAGTTACATCATCACATTAATTTAGAAGGCTTGTAAAGTAAATTTAACTTTAACCAAGTGTTTTAAAGTGTTTTACACGTTCACATTGGTTCTTGTGCCTTACTAGGCTGTGTGGACCTCATTTTAATGTGTAAAGTGTATTTAATTACAATTTCACATTGAATTATGTGTCACAAGCCCTAATTTAATTTTATATAATCATTAATAGGCCCCTATTAACTCATATTGTGCATCTTGAGGCATAATTTGATCAAATAACCGACATAGTCATCATATAAGCCTAATTTT
Source organism: Sequoia sempervirens (assembly GCA_007258455.2). Lineage (NCBI taxonomy): Eukaryota > Viridiplantae > Streptophyta > Pinopsida > Cupressales > Cupressaceae > Sequoia > Sequoia sempervirens. The sequence continues at coordinate 369,097,381 of VDFB02000017.1, read as the reverse complement.
CTTACTTCTCGACATTCCAGCTAGAAAAAATGACTCTTGTGTGACCCATTCACCATTAGTAGTGAATTAGTCCCATCTAGGTGGGACCCATTCACCATTTGTGGCAAATGAGTCTCATTTTGAGTCATTTTTGAGGTTTGAGCAGGAAAAAATAGGTTTTAAGTTCAAATTTTCTACATGTCAACCTGTGATGAGGTATAATCAGGATACTAAGGCACAATTGTCTATAAATAAGTATTTTTATCCTCATTTTACACATCTGGGTATGTGCAAGATCATGATGGGCCAAACAGGCCCTTAAGTGGCAATGAAAATTCAAAAAAATCAGAGTTAGGCAACTTGACGTAAAAATTTGAATAAGTTTTCTATATTATTTCAAAAATATGTAAGAATAGAATCTGTGGGAAATTGAATTTAGTTTCTAAACTACTAGGTTTTTTTTTTTAAAACAAAATCTATTTGGTGTAA
>VDFB02000017.1:369018503-369096813 GCA_007258455.2 Sequoia sempervirens | reverse complement strand
CCAATAGAAATATGTGGTTTTGGAGATAGTGTTAGGTCTATCTTTAGCCATCGTTCTTCATTGAACGAGTATCCATTTGTCATGCATTGTTGTTTTGTCATCTGGTCCTATTGTGTCATTCTTGTTTGTGTTGTTTTGATTGGGAATTAATTAATTTAGTTATATGTTATTTAATTAACATATTTGATTTAATGTAATTTTTATTTAAATATTAGATTAAATTTTTTATGTTTATGGTTTGATTTATTAAATTAAATTAAACAAGCTATTTATTTAAAAGTGAATGTTAATTTTGTGAAAAGGTATTTATTTAAATGCAATTGTTGAATTAATTGTGCAAGCTTAATTTATGTGAAAGGTAGATATTTTGATGAGGTAGTTTTCAACAATTTGTAAGTAAATATCAGGAATCATAACTTGGAATTAGAAAAAGTTATTTGGAGTTATCATATAATTAGAGTTGATTGATCAATTTAGATTGCTTGCTGAGTGTTAGTTAAGTTTGGTGATTTTGAATTAATTAAAAAATTTTGGGTGAAAAAATATTTTTCACGAGAGTTGTTTTGGAAAAAGCTTTGCACGACAATTTTCTAGAAAAAAAACTTCTTGGCAGTATTTTGGTTTTTGGAAAAGTTTTATTTGGGAATTGTTGAATTATTCATCAAATTTTTGATTGATTCAAACAAGAATAACAGGTTTTTCATTTTTCAATCTATATTTTATTTAAAAGAAACAAAATCTTTTCATTATTGTGTTTGCACCAGTTTTGATTGTAATTGTCTGTAGCAGTTGAAATGTATTTAAATCTCCATTTCTCTATTAGAAACAAGGCCCTCCACTAGAATCTAAAGTTTATATTTATTTCAATTATTTCTTTGGAAACACCCATGATGTCGCTGTTTATAGCTGCAAGGTTATTCTTCCATTATCTGCGTTAGGAGCTTTGAAAGATAAAGAGAAAATGAGTTTAGTCACTATAGTATTCTGTTCATGCTCTATTTTATCCATGTTGGAATATTGATGCTTCTTGCCAAGGCTAATTCACCTCTTGCTTATAGATTTGATATTTCCATTTAGGAAAATTCAATTTCATCAATGCATTCTAGATCTGTAGTGTTCATAAAATTGATATGGTGAAAAGAACTTGATTTCTATGCTTTGCTTTTCCTTGCAAGCTTTCTTGGTGTTACTAGCACTACTCTCTTTAGTAGCCACTAATTATCAGACTGTAAATTTGATTTGGAATGTTTGATTTTTTCTTCTTTTACCATTGCCAAGGGTGTTAATTGTTCTCTTGTGTGCTATCACCTAATCTGGAGTCATTATTTATTTTAAGTAATTCTTTGATATAAAAAAAACTAAACGCAACCTAAACGAGTTCATTCGTCCCTTCTTAACTAGTAATCCATGCTATAAGTATCTCCTTTATTGTTAGTGATAGGAGCTCTTTATGGTCTAGTCGAATTTAGAGATAGATTACTATTGCTACGGGTTTGTGTCTGAATTTTTTTTGCATGCGCATGACTTTAAAATTAATAGTGAATCTGAGCGAAAGTCCTTATGATAGGATTAACAACCCTTTTTGCATGCAAACTGAGAGTTTAATTTAAGTTGGAAATGCATGCATATTAGTAGTTAAATCCATGTTAACTATAGAAAATAGAGAGTATGAAAGTCTGTATGAAAGTATATACATATATATTAGAAAATGTCTGATTAAGTTCAATGAAAGAATCTAATTGTATCGGTGTACTTTTAGACATGTTTAAAGTAAATTTTAGTTTATCTAGTTTTAAAAAAAAGTTAAGTTGGAGTTAGTTATTATTTGAAAAAATGAACATCTATATGTAATATAAATGTTTATAATAAATTTGGAATGCTTTTATTTACATTATGAGAGTGGCCATATTGTCGTTTTAATGAAATGATAATTCTTTAAAATTTTGTTTTAAAAATACAATTTTTAATTAGTGAAATAATGAGTTATTATTTTGAAACTATCCTTTGATTATTGTTGGTATCAAGAAATCTTTTGTGGAAGAGTATTTGGTTTGTGTTATGGAATTCTTAGATCTTCCAGAGGCTAGGGAATTCTTGATTTAATTGTTTAATCTATTTGAGTCATGAAGTTCATTTTGATTTAATTTATTGTGGGACTAGCCATGCACATTGTTTTGTTACCTATGTGGTGATTGGAAGTAAAAAAATTTAAGTTATGATTGGGTTGTGAACATGATTCAAACTGTTTGTGCATGATGGCTACCCTTTTTGTTGTCAGTTAGTGAAATTTTGTATATAGGAAGAGTGGCTTTTGTTAGGGCCCAGAACCCTAAGAGGTTACCAGGGTAACCTATTAAAAGTAGATAATCCAATGAAAACCTTAAGCTTAAAATGCTAGGGGTTGGGTAGTATTCTGTTAATAATTCAGATAATTGTTTTTCCTCACCTAACACCTTGGTGCTTGCATAGATTAAGGGTAGGTTGAGATGGCCTGGAATGGCTTAATCATTCACTTTTTCCTCTTGAAAAGTGTTACAGTTCCACATAATTTTGTTTAGGGGTCAGGAATCAGTAGAGATTGCGAGGGTAACTCAGGATAAGGGCCGGTAATCTAGGAAGATTCACCAGGGTAACCTAGAACAACTATGTGATGACACTCTTATCCTTGTACATGTCTTGTGGTCTCTTGTGTAGATTCATCATTGTTTTTTTGTTGTTTCCTTTGGGAGCTTGTTAGTGATCATGTGATTTAGATACCATCATGTCGTTATGTGATTGCCAACCATGTGATGTTATGGCTATTCTTTTGTTTGTTTGTTTTATTGATTTGTGGACCTATCATTATTTCCTAGCATGAAGGGAGTGGACCTTCAGGTACCACATGGTTGGGAGGAATGTGCTTTTTCCTCCATTGGGTCCCCTTGTAGGTTATGCAGCTCGAGAGGAGATTGTTCTTGACAGATTCTTGGATTCACTCTATTCATGGAGTTGGATGTTGTGCATGCTCGTAAATGAGATGGATGACTGCACATGATCGTCATCCATATTGTTTACTATCTTGATAGTTATATGAGGCTTTATTGTATTATAATTTTGATGTTACAAGATTTAACATAATCTCGCTTGATGTATTTTAAATGCAACTTGATTCCATCATGATTTGTAATTGTATCATTCATTTGGGATATATTTTATCTTTGTATTTTATGTTAATAGTTTTGTGTTGCGAGGTTCTTAATTTTATTTGTTTAAGTAACGATGTCATGGAACCTTGAGGACATATGTGTAGTTGTTCACTTTGTACTTATGTTGTTATTGAATGTTTTAAAAAAATGTTTTGTTATTTTGTTATTTATGTGTTGTTCTCTGGGTTTCATGGCGGGGCGTTACATTTTTGCTTACCTCATAGAGCTCAATTTTTTTTTCTTTTTTGTGGCACCTTATTAAAGTTATCAGGAGGTATAAGTTTGGTATGGTTGAGCGGGAAGCCCATTCCAAGGAACGAATTTCCCCATAGCCACCTATGTGCAAACCAACTAGTGTATGTTTTATTATTTTGGGAATTCTCACCCAACAAATAGCCAAGTGTTTAGTTGCCCCAGAGTGAGTATGCATTTCCTTTTTGGACAAACAACTTAGATATGATCTACAATTTGCTAGAAAAACAATCAAATCTTGTTCCACCTTTTCATTTTCATTTTTCTCCTCCTAGTTCTTTCCATTGCATGATGGTGTATCTTGATCCTGGGGCCTTGACTCCCTTCTTGATCTTTGTCATTCTTTTTCATCTGCATTTGTACACTTGAATCTCTTTTGAATTTCTACTTTAGTGCGAGTTTGAAGCAAGTTCATCCTCTCACTAAAGTGGGGGCTAAATGTACCATAGAAAAAAGTATCTCTTGCTTGACATGGGAATCATTCATGATAAATTGGACTTAAGGAGGCATTAATTTAGTGTTGTGAGGTATTTTATGCATCCACACTAGATCTTGGACCTTTGCAAATACATCTATCAATGTCTTGTGAAGGTGTTGTAGAGTCTTGTAAAGGACTTTCATGCTTTTCCAGACTTAATGAACCTATTTTCCCTTAATTAAACATTATAAAATGTATTTTTTAGCGTATGAAATTTGCCAACTAGAAAACAGTTTACTCACATAAGATAATGGTTTACCAACATGCGTGAGACAGGTTTTCTGGTCAATTGAGAAAACTTATGGACTAATAATAATACTTTTGGGATCTAATATTTAGTTGAAAATAATTTAATTAAGAATTTGTTACTCAATATCATATTACAAATAGTAATATTAATAAGAATATTGAAAATGAAGTTTTTGAGGAGATTACAATAATTTTATTTTGTCATGAAGATAAAAATTTTAAAATTAAAAAATATAATAATATTATTAAAAATGTAAAATATAAATTTTTATATTAAAAATAATTAAAAAACTCAATTAGTATATCTTAATACTAATAACTATATGTATGTTAATATGTTGAGTATGTGTTTGTGCATGGTTGCATGTGGTTCGATTACACAATTAATAATAATATAAAATCCGTCTGGTACTGCAAATTTTTCTTAAAATAATTTACCACAACTAGCAACTTAACCGACCATGCATTTTCATCTAAATTGGAAATGCTAATTACAAAAACTTCGTTATTCACCAAGATGACAAGAAGTTAGCATCACCACTTATATGATTACACTAAAAGGTGTTAAGCTCATACAACTAGCATCATTCCTAGACCCAGACCTAAACCTCGAGGGTTCATGGTGACCTTGCCTATGTATCCCTTCACGGGAATTAGAGGCTTCGTAATTTTCCCACAATGTTAGATTTAGTTCATTCTCTCTTGCATGAGATCTCTAATCTCACCTTTAACCCATGAATATTAATTAAGTATAAGTTATCACTTAGTCAATTATAGTGTAATGATAATAATTTTGCCATCAAGTGTAGGGTTCATAAAAAAAATTTCCATGCATTGGTGAACAAACATGCACCAATACATAAGGGTCATACATGCCATAATCCCAAGACCAGATACATAATGAATGTCACGAGCATACCTCCATATACACAAGTTGGATAGCTCATACACGTCACAAAAACAATAGTGGCTGAATCATCCACATATCACAAGTACAATGGTGATTAGCTCATAGGTACATCACAAGTAAAACTATGATTGTCTCATTTTCACATCACAAGTACAACAATGATTGGCTCATACACATATCAAAAATAGATCATACATCACAAATGCATAATAACAAGCTCCAACATACATCACAAATACATAGTAATGAGCTCCAACATACATCACGGATACATAGTCATGAGAGCTCCAACATACATCACATATATAATGACTTGAACTCCAAAATACATCACAATGGCTGACTAACACATGTCCATAATGCATCCTAGATAGAAAGAATATCATGCATTACACACTACATCATGGGTCCTATCCTTTCCTTCAGTCTTCTATACCATTAAACAAATGAGAAGAGGATTTGTTACATCTCATACTACACCGCGGGTCTATCCTCAACCCCACAAGGCCAAGTATATAGTCTGACAATTGGGAAGAGGATTTAGTGCATTTCATACTACACCGCAGGTTTGTCCACCATCCCAAGGGTTTCCCCAAGTAGTGAACTTACCTAACCTAGTGGATTTTGTGGATTTAAATAAGCCCTAATCTCCCTTCAAGTATATTTTGTTTGATTTTTCATTGGCTTCAACCTACATGTTTTATGTTTGCATCTCTCTGGGCTCCCTTTTGGTGGCACCTTCATCTGCTTGCACCACGTGTTGAAATCATGTTCTTTTGAGAGTTCTTTTCCTTTGCTTTGTCTCCAAGCTTCGCTTGGGTGCCATGTTGCATCTTCCGTAGTCACCTTTTTGGCGGACCTCGCAGTCAAAGCTTTATGCAAAGATCACTCCACGTGTCATCTTTGTGGGGGCCTCAGTTGCAAAGGAGGGGTCGTTGAATGTGAAGCCCCACTACTACACCACGTGTCCTAACTTACTCTTCAAGCAGTTTGACACGTCTTCAAGAGAATTTTTTGGTTCATAGCCATCATTTGAAAGAAGGCGCAACTTGTTCGAGGAAACATAATGTTGTTTTGGTACCTTTCTACTGTGTTTGTTTGGGGAGAATCATTGTGGGAAGTGGCACAACTTGTGCCTGAGAATCTTATCTGTTATCTAGCATTCAGGAGGTGGCAAAAATTGATATATATGGCTTAGTCTCTCTAAAAAAGGGTTTGGAAATACAAAAGTAAAGAACTAAAAAGTTTCTCGGCCTTTGTATTATCTTTATTTCTTGTATTAAGACTTATAGATTGTGCCAATCTATTCAATCTCTCTATTTCTTAGTTATTTGATAAGACATTATACTGTGCTACTTGGTTGTAATGAGTAGTTTATCTACAAAGCTTCTATAGTTTCAATATAATTTTGTTGTTCAAACCATGTCTTGTACTCTTCATGTTCAGTGAATGCATATGGAAGTTGTATTATGCTATTTGATTAACTTCTTTAGAATTTTTTCTTTGCTTTCTGTTATTTTTGAGTATGCAGATTGCTGTTCAAATGGGTTTTCAAATCCCACCGAAAGGAAGATTTCTTGTGCCTATTTACTTAAAATATTGGTGTATTGCCTTAGCATTAGATTTTATTGTTGTATATCTGCTTCCTTTTCCATTTTCACCCCCCAATGTATGAAGAGTCAACTTCTTTAAAACCCAGAGGTTACTCAGTTTAACGCAACTAGTCCCCCCATTAACTGAGTTTCCCATAAGGCTGTGTGACTAGAATTTTTAGGCATCAACGGTTCTTTTTCTAGCATGCCCAGTGGGACCTTGTTTGAATATATCTAAGTTCATAGTGGGTGTATGAGCCATAGACTTGTTACTAGATCCTAGACAATGAATAACCCTAGCCTACTAGTGCCACTACTGGTAACAATTCAAGTAAGAGCCCGTCCAATGAACATCCTGACCTCTCCACAAGTCCTATTACCAATGGATAATAGAAATTATGTAGCATGTGATGCTGGAAGCCCTCTCATAGCACTAGTAGCATTGGTCATGTAGGTTCCTATCCCAAGGTTTGCTTTAAAATTTTTGTCAAAATTTACTGGGGAAGGCTCAAAAACATTGTCCGACCATCTGCAAGATGCGGCGAACGAGTGCTTAGTGCATGGTGTCATTGATCAAAATGTATCACTAAGGTTGATTGCAACCTCTTTCAAAGGAAAGGCACTAGATTGGTACCATACAAGCTGGAAACTAATACTACCAGCACTTGGGATCAACTCATAGATCCTTTCTACGGGTGATTTTTAAATAATGGAGATCGGTCTTCACTATTCCAGTAGCTAGTGACCATTAAGCAGGCCCCTCAAGAGGCCATGACCAACTTAAATGCTAGGTTTCACACAACTTGGAAAAGGATCTAGACCGCTATTCTCCCGTCTGCCAATTTGGCATTAACGTAGAGAATAATTTTATCGATGCCAAAAAGTTACCACCTCGGTCCGCTATACCTGTATTTGTAGAATTGTCAGCTCTCGCCGAGGAGATAGCTTCTACCAGTGAATTTTCTCCTCCCCAACCTATGTACACATATCCAAGTGCGCCACAAAATGTTGCTTCTACATCTAAACCTTTAGCAGCTGAGGTGAGCGATATCAAGGATTTGTTGTGGACCTTCTCAAATGAAATAATTAGTATCAGGTGGCAACAATTTGCACTTGCGAAGCCAGCTTTCCAAAATTACCAAGGCAAAAAACCTTCCTACTAGCAAAACCAATTCCAAGGAGGTATGCACACGAATCCATAGACTCAACCAAGTAAACAGATTGTGTTGGTACCTACTCTACTGGGAGCTGTTCACCCAAGTTTGAATAGAGAGTTGGTAGCGGGGCAAAATAATCTCGCTAAGGATACCAATTCTTGGTGCTTCCCTTGCAATGAAGCACATATGCCTCAAAATTTTTTGCATTGAAATTTATAGCAAAGGGTGATAAAATAGCATAGTCAAGGCATCACGTCATATTCAAGAGGTTATGCATATGCTTCTTTGGAAATGGAAAACATGGTACTCACCGCTCAAATGCAAGGATGTCCCTAGAGCAAGAAATAGATATGGCTCTTGATCAAGCATTTTTCTCATGGATGAAAGGAGAAGAGGTAGCATTTGCAAATTACATTTCCACATCAAAGACCTCGCAAATGTAATCGGATTATAAAAATCGCTCAAAGAGGAGATTCAAAGGTGAACCGGTCACTCAAAAACCCAAAAGTGTTCTCAACCAAGCTCCTAGTTCCTCTGTAGTTATACAACAATATCAACCATGCAAGGAGATTATTATAACAAAGTATAAGGATCAAAGGTTTTTGAATCCGATGCTATTCAATGTGGTGGAACAGTTGAAGAAAGCCTATGCTAATGTATCCCTTTAGGATATCTTAGCTATCCCGGAGCAAAAGTCGTTATTGCAAAAGGCGCTACTAGAAGATGCAAGCATAGAGTCAATAGAGCAACCATCCAAGGAAAAATTTATTGATTCATCATCTTAGGCCAAAGTCCTCACAAACAATGGAGAGGAAATCTTGACTGAAAGTAGTGGTAATCCAAAACCAAAACCCTTCTTCTTAAATCTCATTGTGGGTAAATAATTGTTGTATAATTCTATGATTGACTCTGGTGCTAGCACCATAGTCATGCCCAAGCAAATAGCTAAAGCCTTAGGACTTAGCTATGAACCTTTAAACAAAGGGGTTATGCAGCTTGATGGGAATAAGGTTGAAACTATAGGTGTCATCGTGAACCTCCCATTGACTCTATTCTCCTGCCCCAGTATCACAGTCACACAAGATATCGTGATTATTGATGTCCCTCCCATGTTCGATCTTTTCTTATCATGGGAGTTCACTACCAAAATAGGTGGATATCTTTCTTTGGATTGGTCACACTTAATCTTTAGGACCAAGCATGGAGCTAAGATGAAGATATTGTTTGAACCTTTGCATTCAGAACATATAAAAGATTAGGCTATGATAAATTTTGAGGCTACTCATACATCTATCACCAAATATGATACGTATTGTACTATGAACATAAAATTCATCCAGCTCCCTTTGGGTTTTTTTTTGTTTTTTACCAGTCCATGCCTAAATGAATATCATCGGCACCTTTTTATGAACTCTGCCATGTGTTCACTTAGTGCTCCCCAAAGGGATTCTTCCCTTCTCTTTTCAAACAACCCTCGCCATACTTCCATGTGTCACCACTGTGCACACATATAGGCTGCTTCCTTTCATTTTGAGTCGAGCCCCACCTATGTGCCACATAGCTTTCATCTGCTTATGCTTTGGAAGACTCCACAATCAGTGCTAGTGGAAAAACATGCTTCCACGTGTCTTCCTGGAACAATTTTTCAATGGCAAGGAGGAGAATTGAACCAAGGGCTATGAAATGCAGCCACGTGTCTCTCTAACGAAAACTTCTTTGAAGCAAAGGATGGATCAAATTGCTAGTTGTGATATTCTGCCACATGTTCTAACTGACTGGCTGGGTGGTGACACTTGTCTGAACAAGGCTTTTTTGGGACCACTACCATTATTTGTAGGGGATGCATCCGCATGGGAGTGACTACATGTTGAGGCTTGAATCTTTTTTGTTACAATGGCTGGAGGAATCATTGTTGTTGGATCATTGCTATGGTTCTCGAATCTTTTTTGTTATTGCTTTCCAGGCGGTGTGAATGCTCACTATATATTCCGCTCTTTGTTTTTGAAAAAGGGTTTCAGGGCTTTATGGTTCCAAAGTTTGAGAGTTCTTATTCTAGTTCCACGAGTTTTACAAGTTAGAGAATGGTAGGAAATACAAATTTTAGGAAGATGCCAGGCCTTTTTATTGTTTTAGATTATTGCAGAAAGACTTATAGATTGTGCCTGTTGTTCAGCCTCTCTATTTTTCTCATGTTATTTGATAAACTTTATAGTGTGCCAATATTGTTCTTGAATGGTTCATTTGCAGAAATTCTATAATTTAAATGCAAGTTTGTTGGTCTAGATCATGTCTTTTGACTCCTCTTTTCAGTAGATGTGTGTGAAGATTATTTTATGTCATTGAATGCATTGTTCATGCTTAAAATATTTAAATTTTGTTATTCTAGGACATAGAAAATTGTTGAACGGGCCCTTAGATCGTATCCAAAAGATAGATTTATTGTTCCCTTTATCTAAGTCTTGGCGCATTTCCTTAGTTAGATCTTTCATTTTTATATCTGCTTCCTTTCCCCTTTCCAAACCCCAATTACAAAAGAAGTCGACTTCTTTAAAAACCTGATGGTCACTCAGTTTAGTGCAATAGGTCCCCCATAAACTAAGTTTCCCACAAGAGGTTGTTACCTTGCCAAATTTTGGCATCAATATTTTTTTCTTTTCCTGGCATGCTTGGTGGGATTGAGCTTAAATGAGTCAGATTTTATAGAGGGTGTATGAGCCATTGGCTTGTTAATAGGTCTCAAACAAAAAATAACCCTAGTTTGCTAGTGCTACCACTAGGAATAGTACAGGCCGCAACCCAAGTAGTAAACGTTCCACTTCCTTTGCCCTATCTGCTAGCCATGTTGAAAGGCAGTAATAAAAAATATGTGGCGTGGGACATCGAAAGTTCCCTCGCAGTTCCAGTAGTACCGGCTGTTTAGACTACTATCCAGGTCTCCACTCTAAAGGCTATACCTAAATTCACCAGATATGGCTCAAAAACACCCGCTGAACATCTGTAAGATGTGGTAGATGTATGTTTGGTGCATGTCATCACTGCACAAAATGTAGCACTAAGATTAATTTCAGCCTCTTTCAGAGGTAGGGCATTGGATTGGTACTGAACTTTGCTAGCTAGCACTATCCACACCTGGGATGAGCTCAGAGATTCATTCTATGAAATATTTTCGAATGATGGAGATCGCTCCTTACTATATTATCAACTATCTACCATAAAGCAAACCCCATAGGAAGCTATGATTGACTTCAAAACCTAGTTCCATACAAGTTGATAGAGAATCTAGGTTGCAATCTGCCCTCTATTTGAGTTGGCATTCATGTTCTACCTGAAGTCTATCAAGCCCAACATATCAATGATGATCTAGTCTTTGAGCGGAACCACTCTATCAGGTGCTTACAACATTGCTGCTAAGGTAGAGAACAATTTAATAGACGCCAGAGAGTTGCCACCCCAACCCATCATGCCAATATTTCCAGAGATGCCCATTCCTACTCAGGAAGTCGCATCTACCAGTGCGGCGACTCCTCCTCAATATTTGTACACATATCCAAGCACCCCACAAAATGTTACTTCTACATTAGGATCTTCGAAGGATGAGATGACTGAGTCTAAGGAGATACTACATACCATGGCTAATGACATAACTACCCTCATGCGAAACTAGTCTGTGCCGCCAAATCCAACCTATCAGAATTATCAAGGCGAGAGATCTTACCAGAAAAACTAGTTTCAAGGAGGAACTCACACAAATCTGTAGGTGCAAGCAACTAATCAAATATTACCCATTCCTTCTCCATTACAGAACACCAACCCAAGCTCAAGCCGAGAACTAACAGTGACATAGAATAAATTAGTGGATGATATCAACCTCTGGTGCTTCCCCTGTAGCGATGCACATATGCCTCAAAATTGCGCACGTGGTAACCTACAACAAAAGGTAGTAGAGCAGCGCAACCAAGGTATGACTTCAGATCACAAAGGTTATGTATATACCTCTTCATAAATGGAAAATATGGTACTCACCACACAAATGAAAGGGATGTCCCTGGAGCAAGAAACAAACATTTCTCTCGATCATTTTCTCTTCTCATGGATGGAAGAAGAAGATGCAGTGTTTACCAACGATACATCCCCATCAAAAATGTCATAGGTGCAATCTGATTACAACACTCACTCAAAGAGGAGATTCATGGGTGAACCAGTCATCCCAAAATTAGCCAGTCCGTAGCCCAAGGGTGCTTCCGACCAAACACCTGGTATCTCCACAGTAGTATTGCAAGGTTCGTCGCGGAAGGAAATTGTTATAACCAAAGCCAAGGAGCAGAATTTTCCAAATCCGCCACCCTTCAATGTGCTGGAAAAATTAAAAAAATCATCTGCTAGTGTGTCTCTTTGGGATATATTAGTTATTCTAGAGCAAAATAAACTATTACAAAAGGCTCTCCAAGAAGATGCGAGCATAAAGCCAACAAAAGAATGGCTCAAAGAGAAAGCTGTTGATCCATTGCCACCTACCAAAGTTCTCACAAATTGCATGGAGGCAACCTCTTCTGAGGTTAAAGATAAGCCAAAGCCCAAACCCTTTTTCTTGACTCTTATTATGGGAGAGAAGCTATTACACATTGCCATGATTGATTCTGGTGCTAGCACTACATTCATGCTAAAACAAATAGCTAAGGCTTTAGGACTTAGCTATGAAACTTTAAAGCAAGGAGTAATTCAACTCGATGGGAACAAAGTCAAAATAGTCAATCTCATTAAGTACCTTCCCTTGAATTTATTCGCTTGCCCTAGTGTCACAATACCGCAAGATATTGTGATCATAGATGTTCCTCCCATGTTCACTCTTTGTCTATCCTGAGAGTTCACATCAAAGGTGGGAAAATACCTGTCCCTTGATTGGTCACACATGATTCTTAGGATGAAGCATGGTGCAAAAATGAAGATAGAATTTTAAGCTCTGCACTTAGAACATGTGGCTAACGAAGCCATGATCAACTTTGAGGCCACTCATACCTCTATCACAAAGTAGGAAATATATTGCACCAAGTTGCTAGAAGATGAAAAGGTAACTGGAAATCAGAATGATCAAGAAGATGCTCTCTTGAGTGAACATATAGATACTGATCCTTTTGGAAACTACCATGCCACTGGGTTGGGCACATACATCATCTACAATGAAGATCAAGTGCTTCTGAAGGTCATCAAAGAACCTGAAGGTGGTCAAGCTCCAGAACTATGGATGTTGCACTTCGATGGAGCAAGATACAAGGTAGGTATAGGAGCCAGGGTATGTTTAATATCCCCACATAATGAAAATACTTTGAAGTATTTTTGCTTCCTGTTCGCTTATTCAAACAATGAAGCTGAATATGAAGGATTGGTGCAAGGTTTAAGCCTTGTAGAGTGAATTGGTATCAAGCAACTAATCGTGTTCAGAGATTCCAAACTAATAGTCAATCAAGTTTGGGGAATTTTTGCGGCCAAGAATTTTTGCATGCGATCCTATAGACACCAAATTTGGGACCTGATTGAGGTATTTGAAGCCTTCAACATTGAAACGGTGCCTAGAGAACAAAATAAATATGCGGATCACATGGCAACAATCGGATCTCAGATTGAACCTGCCTCTGACCTCATTCACAACAAACACTCTTTATGAGTGATAGTTTGACCAGCCATTCTGAACAATGATCAAAGTTGACAAGTGTTCAATAGTGATGAACACATTGCCTCATTCATCCAGCAGTCGGGAGAACTTGCTTACCAACTCTAACTGAAGATCACCAAAGCTTATGAAGAGAAAATCATTCACCTAAAATCCAACAACCTTCTGAAGGGATCGGTCACTCTCAAAAACCTTTTTGATTGTGATGATGCAAGAAATGATAAGAGGAAGTTTGTAGTGGATAAAAGAAACTACGAGGACCTTCAGGTTGCAAATGGGAGAAAGCTTAAAGCTGGGAAAGATATCCTGCATCATGATGATGAAAGGCTTATCAACTTCTATGAAAAGTACGAAGGAGCTGTGGCCTAGTCATATGAAGACCTCAGGGGATATGATCCCAATATCATCCAACACACTATAGAGCTAGCTGAAGGTGCAAAACTAGTTCACCAAAAATAGAGGCCAGTAAATCCCAAGATTGAAGCAGTCATGGCACAAGAATTAACAAAGCTAATCCAGTCGTGGATTGTCTTCTCAATCAAGCATAGCATGTGGGTATCCAACCTGGTTCCGGTCTGAAAGAAGAATGGAGATATATGTCTATATGTGGATTTTAAGGACCTGAATAGAACATCCCTAAAAGATCATTACCCGCTACCTTCAATGGAGTCAATCCTGCATACAATGGCTAGATCAGAGATGTTTTCTCTACTAGATGGCTTCTCTAGTTACAAACAAATCTAGGTCAAAGAGGAAGACGAACACAAAATGACGTTCACTACCAATTGGGGACCGTTCACATATGATAAGATTCCTTTCGACCTCTCAAATGCAGGAGCCACCTTCCAACAGGCAATGGATATTGCTTTTAGCGAGCTGATCAACAAGATTATCCTAATTTATTTGGATGATTTGATTGTGCTCTCCAAGTCTAAGGATGATCATTTTGATCACCTTGAGATGGTTTTCAAAAAATTCCAAGAGTTTGGGGTATCCCTGAACCCAAAGAAATGTGTCTTCAAAGTTCTGTAAGGCAAGTTATTGGGATACGTAGTGTCCAAAGAAGGAGTTTCAATTTATCCCAAGCGGGTGAAAGTGATCAAAGAACTTCCCCTTCCGGTCAACAAGAAAGGTGTCCAATCTTTCTTGGGAAAGGTAAAAATTTTTGCAAATTTATTTCTAATTTTGTAGGAATAATTAGGCCAATCACCTTGATGATGAAAAGGGATCAAGCATTTAAATGGACAAAATAAGCCAGAAAATCCTTTGAGAAAGTCAAGGATGCTATTTCATCAGCTCTTGTGCTGGTTAACCTAGACTTATCAAAGGACTTCATAATGTATGTATTCAATAGGAAGTCAAGCATTGCTACTATCTTAACACAAAAGGATGATGAGGGAAAAGGAGAACATCTAATATCATTTCACTCTCAGACCCTCAAAGAATATGAGACAAATTACAACTTTGTCGAGAGGCAATCATTTGCAATAGTAAAGGGACTCAAGAAGTTCTGCCACCTAATATCTTGTAATAAGGTGATTGTTTATGTTGTGCATTCCAGTGTGTGCGAATACATCATGGAAGGAGAAATCACTGAGAAATGAGCCAATTGGATCACCAAGATCCTTGAGTATGACATTGAGGTCAAGCCTACCAAGATCGTTTTGAGGAAGAGGACTGTGCGAATATCTCGTGCATGATGAGGAGATAGTCATGGAAGAAGAGCAGCTAGAGCTAGTCCTAACGAATGAGTCAAAGTTTGAGGGCTATTGGTTGGTGGACAAAATGAGATTTATGCACACAAGAAAATATATGTTGGGGATTCCTTCTTAGAAGAGAAGATTCTACTGATTGCAAAATAGTGGATTCACTCTCATCGAAGGGATCTTGTTCAAAAGGAATTTCAATGGCATCCTATTGCGGTGTGTGACTATGAAACAAGAAAAAAGGATCCTCGACACTTACCACAGTAGCGTCGTGGGTGGAAAATTCTCTGCTAAGACTACCGCCATCAAAATCATGTGTGCATGGTACTTTTGGCCAAAGGTATTCAACGATTCCTACTCTTTGGTAAAACGATGCAAGGAATGCCAGTTCTTTTTAGGAAGAAGGAAAAATTTAGCAATGCCTCTCAATCCAATAGTGGTTGATGAACCATTTGCACAATGAGGCCTGGACTTCATTGGAATGATCAACCCTGCCTCCAGCGTGGGAAAAAGTGGATTTTGACAGCCACCAACTACTTCACTAGGTGGACTGAAGCTGTGCCCCTAAAAAATGTGCCAAAAGCAGAGATAGTAAAATTCCTCGAGGAATTGGTGACAAGTTTCAGCCCTCTCAAGACCATCATCTCCGACAATGCTAAAGATTTCCTAGGCTCTAAGGTATATAAATTTTCACTTACACATGGAACATTTCTTAAAACATCATCAAAATACTACCCACAAGGGAATGACAGTCGAATCAATGAACAAGAATCTAGTCTGACTCCTCAAAAGGATTGGGTCTGAGCACCAGAAATAATGGCATAAAAACCTCTGAGTAGCACTTTGGGTAGATGCATATCTCCTAAGCAAGTCCTCAAGAATTTCTGCCTTATGAGTTAGTATATGGAAAAGAGGCGCTATTACCTATCTCCATAGAAATTCCAGCATTGTAATTGCTAAAATCTCTTGAGGTGGAACAAAATGGTACCATGGAGGTCCAACTAGCTGAGTTGCTAGAAGTGCAAGAATAAAGAGAAAACTACCAACTGCCAATAGGTGGTTAAGCAGTGGTTTGACATGAAAGCATTTGACCAAGGCTTGAAATGTAGAGACTTAGTGCTAAAATTTAATGAAAGGGATACGAAGCTAGGTCAGCACGAGAAGTTTGACAACCTATGGGAAGGCCCATTCAAAATAATTCAATGCAAGGAGCATAATGCATTTGAATTAGAAAATATGGAGCAACAGGCACTCAGAATTCCGATCAATGGAATTCACCTTAAATTATTTAATTAAGTTGCTCATCCTACCTATGTAAATATGTGTATAGTGTTTTTGATTTTTTCTTTCCCTTTCATTTTGTTGGCCGGTATTTTTATTTAATTCTAAGGTTTGAAATGGAGAATGAGTAGCCCACTATTACAATGGGTGAGAGAAAATAAATTCACAGCTCAAAGGGTAGAAGAAAACTAAACACCCACATGCAGAATTGAATTGAGAACATAAATATGCTGAAAAAGAAAGGATAACCCACGTAGCAGAACCCAGAAGCATGACACAAGATGATTATGTAAAGCTATATTTTCATACTATATGCTATAATATTTACATTATCAAAATGGCTCAAGGGAAAAACTTCTAAAAGTATATATCTGTATTCCACTTCCTTTCTATATATTCTGCGATAAATCCTTTTTCAGGCATACATACAAAACTAGACTAACTGGTGCAAGTTTTTAAAAGAAAAAAAAGAAAATAGAGAGGTTTTCAATCAATAACATGGGAAGCAGAAAAAGACGCATCAACAATAGCGTGCATAATGTCTTTAGCAATAGGAATGTCAACAAAATCATCATTCACAGGAGTAATGACCAATGGTGGAGGGAACACGAGGTTCATGAAGTCCATGTACCAGTCAATATCGTAGAACAACACCACGTTGTAGAGGTGAAAGAGAAAATGATAGGCATGAGAAACCCTTAGGTGGTGCTCATTCTACGATTGGAGGTGAAAGCCACTCAGAAACGGTAGCCACAACATGACTGCATCCTCTTCAATGAACCTCCTAAGGTTGCTTGCAATTGGGATGCCTCCACCAAATGTTGCATTTGCTACCACCTTGCCAAGGCCGTTCAGGTACTACTTTTGAAAAATTTCCTTCACTAAACATAGAACCAGTGGTTTGAGAATGTCAATGTCAAGCATGAAGGAAACAACAAGTGAGCACATGTTAGTGTTAACTTGATACTTTTCCTCATACTCAATGCAATCCCATGCCAATAGCCATTTTATGGCTATGATAGCTAGCGAATGCTTGTTCTTCGTCATCCTTTTTAAATGTTTAGTCGAAATCTTTCTTAAAAAGGTTGTTTGGGATTTATGGGACACTAGCCTAATTGGGGTGTTCATGCTTCCAGGAACACTGCAACTATCCTAAGACTATCTCTACAAAATACCTATGCCTAGCCTATAGAAATACTTTGCAAACTACCAACGCTAAAATCCTAATCCAATTTCCTGCTTCTAATTTCTACTCAAACGCTAAGTGTGATTTTGCTACTGCTTAAGTGCCTATTTATAGAAAAAGCGAGGAAAAGTGTCATAATTTGCTTACCATAAATGAGAGGATAATCAAGTACCAACTTGAAAGCTGTGCCAGGGGTTGCTCAAATTTTCCACCCAGTTGTGCCTACTAAAGTACAGATTGTTGCGTGCAAAACTAATGAAGGCTAATTAATTAGCCTAAGTTGGTGGTAGTAACTGGCAGTGTTATGCATGGAAAAGTGTTGAGGTTTTGTTCTCTAGGCATTTTGAAAATTCCAAGTCTGATCTCATATCTTTTCAAGTGTGAATCACATCTTTGGCTTAATCATTTCCTTTGGGATATTAATTACCAACGCATATGAAAGATTAAGCTGCTAGCAAATTGTCTGCCCAAGTTCCAAGAAAATTGCGCTATACAACATGGTTGCCAATTGTAATTATGAATTCTTATCATTTCAAAATGGCAAGTAATTCATTTTGCACAAGCCAAAGGGTTGGCAATACATACCAAATTAAATGTAAAAAGAAAACCTTTGTCTACCACCTTGAGGAAAAATTAGTTAAGTGTTGCATGCAAAGTGTTTAAACACTTAAAATTTTATTTTTTGAAAACACTATCTAGAGAAATAGAAATTTTTAGTGTATGACCAAAGCCGAGGTAAAATTTGCAGAGAGTTCAAGCTAAGTAGAAGATTCTAGCAAGAAGAGATGGCAGAAAGTTCACAAACACAAGGGGAAGCAGCACAAAATTTGTTTAAATCTATGTGAGCAATGCCACCTGTCAATATCTTTGACACCATTTATTACACTATGCCTGGTATACCAGACAAGCCGAAGTGGGTGAACATGCCAGAGCTAGAGAAGCCCAAAAATAATAGAGACTAGGCCCTAGTCTAAGAGAGCTAGGATAATGTTCATGATCCCAAGTGTGAAAAAAACCCTAAGTCTTTAAGGGAAGCTTCCTATGAAAGGATGAAGGTATCCAGAGACCATATGTCGATGGTACGGAAAGTATGGCTCATCAAGCTTCTACAATATATGGTCCCATCTGTGAACTATTGCCTAGAATTAGTTGATGTGACCATCACACATTTCGACCCAAGCACCAACAAAATTGAGGGTCCGACAAGGAAGGTTCATGTCACCCTGGGAGCAGTCTAAAATATGTTGTGCATTCTTGACTCGGAGAACAAAACAAATAAATGTGAGACATTTACTCCAAAAAAAGGGGAAAAAATATGGAAGAGAATGGATAAGGCTCTAGACTTTTTTAATAAAGAAAGTAAAAGGGTAGAAGAAGACCACAAGAAGCCACCAAAGATCTCGGTGCAACATGGTGCTTTTGAATCAGACTTGCAAGAGGAATTTTCAATGTTGGCATTTGTTTGTGGTCTGGATACTAACAAGGAGGTGCATGCATTTCAATTGGGCCCGAGTTTCCAATTTTGTAGGCAACACAATCTATTTTGGTATGATTTTGTAGAATACCTCATTGAGCAGATGATAGAGAAAATAAAAGATTACTCAGCTCAAAGGAAATTCAAGTTTCTTTCCTATCTTGCTCATATGTTTTTACATCAAAACCCTGATTTCTTTGCCAAGCATGTGTCATTGGCTATTTTTGATGAAAGAGGCAGAAGAAGACCAGTTTCAATATGGACCCATCTCCTCTCTTCCACTTTAGACTATTATGCATTTTCAGACTATTTCTTAGCTTTGATTTTGCAATATTTTCAAGGAGAGGATGGTATTAATCAGCTCACTAAGGAGCAAATGGCATATATGCAAAATTTCACTCCTAGATTTGATTGGTTCTTCGGAGCGGATTTCACATTCATTTGGATGCAGGGCTTCACCGGGGAATCATTTTAGCTTCCAACATGTGTAACTAATCAATTGATAGCCCTCGAAATGTTCTGACAGACATGTATTATTGATGTTACCTTCTGCAGAGGAAGAGCACACAAGAAGGGATTTCACATCTATCTGATAAGCTTCAAGACAGTGATCTTGAATGAGAAGTATTCACACCCACTGTTGCAGAATAAGTTGGCTTATCTAGGGCTAGTGATGATTTGCGACAAGTGGTATTATAACCCTTTCAACAATCTTTTGTATGAGCATATCAGAGTAACACACAGTCCTCGGCCTTACTGGGAAAATAGGCGCAACCCGCTAGTGGATGATGATGAGTTACTGGTTGACCTAATTCACATTCCCATAGAGGACAATAGACCACCATGGCATAAGTTCTACTTTGTTGTGGTGGAGTACGATGAGAATTACAAAATGGGATCCGCCTTGTTCAAAAAGTTAAGAGATGAAGAGGAATGTACTATGGAAAAAATTAGAGCCTTCTGGATATATCGCCAAGAGATAAAACAACCTAGTTCCCCTTATGAGAGCATGAAGGATGATGAATAGTTTAAGAAGCTATGGGATGATGAGCATTCAGAGCTCGACCAGAGTGGAAGTGAGGGAAATGACCCCCAAGAAGAGTCTGCAGAACAAGCAGAGGAGGAAGTTGAGACATCGACGTCCTCCACTTAGCAAAGGAGAAAGTCCATCTATGTTGCTTCGAATGTGTGATTAAACATGTCGAGAGCATCAAATATGCTCACCTTGGCCTCAAAAACCACAAGGGTACCCCAGCTATAGCAGTCAAAGACTAAAAAGGTGGAGGGCCCCTCGCTTGCTAAATGAAAACACATAGAAGCTCTTGTCGGAGAGGCTTCTAAAGAACCTGCCACAAGCCAGGTGCTCGCCACAAGCCTGGAGCCTGAAGTAAGTAAGGAGCCAAAAAAAATCCAAGAATCGTTGATTTCCAGTCAGTAGGTAACATTCACTCCTTTTCTTACTTCTCATTCTTTAGTATCCTTTGCTATCTCCATCGTGCCCATCACTGTAACTGTCGACCCTACCCCTTCCACCTCCACTGAGAAATGGTAGTGGAAGGGCTTGCTCAATTTTTCTAGATAGGGCCATTCATCATAATGCCCCTGCAAACCCTTACACCAACCACCATTGCCCAATATCTTCTCGCCGAGCTCTTTCTGAGAGCTCAATCACCATTGGCACCCCCATTGCTACTATTACCTCTGATTTGACCCATTTTTCCTAGAAAATGGACTCTACAATGACCACCCCATCACCGCTGCAACCAATGAGCCCTTTTGTTAGTTTGTAGACCGAGCCATGGAATATTCCTCATTTCTCCCCGTAGACTGTCAGTCTCAAAAAGAAGGAACCAAAGCTCGATACGCTCACGTTCCCTTTTGTCCTACCTCTCGGTGCACCATTCACAGACGGGCTAGTCCAGTCGCTAGGCCAGTTTAGTGTGCAAGGTGGAACACTAAGCAAGCGTGGATTCTCCAAATGCAAAAGAGCAAAGCTAAGGATGACACTAAGTCAAAATTTTCAAGAGTATATATAGTTTCCAACGAAGCTCAAGGAACGCTGAATTTCACAACCATGTATTTGAATGTGGTCAAACCACAAGGTGAGATGCAACTAGAGGATTACAACATGTATTCCATGGGACTTGACATGAATGTAGCCCAGCCACAAGACAAAGTAGAGCTCATGGAGGAAATAAAGTGAGTTTTGTGATAACTAACTTCCTTTGATCCAGCCATTGGCTAAAGAAAAGAGAAGAACAGTTGAAGGAGATGAAGGGAAGGATTAGTTTCCTAGAGAATGGGGAGAAATCACTCTAAGCGGATGTTAATCGATTGTCAGAGAAGGTGCAAGCAACATAGTATGAGTAGGATAGACTCTAAGAGAAGCTTACGAAATCACAAGCCATGGATCCTGTCCTAATCGACGAGCTGTAGAAAAAGAACCAAGATTATCAAGGGCAATTATCCCTGGTGGAGCAGAATCTTCAATAAATAAATGAAGAATTTGGATGTCGTCGTGTCCAACATGAGCAGGAGATAAAGCTAAAAGATGAAGAGATTAAGTTTCAACAAGCTCAATTTGAGCAAGAATTGCAAGAAAAAGATATAGAATTTAAGGGCCGAAGGGATTAATTAGAAAAAGAGCTTCAAGAGACAAAGTATTCTCTTGAAACAGAGTTGGAAAACTACAGCCAGGTTGAGAAGAACTAGTTTGAAGAATCGGGTTAGATACAAGAGAAGCTTGCATCCACAAACAAGAGAATTGTGGAACTAACACAGGATGTCGGCTCAAAGGATGAAAAAATCACCCTTTTAAAGAGCACTCCCTAATCCCTTGCTGCCCAACCGGACCTCATCCTGATAGCCTAATAATTGTAGGTCTCATACTGGGAAAAAGGTCAAGTCTTTTTGCCTGAAGCTACAACCAACACTCCAATTTATGTCACAGGAAACAAACTTGAGCCAAGAGGTCCGTAGAGCCATTGAGTAGTTCCATATTTTATCACAGAGAAGGTTCTAGAGGCAAAAAGGTTGCTGAATAGGCTTTACCTGGTTTTAGATGAGGACTTAGCAATCGCAAGAAGTGAGGATCAAAAGGATGTGGCCATAACAACAAACAAATTCATCCATTACCACTCATCCATCCTTAGGACCAACGCATGCCTAGCTACCTTGGGCCACACTATGAATAATATGCAGGAAAGTATCTCCCAATTGACTGAGATGATCCTGCCTTCCCTATTCCTTAAAGATGAATCGGTAGCCTTAGTAGAATAAATAGCCATAATGATTGAAGAAAACTAGCAAGACTCAACCATTTTTCAGAGCTTCAGCCAACCTCCCACCATGGTGGATATTGAAGGTATGGTTCATCTGATTGCTTAACTACTATTCACTTGTGAATCAGGGGCCGATTTACCTACGACACCTCCTTATAAAGAGATGCTCGATCTGAGTGGAGCCCAAGAGAATCTGTGTGACATATTGAGACCATCCAAGGTTGACTGGCTGCCTCTATAGGCTGCCCTTTCTAAACTCTGATGCCATCACCTGATGGAGGTAAGCTCTAGTCTTCAAGCCAGAGAAAATTTTGGTTCATTGTTCCTTAAGAGAAATGCCCCTGGTAGTCACCAAAAGCCGTGAACATAAAATTCATCCAACTCCCTTTGGGTTTTGTTTGTTTTTACTGGCCCATGCCTAAATGAATATCATTGACACCTTTTTATGAACTCTTCCATGTGTCCACTCAACGCTCCCCAAGGGATTCTTCCCTTCACTTTTCAAGTGGCCCCCGCCATACTTCCACGTGTCATCACTGTGCACACATAAAGGCTGCTTCCTTTCATTTTGAGTCAGGCCCCACCTATGTGCCATGTAGCTTTCATCCACTTATGCTTTGTCGGACCCCACAATTAGTACTAGTGGAAAGACATGCTTCCACGTTTTTTCCTGGTGCAAGTTTTCAACAACAAGGAGGAGAATTGAACCAAGGGTTGCGAAATGAAGCCATGTGTCTCTTTGATGGAGACTTCTTCGAAGAAAAGGATGGAGTGAATTTCCAGTTGTGATATTCTGCCACGTACTCTAACTGAATGGTTGGGTGGTGACACTTGTCTGAACCGGACTTCATTGGGACCACTGCCATCATTTGCAGGGAATGCATTCAGCTAGGAGCGACTACATGCTGAGGTTCAAATCTTTTCTATTGCAACGGCTAGGGGAATCATTGTTGCTGCATCATTGCTATGGGTCTTGGATCTTTTCTATTATTGCTCACCAAGTGGTGGGAATGCTTAGTATATATGTTGCTCTTTGTTTCTAAAAAAGGGTTCCAGAGTTCAAGAGTTATGATTCTTGTTCCACGAGTTTTCCAAGTTAGAGAATCATAAGAAATACAGATTTTAGGAAGACACTAGGCCTTTTTATTGTTTTAGATTATTGCAGAAAGACTTACAGATTGTGCCCATTATTTGACATCTCTATTTTTCTCATGTTATTTGATAAACTTTATACTATGCCAATATTGTTTTTGAATGGTTCATTTATAGAACTTCTATAATTTAAATGCAAGTTTTATGGTCTAGATCATGCATTTTGACTCCTCTTTTTAGTAGATGTGTGTTAAGATTATTTTATGTCATTGAATGCATTGTTCATGCTTAAAATATTTAAATTCTATTATTCTAGGACATAGAAAATTGTTGAATGGGCCCTTAGACCATATCCAAAAGATAGATTTATCGTGCCCTTTAGCTAAGTCTTGGCACATCGCCTTAGTTAGATCTTTCATTTTTATATCTGCTTCCTTTTCCCTTTCCAAACCCTAATTACAAAAGAAGCCAACTTCTTAAAAAACCCAGAGGTCACTCAGTTTAGCACAATAGGTCCCCCATAAACTGAGTTTCCCACAAGAGGCTATTACCTTGCCAAATTTTGGCATCAACATGTACTGAGTTACTTGAAGATGAGAAGGTGACCGAAGACCGAATCAATGAAGAGGAGGTACTCTTGAGTGAATTTATAGACACTAATCCTTTTGGAAATTATCATGCCATTGGATTAGGAACTTATGTGATCTACGATGAGGAGTAAGTGATTTCAAAGGTGATGAAGGAACCCAAGGGTGATCAGGCCTCAGAGTTGTGGACGTTGCATTTTGATGGAGCAAGATGCAAGGTTGGTGTGGGAGCCAAGATATGTTTGATGTCCCCATCCAATGAAAAGAAACTTAGATCTTTTCACTTTCAATTTTCATGTTCAAACAACGAAGTTGAATATGAAGGCCTCGTGCAAGGTCTATGTCTTGTAGAGCGAATGGGAGTTAAACAGATAATGATGTTTGGAGACTCTGAGCTAATATTTAATCAAGTCCGATGTGTCTCCACAACCAAGAATGTCCACATGCGATCTTATAGAAATAGGGTTTGGGACCTAATTGAAAATTTTGAAGCCTTTATCTCCAAACGGTGCCCAGAGAGAAAAATGCAGCTGTGGATTGCATGGAAACAATAGGATCTCAATTTGAGCCTATTTCTGACTTAATTGAGAACATACACTTTGTGTGAGTAATTGTTCGACCCACAATCCCAGATAATGATCATAATTGGAAAGTGTTCGCAAGTGATGATCAAATCGCCTCATTCATTCAACACTTAGGAGAGTTTACCGATCAGCTTCAACCAAAAATTGTAGAATCTTATGAAGGGAAAATTATTCAACTAAAGTCCAACAAGCTTTCGAAAGGACTGGTTACTCTTGAAAATCTATTCGATTGTGATGATGTAAGAAATGAAAAGAGGAATTTTGTAGTAGACAAGGGTGACTATGCAGATCACCAAGTCAAAGATGGGAGGAAGCTTAAGGTCTCGAAAGATGTTCTGCAACATGATAAAGATAGGCTCATGCATTTTTGTGAAAAATATGGAGTAGTGGCTTGGTCATATGATGACCTCAAGGGATATGATCTTGAAGTCATCCAACATACCATATAACTGATAGAAAGGGAAAAAACTATCCACTAGAGTAAAGGCCAGTAAACCCAAAGATTGAGGAACTAATGGCACAAGAGCTAATGAAGCTAATCCAATCCCAAATTGTCTTCTCAATCAAGCATAGTACATGGGTGTCCAACCTAGTTCCAGTCCAAAAGAAAAATGGAGACATTTTCCTCTGTGTTGATTTCTGGGATCTGAATAGGGTCTCCCTCAAGGACCACTATCCATTTCCTTCCATGGAATCAATCTTGCAAACAGTGGTTGGCTCGAAAATGTTTTCTTTGCTATCTACGACTTCTTCAGTTCTAACCAAATCTAGGTCAAAGAGGAGAACCAACACAAAATGATGTTCACTAGAAAGTGGGGAACCTTTGCCTATGAAAAAAAGCCCTTTGGCCTTTCAAATGCAAGAGCCACCTATTAGCGAGCGATGTATATCACCTTTAGAGAACTAATCAATAAGATCATCTTGATCTACTTGGATGACATTAATGTATTGTTTAAGTCAAAAGATGATATTTTTGATCATCTTGAAATGGTTTTAAAAAAATGCTAGGAGTTTGAGGTATCCCCGAACCCAAAAAAATGTATTTTCAGACTGCCTCAAGGAAAATTACTGGGACATGTAGTGTCCAAAGATGGAGTTGCTATTGATCCAAATTAGGTGAAGGAAATCAAGGAAATTCCCTTACTAGTAAGAAAAAAGGGCGTTCAGTCCTTCCTAGGAAAGGTAAATTTTCTAAGTAAATTATTTGATATTTTGCAGGTCTAATTAGACCTATCACCCTAATGCTCAAGAAGGATCAGTTATTTAAATGGAAAAAAGAGGTAAGAGAAGCCTTGGAGAAGGTCAAGGAGGCTATTTCTTTAGCTCCTGTGTTGGTGAACCCAGACTTATCAAAGGACTTTATAATGTATGTGTTCAGTAGCAAGTCTAACATTGCTACTATTTTAACTCAAAAGAATGATGAAGGGAAGGGAGAACATCTAATAGCCTTCCACTCCCAGATTTTAAAATATTGAGACGAAGTATAAATTCATCGAGAGGTAGGTGTTCACCATTGTCAAAGGGATTAAAAAGTTTCGACACCTCATATCTTGCAGTAAGGTGGTCGTATACGTAGAGAATTCAATGTGCACAAGTACATTATGGAAGGATAAATCACCGAAAAGAGGGCCAACTAGATAACCAAGATCCTTGAGTATGACATTGAGGTCAAGCCCATAAAGACCATGCAAGGAAGAGGATTATTTGAATATTTGGCATGAGATACTGAAGTGGCAGTCAAGAAGGAACAACCTAAACTAGTTTTGCTAAATGAATTTGAGTTTGAAGGTTGTTGGCTAGTAGACAAAATGAAGTTTATGTAGACCAGGAAATATCCAGCGTGCCTCCCTTCTCACAAGAAAATGTTTTATAGGTTAAAAAATAGTGGGTATGTGCTCATTGAAGGGGTTCTCTTCAAAAGGCATTTCAATGGTGTTTTTCAGTAGTGCATAACTCGGGAGTAGACACAAAATTTTTTGGACGTATTCCATAGCAGTCCCAAGGGTGGACATTTCTCTGCGAAGACCACCGCCATTAAGATCATGTGTGCGGGATATTTTTGTCCTACACTGTTCAATGATTCACACTCTCTAGTAAAATCCTGCAAAGAATGCCAATTATTCATAGGAAGGAGAAAGAACTCAGTTATGCCTCTGAATCTAATAGTGGTTAAAGAGCCCTTTGTGCAATGGGGTCTTGATTTCATTGGGATGATTAATCCCACGTCTAGTTTTAGGCATAAATGGATCCTTACGACCATGGATTATTTCATCAGATGGGTTGAGGCCATGCCTTTGAAGAATGTGACTAAGATGAAGATTGTAAACTTCCTAGAAGAGCTGGTAACAAGGTTTGACTTGCCCAAGACCATCATCTCCGACAAAACAAAAAACTTCCTAGGTTCAAAGGTGTGTAAATTTACATTTATGCATGGAATTTTCCTAAAGACATCCTCAAATTATTACTCGTAGGGAAATAGTCTGGCTGAGTCCACTAACAAAAATTTAGTCTGACTCATCAAAAGAATAGGGTCAAAATACCAGAGAGAGTGGCATAGGAACCTCAAGGTAGTGCTCTGGGTAGACTACATAACTCCCAAACAAGTATTAAAGACTTTTTCATATGAGCTAGTATATAGGAAGAAAGCACTATTGCTTGTCTCCCTAGAAATTCTCACACTACAATTGCTTAAATCTTTGGAAGTAGAGAAAAATGGAGCCATGGAGGTCTGGTTAGCTGAATTGCTAGAGGTGCAAGAGAAAAGGGAAAATGTGTTAATGGCCATGTGCAACCGACAACAAGTGGTTAAGAAATGGTTTGATAAGAAAACCTCTGACCAAGGTCTTAAGTGCAGAGATTTGGTGTTGAAATACAATGAGAGAGTCGTGAAGCTCGACCAACATAGAAAATTTGATAGTCTATGGGAGGGTCCTTATTGCATCATTCAATGCAAACAACACAATTCATTTGAATTGGTGAACATGGAAAAATAAGCAGTAGGAATTCCTATCAATGGAATTCACGTTAAACTTTTCAATTAGCTTTATTAACTATTTAACCATGTAAATATGTGAATATGTAATTATTTTGTGTGTTTTGTTAGGCTAAATATTTTTTAGTAGATCCCTTTAAAGCCATTACTAGAATGAGCCAAAATCAAAAGAGACATGAACTAGACAAAAAAAGCGGTATATATATTCATTGTATGGTAATATTTACTTCTAGTTTTTGCAGTACAAAATGGCTCTTAGGCCAAGCATTTCAAGAATATATATATAGAGAAAAAGAGAGGAGAAAATATTTCATTCATTCAGAGTCTAAGGAGTTAGGAACAGGAGCAGGAGGAGCTGCGATGGCAGACACAACAAGAGGAGGATACACCATGTCTCTGAAATCAATGTACCATTCCACACCATAGATAGGCTCTACATTGAAGCACCTTAGTAGGAAGTAGCATGTGCGAGAACCCCTTTGAAGGTGTTCCCTAATGGTCATAGCATGAAATATACTCAAGAAAGGTACCCAAGGCACCACCACACCCTCTCCAATGATCTGACAGAGATCACTTGCAGTAAGAATACCAAGGCCATGCACTACAATCATTACAATCTCCTCGAGTCCTCCGAGGTAGCACTTGGGAAAAATATCCCTGGTAAGCCTTAAAATCCTTAGTGTTGGTTCCTAAATATCTAACAGAGAGGCAACAAAGTGGGAACAAATATCAATATTCACTTGATATTTTTCCTCGTATTCTACAAAGTCTTTTACCAACACCCACTTAATTGCAATTATGGCTAAGGTGTGCTTATTCTTCGTCATACGCATCAAACACATATTTGAAACTTCTCCTAAGAAAGCTACCTATGCTCTATTACTAGTCAATTAATGGGAGTATCCATTATCTCTACCAATAAACCCAATTTCCAAGTATGAATTTTGTTGTTATCCTTTGGTTTATTTATAGAGATAGCTGGGAGTATGATGAGTCCAATAAGCCAGATGTTGATCGGGGTGCAAACTCGAAAATCCCACCAAGTTGCGCTTGCTACATGTGAATTAAGATGGAATAATTAATCATCTAAAACTTGTAGCATGTGCAAATGGTAATCCGCGCGGTCAAGTTCCAAGTGACTAGTTGTGAATGCAATTTAGTTTGCAAAGATCAAATCAAAATATTTTTGTGTAATCATTATGCCTTTTTCTTAATCATTCTCATAAAGTTATTAAGTGTAAAAGCATGCGAAAGGATTCGTATGCCTTTAATTTTTGGCTTAATTTCCTAAGGGGTGGTGTCGTAGGACATGATGGCTAATCTTCATTATGAATTAATGTCTTTTCCAAAGGGTAGGAATTCATTTCGCATGAACAGATGAGTCAGCGGTGTAGAAACATAAAATGTATTGATTGATGCTATACACCTGATTATGATTTTACTAACATCACTTCATCCTAAATCAACCTCTTTTCTAACCATTTAATCAAATAACCTTTATTTGATTAAATTTATCAAATTCCTTTCTTAATTAAATAAATCTAATTTATCTGATTAAGTCATCATTCTCTTTTAATTAAATAAATCATTTTATTTAATTAAATCTCTAAAGTCATCTAGTTAAATTAAATAAACTTATCTTCATTTTATTTAATTAATCCTATAATTCCTCTTTTAATTAAATAATTCATTTTATTTAATTAAATCTCTAAAGTCATCTAGTTAAATTAAATTAATTTATCTTTATTTGATTTAACATTAACACCACCCCTTTTAATTAATTAAATCAATTCTTTATTTAACTAAGTCTTAAATAATTTTCTTCTCATTTTGATTTAAATTAATCCAAAAGTCTAAGTCAAATTGTCAAATCATCAAATCTCATCACTTAAATTAATCAAACTTGATTAATTAACTCTCTAATCACCTAAATCCTCTAGATATTGCAACTTGCACAATAAATCATTTCTTTTGATTTATTAAATCTCTAATTTCCCTCAACTTGGCATAAATAGGGAATATTCCTCCAAAACTTGAAAATCCCTCCAAAGGGATGTGTCCTTCCAACAAGGCATTGAATGCCTCTTACATGTCTTTGTGCATTGAGCCAAGTGGCATTTAAGACATTCTTTTCTCCCTCCAACTTGTCATTTCATGAATTTCAAATTCCACCTAATATCATTTATTGGCACATTCATCAAAATGTGCTCAAGCTTCCTCCATTCACATCTTGACAAGTGGCACTTGGCCATTAGATGTTGAATGATCTCACATTCCTCCATTTTGCTTATTCTTCCATCTTGTTCTTCTATAAATAGAAGGCTTTCTTTCTCATTTTGGATCCACAACTTAGAGCAAAGTTACTCTCTTCACATATAGAGCTAATTTCATCCATTTTCATAGAATTTTCCATCATATTAGCTAGGTTATTACAAATTTCATCAAGGAGCTCATTATTCATCATCATCAACTGGATCAATCTTCATCAAATCATCATCAAGCTTGCAAAGGAGTTGGGAAAGGGCCATTTTCCACATAAAAATGGCACCAATTCCCCCATGGGATTGAGAGTTTGCTTGCATTAGATAGGATTTGATAGTTTTCATTTGTGTTCTTCATTTCCATTTCTTATCTTGTGCATTTCAAATGAATTTGATGGGGAATGTTGATTTAACTTGCATAATGATCTAATTGTGTGATTGTTTCTCATGTTTGTGCAGGTCTAGGATCGACATTCACAAGCGGTAGATGTTGAATTTATTGTAAAAAGCATCCATTGTTTCCAAATCTAGTTTTAGAAGAGGGTAATGTTGCATGTGAAAGAAGAGTGTTGCGAAGAAGCCAAGATTGAGTTGCAGAGAGAGGTTAAGCATTTGCAAAAGTCTTCGCGAAGTCCTGAGATGGTAGCACAAGAAGAGATGGTTAGAAGCTTATCAGACACCATCATGGAGGCACCAATGGCCCCTGTTTTTGGTCATATCTCTTATGCCTTGGCAAGGATGCTAGAAAAGCCAATGTGGCCTCACACAAAGGTCATTTAGAAGACTTATTCTAGAAACAAGGTCTAGATAGTAGAAGGTTGGGACAATGTCTATGACCCTTAGCTCAAAACCAACCCTAATACTCTTAGGGAAGTAGCTTGTGCAAGAATGAAATAAGTTGAGACTAAAGACAAAGAGTCTTTTGGGTATAAGCTATGGTTCTGTGGTCTTCCACAATATATGGTTCCCTTAGTACGTCACTGCTTAGAGTTGGTTCACAAATGCACCCAAAATTTCAAACCAGACACAGGAATCATAGAAGGTCAGAACCTGAGAGTGGTAATTAGCGTTGACGCTATTCAGGATATGCTATGTATCCTGACAAAGCATATTTAAGAAGTACTTGAGAAATTATCTATAAACAAATTGGAAAGTGTTTGGAAGACCAGAACCCAAGCCCAAAGTTTTTACAATTATGAAGCAGAAAGGCCCAAGGGAGATAAGCACACACCTCAATTTTTGATTGGGAACAGTGGTTTCAATTCATACATACAAGATGTCTTCTCGATGTTAGCTTTTGTTTGCAGCTTGGATAGCGATAAAGAGGTGTAGGAGTTTCAAATGGGTATGGGTTTCCAATTAAGAAAACAACATACCCTGTTCTGGTATGACTTTGCAGAGACCATTGTTAAGGAGATGGTACACTAGTTTAAGGAATATCACACGCAATATAAATTTAGGTTTCCCTCTCTTCTTGCTCTATTTTTTTTACATTAGAACCCTAATTTCTTTAAGGAGCATATGAGTTTTTCCATTTTTAACGAAAATGGGGAAAGAAAGCCAGTTTTTGCATGGACCCATCTCCTTTTTGTGTCTCATGATTATTATGCATTTTTTGAGTCATTTTTTACTCCGATATTGCAATATTTTGATAAAGAGGGTCAAGTTGGCTATTTTTTGTTTCTCTACTATGCAAGTCAGATGGATGAAAAATCTCATCCCATCTTGTGACTGGTTCCTCAGAGAGGACTTTTCATTTGTCAAGATGCATGGTTTTATTGAGGAACCATTATGGCTCCCTGTCTGTGTAACAAATAGGGTGTTGGACCTTGAAGTATTTAGACAAATGGCCATTATAGACCGCATGCAATGTTCAGGAAAGCATCAGAAAAGATTTTTTTGATGCCCCTTAAGCTTTGGTACAGTAATAATGGAGAAGTAGACAAAAGGTTTGCTATCTGCGAAGCTTGCTCATCTGGTGCTGGTGTTGATCTATGACAAATGGGAATACAATCCTAAAGATGACTTAGCGGATCTCAACATCAAGGTGATTCATAGCCCCCAACCCTACTGGGAGGCTCGGTGAAGTCTGTTGTCAGGAGATGGTAATCTCTTTGTAGACTTAGCCTATATCCCCTCGAAGATGGGAAGGCTACCATGGATATATTTTTATTATACTTTGGCCAAAGCCAGTGATAGTTGTGAAATTGGAACTACCTTCTATAATGAATTGGTCAGGAACAATTGGAGTAAGGAGAAGATTTCTGACTTTTAGATTTATTGGCAGGAGACCAAATGTCTTAGTGCCAAGTACCAGGATCTGGATATAAATGACAAGTTTGATGATCTCTAGAATAGAAGGCATGACAACACTGATGTTAAGGAAGATGAAGATTTGGAAGAGGAGAAATAAACTTCAATAATAAGAGCCAAAAAGGTAAAGAGGACTCAAATATAGGGAGGTGGAGAAGCAGTAGAAAGGCCTGACAAAAATTTGTTGAGCACACAAGTAACTGTATCCCATGCGGTAGTCATACGAGCATGTACACCAGGTGCTAAGAGACCCAAAGTGACTCAACAATCTTAATAATTCATGGATGTGGATGAATCTCCACCCAAAATGAGGTTGCACATCGATATCACACTAGTAGAAATCTCACAAGTACCTACAACAATGAGCCAAGGGTCAGAGTCTTCAGTGACGCAAGTATTTTTCTCTCCTCCTCTTCTAGCATCTCAGTCTTTGGTTAACCCAGTAGTGTCCATGTCTCTGACTACCTCAAGTGTTGGCTTATTATTTTCTACTTCCACACCCGTGGGAGGTTCCTCTCAGTCTTCCTTCCCTCACACTAGGCATGTAATTGTTTCTACCCTGCAGGTTATTCCATCTTTTGTCGGAGCCCAATTTGAGCCCTCTATTGCAAACCCTTTTGCTTCCATAGTGACAAATTTGAGGCCTAGCCTACCCAACAAATGATGAACTTTGCATCTCCTTAGCTCATGCCTCCACCCCTTGTGAGTTCTTTGGCCGCTTCCCCTTTCACCAGAGTCTCACATAACATTCCCCCTTTCTCTCCATTAATAGTCACTCAATCAAAGTGAACATCATATGAATCCATGATGATTTCTTTCCATTTTTCTCTTCCTCCTGATGCACCCTTTTCCATTGAATAGATTCAGTTTCCATGAAAATTCTTTGGGAAAATAAGCATGTCTAAGATGGCACGAGCTAGGAGAGCCCAGAAAAGAAAAGAAAAGGATGTCATGAGACTCATCGAGCCATTCGTACAGACCCTCTTTAATGAGGATCAAGGGTCGATAAAATTTTCATCCATGATGCCCAACACCATCAAACATCAAGGGTAGATGCAACCCAAAGATTACACAGTGCATGCCATTGGGATCAATCTACACCAAGCCCAACCATAGGACAAGGTTGAACTAATGGAGGAAACACGACAGGTTGTGACTACAGGCTTTTTGAAGCATAGTCGTCAATTGATCAAAAGGGAGGAAGAGGTCAAGAATGTAAAAGAAAGAGTGAAGATCTTGCAGAAGAGAGAAAAGGCTAAAGATGCTGAAATCACACGATTGTCTTGACAAGCGCAAATAGAAAAGGCCAAGCTCTAGGAAGAACTTGCAAAATTATGATCACAAGATTTGAACCTGGTTGCTAGTCTGCAATAGAAAAACAAGAAATGTAGCAGAACGATAAAAAGCTTCAAGACCAATGGGGTCAATTTGAAAAGGAGATCCAAGAGATGAATGCCCCTCTGGAAAAAGAATGAGAAACCCAAAATCAAGCTAAGGAGCTGTTGAAAAGCAAGGATGCAAAGTTGACAACTCTCCAGGAACAGGTCACCGCATTCGATAGGAAGATTGAGGAGCTAATGGAAGAAATTAAGTCAAAGGAGGTTGAGATAAATCTTATAAAAATTCCTTACTAGCTCTTTATTCCTCAATCAGATCTTCTCTTGGTGGTGGAACAATTATATGTCTCCTACTGGGAGAAAGTGAAGTCTTTCTATTTATCCCTACAACCAACACTACAATTCATGGTGTATGCGACAAAGTTAAGCGAGGAGGTGCATGGTACAATTGAGAAGGTGCCACAATTTGTTGCTAAAAAGGTTCCTGGGGCTGAGCAGTTGCTGGGAAAATTGTACATGGTGACAAATGTAGACTTTGCAAAAAAGGTGAAGGAATTCATTAACTATCATGCAGTGATCCTCCAAGCTAACAATTGCTTGGTCTTACTGAGTTAGACTATGAATCATATGTGGATGCAATTTTCTCATTTGAATCAGATGGGCTTGCACTCTCCTTTTCTCTCTGACAATTCGGTGGCCACAGTGGAGTATATTGCAACAAAAATTGATGGAAATAAGAAAGTCCTATTTTCTTTCTAGTCATTCAATCAACTTTCGACAACAACAAACATTGAAGGTGCCATCCATCTGATTATGCAACTTCTTTTCTAGCTAGAGTTTGAGACCGGGATCTCCGCAGAGTTTCCATTCAAGGAAATTATTGAACTACATGAGGCATAGGAGAATCTGTGTGCTTTATTGATGCCATCTGAGGTTGATTGGCTACCTCTACAAACCGCCCTTTCAAATATCTAAGTGTTTCCTAATGGATATGGCTCTGGTCTTAGAACCAAGATTTTTGGGTTCTCATTCCATAGGTGAAATTCCCCTTGTCAGTCACCAAAAACTATGGATTTAAATAAACCCTAACTCCCTCTGGGTATATTTTGTTTGATTTTTCATTGGCCTCAACCTGCTCATTTTATGTTTGTATCTCTTCAGGATCCCTTTTGGTGGCGCCTTCGTCCGATTGCACCACATGTCGACATCACGTTATTTTGAGAGTTCTTTTCCTTTGCTTCGTCTCTAAGCTCCGCATGGGTACCATGTTGCATCTTCTACAATCACCTTTTTGGTGAACCCCATAGTCAAATCTTTATACAAAAACTTCTCCATGTGTCATATTCGTGAGGGCCGCAGTTGCAAAGGAGGGATAGTTGAATGGGAATCCCCACCTCTACACCATGTGTCCTAACCGACTCCTCAAGTGGTTTGACACATGTCTTCAGGAGAATTGTTTTGGTTCACAACCATCATTTGAAACAAGGAGCAACTTTTTTGAGGCAACAAAATGTCATTTTAGTACCTTTTTGTTGCATCTGTTTGGGGAGAATCATTATGGGAAATGACACGACTCATGCATGGGAATCTTATCTATTATCCAACATTTAGGCAGTGGGAAAAATTGATATATATGGCTTATTCTCTCTGAAAAAGGGTTAAAAAATATAGAAGGAAAGCACTAAAAAGTTTCTCAACCTTTGTATTGTCTTTATTTCTTGTATTAAGACTTCTAGATTGTGCCAATCTGTTTGGCCTCTCTGTTTCTTTGTTATTTGATAAAAAATTATACTGTGCTAGTTGGTTGTAATGAGTAGTTTATCTACAAAGCTTCTATAATTTTAATATAATTTTGTTGTTCATGCCATGTCTTGTATTCTTCATGTTTAGTGAATGCATATGGAAGTTGTATTATGCTATTTGACTAACTTCTTTAGAATTTCGGCTCTGCTTTCTATTATATCTAGGCATGCAGATTATTGAATGAGCCTTCAAATCCCACTGAAAGGAGGATTTCTTGTGCCTATTTACTTGAAATATTGGTGTATCGCCTTAGCATTAGATTTTATTTTCATAATCTACTTCCTTTTCCCTTTTCGCCCCCCAATGTATGAATAGTCGACTTCTTTAAAACCTAGATGTTACTTAGTTTCATGCAAATGGTCCCCGCATTAACTGAGTTTCTCATAAGGTTGTGTGCCTATAATTTTTAGGCATCAACAAATTATAACTTCAATTGCCTATAGGCCATTGGCAACAAGTTTTTCCACCCAGAAAGAAGTAGCCACAACATATACCACCTTATGACCTTAGTGATATTGTCAGCTAGATCTTCTTCATAATCTCAGGTAACACTTGCATTGGTCACTTCTGTGCCCTCAATGATAACCAGTAAACCCCCTTAATAAAATAGTTATCCCTAGATTACCATTACCTGTATAGATGGGTCCCTACCTATGTAATCATTATTGTATCATAATCATAACCAGGGTACAACCCATAGCAACCTTCACCTCTGTGAACCAGGTGAATTCCAACTAGTCCCTAGCAGTAGCCCATACATTGGTCATCGGCATAGTTCAATGACTTTCTGTCACTGCTCAAATATCCCAAAGGTTCACTCTTGGGTGGGTCATACATAACATGAATCACAATCATAATTTGAAATGAAGAAAAATATGGTGTTTTGTATCAAAACAAGATGATGAACCACAAATTTTCTTCTAGGGTTTCACTCAATTTATAAGTGGTAAAATTCCTAAATAGTAATTAGAAATCAATCCTAACTGTTATAATAAAAATAAAGGAGGTTTTAAGAGGCTGAAACAATATGTACCTTACTGAAAAAGTGTTGTTTTGGGGATCACTAAGGACTCATTCACCCAAAGTGGCGAATGGGTCCCCATTAGGGTTTCTGAAAACTAAATTATGGGTTATGTTCTTCAATGTCTACACTCTCATCTCCTAGGTGACTAGCTCCCAAAATTCTAAAATCAATTCGCTAACTTTGTTTCCGTATTCTTGCAATATAAATGACAATTTTGTAACTTTTCTCCAATCTTGTTCTCCACTTGATCTTCAACCCAAAACCTACAATCACACATCAAAGGAGAAGAGAAACTTGTTGATTGTTAGGTAATATGGGTTTGCCTTGGTCAAACCTTGTTTAGGTAATTAAACCTTATGATGAAATGATGAAACATGAAACATGAAATGATGATACCTTGAATGATTTCTTGGAATAAATCTGCAATCTAACATGAAGTGGCCATGAAGAATGTGGATCTTGATCTTGAATTGGATGTGGAACAATTCTTAACTTGGATCTTTAATGCTACATCAACACATTAGCTCAATAACATGCTTGATGCATTATGCCTTTGACATGATGATATGAGCTTGAATGCTGCAATAAAACTTCAATAATCTACCCTTGAATGCCTTTGAAATGCTCTTGAATTTCCCTCTTTATCATAAATTTTCTATAGTGCTTGAATATTTGAATGATTCTAGGATCTTCTAGGATGAAACTATGTGAAATAACCTTATACTTATACTAAACTTAAGATTTAATCCCAAAATTCAAATAACACAAGCCGACATCAAAT
This sequence comes from Sequoia sempervirens, assembly GCA_007258455.2. NCBI lineage: Eukaryota > Viridiplantae > Streptophyta > Pinopsida > Cupressales > Cupressaceae > Sequoia > Sequoia sempervirens. The sequence continues at coordinate 369,059,620 of VDFB02000017.1, read as the reverse complement.
CAAGGATTCAAAATCATTAAAATGCCACCACAAATAAGCCCAAAAATGGGTGTCCTAGGTAAGGAGGACCCATTCGCCCAAAGTGGTGAATGGGTCCCAGGTGACTACCCTAGGACTCAAACCTTGCCAAATTAAATGCCATGCAATATTATTAATGAGTGTCGAGATATATCCTTTGGAAAATGTAATAAATAAGGCTTGGATTTGAATTTAAGGGGCCAATTAAGCTCTAATTAAGCTCAATTAATTAATAAAGGCCTAGATTAGTGTGAGAGTGTAAGAAAAATCTTTACAACACCATAAATAAGGCACAATTAAGTCCATTTTATCATTAATTATTAATTCCCAATCTAAGCATGAAAAAAGGGTTAGTTTTTTCTACACTACATTTTTCCCCCACTTTAGTGAGAGTTTTCCCCCATGACAAACTCATACTAAATTAGAAATTCAAGACACTTAAGTATGCAAAAATGGAAAAGATACATAGTCATACCCTATCAAAGACCATGAAAAATAAAGGAAAGTAAAGGATCAAGCTTCAATCATTCCAACACAATTGTTTTTCTGAGAAAAAGGATCAAACTTTGACAGTCCAACGTGATGTGGAACACATCTAGGCTATTTTTTTGTAACATGTGTGCTCACTTTGGGGTAGTGGAACCTTGGGACATCCACAAGGTGAGTTATCCCAATGAGGTTACAAATGAGAGAATCATATTAGCCTCCCATACCATACCAAAGTTATCCTCTTGACAACTTTGACAAGACACCACAATGCTATGCTTTTGAATGTTATTTCTGTAAGTTTTTGTTAAAGGGGATTTTTATTTGTTCGTGTAAGGTCTTCTTCTTAGGAAACATTGTTCCTAATGTCTCCAAGAGAGGACAAGTCAAGAATATCAGATTGCCACTAAGGGAAATCATATGCTTATAAATAGCATGCTCTTGGAGGACATAAAAGCCAATGACACCACCAAGAAAAGGACACATCACAAGAAAAAATAAAATCACACCATGAAATATGCAAAATGTCAAAAGATTTCATCAATGTATGCCCCCGCTTTAAAGCAGTTGCTAACACCATTACTGTGAGTAACTTATTTAAAGTAGCCAATGTTTACTCCTAGGACATGAGAGCTTTCCTTAGAAAACCCTATGCCAAGTCATATGTTTTTGAAATAAATTTGTGTCATGAACAAGGAGGGAGGGGTTTCCCCCAAGAATACATAAGGGATCTATGGGTTCGAGGTTAGTATGTATTTACTACAATGTTGTTTAAAAGCTCGAAACTATCATCATTCCCCAAATACTCATAGAACTAGAAGAATGACACAAAGGGAGAGAAAAAAAAAGAAAAAACCTTTGGGTCAACATGGAAGAGACCTAAATGTCTCAACACCTTGCATCATCCCCAAAACGAAAACACAAGACAAATGAAAAATATAAAGTGCTTACGACATAGAGAAGAATGTAGGTGCATATAGAGGATTGCACAAAGAGAGAGAGATACATCAAAAAAAACATTATGAGAGACCACATTACACACATGCAATCACATAAAAGAACATGAAAAAGAAAAGAGTAGTAGCACAAATGCAAGTCAACCTATATCAGGTCGTTCACATCCTAATCTCGGTCTGTATAAATGGAAGACATACAACTAGCAAAAGGGATAATGACAAGTGTCAAACTAGGACAAGGATAACTAACCCCTTGCCCCCACTAAGTGCAGAACAAGGGTGAGCCAAGATAGGTGATGAGAATGAGCTCCTTGCATTAAAGAGAATGATTTTCAATGTATGTATAACATGTAATAGTGAGAATATTAAGACCCTACAACTATTACATGGCAAGGAGTGGAATGCACCCTTTTAAAGAACTATCTTTATGATATCAAACTTTTTAAATATTTTTTTTAAAGCATGACAATCATCAGTACTATGTCCAAAAATTCTATGATATCTACAATGAGATGTATTTGTGTTCTTAGGATTTGGATGTCAATTTTCTCTCATGGGTGGTAATGTAATAAGTCCTTGACTTAGAAGTATGTGTAAAGCTCTTTTAGTTTCAAATAACAGACAAGGGAATTGTAATTTCTTTATTTTATAAGGCCTTCATTGCTTGCTAGATTCAACAAATTCTCTAGGTAGATATAGAGAAGGAGGACCTGAAATGACCTTGTCATCTTTGTTAGGCATCTATTGTTCTTTAGGAAGGAGGAAACTTATGTCAGGAGGAGGATCTTGATATCCTATCCCTTTTATATGAACATTCAGTAGGAATTTTCTCTAAAAGTGTATGAATTTCATTCTCATTAGTTATGTCACATCCTTGGTTAGTTAAAATCTTAAAGCCTTGGCCATAAGTCTCTTCAAGGTTGGCATGAGTATTGGCCACTTTGTTAACATAAGATGAATGACTATGCAGTTGACTAGAGGAACTAGGTTCACTCATTGTTGGAAGTTTACGCTTAGTTTGTGACTCAATTTCAGGATGTAAAAGACCAAACATCTCAAGTTGTGTTGGTTGTTTCATGGAAGGATAAAAGGATTCATTATTCTCAAGGTTGTTAAGGCAATCATTTATGAATTCATTCATGCTAGCATCATCTTCTCCAATGATGTCAGATTCACGAGGACACTCATTAGAAGTTTTGTGAGCATGAGTAGGTTCAATTGCATTAGGGTCATTACTGAAAACACAACTTGAAACATCAACCAAAGAGAACAAAGATTTCCATACATTGCTAAAACACTTATCCATTTTCATATTTTCAGACTTAGAACAAGGTAATTTGTTGATTACACTATGCAATACACTAAAAATGAAATGTTGTAAATGCAATTTTGAATTTTGACAATGCACCAAATGAAGCAAATTAAGTTAGATTTAATGAATTTAATAAAGCTGAAAATTAGAAAACTGAAATAGAAATGTAACAATAGCAAACACAAGCATAAAATAGAGATTTCAGATTTGATTAGGGACTCATTCTCCACCTTGGGTGAATGGGTCCTAGGTTAGGGTTTTTGAACTATTTTTGATTTATTTTTATGCTTTTTTCAATGAGTTTCAGTTTCAAGTTTGTAATAGTAACTTTTAGTTTCAAATTTCTATAAATGTATTATGAAATGCAAGTTAAAAAGGTGATGAAATGATGAATGAAAATACCTAGTTTGATATACAACTTTTTTTTATTTTCAAATGAAAATTTATCTAATCTAAATGATATAAAAGATGACTAATTTGTTTTTATATTTTTTAGATTTAAAGAATGCAAAAAATGCAATTCTAAAACCTTAGATGAGATGCAAACTTTAATGCAAACTAGGACACCCTAAATGAGATCTAATTCAATGTAAATGACTACAAATGAATGCAATAAATAACCTAGGATAAGAATAAAGACTCCTAAAATCAGAAAACTACAATGTTTAATAAGTCAGGTTCACCAAAATGAAACGAAGAAAAATAGATGGTTTTGGTTTATCAAAATGAATCAACAAGATAATAAACCTCTAGGTTTTTATTCTTGAGTTTCACTCAATTTATGAGGGGTAAAATGCCTAAATAAAAATTAGAAATCAATCCTAACTATTATAATAACAATAAGGGAGGTTTTAAGAGGCCGAAACAATGTGTACCTTACTAAAAAAGTGTTGTTTTGGGGTCACTAAGGACTCATTCGCCCAAAGTGGTGAATGGGTCCTTGTTAGGGTTTCTAAAAACTGAATTTTGGGTTATGTTCTTCAATGTTTGCACTCTCATCTCCCAGGTGACCAGCTCTAGAAAGTCTGAAATTAATTCTGTAACTTCTTTTTTGTGTTCTTGCAATATGAATGACAAATTTGCAACTTTTCAACTTTGACAACTTTTCTACAATCTTGTTCTCCACTTGATCTTCAACCTAAAACCTACAATCACACATCAAAGGAGAAGAAAAAATTGTTGATTGTTAGAAAATAGGGGTTTGCCTTGGTCAAATCCCGTTTAGGTAATTAAACCTTATGATGAAACAATGAAACATGAACATGAAATGATGATACCTTGAATGATGTCTTGGAATGTAAATCTATAATATAACATGAAGTGGCCATGAAGAATGTAGATCTTGATATTGAATTGGATGTGGAACAATACTTAACTTGGATCTTCAATGCTACATCAACACCTTATCTCAACAACATGCTTGATGCATTATGCCTTTGACATGGTGATATGATCTTGAATGCTGCAATAAAACTTCAATAATATGCCCTTTAATTCCTTTGAAATGCTCTTGAATACTTGAATACTTGAAGGATATTCTAGGATGAAACTATAGTGCTTGAGTACTTGAATGCTTCAAGGATATTCTAGGATGAAACTATGCGAATTAACCTTATATTTATACTAAACTTAAGATTTAATCTTGAAATTCAAATAGCACAAGTCGACATCAGATCTAGGATTCAAAATCATTAAAATAAAACCACAAATAAGCCCAAAAAGGGGTGTCCTAGGTAAGGAGGATCCATTCTCTACCTTGGGCAAATGGGTCCTAAAACAGTTTTCTAAGACCAAGTTTCAGGGAGGTGAAATATTACTAAAATCCTAACACAAATATGTTTAAAAAGGGGTGTCCTAGGTAAGGAGGACCCTTTCGCCCAAAGTGGTGAATGGGTCCCAAGTCACTATCCTAGGACTCAAACCTTGCCAAACTAAATGTCATGCAATATTATTAACAAGTGTTAGGATATATCCTTCAGAAAATGAAATAAATAAGGCTTAGATTTGAATTTAAGGGGCCAATTAAGCTCTAATTAACCTCAATTAATTAATAAATCCCAAGATTAGTGTGAGAATATAAGAAAACACTTTACAACACCCTAAGGCACAATTAAGTCCATTTTATCATTAATTATTAATTCCCAATCTATGTGTGAAAAAGGGTTACTTTTTTCTACACTACACAATCAACAGATACACGAGCCTAGACATGGAGACCTCTAGATATGGATTCAATTTTCACAACACATACAAATTAAATGGAACCAACATGAGATGGAATTTACATATATATTCAAATACCAATTACAAATTCGTTAAATCTATTTCTTCATTTAAATCAGCATTCAGAAGCACATTATGTATTAAATATAAGTTATTAAATTCCCTTATCTTGATCATACACATTTGGTACCCATTTAATCTCAAACCAAAGCTTATGAAAGAGGAAAGATTAAACCATATAGGAAAAACCCCAACCCTGGAGTTATCCCCCTGAACCCTCCCCCTTTTGGACTTGAGGTCACAAGGACATCCTTCACCCAAGGACCACCTACGTACTTGCTTCCAAATGGATCAAAGTCACATGTAGTTCTCCTTACATGGTTTCTCTCAAGGAACACGTATACACACAAGTTTCCCCATAATCAAGGTTTTGTTAATGTTTTTCTTTCATTATTAATGCTTAACAATACTTAGGAAAACATAAATAAGGATATAATTAAATAGCCCTTACTATAACACTTCCTTTTGAAGGATATCAAGTTCTTGAGTTAAAATCGACCCTTTATTATTCATAAACCAACTTGAATATCCTCATATTCATCTTATCAACATATGGGCTAGGCTTATTACTCAATATGAAATTTCCTTGGTTCTCACAAAGCCTTAGGAAGCAATTCGATTTTAAATTCATATAATAGGTTCAACATGGAGGTTCTTATACTTAAGAGTTCAATAAATATCTTTGAAGGACATGCAATAGTTTTTGGGAAAATGTATCTCAACCTTGCAATTATATACAATTTATTTTTGATAGGATGTATGTTGGTATGTGGTGACTGATCATGCAAATACTATACAATTGTAACAAGATATGGGGTTTAGGGCATCACCTCGATTTTTTTTTTGTTGACACATCAAGGTTTTTTTCCTGTTGACACATCAAGATTTTTTCCAATTGACATGTCAAGGTTTTTCTGTTAATACATCAAATAAAAAATGTCCTTGTAAAACCCTAATTCTAGAAGGTTCCAAAAATCTTGTTATAAGCTGCTGGGATGTATGTAGACGTGGGTGTATTCTAAGAGTTTGATAGTGGTTGTGTTGTCTCTTGATCTCTGGTGGTGATACTCCTATAAGAAGCTTTCTCTACAAGTATATTGTAATCTTCTAATTTATGAATAATATATTGGGAAAATTTTGGAGTGTGTGGTTTTTCTCCTAAAAGGGTTTTCCCCACATAAATCATTGTGTTGTAGTGTGCATGATATTCATGTTTATTTCTATTTAATTTTTTGTAACTATTAAAGATATGTAAAGTTTTGCATTTTTTTCCTCTCAAGATTAGTGTAGGAAGTTTTTTCGTTACCTTAGCTTCCTTACAGTTGTGTTTTTTGAACTAATCTAGATTTGAGTGGGATCTTGTGCAAAGGACACTTTGTGATCTTGTTGCAGGAATTTTTAGATGGCAAGTTCATAAGGGATAATAGAAGTGGAGAAATTTTCTAGAAATGATTTTGAGATGTGGAAGTTAAAGATGGAGGATCTATTGATAGATCAAGATTTGTGGGATGTTGTTGATGAGAATGTTTCAAGGCCTACAGATCCTACTCAATCTACTCAATATGATGTTATGGACTGCAAATCCAAGGGTCTAATCAGATTGTGCTTGGTAGACTCTATTTTAATTAATGTCCATGAAGAGAACTCTACATAGAAACTATGGAAGAAGCTCGATGATATGTATCAGGCCAAATCTTTAGTGAACAATATTTTCTTGAGGAAAAAGTGTATTCCTTGAGAATGGAAAAGGGTGAAAAAATCACAGACCACCTAGAAGCATTTAATATGTTGGTGGATCAATCGGTATCAGATGGTGTCAAAATGGATGAGGAAGAAGGTATCCATCACTGCCAAGGAGGCCCTAAATGTTCATGGAAGACCTATGGAAAAAGGAAAGAAGAATGAGAAGTGCGGAAAATCCAAGTCCAAGGGGATACCTAAATCTCTTAGAAAGTCTAAAGTTATTTGCTCGAACCGCGGTAAGCCTAGACATGTTTGTAAGGAAAGCAAAGAAGAAAAGAAGAAGAAAAAGAAGAAATTTAATTCTGATTCTGAGTTCGAGAAAGAAGATGGTGACACATTCATTGCAGCTTTGGCAACTTGTGCAAGTAATGATGCATGGTTAATTAACTCAGGTGCATCTTTTCATATGACCTTTAATAGAGATTAGTTTTGTGAATATGAAGAATTTGATGGAGGTAAGGTGTCCTTGGGTGATGATTCTCATTTAGACATTGTTGGTTGTGGTAAAGTTAAAATCAAGTTTCTTGATGGTAGAATAAAAAGGATTAATGGTGTGTTACATATCACTGGATTAGCACAAAATTTGTTATCTGTGAGAAAACTAACAGATGCAAGTGTGCAGGTAGTATTTTTTAATGCAACATACAAGATGGTTAGAGGTGCTATGGTGATTACTAGAGGTGTCAAATATGGGACAATGTATAAGCTTGATGCATGCATTGTTGAGCGCAATAGTACTTCTATGAAAAGAAAGTCTATAGAAGAAGTGAGGGTTTCACCTTCAACAAATGGTCATGGCTTTTGGGTACCTAAGGGTGATATTTCTTCTAAGACAAAGTTACTTGCAGATAAAACTATGTTATGGCACCAGAGACTTGGCCACATTGAGAAAAGGGTCTAAGGACCTTGAAAAATAAAAACCTTGTTGAAGGTTTGTCTAATTGTAATCTTGAATTCGATTTCTGTGAGCATTGCATTTATGAAAAAAAAAACTACATAAAATTTTACTCGAGTTCTCATAAACCTTGTGGTTTATTGGATCTTATTAATTCTGATGTATTTGGTCCTGTAGATGTTCCTTCAATTGGTAAATCCACATATTATGTCTCATTATATTGATGATTATAGTAGGACATGGGTATATTTTGTAAAGAGTAAATCGAAAGTTTTCAATCGATTTAAAGAATTTAAAGCATTGGTTGAGTTGTAGATTGGAAAGGAAATAAGATGTTCAAGGAATTATAATGGTGGTGAATTTTTCTCTAATGATTTTGATAGATTCTATAAAGATTGTGGTATTCATAGACAAAAGACAACTCCGTATTCTCCAAAAAAAATGGAGTTGTAGAAAGAATGAACATGACTCTGATGGAGAAGGCTAGGAGTATGTTGAGTGGTGATGGCCTAGAATGAATTTTTTGGCATGAAGCTGTTGCCACTTCTTGTTACTTGATTAACAGGTCTCCTACATCATCTCTTGTTGATAAGATGCCTATAGAGGCATGGTTGGGTTGCAAGCCTTCATTAAGACATTTTAGAGTTTTTGGTTGTGAGGCATATGCACATGTGCCAAAGGAGAAGTGAACAAATTTGGAGAAAAATGTTGTGAAATGTATCTTCATCAGATATACTTATGGTGTGAAAGGATATAATATTTGGGATCCTATTGCGTAAAAGGTAATACATAGTAGAAGTGTTATTTTTTTTAGAGAAACTAAGTATTATGTTACATTGCAACCAGAAAAAAGTAATTAGGAAGATGTGATTCAATTTACTTCTACACCTAAGAAAGTTGAATCGAGGCCCAAGGATAGATAAGAAGTTGAGAAGAGCTCATCTAGCACTGGATCTTCAGAAGAGGAGGAAGAACCTCCAACTCAACTTTTTCATAGGTCTATAAGGCATAGACAACCTCCTGAAAGGTATTTACCTAATGATTAGAGATGTATTTTTCTTTGAATACTAATATGGATGAACCTAAATTTGTAGAAGAGGCACTAGGTATGAATGATGCAAAATCTTGGAAGATTGCTATCGATGAAGAACTGGCATCTTTGAAAAAGAATGATACATGGGATCTTGTACCATTGCTTGAAGGACGAAAACCTGTTGGTTATAAATTGGTGTGTGAGAAAAAGATTGGTTTAGATGGAGGTATTGAGAAGTACAAAGCAAGGTGTTTTTGAAGGGTTACTCTCAAGTTGAGGGTGTTGATTATGGTGAGATATTTTCTCATGTTACAAAAATGACATCCATTAGATTTTTTCTTTCTATTGTTGTTGCTTATTATTTAGAGGTTGAGCAAATGGATTTGAAAATTGATTTCCTTCATGGTGATTTGGAGGAGGATATTTATATGACACAACCAGAGCCCTACGTGGTGAAAGGTAAAAGTAAGTTGGTTTGCAAATTGAAGAAATCTTTGTATGGCTTAAAACAGAGTCCTAGGATGTGGTACTAGAAATTTGATATATATGTGTTGAGTTTGGGATTTGAGTGTTCTAAATCATATCATTGAATTTATTATAAAACCAATCGTGATAATTTCCTATTTATTGCATTAAATGTTGATGATATGTTATTTATTGGTAAAGGGAAAGGTATGATTTTAGAACAAAAATCTTACCTTGTTGCTAAATTTGAAATGAAAGATCTTGGTGCAGCTAAACACATTTTTGGGATGGAAATTAGAAGAGATAGATTGAACAAAAAGTTATGGCTTGGCCAAAGTAAGTGTTGATCATTAAATATTTCACCTCTCTGAAAACCTTGTGGGAAATTCAGTGAGTGGAGGACCACATTTGAGCCTCACTGAATACCTCCGAGATTTTTATAGAAAGTTGACTCTTCTCTGATTTTCAAGAAAATGGTAGAAGGAAATGTAAATATAAAACATAGAAATGGAAACGCACCAAAGATTATACAAAATTTCAAACCTAATTCATTTTCTATGAATGATATATTCAACACAAAATGCCACAACCCTTGATTGTTGGGAAGATAATGAACAACAAAGGCTAGATTTAAGCACAGTGCAGTGTTTCAAATCTTCCCATAGGAAGTGTTCATTAAGGTTTGATCAAACATAGAAATTCCAATAGCTAACGAAAAAAAAATCAAAAATTGCATAAACTTTTCATCTTTTTACAACATAATATGAAAAACAATAAACCTTAAAGAAACTAGAGAAGTTCAAAAGACATAATCCAATTTCTGCAGTTTATTACCATATCATATAAGCCTACAACATGGAAATCAACTACTCAAACTATTCAAATTAAGCTTAACATAGTGTTTCATTTTGAACGAAAGCATAAAGAAGGAACTTGATAAAAGGCATAACATGCATAGTCTCAAAGATGTCTTCCCAACAGTTTGTGCTTAAATATCAAATGAACTTAAAAAATGAAGGTTGGATGCCAATTCGATAATAGTTTGAGTTGAAACAATATAACATGTCAGAGAAAAGTAGTTTTCTGCCAATTTATTTATGAAAACATCCTTATCTCTAAGGAAAACTAAAAGAACTTTTAGTTTTGAAAAAATAAACTGGAACCCCTTCCTTCTGTCACCGCCTCCCATTTATATCTGAAAAGAGAGAGAAATGCCGCCACCACCCAAAAGTAATTCCTATCATATGCCTACATCTAATAGCTCATGATCCAATTGTAGATCTTTAATTAGGCCACAAAAATCTTTGCTCATTAATTCCCAACTGCCACATTGATGTCCCTTAGATATTTAGCAAAGACTGCCATCTAAAAAATAATCAGATCCTTGAAAATGGCCTGACAAAATTTGTTTGACCAATCACATAGCTCGACAATGCCAACTCAAAGTTTCCAACCTTAAAACAAGAAAGACCCAACATGTTCCGACAAACTCCAAAAGAGATGGCTCCTTAAAAGCGTAACCTGCTCATAGTGAATAGATGGCATGTGAAGCGGGTGGGGATTCTTAGATTTATAAAAATTTCCTAAGTTTAGAAAATCTCTGCCAAGCTGACATGTGTCCCAGCTTTTGCCCGAAAGGAAGACGATAAAAAAAATCATTTAGCCACCACATAAAACATTGTGCACTTATCAGAACATCTTTTTTTTTAACCTTGGATTCATCCCAAATACAAAAAATTATAAATCCAAAAATCAAAAGAAGATTAAGGAAAAATTGCTTCACAGTTCTGGCAACTCACAGGGGGCCTTCGCTCACGAAGGCATGAACCTAGATCTCTAGAAATTCTTGGAGTTTAAAGAAGGTAGAATGTTGCACCTCCCAATCCAAATTAGTCGACTGGTCAAGAGCACATATGACCTTGTATGCTCAATCTAACTCAAAGACTTCCTTGAAGGAAACAGCTCCCCATCATGCTAAAACATCCCAAAGGTGATAATAGAGATGAGAAATGGGGATGATCTAGTGCTCGATATCATCAATAGTGGGCATTGCGGTTGAACCTAGGAGTTTTGTAGAAGTCCGGGCCTTGTGTCTAATTGCATCTGTGACCTTCTCAACTGATAGCACATCTCCATCTAGTGAGAAAAGGGGAGCCAAACTAAAGCTAACCAGAACATCAAAATCCTTCTTGATTTCATCAAACCTTTTGCTCAGTACTACCTGGAGTTCCTTGCTCTTTGTTGCGAATTTGTGGTAGTTGAAAAATTTGTTCACTTTGCTTGAGGTGGCCCTTCGATCCAGAATCCTTACACTTCTTAGGGCCTCATCAGTGACCACACACAATCTGGAAATCAGATTTTGTGATTTTGCTGCTCATGGGGCATATATCTGTGGAATTTGATTGGCCAATGGGCCAACCTTTTCGTTTAATTCCTGAGCATCCCTTAAAAACTGTAAAGCTGGCTTGAGAATGGAAACCACAACTATGATTCACTCCCAGTGTATGGATATTAGCTTCTTCAATATCGAGAGGGTTTGAGACCCTTGTGCAATTGTTAACTCTTGATGGAACTGATCCTCTCTTGCTCTCACATTCTCCTCCATTTGATTCTTCTCTCGGTGGGCATTTGTTAGTTTGGAGTTCAACCTTCTAAACTCCTGGTCGCGAGTCTGCAGAGCGGACACAATCTCATATTTTTCTTGTATTGACTTTTCTACTTCCCCCTGGGCCTTTTGTAGGTTGTTAGAAGCTTGAGATAGGACACCATCCAACTCTCTATGTATGTTTTACTAAGTACATCAGTACTCTGTGTTTTTCTGGCACTCAGTAGCAAGCTTGACTCTTAACTTTTCAATTTTAATATACAGTTGAACCTGTTCACTTTGGGCCTCCTTGAGTAACTTGCTTGCTTCTCCTTGTTGCATTTGTATCTATCTTATGGAAGCCATCTCGACATCTCTGGCCTTGATCTCTGTCTACAACCTGCTCACTGTATCTCTTACATTTATCAACTTTGCCTCACATTTCTTTAATTTTTTGTCTATCCTTTCATAATCCGTATATACCACCTTTTGAGTTGCCTTAGCTAAGACCACCTTGTCGCGTGAGCAATTTCATTTAAATCCAAACCCATGGCTTTGATGTCATAATCTTCCATCTGCATTTGTCCTTTGGGCTTGGACATAGGAAAATTCATGGTAGTGATCAATAGAGAATTTTGCTCTTCATTGAAGCAAGCTTCAATCTTCTTGGTAGCCAACAACACAACATTCTTTAACAATCGTTTCTGCTTTCTAGCCTATCAGGCCTACTTGGTTGCATTGAAATGATCTTAAAGACTTTGCGAGGTGTCAATGCTTTGTGCATCAATGGAAGCACCTAGAGGGAGATCAAAAAGGGTGATGGAAGCAGAAACCTCAGATGTATGAGCATGCAGAGAGGAAAATGGGAGTGTAATCATGGAAAATGGCGGGATACCAAATTGAGATTGGGCAAGGGAAAAACCAATTAGGGTGAAAAGAGAAACAGACAGAAGGAGAGATTTTTGGCCAAAAGAAAATGGACCTGGAGTAATGTACAACATGCATGATTCAGCTCTTTCAATGGGGACCTGTGATAGGGCGATTAAAGAATCAATAGCGGTCGAAGTGGATGCTACTTGCTTGGCACATAGGGTTACTTCACAAGGTTCATTACTAAAAATGGTAGGGGGTTCATTCAGGACCAAAAGATTAGGGTTTGCGATTCATTCAGGACCAAAAGATTGGGGTATGTGGTTGGAGGACTCTTCTTTATAGACGGGGGTAGGGGAGTAAGCAGAGATGTAGAGACAAAAATAAGAGAGGGAGAAAAACTTACCTCGGCCATGACAGTTGAAACATTTTGTAGAATAGACTCCACTTCTTCTTCCCCTCTAACTGATGTACTAGGTCTACCTAAATCCTGGACTCATCTTCTCTTTGCATGATTGGAAGTAGTATGTTCTAATCCTTTAGTGACTGATCCCACTAAAACTTGGCCTTCGATAACCATAGCATACCTTCTTGGGGACTGTTGGGTTCTCTTCCCTTTGCTTTGGGCACTAACAGAGGATGTGACTTGTGAGTCCCTTTGCTTTGATCCTCTTCTTTTTCTTGATTCCTAGGGTCAGGAAGCACGACACGGAAGCTCCTCCTATTCAATCTCATGACTTGTCTTTGGATTTCTATTATTGGTATCAACCTCTTTGTTGTAAACCTCATCTAACCTTTCATCATGTGGTTGTAATTCTCTGAACAGGGCACTGAGGCACCTCATCTCTTGTCAAAACCTCTAGAAATCTACCTTCTTTCTCTCTGACCACCCTTGCATTTCAATTGTGTGCTGAGGGATTTACCCATTGGGAGGTTCCTCTAATACACCACTTGTACTACATAGAAATTCAGCCATTTTGGTCATTTGAATGGTAGGTGGGACAAGTCGATGTATACTTTTGGTCTCTCCTGAGTTGGATTCCTCCTGGAATCAAAATACTCCCGACTCTCATGTTTCAAAGATAGGAGGTGCTTTACGGATTGTAGTCCCACATGTCACAAATAAGAACCAAGCCTAAAGTTTCTAGTTGGTTTGTAAGATCACCCTCTACCTTCCATCTTGTCAGTGTTACCTGATTGTTGGCAATGTTAAAGGGGATAAGGTATAGCCTTGTCTTATTCCTTCTAATGTCATAGGTGTTGTCGGCAAGGGTTGCCTGTCGACATGCTTCCAAAGAAAAAACTCTATCTACTACAAATTTGGGGAGTCTAAAAGGCTCCCTAATGAAACCATGGAATCTGATAAATGTAAAATCCTCACCCAAGAAATAATCCACCAAGGTCAGGGAAGTCTTCTCTATTGCAAGACCTCAGGAGAGAAATGACCCATAGGGCATGGCAACAAGTCTTGAAGTACTGGCCTCATAAAATAAACTACAAACCAATAGTAATCCCATGTTCTTGAAAGAACATGAGTCCATACAAAAATTGGTTGATAGAAACCCTTTACATCAAATCTAAACACTGGCAAACTTCTCTCTAGAAACTCATAATTTTGATGCAAAATCAGGTGAACCAAGAAATACGAATACCTGAATTTATACTTAGTATCATAGGTCCTCAATTTCTCTATCATCCCTTTAGCTATTGCATCAGTAAAATCATAATATTTCTGACTCCTCTCCCTTTTGAGCATAAAAGCCAAGCCCATCTAAAAGGGATGGAATTCTTCATCATTATCAAGGCCATAAATCCAGGTGAGTATTGAGAAAACAAACCGTGTATCTTTCTTGAATTTTCTACATGCAAGAGGAAAATAAAAGTGATCTCTCTCTGGTCTTTCCTATGTTTCATCCTCATAAAATTTCCCCTTCTTGGTTTTGGCTTCCCAAAAAGTTTCCATCTCTTCCTCATTAAAATTTTCAATGCCCCAAGTTGTAGGGATACACAACATATCCCATATGGCCCCTGTAGAAATTGTAACCTTGATCTTATTGCCCACAATAACTCATATCCCTTTGTTGAATCTTTTGGAACATGCATCTACCAGATCCATGCATGGGTGTACGGCGGGCAACATGAACTATGACAAACCACAATTCCAGAGTTGAGACACAAAACCTTCAGATGACTCATGTTGCATCATTTTTTACAACACCCCTTCCCTAAATCTCTTAGGGTTAGTTGCCAACTTTGGGTCAAAAATGTTGTTGGTGAAATCCTGAACCGCCTCTCTTCTGATATGATTATCTGGCTGCATTGGTCTAGTATAATCAAATTGTCATTCTTCTGGTGCTGGGGCATTGAAAAATGAATTCCTCCCAAAGATATCGACATAACCCGACCTTTTAGATGAGGCTACAACCTTTCTACCATATGTTGATACTTTTTCCATTATTGTTTCGAGAAGTTGCAGAGAGTTTCTTCAATGAAAATGCCATTTTCTTTCTTGCTACTTAGAAAAATCTGCTTTTGGTGCAATTAATTTATTTGCTCATACATGTAGTTAAGGCTCTACCATTACTGCTGGTCCACTAAATGTTGCCAATGAGGTGATACATGTGGATTTGGGATTTGTATCCCTTGAGAATGCCAAAAATGTTGTGAGAATGGAATTAGTACATTCTCCCTGCTGCCACTTTCACAAAGAAGCTTACTGTTGTAGAAAGTGTACTTTTAGCTATTAGAAATGTGCTTTAAATTGTAGTACAAGGTACTTTTGAAAAGATGTGTCTATTTAATTTGTCAAAACTTAACACGGTAATTTATGTATTTTCAAATAAGCAAGCTAGCTGGTGCTGATGATGGAAAAGGACACATGGCGATGATCGGCCTATGCAAGCATTTACTCCCAACACCCAAATTTATTCCTCAGGACCTCTTGTTAGATTTTTCTGTATGATTCGTCTCCTACCCTCTGGCTTCTTTGGTATTTTCTCCATTGTTGTCCTGCAAAAAATAGACTTCCTATTGGTTGGGTTTGTTGGCACATATTTTCTATAAATAGCAATGCTACCTTATTGCAATATTCATTTGAAAGATAGTCTTTTAAGTTTAGCAATATTTTCTTGCTATCTCCCATTCCACTACAATCTGTTGTTTTATCATAATGTTAACCATCCTTGGAACTCCCATTCAAATTCTACCATGGAGGCCACAATACACTTTCATGAGTGAGGTCACTTGTGATAGAATTAAGTGCCTAGTGAAGAAGTGTTATTGCCTTGGTGTCATTGCGTTCAAGTGGGTAGTCGACCAGGACTACATTGAAGATGAGAACCAGTTGAGAAGCAACTACAATGTTGTTTCCCACTTTGTCACCTCCCTCCTCAACCTAAAAATTTACAAGCCCATGATAATTGAATTGTGCCACCAGATGTTTGACTCTGCACTGCTAGAAGGGCACGAGAAAATCATGCAAGTGGCTATCCCTAGTGTCGGCATTCCAAGCACCATGGATATCTACAGGCACATTGATTATGGGATAGATGTAGCCAGGTTGCCTTTCCTTATTGACTTCGACACCATGGACCTTGAGAGGCATCATTCATCATCTCAGCTAATGGCCAACTACCTACTACAGGAGTATGGTGTGGAACGTGTTCGAGGGCTCAAATGGAGGAAACTTCGAGTTTCTGATGTATAGCTGTGGCGACTAGGACTAAGGTTCATGTTGTGTGGAACCCGCATGTGCTATGTGTTCATACCCCTCTTTTTTCCCTGACAAACAAGAAGAAGAAAAAGAAGAAGAAGAAGAAGATGAACCCGGTGATAAGCCGCTTCAACTGCTTAACAATGGCTAGAGGCTTAGCTTTATTATTTTTTTCACGTTGCCTCCTTTTTGCTTCTTTTTGCTTTGTGACTCTTTTTGGGTTTGCTCGAGGGAGCTTCATGTTTAAATTTGAGCTTCGAGCTTGTATTACATTGTAAAATTCTTGATAAATATAATATAATACAATACTTTTCTATTTCCCTGGATTATTCTCATGGCTTATTCTCAAAATGTATTTACAATTTTTTTTACATATGGTACATGACTGTGAATTTTTTTAAAGAACTGCGTATTTTAATGGAAAATTTTTAGATAAATACCATTCACTGGTATATCCGAAGCGTTACCTTACATATATTCAAGCTCATACACATACTTTTCCTTGCATGTGATAATGTGGAAGGGTCCCTTCTATAGCTACACTTCAAATTTTGTATGTTGTCCTGGTTTCGTAGTGTGCTCGTCATACTTTAGTACTAGGCTCCCTTCCCTAAAATTTGGGTTGGAGGTTTTTTTATTGAACCATCATTTTACTATCTATTGGAAACTGATCATGGCTCCATAAGCTTTTCTCTATCTTCCTTGAGTTTGAGGAGTTCCACCAACCTTACTTCCATTTTGTCACTTTCTTCAATCTCTAGGGCTTTTAGCAGTTGCAAGGCAGGGATCTTTATGGAAACATGTAGGAATACCTCTTTTCCATACACTAGTTCATAAGGAGAGGCCTTTAGGATCTTCTTGGGTGTAATTCGATCTGCCCATAAAGTAGCTTGTAGGTGTTTGTGTCAATCCCTTTGTCGCTTAGATCCAATGTGCTTGATTAACCTAATCACGTTTTTGTTAGTTGACTCCGCTAACCCATTTCCTTGTGGATAGTAGTTTGATGAAGTTTTAAGGTAAAATCCATGCTTGATAGCGAAATATGACATCCCCAAACCTACAAAATCTTGAGCGTTGTTGGATATGATGGTTTTTGGTGAACCAAATCTAATTACCATCTCTTCAAGGAAATTGACGATCTTTCCCTCTGTAGCATTTTTTAGGGTGACAACCTCTGTCCACCTCATGAAGTAATTGGTTCTCATAAGGATCCACTTATGATTGGCACTAGAAATAGGATTTATCATTATAAAAAAATTGAAACCCCATTGAGCAAAGGGTTCCTCAATTACAATTGGGCTCAAAGGCAAGGAAAATTTCTTTCTTTTTCCAACAAAATATTGGAACTCAGTACACTTCTGCACCAAATGGTGCACTTCAAAAGATATAGAGGGCCAATAATACCCTACTCACATTATCTTTAAGGTAGTAGTATTGGTGGAGAAATGTCCACCCTTAGGGCTGCTATGAAATTCATTAAGAACTCTTTCTGCCTATGGATCATCTAAGCATCAGAGCAAGACACCATCATAATTCTTGTTAAATAAAATACCTTCAATTAATACATACCTAGTTCCTTGTAGTTGGTAGTATTCCCTTTTGTGAGACAAAATTTTGATCAGATACTACCCCTTTTTCATGTACTGTGTTTGATCTGTCACCCAAGACTCGTTGGACTCGAACTGGTTTGTGTAAACTTGATTGGTCTCCTTCTTCGCTACGGGATTTGATTCCTACACAAGATATTCACACAGAACTCTTCCCCAAACCAACTTGGTTGGTCTAATATCAACATCATACTCTAAGATTTTGGGGATCCAATTGGCCCTCTTTTCAATTATTTTTCCTTCGGTGATATACTCTTGCACACTAGGATGTGCGATGAGAATAGTGATTCTATTGGCCAACACCAAGTGTCAGAACTTCTTTAGGATCTTAACAATTACAAAAGCCTAATTTTCCACAAAATTATACTTGGCTTCATATCCTTTAAGAGTTCTTGAGTGAAATGCAATAGGATGCTCTCTGTTATTTCCTTCGTCCTTCTGAGTGAGTATCAAAGCTATGCTATGTTGGCTGCTATATACATAGAGTAGAAAATCTTTAGAAAAGTCTAGGTTAGCCAACACTAGATTCGTAGAGATAGCTATCTTTATCTACTTGAAAGGTGCTTTTCCTTTGGGGCTCCATTTGAACATCATGTTCTTTTTTAGCATTAGCGTGATAGGTCTAGCAATGCCTACAAAGTTTGAAATGAACTTGCTGACAAAGTTGATCTTCCCAAGAAAAGACTGCAACCCTTTCTGATTTATTGGTAGGGGTAACTCCATTATGGATCTCACCCTTTCGGGGTCTATTTCTATTCCCTCTTTCGATACCACTAAACCAAGTAGCTTACCTTGGGGCACTCCAAAAACACAATTTTTGGGATTTAAGGAAATCCTGAACTGTTGACATTTCTGGAAAACCTTTTCCAGATGATCAAAGTTATCATCCTTTGACTTTGAAAAGACCGTTAGGTCATCCAAATATATTAAGATAATCAAACTAATTAATCCTCTAAAAGCAATATCCATTGCTCGCTGAAAAGTCACACCAACATTTGAAAGTTTGAACAACATTTTTGAGTATGCAAACGTTCCCCACTTTGTGGTAAATGTTGTTTTATGTTGGTCACCTTACTTTACATATACCTAGTTATAACCCAAGAAACTATTGAGCAATGAAACATCTTCGATCTGACCACGATCTGTAGGATCTGATCCATTAATGGAAAATAGTAGTGGTCTTTCAGCGAGACTTTATTCAAATCTCTAAAATCAACACAGAGCCTGATATTGCCATTCTTAGATTTTGAACTGGCACTAGATTGGACACCCAGGTGGAATGTTTAATCAGATATATGATCCTTGATTTGATTAGCTTGGTGAGCTCTTGCACCATCAACACTTCGACCTTCAGATTGATTGGCCTTTGTCTTTGTTGGATAGGCTTTGATCCTTTAGCCAAGTCAATAGTATGTTGAATTATGCCCAGATCATATCCTCTGAGATCATCATAGGTCCAAGCTACAACCTCATCATATCTAGAACATAGATCCTTTAGTCTTTCCTTGTCCCTCTACAGAACATTCCTTCCGACTTTTAACTTTCTGCCACTTCCACAATCAAGCTCTTCATAATCCCTTACGTCCACAGTGAACCTCTGTTTTCCATTTCTCGTATCATCATAGTAAAAAAAAATTCAAGGGAGATTAAACCTTGCGGAAGCTTTTTGCCTTTTAATTGGATAACCTGCCCTTCAAGAGTTTTTGCTCTTGGCTGTGAATAGTCAAAATCTCTTCTTGATTTCTATATAAAGGTGACGATCTGAATATCATCCTCAAATACTTGCTAGTTTTGATCATTGTTGGGGATTGCTAGTTGGACGATGATCTGCACTTCATTCTACTTTGTTGTTGAATCAAAAACTAGTTCAAATTGTGAACCGATTGAAGCCATATGATCGGTGACATTGTTTTGAGATCAGGGAATGACTTGTATATTAAAAACTTCAAAACTATCAATTAGATCCCATATCCAATGTTTGTATGACTTCATTCTTATATTCTTCACAACTGCTTGCTCGCGGACCTAGCTTACAACTAACTCTAAATCTCTGAATGCTTGCATTCTCTTTACACCCATTCACTGTGCAAGAATCAGACCATGAACCAAGGCTTCATATTCCACACATTGTTTGAGCAGAAGAACTAAAAATGGAAGGCCTTGAGGGTCTCTGATGCTATCGGGGACATTATTCAGACACCCACTCCAGAACTGGATTTCAATTGGCGCCATCAAAATATAAGGTCCATATATGATTGTCACCCAGATCATCATATTCCTCCCAATCCTTTATTAATTTTGGAAAGACTTGATCATCATCGAAGATTACACAGGTGCCTAGTCCCATCGCATGAAAGTTTCTGAGTGGATCAGAGTCAATGAATTGGTTGAGGAGCAACTCTTCTTTGGGAGTCTGATAACTTGTGTCTTCTTCATCTTCTAGCATATCTACATAGTATCTCTCCCTTTGCGAGAAGGAGGTATGTGCTCGTTCAAAGCATATGACTACATTGTCCCCTATGTGTTTTGGATGCAAAGATTCAAATAGGATTTTCATCTTTGCCCCATGCTTGGTCCTCAATATTAGGTGAGACCAATTGAACGCTAAATATTTGCCAAGCTTTGTGGTGAAATCTCTTGAAAGACACATTCCAAAGACTGGGGGAATGTCTATCACCACTATTTCTTGTGTAACCATTTGGCTTGGACATGAGAAGAGGGTTAAAGAAAAATCTTTAATGCGTCCGACGGTCGGAACCTTTTTCCCATCTAATTGCATTATTCCCTTCTCAAGGGACTCATACTTAAGTTTCAGGGCATTGACCACTTGCTTTAGCATGATTGTTGTACTAGCTCTTGAATCAATCATGTTAGTATGCAAAATTTTATCTCCCACAATAACTGTTAAAAAGAAAGGCATGGGCTTTGGCTTGCTTACCTCTTTCTCTTTTGCATTGTTTGCATCATTCACATAAGTTGTAGCTTTCAAAGCTTGAGGGTCCAACACGGGTCCTTTATCCCTATCTTGATTGCACGATGAATTCACATCCGTCTGCGATATTTCTTCTTCCTTCTTTAATGCTTCCTGAAGAAATGTCTTTTATTTGAGAATGGATATGACATCCCATAGAGATATGTTAGCAGGGGCCTTCTTCAATTGTTCCACCATATTGAGCATTCTAATTGGCTGGACCTTGGGCTTAAATGGTGGTATCTCTCTCATCTTTGGAGGAAAATGATCCGTCATAATTGGGCTTGGCATCTTATCTAACTCCTTTGTTGGAAATGGAGGAATTCATGGCTACAAAGTAGGTTGGAAAGTGGCCTGTAGAGCCTTTTTTTCTTGCAATGATAGTTGATGTAGCTGAGGACACAATTGAGCTTGTTGTATGTATTCTCCTATGAGCCTTCTTTTGGATCTTGTGTTGTAGTATGATTGTACTTGTGGAGCACTAGTCATCGAAGCTTCATTTGCGAACACCACATCTTCCTCCATCCATGAAAATAGTGCTTGGTCAGGCACAATATCCAATTCTTTCCCTAAAGACATTCCTTGCATTTGCGCTCTAAAGTAGGAATTTTCCATTTTAGGGGAATCATATTCTTCCGCATTCAGGAGCACACCCTTGTTTCTTTGTTCTGCTATCTTCTATTGCATTTTTCCCCTCAAACAATTTCAGGGCATGTGACTATCACTACATGGGAAGCACCAAAAATTCTCATCTTACATCAGGTTGTTCTGGCTTGGGATTAAATCCTTACTCTGGTTGTCCTTGACTATCTGTAGCGGCATAGTGACCAAAACTATCTGGTTTGCAGATGTCGTTTGTTATCCTCCTTCTCTTGAGGGTCCCTAGTATGTGTTCTATTGATAGGATATCCTTCCCTTGCTGGTAGGTCTAAGTGGCTTGCTTTGGAGGTGTTGCTTGCTATCGTTTGATGAGAACTAACTCATTAGCAAAAGACCGCATGAGACTCTTCATATCGTTGATGTTCGCTACTATAGAGGAAGAGTCCAACATGCTTGGTTGCGCGGCAAGGTACACGTACATGGATTGCGACATGGCCGATGTTGCCACTTGTGAAGCAGAAGTACTTGGAGTAGCTTCTTCACGAGGACCACCAAATATTTCCACAAATACGGGCATCAGAGTGGAAGCTTTCCAGTGTCAATCAAACTGTTCTTCACATGCACAACCAAATCGTATGCATCAAGTAAGATATCCCCTCCCATAGAGGTTATCATAACCATGATGTATGAATTGAAAGCCTTCAGATAGAACATAAACACCATCACAGTTGGGGATCAGGAAGTCACAAGGATTCTTTGCTAGGTTTTGTGAAACCTGGTGTTGAAGTCGCTCATGGCCTCTTGCAGGGCTCTTTTGATAGTGATTAATTGGTGTAGTAACAAAGAGTGGTCTCCATTCTCTAAGAAGCATTCGAACAACCTTTCTCTTAGCTGATCCCAGGAGTAGATAGAACTAGAAGCCAAAGATTGATACCAATCTTGAGCTTTTCCTTTGAAAGAGGCGGCCAACAACCTAAGAGAAATATTTTCCTCTGCTATGTCATGTACCCTGCACACCTTCGCTATATCTTAGAGGTGTTTAGAGGGGGTTTTGAATTTTTCTTAGGAAAATTTTGGGATAGCATTGAGGGTATTAGTGGGTATGGCAGGCCATATGTCTAGAGGCATAGGCAGTTGCAGTGGACTACCACAGATCCCAAGCTATGAAATTTTTAGGAGCAGGGGAAGCTATGTGAGCCATAAAGAACATATTCCTATGTATCAGGTATACTCATATTTTGTTTTGGAAAGTTTAGCCTCTAGGTGGAGTAGATAAGGCTCTAGACCTTGGGCTCTCACTCGTTGCTCTATTACTCCTTACAGGTGATATGAAACCTGTAAGTCTTCTTCTCCTAGATACTATGGTAGGTAACTGGGAGTACTAAAAATGGTCTCTTGAGGATGCTATCATTTGAATTATGGGCATGAAATTTCTAGCTTATTTCCTTGGCCTGATTCAAGAAATATTTTGGGCTTCCAATCATGTAATACCCCTCTGTTTTGGCCATATTTGTTATTTAAGTAAGTAGTCATTCATCATGTCATGTATCATGTTAGTTATTATATCATTAAAATTGTGGAGAACTTAATAGTTTTATGGCCTTGTTATATTAGTTAATTAAATTAAAATTAGATCTACAAGGCAATTTAAATAAAATGGGAATTTAAAATAATAATTAAATAAATAAATAAAAAAAATTATCAGAAGAATTGCTTTAAATGACATTTAATAATAATTAATAAAATAATATTATTAAGGATGATTAATTAAATATGGAAAAATAATGTATTTTTAAATGGATTTTAAAATTAGAATCTTCTGGAAAGTAATTACCCTTACAGATTGGTTATAGGTTGATACAGACTGCAGAACATGCAAAATAAATAATAACTATAGTTAGCCTATGTAACAGACAACCAAAAGAGTGGGAAATTAGTAGATTCTAGAAAGGATATTGAAAAGAAGATTTTGGGGATTGTTTTTGGGCAGTTTTCGTTTACAAAAGAGAGATTTTATTCTGCTGTTAACTCTATAAAAATGAAAAAAAGAAGCTATAATTCTGTTGGTTTTTAGTTGTCCTTTGGGGTTCATGCGGTGGGGTGTTACAAATCAGATGTTCAAAAAACTTCAGGTCCCACTGGGCATGCTAGAAAAAGAATTGTTGATCATCAAAGCTTGCACCTCTTTGATAGCCTTATGGGAAATTCAATGAGTGGGGGACCAAATTTGCACCTCATTGAATACCTCTGGGGTTTTTATAGAAAGTTAAATCTTCTCTGAGTTTGAAAAAAAAGGTAGAAGGAAATGTAAATATAAAACATAGAAATGGCGATGCCCCAAAGCTTTTACAACATTTCAAACCTAATTTTTTTTTATGAATGATATAATAGACACAAAATGCCACAACCCTTCATTGTTGGGAAGAGAACAAATAGCAAAAGCTAGATATAAGCACAATGCAGTCTTTCAAATCTTCTTGCAGGAAGTGTTCATTAAGGTCTGATTAAGCATAGAAATTCCAAGAGCTAATAGAAAAACATTCAGAAATTGCATAAACTCTTCCTCTTTTTACAACATAATATGAAAAACAATAAAATTTAAAGAAGCCGGAGAAGTTAAAAAGAAAAACTAATTTTCTTAGTTTATTACCATATCATATAAGCCTACAACATGGAAATCAACAACTGAAACTATTCGAATTAAGCTTAACACAGTGTTTTAGTCTGAACGAAAGCATAAAGAAGGAACTTGATAAAGTCCATAATATGCATAGTCTCAAAGATTTCTTCCCAACAATTCATGCTTAAATATCAAATGAACTTAAAAAACAAAGGTCAGATGCTAATCTAATAATAGTTTGAGTTGAAACAATATAACATGCCAAAGGAAAACAATGTTCTACCAATTTATTTATGAAAATATCCCTATCTCTAAGGAAAACTAAAAAAACTTTTAGTTTTAAGAAAAAAGAAAATAGAACCCCTTCCTTCTGTCACCACCTCCTATTTATAGCTGAAAAGAGAGAGAAGTGTCGCTACCACCCATAAGTAATTACTGCCAGATGCTTGCATCTGATAGCTCACTATCTGATTGTAGATCTTTAATTAGGTTGCAACAATCTTTGTTTATTAATTCTCAACTGTCGCATTGATGTCCCTTAGATATTTAGCAAAGACCACCATCTAAAAACAATCAGATCCTAGAAAATAGCTTGGAAAAATCTGGTTGAGCAATCACGTAGCTCAACGACCTTGACTCAAAGTTTCTAGCCTGAAAACAAGAAAGACCCAGCATGTTCTGACGAACTCCAAAAAAGATGGCTCCTTAAAAGCACAACCTACTCGCAGTGAAGATATGACATGTCAAGCAAGCATAGATTTTCATATTTATGAAAAATTCCTTTGATAAAATCCTCATCAAGTTGACATGTGTCCTAGCTTTCTCTTGAAAGGAAGATGATAAACAAAATCCACACAACCACCACGTGGCGCACTACGTGCCTTTCAAAATAACTTTTGCTTTAAGCAGGGATTCATCCCAAAGCTAAAAGGTATAAAAGGAAAAAATCAAAAGAAGATTAAGGAAAAATTTCTTCACAACTTAAGTATGTCAATACAATTTTACAAAGGTTGATATGCAAGATTATAGACCATTGTGTGTTCCTATTTCAGTTGCAACAAAGTTATCTATTTCAGATTGTCCAACATCCCCATCGAAGATGAAAGATATGAGTAGAGTTTCTTACCAGAGTGCAGTTGGAAGTTTGATGTATGCTATGGTTTGTACTAGACCAGACATTGCCCAAGCAGTGGGAGTTCTTTCCAGATATATGTCTAATCCTGGTAGAGTTCAGTGGGATGCAGTTAAAAGAGTCTTTAGATATTTACGCAGTACCTCAGATTATTCTTTGTGTTATCATAGTAATATGATTGAAGATGAGATTTCCCTTGATATTCATGGTTATGTGGATTCAGATTGGGTAGGTGATGTTGATATCAGAAAATCCACTAGTGCTTATATTTTTACTTTATTTGGTGGTGCAATTAGTTGGATGAGTAAGCGATAGGCTATGGTTGCTTTGTCCACTACTTAAGTAGAGTATATGGCAGCTACTTCTACTTGTAAAGAATCCATTTGGCTTAAGAGACTGTGTTCAAATATTGGAATAAAACAAGGTGTAGTGATAATTTATTGTAACAGTCAGAGTGTGATATGTTTAACCAAGAACCTAACATTTCATGCCAGGACCAAGCACATTGATGTACAATATCATTTTGTTAGAGATATGGTTGAAGATGACAGGGTGAAGTTGGTTAAGGTAGAGACTTTGATGAATTTTGTTGATTCTTTAACTAAGCTTGTGAGCATAGAGAAGTTTAGATGGTGTTCAAATACTATGGGCCTTTTGGCCCCTAGCAATTAAAGAGGCGATGGTTACACCCTCACGTTGCTCTTGCAAGGTGTTTGACAAGAGGGAGATTGTTGGGAAAATGTGTCTCAACCTTGCAATTATATTCAGATTATTTTTGATAGGATGTATGTTGGTATGTGGCGACTGATAATGCAAATACTATACACTCATAACAAGATATGGGGTTTGGGGCATCACCCCGATTTTTTTTCATTGACACATCAAGGTTTTTTCTCGTTAACAGTGAAGGTTTTTTCTTGCTGAAACATTAAGGTTTTTCTATTAACACGCAAAATGAGAAAAGAACTTGTAAAACCCTAATTCTAGAAGGTTCCAAAAAACTTGTTATAAGCGCTTGGGATATATGTAGACATGGGTGTATTTTGAGAGTCTGATAGCGGTTGTGTTGTCTCTTGATCTCTAGTGGTGATACTCTTGCAAGAAGCTTTCTCTACAAGTATATTGTAATATTTTGATTTCTAAATAATATATTGGGTGGCTTTTAGAGTGTAGGGTTTTTCTCCTGAAAGGTTTTTCCCCATGTAAATCATTGTGTTGTGGTATGCATGATATTTGTGTTTATTTATGTTTAAGTTTTTGTAACTATTAAAGATCTGTAAAGTTTTGCATTTTTCTCCTCTCAAGATTAATGTAGGAAGTTGTTCTGCTACCTTAGCTTCCTTACAATAGTATTTATGAGCTTGTTTTAAGTTATAATCAATGTCAGAATCATACTTAAGAAATTTGGCAACACTATGTCCATTAGACCAATACATGAAAATATAAACCCAATCATAATTTTATTAATAATATTCCTAATCTTCCAATTTCCTTTACCCTATGGTGCAACCTTGTATTTGTATATTAGTTTAGTTAATAAATTGGATAATTTATTCATATTTGTCATTTATACTAAATATGACCTTGATGGTCAACAGTAAGGTATCATGAAATGTTGCATATCATGGTTACATAGGGTTTACGTTTTAACTTAGTCTTCAACAATATTATCAAATTAAATAGTATTTTCCTTTCATTTAGTATGCAATCATATTACAGTTTAATATCTTTCCTTCATTCATATAATAATTCCCATATCAAGATTCTCATACTTGAGTGGTTGAAAATCATCATGTAGTCATATTAAACATTTATCATCAAATCCAAGGTGGGTGACCAAGAGTATCAACTTGCAACATTAAATGTAGGTTTGGTACAATGTGGTTCTTGTGCCACTAAACAAGTCCTCATTTCTTAGATTATTATGCAACCATAATCCAATACTCAAATTAGGTAATCATGTTCCTAGCTCATAATATATAAAAAGGTTTCTATAGCTATGTCTTTAACCCACCTTATTCCGTGTAAAACATTAAGGTACAAATATACACCAGCGTCCTCTTTTATAGAAAGAAGTTCAAGCCTTTGGAAAATGAAATAATTTAATTGGGAAGGATTATCCTGTAATATAAAGGTGGTTTGGTTTAGGTAGATAGAATATCCCAAATTATTAAGTCTTTTAATAAACTTCATTTGATAACTATCAATGCCACACTTCCCTTTTACTGAGTTGATATGGTTTCAACCTCTAAAGTTTAAGCAATTGTATGTTACCAAATCATAGCTTATCTATATCCATACTCTTGAACAATAATATTCACTCATATTCCTAACCTAGTAAGAGTACCCACTTGGTCACACACACATAAACATTAATTTAGTATCTCGGTTAACAATATCAAATGATTAATTATTCAAACCTTGTGCTTGTTTGTGTTCTTCACATTTAAAATAATTATAATAAAAAATGAACCTCCTAGGCCAAATATCCATGTAAAGAACTTGCACATTTATCCATCCTTTCATACTCATACATAAGATAACTAGGAAATAATTATATTGTCACCAACCATATGTTACTCCTTAGCACAAAAACAAGGTGAAGGGAAAGAACTTATCTAATGGGGATGCCATACAAGCACGAAGTGGGCAGGCTACTCTACCCACGTGAGCTCCTTCGAATATTTTAGAAAGACTCCTCTCCCAACATCATTGAAATCCCTTTATCCTTTATACTTCATTGAATGTCCATACCTTATTCCAGAACTCTCGCAGTGACACAGGAAGGGATGATGTTGGCAACGGTTGTCAAATTTGGCTTCACACCGGCCACTTTCTTTTGCTTGCAAGTTTTTGAAGCCTTTCAACAAATTGATTAGGTGCATATACTGTGATCATGGTATATGCCAACACCTTTCACGCTTTCTCCATGCTTACATATTTTTGCATACACATCTGCTAGGGCATTACCAATGACTCCCCCTTATGGCACAAATATGGAGTATGTCATTGAAGATGTGGAATCTGTCTTTTCTTTTTCTACGCCAACCTACCCCTTTCCTCTCACCTTACTCTACATTCTTCCATCTTATCTCCTACACATTTTCTTTTTCCTTCAATTTTCCCTCTCTTTGTGTACCTCATCCCTACTTCCATATTTCACACCTCTCCTTGTGATTCTCTCTGTATTCTCTCTCCTTCATGATTTGGTGCCTTCCTTTTCCTCATGTCCCTCTACTACTCACATTCTACCGCTTACTCTCTCACTCCCTCTCTTTCCACGTTCACTATCCAATTGTGTGTATCCTTCCACTTGATTTTCTCCTTACATTTTCCTTCATTTCACTCCCCTTTCATCATTCTTTGATTTTTTCTTCTCTAAACGAAGCCTCTTGATGCTCACGTCCTGCCTCCTCTTCCTGCGCAAGATCTTCCCTCTTTCCTCACATTTTCACTTTTTGCCTTATAAAACCAAACTTAAATATGCAGTTGTGTGGGTCGTGAGGGTTTAAAATTTTTCCCAGATGCCTCTCTTTTTCCACAACCTGTCATTTAGACATCTCAGGCAATTGGGACGCCATGCCTTGCAACCTCCCTACCATACTTGAGCCCATTCCCATTTATTTCAACTTCTCTCCTCTTGTAGAATGGAGGAAATCACCTCCATAAATGCTTATTGGACATCTCCCCGTCTCTTTTCATGTTTCCAAAGGCATTTTTAAATTTATTTATTTTTAGTTCCTTTTCTCCATCTACTTTGTCCAGCTTGGACAGGATGTTACAAATAAGTGTTAAATAATGGAATGAAATAAACTTAGACAAATCTAGATTTTCTCCTTAAAGAAATTAAGTATTATCTGATTATGAAATATTTGCATACAGATTTAAAACATAAATCTAGATTTTTCCCTAAAAAAAATTAAGTATGATGATGAAATATTTGCTTACAGATTTAAAACATAAAGCAATGCAAATGAATAAAGAAACTTGCCATCAAATTGACAAAAAACCATTGCAAATAGAAATAGAATATTCTCATCTAATTGTCAAATCAATATTTATTTGACTTTTATATGATAATTGAGATTTTATTTATTTGTCAAATCAATATTTATTCGACTTTTATGTAACCTCTCGACCAATAATAAAAAATTATTAATAAATAATAAAATATAAATATATAACTACAAAATTTATTCATATTATAAAAATCAAATATTTTATTATTAAAAACAATTAATATTTAATTAACATTAATATTAAAACTTATAAACAATAATAACTATAAATTAATTATATTCATTTAAACTTAATTTTATAAAAAAGAATATAAAATAAAAACGTTTTAACATTTTCATAAATATATAAATTTAATAAAGTAAATCCAATATATGATGAGATTATTTGTTGAAAGCCATATCCGCCATACAAAATACTCTTCCCACAAAATTCAAGGCTATGGAATTTCGGTGCATTCAAACTATACAATAATCAGCACCGTTAATGGCCCCGGAGAAAGCCGGGCACTTAACAAACACAGTAGACCAATGAAAAACTGCCAGTTGGAAAACCCTGTTACATTTTTCGATTTTCGTCCGCGAGGAAACGATCAGCTTCGGAAATAGGGGACAGTATTTTCTCCCAATTGCCTCGGCACTCAATTCCTTCAAAATCAGCTGTACAGTCGATGTTGACAAAGTCCATCTTCGTCCTTCCCTCTTCATCCACAGATGTTAATATGCTGACGATGAGATAATCACTATTAATATAATAGTAAACACTTGTAGCGAAGAAAATGGAATGGGCAAAGTTTTTTCGCTTTCCTCCCATGAACTTCCCATTGTTAATTTATGTAGCTTGGACAGGTGTCTCCATTGTCTAGAAGTGTCATTTAATTATTTAATTATTTTCTAGAAACCTCCAGAAAAGGGCTGAGTTGTCTAGATAATTATGTAATTAAATAAATTGATTCTCCTAGAGACTTCTAGAATCCAGTTAGTTAGGGTTTTTAGAGTCTATTTAATCTTAGCCATTGATTGAGATTAAATCATGGCCATTGGTTTTCCAATGAGAAAAGTATAAAAGGGGATCAATGGGCAATTGAGAACAACAACAACAAGTAGACTTGCGTAGATAGTAGATTTGCAAAGTGAGAGAAAAAAATAGTCTAAAGGAGTTAGTAAGGCTAAA
The DNA here is from genome assembly GCA_007258455.2 of Sequoia sempervirens. Classification (NCBI taxonomy): domain Eukaryota; kingdom Viridiplantae; phylum Streptophyta; class Pinopsida; order Cupressales; family Cupressaceae; genus Sequoia; species Sequoia sempervirens. Next base: position 369,029,143 of record VDFB02000017.1, on the reverse strand, counting down.
GGATAGCGGATAGCAGCTGTGGAATTCAGCAGGAGAAATTGAGGGAATTTCTAGAAGAATATTGCCGGAGCTCAAGAAGAGGCAAGCAGCTTTGTATTCCTTAATTTGCTGAAGTTTAATATAACTTCATCTCATAGAGGTTTTCCTTCCTGGGTTTTTCCACGGACAATCGTCCAAAAATATTGTGTCATTATTGTGAATGTTTTCTTCCTATTCCCTGTGAGTTTTTATTGGTGAAGCTGCCTGTGTTATTTTTTCTATTTGCGAGAATAATTTTCGTAGTCAAATAATCTATGTATTAGATAGGAGATTAATCAAGTAACTGCAATAGAATTTTCACATGGTATCAGAGCTGATCTGAGGGCAGATAAGGCTTAACAAAGGAAGGAAAGATCCTGCCTCTTCAGAATTATTATTATTTGTTTTCTTTTATCTTTTGAGATGGCCTCAGCAGGTTTAAGAGATCAGGACAGATTGGATGGAGCCTCAAATTTTGGTGTCTGGAAAGCCAGAATTTCTTTGTTGCTGGAAGAGAATGGGATCAAGGAATATGTGACCAGTGTTGTACCTGTACCTACAGATCCAGCACAGCTCTTAGCATATAAGAAGGAAGATGCCAAGGCGAGGAGGATGATTCTTGATGGTGTCAAGGATCATATTGTTCCACATGTCGCAGAGTTAGATACAACGAAGAAGATGTGGGATGCCATTCTGAATCTGTACCAGAATGCTACCACTAATCGGAAGCTGATTCTCAAAAGAAAAGTTGAGGACTACTCGGATGAACAAGGGAGAGGATGTGACAAGTTACCTCACCAGACTCAGACTTGTCAAGGATGAGTTGGCTGCTGTTGGAGATAATCTAGGTGATGACGAGCTAGTGCGGATAGCCCTAAATGGGTTTACTAAGCAGTGGGATGTCTTTGTTCAAGTTATTAATGGACGAGACACCTTGCCAAGTTGGGATCGACTTTGGAGTGACTTCACTCAAGAGGAGCTTAGACTAAGTCTTGTCAGTAGGACCAGTAGCAAGAGTCAGCAAAGTGAGGCGGAACAGGAGAACGTTGCCCTTGCAGGAAAAGGGAAAGCAAAGAAGGGGTCTAGTAAAGGATCAAATCCACAAGGTGAGAAGAAGAAGAAGGACCTATCTAAAGTCAAGTGTTATGGCTGTCACGAGTTTGGCCACTATGTCAGCGATTGCCCGCAAAGGAAGAAAGGCAAGAAGCAGACAGCAGCTTCAGCAAGTGCAGATGAGCTCTCTAGTAGAATGGAGGATGAGTTCGCTCTCATAGCTTGTATGGCTAGCTCAACCTCACAGGGTGTTTGGTATATAGATAGTGGGGCGTCATTTCATATGACAGGAGTTAGAGAGTACTTCTCCAGCTATAAGGAGGAGGACATCAGAATGCAGATTTCTATGGGGAACATGTCCAAGCTCAATCCAGTTGGGAAAGGGACTGTTCTATTTCAGAGGGAGAATGGTAAGCGGATTCCCATTCATGATGTGTTGCATGTGCCAGGCTTAGGTATGAATTTGATTTCCATATCTGTCCTTCAGGATAAAGGTTATAATATACTCTTTAGAGGGGCAAGTGTGTTAATTAAGCACAAGGATTGGAAATCACCCATAGCTATTGGAGTTAGGAGCGGCCGCTTTATAGGTTGCAGTTTGATACTCATAAGGCACTGATGAGCAACAGGAATTCTAGAGATCAAGGAGAGCTATGGCATAGGAGGATGGGCCATATACATCATGGAGCACTTAAATTGCTTCGTGAGACAGTGACAGGTGTTCCTGAGGTGAGCACAGAGCATGATGATGTATGTAAGGGATGTGTGTTGGGGAAGTTTGCAAAACAACTTTTCCAAGGAGTGACACTAGATCCAAGGGTGTTCTTGATCTAGTACATTCAGACATATGTGGACCAATGTCGACGAAGTCTCTCAGAGGATATGAGTACTTTGTTACTTTTATTGATGATTTCTCCAGGAAGACCTGGATATACTTCTTGAAGACCAAGGATGAGGTTTTCAGTCGCTTCCAAGAGTTCAAAGCTCTTGTGGAGAATTCGACAGGGAGGAAGATAAAGGTTCTTTGGTCAGACAATGGAGGCGAGTACAAAGGGAAAGAGTTCTAGGAGTTCTGTACCAGGGAAGGAATCAAGAGAGAGTGGACTGTTCCTTACAACCCACAACAGAATGGGGTTGCTGAGAGGAAGAATCGGTCTATATCAGAGGCGGCAAGGGCTATGCTGTATGACCAGGATATGCCACGTTACTTATGGGCAGAGGCATGCAGTACAGCAGTGTACATACAAAACAGGGTTCCACATAAGGTATTAGGCAAGATGACACCAGAGGAGGCGTTCTCAGGGAAGAAGCCAGATGTCAGCCACTTCAGGATATTTGGGAGTTTGGCGTATTGTCACATTCCAGGTGCGACACGTTCCAAGTTAGATCAAACTGCAGAGAAGGGGTACTTTGTGGGGTACAGTGAAACCTCAAAGACATATCGGATATTTATTCCAGGGACCAAGAGGACTATAGTTAGGCGTGATGTCAAGTTCATGGAGGACAAGGCATTCAGGAGGTCCAGAGATTTGCCAGCAGATGATCAGAGTGAGCAGTTAGTGGAAGCTCCAAGGATCGTTCAACCAGATCAAGGACAGCGAAGCTCGAGTACAGTTACTAGTACATGCACAAGCTCAGGTGCTGAGAATTCGCAGAGTATGGAGCAGCAGATGCAGCAGATCCAAGAGATGCATCAGGGTGATATGGAGGTTGATACTTCATCCTCTACAGTTGGTAGCAAGAACCAACAGTCACAAAGTGATACTCAGGAGTTTGTGGGAGCTCCTAGGATGAGTAGTAGACAGCGGAGACAACCAGCCAGGTATGATGACTATATGGCATTAGTTAGTCAGTTGGTAGATAGTGAACCTTCTAGCTATCAGGAGGCTGCACAGCAACAAGTGTGGCAAGATGCAATGGTTGAGGAGTATACCTCAATAGTGCAGAACGATGTGTGGGAGGTTGTGCCTAGACCGACAGATAGGGCAGTGGTTGGATCACGCTGGATCTATAAGATCAAGCACGGTGCAGATGGTAGCATCGAGAAATACAAGGCAAGGTTTGTGGCCAAGGGGTTCTCTCAGAAGGAGGGAATTGACTATGAGGAGACATTTGCTCCAAAGTGGCCGTGTATACTTCTATATGAAGGATCTCTTGGCAAAGACAGATGGATGGCGTATCCATCGATGGATGTCAAGACGGGCGTTTAATGGTGAATTGAAAGAGGAGGTATAAGAACAAATCCGGGAGATTTGGCATACCAGTGAAACCCACGCAGATTGGAAGAGATGGTACGGACTCAAGCAGGCTCCATGGGTGGTATGAGTGACTGATAAATACTTGGCAGGAATGGGTCAGGAGTGAAGTGGATGCTAACTCTACTACTTGGTGGTTGGGGGTGAGGTTCTCATTCTTGTTCTTTATGTGGACGACTTGTTTTTAACAGGTTCACTAGGGCTCATAGAGGAAAGCAAGAGGGACCTTGCAGCAGAGTTCGAGATGAAGGATTTGGGGCTTATGCACTACTTTCTAGGCATGGAGGTATGGCAGACAGATGGAGAGATTTTCCTTGGACAAGGGAAATACTGCATCGAAATCTTGAGGAGGTTCGAGATGGAGGATTGCAGAGCCATGTCTACTCCTATGATCACTAATTGAAGAAGGTAGAGACATCCAGAGAGGAGGATGTAGACCCCACCTTATACAGGCAGTTGATTGGGTCTCTCATGTATTTGGTCAACACCAGCCAGATATATCCTTTGCAGTAAACTCTCTTAGTCAGTTCATGGTGGAGCCGAAGAGAGTGCATTGGATAGCGCAAAGCATGTGTTGCGGTATTTGCGTGGTACAATCGAGTATGGAATTAAATATGCTCGAGGTGATGGTATCAGGTTGATAGGCCGACGACGTTAGGAAGGTGTACAATGCAGGAAAAAGCATCAGTGGTGTTGCTTTAGCTGGGACTGAGTTGTCTCAAACAGCAGTAGCGGTCCGGTTTTGAGTTCTGCAGAGGCGAATACAGCAGCTAGCATGGCGACGTGTGAGGCGATATGGCTTCGGAAGTTACTGGTGGCCTTGTTTGGTCAGAGGGTTGAGACTACGGTGATACATTGCGACAATCAGTGCTGCAGTTGACTGAGAATCCGGTGTTTCATGATAGGTCTAAGCATATAAACATCAGATATCATTCATCAGAGATGTGTACAGCGCGGGATTGTTCAGCTACAGTATATACCCTACAGATCAGCAGGTAGCAGGCATTTTGACCAAGGCATTGGGGAAGGCGAAATTCATCTTCTTCAGAGATAAGCTGGGTGTCATGCAGAACACCTTCCTCGCTAAGAGGGAGTGTTAATTTATGTAGCTTGGACAGGTGTCTCCATTGTCTAGAAGTGTCATTTAATTATTTAATTATTTTCTAGAAACCTCCAGAAAAGGGCTGAGTTGTCTAGATAATTATGTAATTAAATAAATTGATTCTCCTAGAGACTTCTAGAATCCAGTTAGTTAGGGTTTTTAGAGTCTATTTAATCTTAGCCATTGATTGAGATTAAATCATGGCCATTGGTTTTCCAATGAGAAAAGTATAAAAGGGGATCAATGGGCAATTGGAGAACAACAACAACAAGTAGACTTGCAAAGGATAGCAAGTAGATTTGCAGTGAGAGCAAATAGTCTTGGCAGTTGTTAGCAAGGGCGCAGTGATAGCTGGGATAGGCAACTGGAATTTCAAAGAGAGAAATTGAGGGAAGAATTCCGAGAAGAATATTGCCGAGCTCCTCGCCAAGAAGAGGCAGCTTTGTATTCCTTTAATTTGTGAAGTTTAATATAATTCCTCATCTGCAGTAGTGGTTTTCCTTCGGGGTTTTTCCACGGACAATTTGTCCAAAAATATTGTGTTCATTATTGTGAATGTTTTCTTCTCTATTCCTGTGAGTTTTTTATTGGTGAAGTTGCAGTTGTGTTATTTTTCGATATTTGCTGAGAATTAATTTTTCAGAGTCAAATAATCTATGTATTAAATAGGAGATTAATAATCAGTAACTGCAATAGAATTTTCACACCCATCTCCACAAACAACATCTGCACCTCCTCACCCCATGTATTTGCCTCCTCCATCCATTTCCTCTTCACTGTTCCCAAATATCTGCTATTCGATGGTGATGTCAGATCACACACCGTTAACAACACACACAGCACTACATATTTGCTCTTCACTGCTGGACAGGGCGACTCCCCTAACTGCCCATTCTCATCAACATGTACGAATTTTGACTCTCTCAGAAAAAAGGCTCTACGCCTTACATCTTCATATGCTTGGTACCAGTATTTCTGCAATGCACGAATGCCCCCAATTAAGAACAAGGATGAGCATAACTAGTGAAATAAAGTCTTAGTTAAACACAAGAAAGTGTGATAGCAGCGATTACCTTGATTAGCTCTGTCACTACTTCTAAAGAATATTGCTTCTTCACTTGTTCCCACCGCCTTAATAATATAGGGCTGCCAACTATATCCACAATCATCAATCCCTTCACCTTCGCTAGCTTGTCCATTGTATTTTCCTCCAGTTGAGAACATTGTGAAGCCTTAATAGCAATCAGCGAACTCAAACATTCAAAATCACCGGAGAGGGTCCGTAATACCTTACATCCATGTATGCTCACATATTTTAAACACTTGAGCTGACTAAAATTTTGAGGTAGATTGGAGAGCTTCTCACAATCGCTCAATATCAACCTCTCCAGAGAACCAAGGTTTCCGAAACTTTCTGGCAACACAGATAGCTCTTTACAACTCTCTAAATCAAACATTTTTAAAGAAGATAAGCTGCCAAAGCTGTCTGGAAGGCTGGTCAAATTGAAGCAATAAGATAAATTCAACTCTTCCAAACAAGATAATTTTCCAAAATTGTTTGAAAGAGTCACCAAGCTGGAACAAGATATTAAATCCAGCTCTTTTAAAGAAGATAAGCTGCCAAAGTTGTGTGGAAGGCTGGCCAAACTGGAGCAATGAGATAAATTCAACTTTTCCAAACAAGATAATTTTCCAAAATTGTTTGAAAGAGTCACCAAGCTGAGACAACATATTAAATCCAGCTCTTTTAAAGAAGATAAGTTACCAAAGCTGTCTGGAAGGCTTGTCAAATTGTAGCAATCAGATAAATTCAACTTTTCCAAATAAGATAATTTTCCAAAATTGTTTGAAAGAGCCATTAACACGAGACAAGATCTTAAATCCAGCTCTTTTAAAAAAGATAAATGGCTAAAGCTGTGTGGAAGGCTGGCCAACCTGGAGCAATCAGATAAATCCAACTTTTCCAAAGCATGTAGGTTCCCAATGGTTTCAGGCAGGCTATCAAACCCTATGCAATCCTGCAATGTTAGAGAACGCAAAGGCTGAAGTTGGGAGAGAGTGGTGGTAAGATTAACTAATGTAGCTCTTCTTATAAGCATACATTTCAACGAAGATGCAAAGCCTGAGACCTGCAAAACAATTTCACTATTTCGAATTAACAATTAAAAATATAAATTAATGAAGTAGAAGGAAATTTTTAGAAAATAAATAAAACTAAAATCCAAAATGAGTACTGCTAATCTTGGATGTTTACTGGCATCCATCCGCGAGTAATTGTTTTCGTTGTCGATGCTGAGCAACCTTAGATTTCCAAAGCCTTCTTTGCATTCTCCATTTACTATTCTTGCCCCGTTTTTCAAGATCAAAACTCTTAAACATCTCTTCATTAAGTTGAGATGAGATGCTTCCAGATTGAATTGTGCAGAAAGACAAATCCCATTCATTTTCTTAGTCCTCTGCAAAAAATGTTTGTAGCTCAAAATGTATATTTAAATATAGAGCACTATTATTTTTTAAATTTTTCCTAAAATTGGTTATATGTAATTCTCTACAAAATCTGGATTAGTGAATTTTCTATATATTAGCATTGACAAAATCTAGAATTCTGATAACAGCGGGAGAGAAAAGAGACCTGTGCATGTTGGAGAACATCAGTGAGAGATTGTAGATCGGTGATTCTCTCCCCCTCTGGTGACAGCATTCTCCCTCGTGCTTTCACTATATCATGAACAGTAACTGTGCCTTCATCCGTGATATTTACAAGTGCAGCCCTTTCAAGATCTTGAAACTCTATCTCTCCAACACCAAAGGCCACTCTGCTCCACTCCCAATTACAGAAGAAGAATACTATGTCAAGAAATGCCTCTTTACACGAGGGCTTCAATTGATTATATACAAATTCCACCATACGTTCACTTATTTCGCCCTCTGCTCCTTCCAATAGCCACGCCTTGATATATTCAACCGTGTCCCTCAAAATTTGTTCATTCTGAGCATGTGCACGTAATTCCGCTCCAGCAATTTTGAGAGCTAGTGGAATTCCTTGGCATATTTGGAGGAGGCCCTCAACATCTATGGTGGGGTCAAAACTTGCTTGGCCACTCTCTAAAGCAAACTCGCAAAAGAGTTTCCGTGCATTTTCTTGTTGAAGAGAAGGTACAAGATAAGGATGGAGTTCAATTTTTGCTTGCAAAAGTACTTGAGTCTCATTCAGGTTTCTAGTGGTTAAAAGAATCCTACTCTGTGCTGGAAGGGATGTCAGGTCAATAATAGGCAAAAGCTTTTCCAGGTCACTTTGTTTCAGTGCATTGTCAACAAAAATGAAGACAGGTTAAGATGAGGGTTTTTTAAAATCCTTGGACAACTCTTTCCGACCTTCATTCCAACTCCTCAACTCAATATTACGACCAAAAAGGTCTCTTAAAATTTGATGTTGCAGCAACTTAAGATCAGTCTCCGAACAATTTTGTTCCATATCAACTCTACAAAAATTTTGTAGTTTGTGAGGTTGAGTTTGCTGAAAACTGCAGTGGCTAAAGTTGTCTTTCCTATCCCACCTTGTCCATAAATGACCACCGTTCTCACTGATCCACCTTTCATATTTAGAAGTTCAGTCACACGATTTCTGGCTTCCTCAACACCAACTACAAACCCAACATAAATATCTTATAAATCATGTTTCTGCACATCTTAACATTAAAGGAAATAGAAAATTTGAAGAATACTTACATCCATAAATGTATTTTTGAAAAATCAAAAAATATTATAAAAATAATGAAGTAAATATCTAAGTCTACCATGAGACTGCAATTATATATTGTTCCCTTTTAAGATCTTAAAGTCTTATTTCAAGACTTTACAATATTTTGGCATAAAGACTATCTTAAACCCATTAAATTTATTTAACATTATATACTTCAATTTATAAGAAAGAGATCATTTTACTTTTATTCTTTGTAATCATAATTATTGCCCATTTGAATTTATATTAAATAGATAGAAAATGTTCAGTATTTTATTTTTAGTTGTTTAATTTTAAAATTAATAAAATATTATTAATTTAAATTTAAATAAATAATTAGAAGATATATTATTATAAAAATGTATATTATATTAGATGGATATATTTGTAATATGACTATTTCATTTGAAACACATACAATGTACATGTATTTATGAAGTATTGTGTATGAATTATTCTAAAAAGTGTTCTATTATATTATATATTTACAAAATATATATAGTGATATTAGATTATACTTTCTTATAGAAATAAAAGACTAAAGAACCATTAATACCTTGTCATATAATTTTGAAAAATCCTATTTCTAATACATCTTTTCAATTATTTTTAATACTTTACTTGCCAAAAAATATGTAAAACATCTTATATATCAATTCATTTATATAGATATTAAAGATGAAATGACAACATGACCTAATAAATGGATATTTGGTGTTCAACATTAGTTTGTAGTAATTCTTGAACAAAATTTATTTTATGCATGGGTTCAAATTGGTGACTCATATTGAGAAATTTATATTAAATAATACCTCTATTTCTATCTCTACCTTTCAATATTATATTATTAATTCTCCTTTCCAATACTTATTTAGGCTTATAAACATTCAGGTTATTTTACCATGTATCCAAATTGATCATTTTTCTATGATAATTTTTATAAATTTTTATTTCTACATCTTTTGCATTTGGACCATTTTCACAATATATTTCTTATCAACAAAATATCTATTTTAACTATCAATATCCTAGTTGCCATGGTCATGTGAAATTTTAATTACCCATAGATTATCTCTATAGAAAATAAAATAAAATTAATGATTTAGGTGCAAAAAGAAATAAAATATATATTATCCCATTAGAATGTATTATATAATTTTAGATAATTGATTTCTCCTATGCATGTTGTCATTTGTTATTGTACTTGATAATTTTTTGTTAGAGTATCTTTAAGTTTTGAATGTGATTATTGTGACCAATTAGTTGTGATGATTATTTTTAGTTTGTTGTTGTAATTGTTACTTCCTAATCTTGACTATCTTTAGTGACATGTGAATGAAATCATGATGTATGTGGTAGCTGAAATTGACCACATGACAAGATATTATACATTTACAAATTGAACATTATAGCTATTTGATGTCTTTCATTTGTCATTGTAATTGTTACTTCTTAATATTTATTATACTTGGTGAGTATTGATGAAATTAATGATGTGTGGTAATTAATATTGTTATATAGAAAAATGATATATATTTTATTTATAATTCTAATATTTTTGATAGGTACTAAATTATAATTGAATGAGAATTAAATGATGTATCTGAATAGATCAATAACTTTAATATATTTACATCATTTTTTAAATATAACTTACTACATACATCAAATATTTTATTAAAATTATTATTTTTAAAAAGTCAAATATAATTAAAATTTTTTAAAAATAATTTAAATATATATAAATTATTTAACTTATTTTTATTAAAGAACAACTTTAATATTTATCCTCAATACAATAAACACTTTAAAATATTTGAATATACCCAAAAAAAAATATGCACATGCCAAAACAAAGCGAAGGAGGTTAGAGCAAAAGATACAAAGTTCTTCATAAAATCTATAAAAAAGAATGAAAATGGGCCATTTCAAAGACTAGGGGAAAATATAAATTTGTTATCATGTCAGAAGACTTCTATAAGAATCGATTGAAGACACTTCTTAACCACTAAAATAGTATCTACTAGCACTTGCACCCCAATGAGGTGCAATAATTACGTCGATAGGCTAAGCCCACATTATTTACGGCCGTGAAAAGCAGTGGACAATGTGAAGAAAGTAGTGATCTATCTCACCTATCCCTCTCTACCTTTCCCTCCCTCCCGCCCTCCCCCCTTCTCTATCCCTCTTGCTCTCTCCTTCCCTCTAACACAATTGAAATCCTATTCAAAACTTCAGTTATAGCTTCCAATGAGAGTTCTTAGTATTCGTGCCCAAGTTCTGCTTGAAATTTTTGCAAATCTTCAGCTGCAACCGGAGCAGCGAAAAATCTATTTATCCATCAAAAAGTAAATAAAACTTTACCATTATAGAAGTGTTAAAATACGGATATCACAGGCTTTAAATTTATTTTTTTTACATTGCAAGAATTGAATTGGATTTACTTGGAAAGTGCATCAGATTCCATTTG
>VDFB02000017.1:368989521-369018403 GCA_007258455.2 Sequoia sempervirens | reverse complement strand
CTCCGTCCCTGTACCCTCCTCTCTCTCTTTCTCTATATATCCTTCCCTCTCTACTTCTTTTCCCTCCTCTCTCTTTGTTTCTCTATCCTTCCCTCTCTACTTCTTTACCCTCCTCTCCAATTCATTCCAAAAACAACACTTCCTATACAACTTTAGTTTTTCATTTTTCTATTTGTTTATTGTTTGGATTTTATAACACAAAATAAATACCAGGTAGTTTAGCCTTTATGACCTCCATATAACGAATATCAGCCATTCCACAACCTCTGAAACTTGGAAAAAACTCTACTTTCTTACACTATTAATTTTTCATGATATTCTTTGAAGATTCATACATTTATTGCTGCCAAGAAACTTCTAATGTAGACATTTGTTGCAAAAACATATGTTGCGTGCACTTGATTTGAAGTTGTCACTTCTCCATTGAGACATTTGTTGCAAAAACATCATTTGCTAAATGGCCTACCAATTGACCACATTTACTCCATAAATGTATGCAAAAAATAGATCAAATTTTTATCTAATTGACCTTCAACACCTCTTTGATGTACCCATTACACACAAGGTGTGATTGCTAGTAAATATAAAAGACTAAAAAACATAAAATAGATTAATATTTAAATATAAGAAAAATATTCCACCATATTTAATATTTCTAAATATAAAAATCGCTTGCATTATATAAATTATAAATAAATTATTTTTTTATAATATTTTTTGGCAAATTATCACCATAGAAATGGTTCCCTTTCATTGAATAATGAAAACAAATTTACATGATGATTCAACCTAAACGTATGATGATGTGAATGGCCTTCCTATATTGATTTAAATACCACTTGAAAACATCACATCTTTTGAAATATGAAGAGAAATATATTTTAAAGAGATTCATTTTTGTAGCAAAAAGAAATAGATCTGAATTTCAAGTTTGGATCTCTTTCAGTCCACAGCCCACAAAGCTCTACCTCTACGACTCTTGGATTATTCTGATGATGATGATGTTGTCAGAGATAGTGATGATTCTTCCTCATCTTCATTTATAGAAGGGTCACTTACATTCTCACTTCCACTGAAAATTCATGCATCTAGAGCATCAATAACAACCTTTAATTGTAGAATCGAGATCAGATTTATTCTGAATAAGAATTTCACATATGTCTGCAGGAGTCAAGCGTCATCTGGATTTCATCTTCTCTTCTACAGACCTAAATAGCAAGTGATCCCCCAAATCCAAGTAATTGTAAACCAATTATTTAAAGGCCACAAAATCATAGTAAGAAAGAAGCATATGCATATTCATTTGACCAATTTTGAGTAGAGCAGGGTTAAGTCGGTCCTTTGGATTGATCGTAAAAATCATGATCCTCTCTTCCCTGCAGCTGGACCAAAGCTCGTCTGCAAAATTGAGCAAGCCAGACAGAGTGACGATAGAATAACCCCGTCAAGAGTGTTTGGTGTTGTCCTTGTGAGACTTAGAGGGCCTCCTGTTGATTTCCTTGGGAAAATTAGCAGCACAGTCGATGTCCTCAATGACGATGACAAACTTGCTTGAGGCTCTCAGCAAGTGAGGGCCAATGTTTGTCTCTTATTACATGATCATTCACTATCACACGGTACAATTTACATCTAGTACCATAACATTGCAAAATTTGGCTATTACATCTTTTCTCTACCCCTCAAATCAAATTCATATCAATATTATACATTTTGAAAACGTCACTTCATCTCTATTTCATTCTTGATTTTACTTGATTTAATGCCTACTTGGTCACAACCTCATAATTACCTTATATATCACAATTACATCCTCACATTCATTGTGAGTGATCCCAACACTAAAATGGATCTCAGATGTTTTTGTTTTCTGAAATTACTTGCACATGCACCATTCTTCCATTGAACTATGTTAATCTAAAGCCAAACTAACCCAAATTCCTTCAACTCATACTTAGATCTCTTTATGCCCACAACCCATGAAGCTCTGCCTCTACTACTCTTGGATTATTCTGATAATGATGATGACAGAGACAATGACGGTTCTTCCTCATCTTCATCTTAAGAAGAGTCAATTGTATTCTCACTTCCATTGGTAATTCCTACATCTAGAGCATCTAACTATTAACTATAATTTATCAATAGAATCATAAACATATAATCCCACTCTAATTATTTTTTTAACTAAAATTGATTAATGAACATTTGATAATTTAATTACCATATTTATAATTACTATTGATTAAGCAATTGATAGCTAAATTAATTAACAAATATTAGCACCTTACTAATTCACTAATGTTGTTTCTAATTTACTAAATTTATTAATGGTATTATTAATAGTGTGGTGGGCCCACTTTGAATATTTCTTATGGAATCTAAATTTTTCCTTTCTTTTTGGTTAAATTTGTTTATTTAAGGGCAAGAATTAGATTACTTGGGGATAAGATTTAAGGGATTTACCCCCTCCTATTTTTATGCATCTCTCCCTAAAAATTAGTTTAAAAAGTAACTAACTTTAACATTCTCACGAAAGTGTTCTCACGTAAGAATTAAACTAATAGCCTTTTAAAAACTAAAGTGAGTGAGATCGCGTGGAGCCCACATGGGTTTTTTTTTTGTACGTCCCCCTCGTAAGAGTGAAATTGAAACATACATCTCCTCCACCAATATTTATTTACGAGCAGCAACGATTTTTTATTAGATCTTGGAATTCGTGTATCAATTGTCATTTCAAAAAGGCCTTTTTTTAACACTGATTTTTTTTACCACCGTCAGCTTAATTTTGACCGAAATTTAATCCGAAATTTAATGACATTTGATACTGATTAGTATTTTGACTGTGATTTTCATTTTCTACTGGGTGGGATCTCCTCCCCTCCCACATAATAGCCTATCGGCTGATTAATAACATCTCACTAATGGAACTTTTTTCAACGAGAAAATTAAATTTAACTTTTTAGATTTTACTGCAGCAAAGCTTTTTTTTCTTATTATTATATTTGTTTTTCTTGGGTAGATCTATCATAAACAAAGGCCCGTATCCAAATAAAAGAGAAATGGGTAGGGGAGAAGACCTAATAGCTGCCCCCCACTGAATAACTGCCACCTCCATGTTCACTTAACCCCCCAAAAAAAATTCACTTTGATCTATTAATTTTTTTTATTTTATTGAATAACTAATTACAAAAGCACCAATAGCCGCTCATTAAATGCTAAAGTGACTGATTTAAGTGGATTTTAAGTGCTAAAACAGTTATAATTGATTGAAATTATAGCGAGTGGATACTGGGACAGCCCTTTAAAAGGTGACTTTTTACCTCCGTGCGCATATCCAACGCTCCTGCACTCAATTGAATTGCCCATACGCTGAAACCTTAGTTATAAGCACTTAACTAATGTGCAAAAAAAACCCATAAATTTTTTTTCCGATGACATACAGTTTGAATTCTACAGTTGCGCGAAGTCAGCCCTGGCGGCTACTGGGTCTTCTCCCCTACCTGCTTTAGGAGGCATTCCTTGGGAGAGAGGTAACACAATTGAAATCCTATTCAAAACTTCAGTTATAGCTTCCAATGAGAGTTCTTAGTATTCGTGTTCAAGTTCTGCTTGAAATTTTTGCAAATCTTCAGCTGCAACCGAGCAGCGAAAAATCTGTTTATCCATCAAAAAGTAAATAAAACTTTACCATTATAGAAGTGTTAAAATACGGATATCACAGGCTTTAAATTTTTTTACATTGCATGAATTGAATTGGATTTACTTGGAAAGTGCATCAGATTCCATTTGCGATATGCACATAACTCATAAGGCAGCCTTTTACAATGAATTGGAGGACCAGATTCAGCTTGTCTTGGGCAAATGTTCATCCAACTGCTTGATGTGTTTTGCGAGGTTAGACATGTATCTCAGGAGTTGTATACACTCGTCTCTGTTAGAAGATAATTGCTCGGTTCGTTCCAACACAAAAGCTACAACTGAAAGAGCTACTCCCACCCACTTAATCTGTGCTGCTTGATTTGTCACATCGATGACGAATTTGGGTGTTTCACGGTTAATGTCCTTCTGCAGGCAAAAGCATTGATAGATCAGATAGTTTCAGAATTGTAATCTCCTATGACTTCAAGTTCTTGTTACGTTAATACTTTCTTCCTAACAATACTTCAAATGCCTGGATCAGGAATAAGGAAATGAGTTGCATCAATTAAAATCATTTTTTTGAAAAACAATTGAATACCTTGCATATGTGTCTGTTAGATCGCTTCAGCACCTTCTCCAGTAAACCACCGCTAGAATTGATAGAAGAAGCCACCTGATTCGTCTTGGCAAGAAGGGCAATTGAATTAATGCTTCCCTGGTCAATGACATTTAAGAGCTGATCAATATAAGAAATCAGCTCATCATTGTGGCTCATCTCTTCCACCACAACCATTTTACTGATAATAGTTTGATAATCTTCTTGGGATGGAGAGCATGAAGAGGAGCAAGAAGTGTTGCCCATTTTTCTCTTGCCGCGCTAATGAAAGAGGGAAGAGGGTAAATGAAATAGAAGCAGATATACTATAAAGCAGATCGTTCAGAATGTGTATAGATGAGTTTGTTCCCGAGATTGACAGCCTTTTATAATGAGTATTGATTTAGAATATGAAATGGGTCACGTCAAAAAGAAAAAGAAGATGGGAATGCATTATATTCTTTCGATACGCGCAAGCTGTAAAATAAGGTACACAGGAGCGTCTTTGCACAACTGATTGATGAAAAAGCAGCAACAGTCTTTGCACTTTCACTATTGATTTGGAGTATGAAAAATCAGTACAGTTAAAAAGAAAACAAGATGGGATTTCATTCTCTTCTTGCTGTACGCTCAACGCTTAAACTTCGAGAAGGCTCAAATTACACAGCCGTTAACTAACGACGCTCAAATAAAACCAAAAAAACAGTTTGGCGTAGAGGTTAAATTTGATTTCTCCTTCTCAATTTTCTGTTTTTGTTTATTTTGGGCTCCCGTGTCTATGTTTCTTTTGAGTTCTTGTTGTTGGAATGTAATTTCTCCCATGTGCTCTGTTAGTTGAAACAGAACTGAAGTTTGCTGTCTATCAGTTAAAATTGTTTGCTATGTCCACTCTCCACGTCTCCATAGTCACTTACACGTATACAGTTAGTCGAAACTGAACTAAGAGATTATTCATACACTGTCAAGCTTGTTCATTTGTTGTCAAATCATTTCCAAACTTATCGAGGAAAGAGCAGCAACAGTCTTTGCACTTTCACTATTGATTTGGAGTATGAAAAATTAGTACAGTAAAAAAGAAAAAAAAAAGGGATTTCATTCTCTTCTTGTTGTACACTCAACGCTCAAACTTCAAGAAGGCTCAAATTATACAGCCATTAACCAACGGCGCTCAAATAAAACCAAAAAAACAGCTTGGCGTAGAGGTTAAATTTGATTTCTCCTTCTCAATTTTTTGTTTCTATTTATTTTGGGTTCCCGTGTCGATGTTTCTTCTGAGTTCTTGTTGTTGGAATGTAATTTCTCCCATGTGTTATGTTAGTTGAAACAAAACTAAAGTTTGTTGTCTATCAGTTAAAACTGTTTGCTATGTCCACTCTCCACATCTCCATAGTCACTTGGACACGTATACAGTTAGTTGAAACTGAACTAAGAGTTTATTCATTCACTGTCAAGCTTGTTCATTTGCTGTCAAACCATTTCCAACCTGATTGAGGAAAAAGAAGCAACAGTCTTTGCACTTTCACTATTGATTTGGAGTATGAAAAGTCAGTACATTCAAAAAGAAAACAAGATGGGATTTCATTCTCTTCTTGTTGTACACTAAACGCTCAAACTTCAAGAAGGCTCAAATTATACAGCCGTTAACCAACAATGCTCAAATAAAACCAAAAAAATAGCTTGGCGTAGAGGTGAAATTTGATTTATCCTTCTCAATTTTTTGTTTATGTTTATTTTTTGGCTCCCGTGTCTATGTTTCTTTTGAGTTCTTGTTGTTGGAATGTAATTTCTCCTATGTGTTATGTTAGTTGAAACAAAATTGAAGTTTGATGTCTATCAGTTAAAACTATTTGATATGTCCACTCTTCACGTCTCCATAGTCACTTCCACGTATATAGTTAGATGAAACTGAACCAAGAGTTTACTCATTCACTGTCAAGCTTGTTCATTTGCTGTCAAACCATTTCCAAACTGATCAAGGAAAAAGAAGCAATAGTCTTTGCACTTTTACTATTTATTTGGAGTATGAAAAATTAGTACAGTAAAAAAGAAAACAAGTTGGGATTTCATTCTCTTCTTGTTCCACGCTCAACGGGCCCAAACTTCAAGAAGGCTCAAATTATATAGTCGTTAACCAATGGCGCTCAAATAAAACAAAAAAACAAGCTTGGCATAGAGGTTACATTTGATTTTTCCTTCTTAATTTTTTGTTTCTATTTATTTTGGGCTCCTATGTCTATGTTTCTTATGAGTTCTTGTTGTTGGAATGTAATTTCTCCCATGTGTTATGTTAGTTGAAACAGAACTGAAGTTTGTTGTCTATCAGTTAAATTGTTTACTATGTCCACTCTCCACGTCTCTATAGTAGTTTCCATGTATACATTTATTTGAAATTGAACTCAAAGTTTATTCATTCACTGTCAAACTTGTTCATTTGCTACCAAACCATTTCCAAACTGATCGAGGAAAAAGCAACAACAGTCTTTGCACTTTCACTATTGATTTGGAGTATGAAAAATCACTACAGTCAAAAAGAAAAAAAGATGGGATTTCATTCTCTTCTTGTTGTACGCTCAACGCTCAAACTTCAAGAAGGCTCAAATTATACAACCATTAACCAACGACGCTCAAATAAAACTAAAAAAAAAGCTTGGCGTAGAGGTTAAATCTGATTTCTCCTTCTCAATTTTTTGTTTCTTTTTTATTTTGGGCTCCCGTGTCTATGTTTCTTCTAAGTTCTTGTTGTTGGAATGTAATTTCTCCCATGTTTTTTATTAGTTGAAACATAACTGAAGTTTGTTGTCTATCAGTTAAAACTGTTTGCTATGTCCACTCTCCACGTCTCCATAGTCACTTCCACGTATACAGTTACTTGAAACTAAACTAAGAGTTTATTCATTCACAGTCAAGCTTGTTCATTTGTTGTCAAACCATTTCCAAAATAATTGAGGAAAAAGCAGCAAAAGTCTTTGCACTTTCACTATTGATTTGGAGTATGAAAAATTATTATAGTAAAAAATAAAACAAGATGGGATTTCATTCTCTTCTTGTTGTGCGCTCAATGCTCAAACTTCAAGAAGGCTAAAATTAGGCAACCATTAATCAATGACGATCAAATAAAACTAAAAAAGTAGCTTGGTGTAGAGGTTAAATTTGATTTCTACTTCTCAATTTTTTGTTTCTGTTTATTTTGGGCTCTCGTGTCTATGTTTCTTCTGAGTTCTTTTTATTCGAATGTAATTTCTCCCATGTGTTATGTTAGTTGAAAAAAAATGAAGTTTGTTGTCTATCAGTTAAAACTGTTTGCTATGTCCACTCTCCATGTCTCCATAGTCATTTCCACGTATTCAGTTAGTTGAAACTGAACCAAGAGTTTATTCATTCACTATCACACTTGTTCATTTGTTGTCAAATTATTTCCAAACTGATCGAGGAAAAAATAGAAACTGTCTTTGCACTCTCACTATTGATTTGGAGTATGAAAAATCAGTACAGTAAAAAAGAAAACAAGATGGGATTTCATTCTCTTCTTGTTGTATACTCAACACTCAAACTTCAAGAAGGCTCAAATTATACCTGTGTCGTTAACCAACAACTCTCAAATAAAACCAAAAAAGCAGCTTGGTGTACAGGTTAAATTGAATTTCTCCTTCTCAATTTTCTATTTCTGTTTATTTTGAGCTCTTGTGTCTGTTTCATTTTAGTTCTTGTTGTTCGAATGTAATTTATCCCATGTGTTATGTTACTTGAAACAAAACTGAAGTTTGTTGTCTATCAGTTAAAACTGGTTGCTATTTCCACTTTCCACATCTCCATAGTCACTTCCATGTATACAATTAGTTGAAACTGAACAAAGAGTTTTTTCATTCACTATCAAGCTTGTTCATTTGTTGTCAAACCATTTCGAAACTGATTTGGAAAAAGAAACAATAGTCTTTGCACTTTCACTATTGATTTGGAGTATGAAAAGTCAATATAGTAAAAAAGAAAACAAGATGGGATTTCATTCTCTTCTTGTTGTACGCTCAATGCTCAAACTTCAAGAAGTCTCAAATTATACACCCGTTAACAATTGATGGTCAAAGAAAACCAAAAAAGCAGCTTGGTGTAGAGGTTAAATTTAATTTATCCTACTCAATTTTCTTTTTCTATTTATTTTGGGCTCCTGTGTCTATGTTTCTTCTGAGTTCTTGTTATTGGAATATAATTTCTCCCATGTGTTCTACTAGTTGAAACCAAACTGAAGTATGTTGTCTATCAATTAAAACTTTTTGCTCATGTCCACTCTCCACGTCTCCATAGTCACTTTCACTTATATAGTTAGTTGAAACTGAACTAAGAGTTTATTTATTCACTATCAAGCATGTTCATTTGTTGTCAAACCATTTCAAAACTGATTGAGGAAAAAGCAACAACAGTCTTTGCATTTTCACTATTGATTTGGATTATGAAAAATTAGTATAGTAAAAAAGAAAACAAGATGGGATTTCATTCTCTTTTTGTTGTACGCTCAACGCTCAAACATCAAGAAGGCTCAAATTATATAGCCGTTAACCAACGACGCTCAAATAAAACCAAAAAAGTAGCCTGGTGTAGAGGTTAAATTTGATTTCTCCTTCTCAATTTTCTCTTTCTGTTTATTTTGGGCTCTCGTGTCTATGTTTCAAGATTTTGAATTCTTATTGTTGGAATGCAGTTTCTCCCATGTGTTCTGTTAGTTGAAATAGAATAGAAGTTTGTTTTCTATCAGTTAAAACGGTTTGCTATGTCCACTCTCCATGTCTCCATAGTCACTTCCAAGTATACAGTTTGTTGAAACTGAACTAATTATTCATTCACTATCAAGCTTGTTCATTTGTTTTCAAACCATTTCCAAACTAATCGAGGAAAAAGCAGCAATAGTGTTTGCACTTTCACTATTGATTTGGAGTATGAAAAATTAGTACAGTAAAAAAAACAAGATGTGATTTCATCGTCTTCTTATTGTACGCTCAAAGCTCAAACTTCAAGAAGGCTCAAATTATACAACCGTTAACCAACGACGCTCAAATAAAACCAAAAAAAAGCTTGGCATAGAGGTTAAATTTGATTTCTCCTCAATTTTTTGTTTCTATTTATTTTGGGCTACCGTGTCTATGTTTCTTCTGAGTTCTTGTTGTTGGAATGCAATTTCTCCTAGGTATTCTATTAGTTGAAACAAAACTGAACTTTGTTGTCTATCAGTTAAAATTGTTTTCTATGTCCACTCTCCATGTCTCCATAGTCATGTCCACGTATACAGTGAGTTGATATTGAACTAAGATTTTATTCATTCACTATCAAGCTTGTTCATTTGCTGTCAAACCATTTCCAAATTGATCAAGAAAAAAGCTACAACAATCTTTGCACTTTCACTATTGCTTTGGAGTACTATGAAAAATCAGTACAGTCAAAAATAAAACAAGATGGAATTTCATTCTCTTCTTGTTGTACGCTCAATGCTCAAACTTCAAGAAGGCTAAAATTATACAGCTATTAACCAACAATGCTCAAATAAAACCAAAAAATTAGCTTGGCGTAGAGGTTAAATTTGATTTCTCCTTCTCAATTTTCTCTTTCTGTTTATTTTGGGCTCCCATGTCAATGTTTCTTCTGAGTTCCTGTTGTTGGATTGTAATTTCCCCCATGTGTTCTGTTAGTTGAAACAAAATTGAAGTTTTCTTTCTATCAGTTAATACTGTTTGCTATGTCCACTCTCCACATCTCCATAGTCACTTCCACATATACAGTTAGTTTAATTTGAACTAAGAGTTTATTCATTCACTGTCAAGCTTGTTCATTTGCTGTCAAACCATTTCCAAACTAATCGAGGAAAAATCAACAACAGTCTTTGCACTTTCACTATTGATTTAGAGTATGAAAAATAAGTATAGTAAAAAAGAAAACAAGATGGTATTTCATGCTCTTCTTGTTGTACGCTCCACGCTCAAACTTCAAGAAGTCTCAAATTATACAGTCATTAACCAACGATGCTTAAATAAAACTATAAAAGAAGCTTGGTGTAGAGGTTAAATTTGATTTATCCTTCTCAATTTTTTGTTTCTGTTTATTTTGGGATCCCGTGTCTATGTTTCTTTTGAGTTCTTGTTGTTGGAATGTAATTTCTCCCATGTGTTCTGTTAGTTGAAACAAAGCTAAAGTTTGTTGTCTATAAGTTAAAACTGGTAGCTATGTCCACTCTCCACGTCTCCATAGTCACTTCCACATATACAGTTAGTTGAAACTTAACTAAGAGTTTATTCATTCATTGTCAAACTTGTTCGTTTGCTGTCAAACCATTTCCAAGTTGATTGAGAAAAAAGCAGTAATAGTCTTTGCGGTTTCACTATTGATTTGGAGTATGAAAAATTAGTACAATCAAATAGAAAACAAGATGGGATTTCATTCTCTTCTTGTTGTATGCTTAATGCTCAAACTTCAAGAAGGCTCAAATTATACATCCATTAACCAATGATGCTCAAATAAAACAAAAAAAGCAGCTTTGCGTAAAGATTAAATTTGATTTCTCCTTCTCAATTTTTTGTTTCTATTTTTTTTGGGCTCATGTGTGTATGTTTCTTCTGAGTTCTTGTCATTGGAATGTAATTTCTCCCATGTGTTCTAATAGTTGAAACAAAATTGAAGTTTGCTATCTATCAGTTAAAACTATTTGCTATGTCCACTCTCCACGTCTCCATAGTCACTTCCATGTATATAGTTAGTATAAACTAAACTAAAAGTTTATTCATTCACTGTCAAGCTTGTTCATTTGCTGTCAAACAATTTCCAAACTGATCGAGGAACAAGCAACAACAGTCTTTACATTTTCACTATTGATTTGGAGTATTAAAAATTAGTAAGTCAAAAAGAAAACAAGATGGGATTTCATTCTCTTCTTGTTGTACGCTCAACACTCAAACTTAAAGAAGGCTCAAATTATACAACCGTTAAAACCAATGACGCTCATATAAAACCAAAAAAGCAGATGGCATACAGGTTAAATTTGATTTCTCCTTCTCAATTTTTTGTTTCTATTTATTTTGGGCTCCCGTGTCTATGTTTCTTCTGAGTTCTTTTGGATGGAATGTAGTTTCTCCCATGTGTTCTATTAGTTGAAACAAAACTAAAGCTTTTTGTCTATCAGTTAAAACTTTTTGCTATGCCCACTCTCCGCGTCTCCATAGTCACTTCTACATATACAGTTATTTGAAATTGAACAAAAAGTTTATTCATTCATTGTCAATCTTGTTCATTTGTTGTCGAACCATTGCTGAACTGATCGAGGAAAAAGTAGCAGCAATATTTGCACTTTCACTATTGATTTGGAATTTATGAAATATCAATATAGTAAAAAAGATAACAAGATGGGATTTCATTCTCTTCTTGTTCTATGTTGAACGCTCAAATTTCAAGAAGGCTCAAATTATACAGCTGTTAACCAATGATGCTCAAATAAAACCAAAAAAATAGCTTGGTGTAGGCTCCCATGTCTATGTTTCTTCTGAGTTCTTGTTGTTGGAGTGGAATTTCTCCCATGTATTATGTTAGTTGAAACAAAATTGAAGTTTGTTGTCTATCAGTTAAAACTGTTTGCTATGTCCACTCTCCACATCTCCATAGTCACTTCCATGTATAGAGTTAGTTTAAACTGAAATAAGAGTTTATTCATTCACTGTCAAGCTTGTTCATTTGCTTTCAAACCATTTCCAAAATGATCAAGGAAAAAGCAGCAAGAGTCTTTTCACTTTCACTATTGATTTGGAGTATGAAAAATTAGTACAATAAAAAAGAAAACAAGATGGGACTTCATTCTCTTCTTGTTGTACGCTCAATGCTCAAACTTGAAGAAGGCTCAAATTATACAACCGTTAACTAACAACATTCAAATAAAACAAAAAAAATAGCTTGGCGTAGAGGTTAAATTTGATTTCTCCTTCTCAATTTTCTATTTCTATTTATTTTGGGCTATCCTGTCTATTTTTCCTCAGAGTTCTTGTTGTTGGAATGTAATTTCTCCCATGTGTTCTATTAGTTGAAACAAAAATGAAGTTTGGTGTCTATCAGTTAAAACTGTTTTCTATGTCCACTCTCCATGTCTCCATAGTCACGTCCACGTATACAGTTAGTTGATACTGAACTAAGATTTTATTCATTCACTGTCAAGCTTGTTCATTTGCTTTCAAACCATTTCCAAACTGATCAAGGAAAAAGTAGCAATAGTCTTTGCACTTTCACTATTGATTTGGAGTATGAAAAATTAGTACAATAAAAAAGAAAACAAGATGGGATTTCATTCTCTTCTTGTTGTACGCTCGACGCTCAAACTTCAAGAAGGCTCAAATTATACAATCGTTAACCAACGATGCTCAAATAAAACCTAAAATGTAGCCTGGCATAGAGGTTAAATTTGATTTCTCCTTCTCAATTTTATTTTTTTGTTTATTTTGGGCTCCTGTGTCTATGTTTCTTCCGAGTTCTTGTTGTTGGAATGTAATTTCTCCCATGTGTTCTATTAGTTGAAACAAAATTGAAGTTTGCTTTCTATCAGTTAAAATTGTTTGCTATGTGCACTCTCCACATCTCCATAGTCACTTTCACATATACAGTTAGTTGAAATTGAACTAAGAGTATATTCATTCATTGTCAAGCTTGTTCATTTGCTATCAAGCCATTTCCAAATTGATCGGGGAAAAATTAGCAACAATCTTTGCACTCTCACTATTGATTTAGAGTATGAAAAATCAGTACAGCCAAAAAGAAAACAAGATGGGATTTCATTCTCTTCTTGTTGTATGCTCAATGCTCAAACTTCAAGAAGTCTCAAATTATACAACCATTAACCAATGACACTTAAATAAAACTAAAAAACCAGCTTGGCGTAGAGGTTAAATTTGATTTATCCTTCTCAATTTTTTATTTATGTTTATTTTGGGCTCCCATGTCTATGTTTCTTCTGAGTTCTTGTTGTTGGAATGTAATTTCCCCCATGTGTTTTATTAGCTGAAACAAAACTGAAGTTTGTTGTCTATCAGTTAAAACTGGTTGCTATGTCCACTCTCCACATCTCCATAGTCACTTCCACGTATACAATTAGTTGAACTGAACTGAGAGTTTATTCATTCACTGTCAAGCTTATTCATTTGTTGTTAAACCATTTCCAAGTTGATTGAGGAAAAGGCAGCAACAGTCTTTGCGCTTTTAGTATTGATTTGGAGTATGAAAAATTATTACAATAAAAAAGAAAACAAGATGGGATTTCATTCTCTTCTTGTTGTACGCTCAATGCTCAAACTTCAAGAAGACTGAAATTATACAACCATTTCCAATGACGCTCAAATAAAATGGAAAAATTAGCTTTGTGTAGAGGTTAAATTTGATTTCTCCTCCTCAATTTTTTGTTTCTATTTTTTTTGGGCTCATGGGTTTATGTTTCTTTTGAGTTCTAGTTGTTGGAATGTAATTTATGCCATGTGTTCTAATAGTTGAAAAAAAATTGATGTTTGCTATCTATCAGTTAAAACTATTTGCTATGTCCACTCTCCATGTCTCCATAGTCACTTCCACGTATACAATTAGTTCAAACTAAACTAAGAGTTTATTCATTCACTGTCAAGCTTGTTCATTTGCTGTCAAACCATTCGCAAACTCATCGACGAAAAAACAACATTCTTTGCATTTTCATTATTGATTTGAAGTATTAAAAATTAGTACAGTCACAAAGAAAACAAGATGGGATTTCATTCTCTTCTTGTTGTGGGTGCTACCACAATAGTGGTTTACACTTTTTGGGAGATCCTAATTTTTGCTAAAATCACATATTTTTAGAAAATATAATGATTTAAGCCTTGAAAAGTTCTATTTATAGGATTTCAATTGAATAGGGTTTGATCAAACCACCTTAGACGAAGCCCCCTTGGATAGAATCCCACTAGTTTTAAACCATATCTATAACAGAGTCTCCTTTACACCTATTAAAATGTTGATAAAAACCCTCTTTTGATTTACCTTTTGGGGGATGAAATGAATTCATTCAAAATTTATTTTTTTGTAATTATGTAGTCCTTATTATAAGCTTCCAAAAATGTATAATTTTAATTATATTTAATTTGGTTATTATATTTATTTTTTATTTCTTGTGAATGTAGGTTTTTCACCAAAAATCAAGCTTTTTGTTCTGCACATGTGGAAAAATAGAATATTATCAAAAATAAATTTGAAAAATATGAGTGCACCAGATATTGGAGTCCTTGATCCAACAAAAATTAAATTGAATTTCGATACATAAAAAAAAAGTTACGCGTTATACAGTCGCGGTATGTCTAAATTGTAATTTGTTTGACTTTAAAACTTGATTAAAGAAAAAATATTCAATACAAAACTATCTAACCAAGTGGAATCACTAGATATCAAAGTTACAAATCTAAATTTGAAAGAATTAGAATTTTATCCTTCATGGAAAAGAAGTTATGCATTATATGGTGAGTCACTTTTTTAAAATGTTGTTTTATGAAAAAAATTAGTTTTCGAGGGAAATGGAAAAATAAGTGCAATCTGATTTAAAAAAATTTGAAAAAAATATATTTAGAATCTACAGACAAAATTTCATGAAACTATAGTTTGCGTCATCTTCAAATTCCTCACGGTTTAGCCACTATAGGTGCCCGAAAGTGAAGATTTAGTTAAGAAAAAATATTTCAATGTCCAACATGGCCAAAAATTATAAACCACTATTGTGGGATCACCCCAATACGCTCAACGCTCAAACTTGAAGAAGGCTCAAATTATACAGCCATTAACCAACGATGCTCAAATAAAACCAAAAAAGTAGATGGCATACAAGTTAAATTTGATTTCTCCTTCTCAATTTTTTGTTTCTGTTTATTTTGGGCTCCCGTGTCTATGTTTCTTATGAGTTCTTGTGGTTGGAATGGAATTTCTTCCATGTGCTATGTTAGTTGAAACGGAACTGAAGTTTGTTGTATATCAGTTTAAATTGTTTGCTATATCCACTCTCCATGTCTCCATAGTCACTTCCACGTATATAGTTGGTTGAAACTAAACTAAGAGTTTATTCATTCACTGTCAAGCTTGTTCATTTCTTGTCGAACCATTATCGAACTAATTGAGGAAAAAGAAGCAACAATATTTGCACTTTCACTATTGATTTGGAGTATGAAAAATTAGTACAATAGAAAAGAAAACAAGATGGGATTTCATTCTCTTCTTGATGTACGCTCAACACTCAAACTTCAAGAAGGCTCAAATTATGCAAATGTTAACTAATGGCGCTCAAATAAAACCAAAAATGTAGCTTGGCGTAGAGGTTAAATTTGATTTCTCCTTCTCAATTTTCTGTTTCTATTTATTTTGGGCTCCCATGTCTATGTTTCTTCTGAGTTCTTGTTGTTGGAATGTAATTTCTCCCATGTGTTCTGTTAGTTGAAACAAAACTGAACTTTGTTGTCTATTAGTTAAAACTGTTTGCTATGTCCACTCTCCACATCTTCATAGTCACTTCAACATATAGAGTTAGTTGAAACTAAACTAAGAGTTTATTCATTCACTGTCAAGCTTGTTCATTTTCTATCAAACCATTTCCAAATTGATTGAGGAAAAAGCAGCAACAGTCTTTCCACTTTCACTATTGATTTGGAGTATGAAAAATTAGTACAATAAAAAAGAAAACAATATGGGATTTCATTCTCTTCTTGCTGTATGCTCAATGCTCAAACTTCAAGAAGGCTCAAATTATATAGCCATTAACCAATGGCGCTCAAATAAAACCAAAAAAGTAGCTTGGCAAAGAGGTTAAATTTGATTTCTCCTTCTCAATTTTCTATTTTTGTTTATTTTGGGCTCCCATGTCTATGTTTCTTCTGAGTTCTTATTGTTGGAATGTAATTTCTCCCATGTGTTCTATTAGTTGAAACATAACTAAAGTTTGCTTTCTATCAATTAAAACGGTTTTCTATGTCCACTCTCCATGTCTCCATAGTCACTTCCACGTATACAGTTAGTTGAAATTGAACTAAGAGTTTATTCATTCACTGTCAAGCTTGTTCATTTGCTATCAAACCATTTCCAAACTGATCGAGGAAAAAGCAACAACAGTATTTGTGCTTTCACTATTGATTTAGGTATGAAAAATTAGTACAATAAAAAAGAAAACAAGATGGGATTTCATTCTCTTCTTGTTGTACGATCAACACTCAAACTTCAAGAAGGCTCAAATTATACAACTGTTAACCAATGGCAAGCTCAAATAAAACCAAAAAAGTTGCTTGGCATAGAGGTTAAATTTGATTTATCCTTCTCAATTTTTTGTTTCTATTTATTTTGGGCTCCCGTCTCTATGTTTCTTTTGAGTTCTTTTTGTTGGAATCTAATTTCTCCCATGTATTTTGTTAGTTGAAATAGAACCAAAGTTTGATGTCTATTACTTAAAACTATTTGCTATGTCCACTCTCCACATCTCCATAGTCACTTCCACGTATACAGTTAGTTGAAATTGAACTAAGAGTTTATTCATTCACTGTCAAGCTTGTTCATTTGTTGTCAAACCATTTCCAAACTAATTGAGGA
This sequence comes from Sequoia sempervirens, assembly GCA_007258455.2. Classification (NCBI taxonomy): domain Eukaryota; kingdom Viridiplantae; phylum Streptophyta; class Pinopsida; order Cupressales; family Cupressaceae; genus Sequoia; species Sequoia sempervirens. The sequence goes on along the minus strand of VDFB02000017.1, from coordinate 369,001,575 downwards.
AAAGGAGCAATAGTCTTTGCAATCACTATTGATTTTGAGTATGAAAAATTAGTATAGTCAAAAAGAAAATAAGATGGGATTTCATTCTCTTCTTAATGTACACTCAACGCTCAAACTTTAAGAAGGCCCAAATTATACAGCCATTAACTAACGACACTCAAATAAAACCAAAAAAGCAGCTTGGCATAGAGGTTAAATTTGATTTCTCCTTCTCAATTTTCTATTTCTGTTTATTTTGGGCTCTCGTGTCTATGTTTCTTCTTAGTTCTTGTTGTTGTAATGTAACTTCTCCCATGTGTTTTTTTAGTTGAAACAAAACTGAAGTTTGATGTCTATCAATTAAATTTTTTTTCTATGTCCACTCTCCATGTCTCTATAGTCACTTCCACATATATAGTTAATTGAAACTAAACTACTAGTTTATTCATTCATTGTCAAGCTTGTTCATTTGTTGTCAAACCATTTCCTATATATTTGCTAGTCCATTCTCCACATCGCCTAAGCTGTTCTCCACGTCTGAGAGACTACTATATTGGATTTTCCTATTTTTCTTTTATCTCCTTAATATCGTTTGTGTGTAATCCTCTATAAATAGAGAGGCAATGTAAGCTATTTGGAATAATGAATAAAATATGTTTCTGTATGCTATAACATCCGTATTACTATCACTTGTGTTCTATTTTTCTTGGTTTCACTATTTTCTTTTGTGGGTGAAACGATCCAATAGTTTTTTTACGGCTTCATTCTCCCAATGTAGCAGAATATTTAATATAATGCGCTCTAATTCATCTAAATACAACTTCATTTTCTTGCATGATTTAAATTATAGAGTCGTTAACCAACGACGCTCAAGAGCATCTTTACACTTTCACTTTTGTTAGTGGTAGGGTAATGGTAATAATTAATCTATTTGAGTTCCAGACCATTTATCTAAATAATTTATATATGATTAGTTTTGCAAATTCCAATGGTAGTAAAAAGAATAAATTTGAACTTATCTTTTCTTTTTTCTATGTTAATGGATAGGGACCATAATGTTCTAAACTATTTTTTAATAAAAATATATTTATTTACATCTATGGACATAAAAAAAATTTAAAGGAAGGTACACTTGAAGACATAGAGAATAATTAAATCATGTTGTGTGCTCGATCAAAGGTATAGACATATTTAGTTGAACAAATATACATATAAATTTTCAATGGTGTTTGTGATAAAAATTGTAAATAAGTCTCTTTATATATATATATATATATATATATATATATATATATATATATATATATTCTAGATTTGTTTTTAATGCAATAATTAGTGTGTAAGGATGATAAATTTATATGCTAACTAGTTAGTAAACAATATAAATTTAGCAAGCTTTTGGTCTTCAATTTTAAATTTTGGTTGGGCAAGGTCAATTCAATAGATCCTATAGGATTTAAAAAAATAAAAGAATTAAATAAATTCTAGATTTTCTTCTGGCACCATCCAAACTTTTCCTACTTTTCACCTATGCTCAACATGTTTGGCTTAATAGAGTAGTTTTTATTAGAGGTCAAAATTTCACATGTATGGTAGTAGAGTTTTAACTTCTTATAGTTATCAAAAAATCTCTCTTTGAGCAACAATTTTTTTTTAAAGGAAGATATATTTCAAGACACAAGGAATCAAGTTGTGTGTCCTACCAAAGGAGTATATCATGATAAACATCTTTAGTTATGAAAATAACTAGAAATCAAACCTTGGTGTGCATGTCAAAGAAGTTTGGAAGATCAATTAGCAATTTTTTTCTAGTTTTTACATAAATTCATGCAATATATGAGATCAATTGTTTGGCCATTAAAAAAAATGTTTTTTGCAACTAAATGAAAAATCCACCCTCCCTATGTACATCTCTTTGTTTATTTTTGTCTATCTCTCTCTTCCTCCCTTTTACCTTCTATGCTTCTCTATTGTTTCACATTGTTTCTTCTTAGTATTTATGTATTTCTTGTATTTAAATTTGAGTTGCTATTATTATTTTGTACCTAGCCTTACATTTATTTATAGTAATTGTAGACACATAAAAATAACCTAGGCGTGCAGGCTCTATTTTTCTATGACTTACCATATTTCTTCTCAACATAATTATGTCCTATGGTCCAAATTCGACTATTAATTAAATAATTCTTAATTATTTAATTAATTCATATCTTTTATTCCTCCTAACTATTTAAATAAATAAATTATTTAAATGCATCACTAATTTCCTATGTCTCTCTATAATTAGATAAATTCCTAAATTTATTTAATTATTATCCACTTTATGCTTTTTCTCTATAATTAAATAATTTTCATTAATTATTTAATTATCCCTTTGTCTTTTCCTCCAAATTTAAATAAAAAAATTTATTTAAATTCACTCTCACATTCTCCCACCAAGTAAATAATTAAAAATTATTATTTACTATCCTAGTCCCACATTCCTTGAATTAAATTAATTTTTTGAATTCAAATGGTCAACTTAGCCTCTTAAATCAAATAATTTTAAATTCTTATTTCATTCTCCCACAATCTCTTTTTATGTGCCCAATATCCTCTTGTCACATGCATTCTTGACCACTGATTTAATTTTCCCAAAATTAAATCATAGCCCTCCATTTCAAATTTTATGCTAATTTTTTTCTAACCTTAGTTGCTAGCTATCATATTCAATCTTAGCCTTCCATCTTAGGGAATTTTTCAACTCTTGATCCTGGCCATTCAACCAAAACATTGACTTCTATAAAAGGGAAATGTCAGCCTCATTTGTCACACTTCATGATTGAGACTTTGGGCTTAAGACTTCTTCATGCTTGCAATTTCTAAGCACACTTGCAATCTTGAGTCAAATCCTTCAATATTTTGCTAGGTCTTTGTCATAGGTCATAGTTTCTCATAAAAATATGAGGGAAAATACCATTTGCAACAAAATGGAGAAGGGAAATGAAGGTGAATCATGGAGGGCATGAGGGCTTTTGGTGAGATTGTTCCTTTTGTTGATGCTTTTATATTCCATTATGCTTCATTGTTAACTAGGGTTTAGTTTGTTTATGGTTTATCTTGCTAACCTGAAATTTTCCTTAGTTACATTTGGTTAACCCGACGTAAAGGACAAATTTTTTTACAAATTTTCTATGGATTTTTTAGATTTTTTCATTTTTGCAAGTTTTAGGTACGGTTCAATGCAATCACAAAAGCTAAAATGATGCAATTTATAGGATGAGTGACACAATTGCTTTGCACAAGGGTATATTTTGACTTTGTTTGATTTTTGGTTATTTATATTAGATCTAGGTTATTTAGCTTTCAGGTTTTGTCAATCTAACCCTAGGGACAAGTCGTAGGCATCATTACATCATTTTATTTTGGAAGATTTTTTGTTGTTTTGTAGGTTCAAGTTCATGCACCACAACTAGATTTTTTTCACCGCATTTGTGTTTTTGGTTCACTGCAATCATCAGAAAAATGAGCCACATTTGTTCTAGTGAACTGCAGTCGACATCTTGTGAGCTATAGTCATAGTTCCCAAGCCATATTTGACCATTTTTGTGAGTCGCATCTGCCTGTGTCATGACACAACTATCTATTGAGGGTTTTCTTTCAATTTTTTCTAGTATTTTCTAGTTTGTACATTTCTTTTCTAGTATGCTAGGGTTTTCCAGTTACTGATGTTATGTTGGCAGCATGTGGAAAATGGGAGGAAGATACTAACCTTGCTTTTGTTGTTCATTTGTATTAATTCTTTCATTCTTAAGCAACAAACAAACAACAACAAAAATGTGCATCTCATATTCATGGCTTAAAATAAATAGCATTTACACTCATTGGGTTTAAAAAGAACACAACTTGCATCTACACTCATCAAGGTTAAAATATACTTGTATTTCCATAGCATTGGGCTAAAAATAACCTTGTTTGTTTCAACAACAACAACTTGTATCTCACATTCATGGCTTAAAACAAACTGCATTTACACTTATTGGGTTTAAAAATAACACAACTTGCATCTACACTCATCAAGGTTAAAATGTACTTGGATTTTCATGGCATTAGGCTAAAAAGAACCTTGTCTATTTCATAATAAGCTGGGTTGAAATTTACAAGTGTTTGGAGTGTCTTGTGGTATGGTAGTGATTTCTTAGTGTGTGTGCACTTCTCTTGCACCTCATAGCGATATGGAGAATAAAAAACACTTAGGAATTATTTCCTTGCCACCCATACATTTTGGATTTGGGCATTAAAATGAACAATCTTGTAAGTGTGAATTGAAAGCTTTGTGTATGCATTCTCCTTGCACCTTAGTGTGATTTTGGATGACCGAAGACAAAGTTTCCAATTCATTTTTGTTTACCCATAATTAGAGGGCCTTCCTTGGTGGGAAAAATTACTCACCCCAAAGGAATGACCCAAGTGGTAATAGGATAAAGCCAAGTCCTTCTGAACTGCTATACAAATTTGTGATTAGAAGGAAAGTTTGCAATCAATAGGAAGTAGTACATGATAGCCCTCCCCCAATATCTTTATGATGTGAAAATCCCTTGTTCTAAGGGTTGGGAGGCCTCTTGTGGGAGTTTATCATAGTATCCCCTAAACCAAATGCCCTTACTAAAAACCTTTTTGTTAAAAAGCCAAAATCCTTCTATTTGTTGGCATAGGAGGTCAGACCTTTGAAGCCATCCCACATTTTCACGATTCATTATAGAGATGGTAAATCTCTCGAGATCCTTGTGATCTTGAGGAATTTGGAACTTGGTATGCTTGAGAGGTGAGTGTTGTGGAGGGGAGCCACTTCTACCAAGTTCCTAAGCTATCCTCTCTAAATAGGTGCAGATAGAGAAATCCAAGTGGGAATCCAATAGATATTGTCCTTTCCAACCATAAGATTTGTGCTTGTTTTCAAAGTTCTTGTATCAAATAACCCAAGACAATAATTTTTTTTTCCCAAAGTGTTTGCTGAATTAATGAACATATAAACACCTCTGCAATCTGGAAAAACGTGTTTAGACTGGAAACAATTCACAACCTTGTCAAAATTGTAGAAAACTAGACTTTGTTCACTATGAAATGCAATTGAAACTCTCTATGAAATGTAACCACCTATATTGGACCACAAATGCTAAATAGAAAATCACAACTGATTGTCTTGAACTGCAACTATCATTCCAAAAAACTGCATTTGACTATGTTGGACCGCAATTGATAGCTAAAACACTACAATTGCATGTCACTCAGGAAAACAACTTGAATCACTATCACAATCCAAAACTAATCATTCAGGATCTATCTCTGGATACCTTTTTATAGTGATCTTTGTACAAAAACTAAAATTATTTTCTCAAATATCCACCCTAGCACTCTTTAGTTTGCCATTTAGTCTCAACAATAGGCATATCATTGCAAACTTTAGTTGCATTTTAGGATCCCTAATCACCTTCGGGTTATTCAAACTCTTAGGTCATTATCTTTGCAGATTTCATAATAGTCCAACTTTGCATACTTTGTACAAACCATTGTTTCAAGAAAAAAATTTTCATTGGACCAAGTCACATGTCACATTTGTAGTCTTTGTAATTTTGGTGAGTCTTTTCCAGCTCATAAGTCTAGTTTGGGAACCTCCCTTTGTCTCTTTTCCATTTCACTTGGTCTCACTAAAGGTCCTTTGACAATTAAAATAGAAGCATTGGCTAAAATTTGGATGGTTAGTAACCTCTTCTCCAATCTCCCAAAGTTGATTACCTTTAGAGCTTGCTTACCCCCCTTTCATATTTAGACATTACCATACCATATCAAAACTCCCTCATTTTAGACATCATCATTTGTTACCTTGCATTAGACCATTCCTCTTAGACATCATTATCACCTTGCATTATACATTGGACCCTTAGACATTATTATCACTTGACATTCCTCATAAGAATTATTGTCACCTCCCTTTGGACATCCAACATACTGTTTAGGCATTATTGTCACATTGCATTATGACACTCCTCATTTCTTATATCCAAAAAAATCCAAAAACATAGACTTAGTGTCATATAATTTTAATCCATAGATCTAGTTCCATATCATTTTCATTTCCCCTTCTTATTTGAGCAAATCTTACATGGTAGAGACTAGATTACAAAAAAGGAGAAGAAACATGGACCTTTTTGGAAAAGACAATGATTTTTATAACCATACTAGTGAGAATGCCACTTAACATACAACTCACAACAACATCAACATGGGATCTACCTCCAACAACCCCTTCAAGGACACAAATATTGGAAATACATCATACAACAATCCTTTTGAAGAGTTCATTCAAAGAGATGCAAAGGGAAATGTGTTTATAGAAGACCTAGCGGTTGCTGCCCAAAATCCAAAAGCAACTTCTTTTATAGACAAAGTGATCATGCTAGACCCACAACAATACTTACCTAAACTCTTACATGAAGGGGTTAGATTACCACATGGATTTGATGTCAACACCTTGAGAGCAACATCACCTAATCATGACACACAAACTAGTTAAGCTCCCTCAACAACACCACATAACACTACCACTAATTCTATTGGCACAATAACTAAAATTGCAACAAACACGGTCAATACAACAACTACTTTTGGGACACCAACTATATCACAAATAACGTCACAACCAATTCCACAAGTGTCTCAAGCTATGTCACAACCTTTTGGATTAACATTTTCTACATTTGGATCATCATCCAATTCCATGGGGATGCCTTCATTTAATCCTTTTGCGAGAAACAACTAAAGAAAAAATCTCCAATCAAGGACCTCCACCTAACACCAATACCACGTCACAAGGTACTCAAACTAACACAAACACTAGTGGCCCTCATAGACAAAATTTGAACTTCCTACATGGTCACATCAACCAATATGGAAAAGGAAGCCAAGTGTCACAACACATGAACATGTCACAAGCAGGTCATATCCCACTCAGTCAAAACAAACATGGAAAATGCATTCCCCAAATGCAATTCAACACTGCGGGATCACATATACCAATATACGCTTCCCATGTTTATACCCATGCTCAGCATCAACATATTCCAACTCAAAACATATCATCACAACAAATGGGAACACATGTGATACCTATCACCAACATTTGTGATGCCACCAATAATCCAATAGTGGATGCATTAACTGCCCAACTAGCTTCCTTACAAAAGCAAGTAGAAAACATGCAACTATCAAACAAGAAGACTTATACATCCTTTGACTTGTATCCATATCCATTTGACACAAGCTTATACATGCCACCATTTCCTCAAGGATATGTGGTCCCAAATTTCCCTAAGTACAAAGGAAATAAAAACCCTATTGAGCACATAAGAGAATTCACAACCCAATGTGTAGACATGGCGTATGAACACACTTATTTGACAATAATTTTTCCTAGGAGTCTCACAGGTCCCACACTCGATTGGTTCACACTTTTTCCTAAAGGGATAAGATCATGGGATGAACTTGCAAACAAATTTGTAGAGAACTATGCCTATAACATTGACATTATTGTTACAATCACCACACTATGTAAGATGACACAAGAAGAAACTGGTGAAACATTTATTCCTTTCTTTCAAAGATGGCAAAGCTTGGAAAGTTGATGTATAATTGAAATCCCTGAAAAAGATAAGGTACACATGTTTGTCCAAAACATTCTTGAAACTTTGAAACATGGCTTGCAAGTCCATTGTTGTACAACCTTCATAGACCTCGTTGAAAAGGGTGTCCAAATTGAAAAATCCATCATTGAATAAGGTGAACTTAAGTACCCAAGTAAGAACACAAGAATTATTATGACCAACGATAAGAACAAGTATTGGGCCAAAAAAAAACATGTTACTAATGATGGTGTCGTCGATGCTAATAGCAATGAACAAAACTAGTCCTGCAATCACACTTTGGGGATTTCAACCAAAAAAAACTCTCCCATCTATCCTAACACCTACCAAAAATTCCATTAAAATAAACCAAGGCCAAGTTTAGAAAAGGCAGGCCAAACAATTTCCAAAATGACGCACATACACCTCCTTGGAAGAACCGATTGAAACTGTGCTCAAGAAGCTTGTCCAATCTAACACCATAACATTGCAAGAACCTAGAGCATATGACGAAGGACAATTTAAACCATCATGGTGAGACAACAACACCTTCTTTGATTACCATAGAGCAAAAGGACATAAAACATCATCCTATAGACAATTGAGGAACCTCATACAAGATCTAATTGAGAATGGTACCATCGAATTTAACAGTCAACAATACTCTTCCAATATTGACCATACCATTCATAAGAATCCACTACAAGATCTTGGATTAGGAAATACCTCCTTGTCAAGTCAAAAGAGAAATAACCAAGTTAACTACACTTGTACTACCTTCGATTACTCGAGTGGACCTATAATCAATCACCTTTGAGCTACCAATGAATATGTCAATACCATCACCATCAAAAAGATTCCTAAATACAACATCACCACTCGCCAAGGAAAAATAATGATACCTGGCCCTTCTGCTAGTCACCGTAGCCTAAAGGACAGCTTAACCTTGTCGATCAATTGGGTAAAACCCTTGCTAAGATTTCCATACTCAAACTTTTACACATTTCTCTTACACATAAAGCTATCCTTGACAAGGCTTTAAAAGAGACTTCAGTCCCCACTGACATTGATGTCAACTACTTTGAGGCAATGGTCAGATATTTAGCCAATCCCCACCAGGTCACTTTATTGAACCAATATTATTCCACACCTAAACCATACCATAATGATGCATTACACATTGAAGTTTTCATTCACAAACATGAGGTCAGACGAGTCCTAGTAGATGGCAGAGCCAGATTGAATATATGTTCCTTAAATTTGGTCAAGTCCTTAGGCTTCTTTGAGGCATGTGCAGATGCCACTAAAAACATTGTAATCAAAGCTTATGATGATGAGGAGTGTTCTTATAAGGTCATTATCACACTCCTTATTTATGTTGGGCCAACAATCATAGGCACCACATGCCAGGTCCTAGATCTCGAATTTCCCTGCAACATCCTCCTTGGTTGACCTTGGATTCACAAATTGAAGTTTGTACCATCCACACACCACCAATTTTTGAAGTTCCCCTATAATGGCACTGAGATTACCATAACTGGTGGTTTCTACAAAAGGTGAAGTGTTTTTGAAACTGGTGGATGCCTCTAACAAAAATAAAAAATGCATAAACATTGTGTACATTGTTGGAGGAAGTTGTCATGGAGGTGGGGATAGATAATGTGGTGCAAGTCATCACAAATAATGCAACAACATATGTGGCAGCTAGGAGATTGCTTGAGGATAGACATCCTTCAATTTTTTGGTCACCATGTGCGGTGCATTTCCTTGGCCTTCTTTTGGAGGATATAGGAAAACTTGTTTGGGTGAAATTGATTATAGATGATACAAGGAGTATCACAAATTTATCTACAATCACCCTTGGGTTCTTAGTTTGATGAGAGATCATATGCAAGGAAAGGAGTTGGTGAGATTAGGTTCCACAAGGTTTGCAACGGTTTTCCTAATGTTGCAAAGTATTTTGGATTATTTCACTACTTAAAAAAAAATTATGAGTCAAGCATGGTTAGAATCAACTTATGCAAGGATCCCAAAGGAGATAGAGTTGCAAAATAGTCTTCGAAAACCTATCTGCACAAAGAGTTTCAAAGATCGTGAAGGTAACTTAAAACTTTGATTTTAAACTTAAGTCAAATATTCTATTTTTTTTAATTTAAGTGTTTCATTATAAATTTGTAACTTTAATCTATTTGTATTTGTAATTGTGCCCTAGAAAATTGGACCCTCTTGAGAAAAGAGACAATTTCACACATAATTGGACCCACTTTTGAGTCCCTTTTCATCATTCTCCCTTCAAAACAACATTTATAGGCCCCTTAGACCCATTAATCTTGATCTAGAGGCCCGTTTTACCTAAGAAATCACATAAAACCCAACAAAAAACATTTAATTATATCATATCCCAACAACCCACCTTCAAACAACAATAGTGGGACCCATTCGCCAAGGGTGGTGAATGATTACCCTTTGAGGGAAAGTTCAAATTTAAGCGGGAATTTAATCAATTTAACTTTTATTTCTAGTGAATGTCGGCCTCTTAGGTCTAATTAATGGGAAAATAATGTTTTGTTGCTTATAAATACACATTTCAAGTCATTTCACACATCTTTTTCTAATCTTTTATGATCTTTTTATGATTTCTCAAGAGCAATTTCTAAAGTTAAGTCTTCCACAACAAGTTTCATTATCAAAAGTTGAAGTTTCAGGGCAACAAACTAGGGTTTTTGTAGGTCTTGAAGCTCACTTCTATTGTCAAGATCCAACATTGCAAAGAGTTGATGATGGATTCTTATGGTGAATCATGAAGAAATCTAGGGTGAGGAAGTGCAACTAGCCACCAAATCACACCTAAGGACTTGGTTTCCTATTGATTCCATCTTCCATTTTCACTCTATCTTTAGATTAAGGTTTGCATAGTGTTTGTTTAACATTTGCATGTCATTCATTCCTATTTTTCATGTGTTGTAAGATTTTTAGGGTTGAGATCTTGCATCATATTAATCACTCTTGCATGTCTTGTTCTAGAGCAATAAAATAGGACCTTTGTTACATTTCAACTTCTCCTAGTCTTTAACACATCTAAGGCTAGGGTTTTTATAGATTTTTCTCTATTCAAGGTTTAATTACCCAACTAGGGGTTTGACCAAGGAAAACCCCCCATTAGACAAACAATTTTGAGCTATTTTGCAAGAATTTTCTTAGATCTGGAATCGAGTTTCTGCCATAAATTGTTGTGCAAGTGTCAAGGTGCAGAATAGAGTTTTGAGATTGTAGAAATCATAAAGTGGACTGATTCACCATGCATGGAGAGTGAGTCCCTCCTAAGGTGAAAATTTGAGTCAGATGCAGTTTTAGGACCCCGACTATCAGAAAACAGATTTTGTGTAGAAAAGCCCTGATCTAGGACTAATTCACCCAAGGTGGCGAATGAGTCCCAGTCAGCCCAAGTTCATATTTCAACAGTTTTTTAAATTTATTTCTAGTCATCTACAGCTTTCCAAGTGCATACATTCTGAGAAACAACTTTTTGTTTAGTTAAATTTGCATTTTTGTTCATTATTTCAATCTTTTTGCAAATAACACTGTGTTTTCAAACAAGGCATAAATCTTAGTTTTGCATTCATTTTCAGTCATTTAGATTAGTCAACTGCATTTAGTTAACTTCATTTACATTATACAACATTTCATACAACATAATTTGAGTGAATCATTAGCATTTTTGGCACTATCTCTCTTGCATCTTAGGTGTTCATTATTTCATACTCTTGCATAATTTTAGGTTTCTTAAACACATTGCATTAATAAAAACATTCTTTACTTTCCATCATTTCATTTCATTCAATCATTCCAAATATTTGCATTTGCATTGTACACAGTTGAAATTTTACATGAAACACAAAAAAATCAGAAAAACATAAAAAAAAATCATCTCCTGGGACTCATTCGCCACCTAGGGGGATCATCCCACAATAATGGGTTACACTTTTTTGCCAAACTTGACATTGAAATCAACATTTTCAAAGAAAACTTCACTTTCTGACACTTATAGTAGGTATACTATTAGGAATTTGAAAATGATGTAGACTAGTGATTTGTGAGATTTTGTCTCCAGACTAAAATATTTAAAAAAAGCAAAATGAAATGGACCTTTGTGTCTCCTTTGATAACTAGTTTTTAATAGTAAACAACATTTTTTAAAAGTGGTGTGTACTTCGGCTCACATAACTTTTTTTCTACAAAGGATAAAATTCTGATTCTTTTGAATTTAGGTTGGTAACACAAGTATCTAGTTCTTTCATTTTGTTTCATAACATTTTGTTGAATATTTTTCTTTTAATTAAGTTTTGAAGTCAAAACATTTATAATTCAGACACAAGTGCACTTCGGCTCGCATAACTTTTTTGGTATGTATTGAAAT
>VDFB02000017.1:368919246-368989421 GCA_007258455.2 Sequoia sempervirens | reverse complement strand
ATGTCCACTCTCCACGTCTCCATAGTCACTTTCACTTATATAGTTAGTTGAAACTGAACTAAGAGTTTATTTATTCACTGTCAAGCTTGTTCATTTGCCGTCAAACCATTTCAAAACTGATTGAGGAAAAAGCAGCAACAGTCTTTGCGTTTTCACTATTGATTTGGATTATGAAAAATTAGTATAGTAAAAAAGAAAACAAGATGGGATTTCATTCTCTTTTTGTTGTACGCTCAACGCTCAAACATCAAGAAGGCTCAAATTATACAGCCGTTAACCAACAACGCTCAAATAAAACCAAAAAAGCAGCCTGGCGTAGAGGATAAATTTGATTTCTCCTTCTCAATTTTCTCTTTCTATTTATTTTGGGCTCTCGTGTCTATGTTTCAAGATTTTGAATTCTTATTGTTGGAATGCAGTTTCTCCCATGTGTTATGTTAGTTGAAATAGAGAAAAAGTTTGTTGTCTATCAGTTAAAACTGTTTGCTATGTCCACTCTCCATGTCTCCATAGTCACTTCCAAGTATACAGTTAGTTGAAACTGAACTAATTATTCATTCACTGTCAAGCTTGTTCATTTGTTTTCAAACCATTTCCAAATTGATTGAGGAAAAAGTAGCAATAGTGTTTGCACTTTCACTATTGATTTGGAGTATGAAAAATTAGTATAGTAAAAAAGAAAACAAGATGGGATTTCATTGTCTTCTTATTGTACGCTCAATGCTCAAACTTCAAGAAGGCTCAAATTATACAACCGTTAACCAACGACGCTCAAATAAAACCAAAAAAAAGCTTGGCATAGAGGTTAAATTTGATTTCTCCTTCTCAATTTTTTGTTTCTATTTATTTTGGGCTACCGTGTCTATGTTTCTTTTGAGTTCTTGTTGTTGGAATGTAATTTCTCCCAGGTTTTTTGTTAGTTGAAACAAAACTGAACTTTGTTGTCTATCAGTTAAAATTGTTTGCTATGTCCACTCTCCACGTCTCCATAGTCATGTCCACGTATACAATTAGTTGATACTAAACTAAGAGTTTATTCATTCACTGTCAAGCTTGTTCATTTGTTGTCAAACCATTTCCAAATTGATCAAGGAAAAAGCTACAACAATCTTTGCACTTTCACTATTGCTTTGGAGTATGAAAAATTAGTACAGTAAAAAATAAAACAAGATGGGATTTCATTCTCTTCTTGTTGTACGCTCAATGCTCAAACTTCATGAAGGCTCAAATTATACAGCTATTAACCAACAATGCTCAAATAAAACCAGAAAAGTAGCTTGGCGTAGAGGTTAAATTTGATTTCTCCTTCTCAATTTTCTCTTTCTGTTTATTTTAGGCTCCCGTGTCAATGTTTCTTCTAAGTTCTTGTTGTTGGAATGTAATTTTCCCCATGTGTTCTATTAGTTGAAACAAAATTGAAGTTTTCTTTCTATCAGTTAAAACTGTTTGCTATGTCCACTCTCCACATCTCCATAGTCACTTCCACATATACAGTTAGTTTAATTTGAACTAAGAGTTTATTCATTCACTTTCAAGCTTGTTCATTTGTTTTCAAACCATTTCCAAACTGATCGAGGAAAAATCAACAACAGTCTTTGTGCTTTCACTATTGATTTAGAGTATGAAAAATAAGTACAGTAAAAAAGAAAACAAGATGGGATTTCATTCTCATCTTGTTGTACGCTCAACGCTCAAACTTCAAGAAGTCTCAAATTATACAGTCATTAACCAACGACGCTCAAATAAAACTAAAAAAGAAGCTTGGCGGAGAGGTTAAATTTGATTTATCCTTCTCAATTTTTTGTTTCTGTTTATTTTGGGATCCTGTGTCTATGTTTCTTCTTAGTTCTTGTTGTTGGAATGTAATTTCTCCCATGTGTTATGTTAGTTGAAACAAAACTAAAGTTTGTTGTCTATAAGTTAAAACTGGTAACTATGTCCACTCTCCACGTCTCCATAGTCACTTCCACATATACAGTTAGTTGAAACTTAACTAAGAGTTTATTCATTCACTATCAAACTTGTTCATTTGCTGTCAAACCATTTCCAAGTTGATTGAGAAAAAATCAGTAACAGTCTTTACAGTTTCACTATTGATTTGGAGTATGACAAATTAGTACAGTCAAATAGAAAACAAGATGGGATTTCATTCTCTTCTTGTTGTATGCTCAATGCTCAAACTTCAAGAAGGATCAAATTATACATCCATTAACCAATGACACTCAAATAAAACAAAAAAAATAGATTTGCGTAAAGATTAAATTTGATTTCTCCTTCTCAATTTTTTGTTTCTATTTTTTTTGGGCTCATGTGTGTATGTTTCTTCTGAGTTCTTGTCATTGGAATGTAATTTCTCCCATGTGTTCTAATAGTTGAAACAAAACTAAAGTTTGCTATCTATTAGTTAAAACTATTTGCTATGTCCACTCTCCACGTCTCCATAGTCACTTCCATGTATACAGTTAGTACAAACTAAACTAAAATTTTATTCATTCACTGTCAAGCTTGTTCATTTGCTGTCAAACAATTTCCAAACTGATCGAGGAAAAAGCAACAACAGTGTTTGCATTTTCACTATTGATTTGGAGTATTAAAAATTAGTAAGTCAAAAAGAAAACAAGATGGGATTTCATTCTCTTCTTGTTGTATGCTCAACAATCAAACTTAAAGAAGGCTCAAATTATACAACCATTAAAACCAACGACGCTCATATAAAACCAAAAAAGCAGATGGCGTATAGGTTAAATTTGATTTCTCCTTCTCAATTTTTTGTTTCTATTTATTTTGGGCTCTCGTGTCTATGTTTCTTCTGAGTTCTTTTGGTTGGAATGTAGTTTCTCCCATGTGTTCTGTTAGTTGAAACAAAACTGAAGCTTTTTGTCTATCAGTTAAAACTGTTCGCTATGCCCACTCTCTGCGTCTCCATAGTCACTTCTACGTATACAGTTATTTGAAATTGAACTAAGAGTTTATTCATTCACTGTCAATCTTGTTCATTTGTTGTCGAACCATTGCTGAACTGATCGAGGAAAAAGTAGCAACAATATTTGCACTTTCACTATTGATTTGGAACTTATGAAATATCAGTACAGTAAAAAAGATAACAAGATGGGATTTCATTCTCTTCTTGTTGTATGTTGAACACTCAAATTTCAAGAAGGCTCAAATTATACAGCTGTTAACCAATGATGCTCAAATAAAACCAAAAAAATAGCTTGGCGTAGAGGTTCAATTTGATTTCTCCTTCTCAATTTTCTATTTATGTTTATTTTGGGCTCCCATGTCTATGTTTCTTCTTAGTTCTTGTTGTTGGAATGGAATTTTCCCATGTATTCTGTTAGTTGAAACAGAATTGAAGTTTGTTGTCTATCAGTTAAAACTATTTGCTATGTCCACTCTCCACATCTCCATAGTCACTTCCATGTATAGAGTTAGTTTAAACTGAAATAAGAGTTTATTCATTCACTATCAAGCTTGTTCATTTGCTTTCAAACCATTTCCAAAATGATCGAGGAAAAAGTAGCAAGAATCTTTGCACTTTCACTATTGATTTGGAGTATGAAAAATCAGTACAATAAAAAAGAAAACAAGATGGGATTTCATTCTCTTCTTGTTGTACACTCAATGCTCAAACTTGAAGAAGGCTCAAATTATACAACCGTTAACTAACAACATTCAAATAAAACAAAAAAAGCAGCTTGGCGTAGAGGTTAAATTTGATTTCTCCTTCTCAATTTTCTATTTCTATTTATTTTGGGCTACCCTGTCTATTTTTCCTCTGAGTTCTTGTTGTTGGAATGTAATTTCTCCCATGTGTTCTATTAGTTGAAACAAAAATGAAGTTTGGTGTCTATCAGTTAAAATTGTTTTCTATGTCCACTCTCCACGTCTCCATAGTCGAATCCATGTATACAGTTAGTTGATACTGAACTAAGAGTTTATTCATTCACTGTCAAGCTTGTTCATTTGCTGTCAAACCATTTCCAAACTGATCAAGGAAAAAGTAGCAATAGTCTTTGCACTTTCACTATTGATTTGGAGTATGAAAAATCAGTACAGTAAAAAAGAAAACAAGATGGGATTTCATTCTCTTCTTGTTGTACGCTCAACGCTCAAACTTGAAGAAGGCTCAAATTATACAACCGTTAACCAATGATGCTCAAATAAAACCTAAAAAGTAGCTTGGTGTAGAGGTTAAATTTGATTTCTCCTTCTCAATTTTATTTTTTTGTTTATTTTGGGCTCCTGTGTCTATGTTTCTTCTAAGTTATTGTTGTTGGAATGTAATTTCTCCCATGTGTTCTATTAGTTCAAACAAAATTGAAGTTTGCTTTCTATTAGTTAAAATTGTTTGCTATGTGCACTCTCCACATCTCCATAGTCACTTTCGCATATACAGTTAGTTGAAATTGAACTAAGAGTATATTCATTCATTGTCAAGCTTGTTCATTTGCTATCAAGCCATTTCCAAACTGATTGAGGAAAAATCAGCAACAATCTTTGCACTTTCACTATTGATTTAGAGTATGAAAAATTAGTACAGTCAAAAGGAAAACAAGATGGGATTTCATTCTCTTCTTGTTGTACACTCAATGCTCAAACTTCAAGAAGTCTCAAATTATACAACCATTAACCAATGACACTCAAATAAAACTAAAAAAATAGCTTGGCTTAGAGGTTAAATTTGATTTATCCTTCTCAATTTTTTGTTTCTGTTTATTTTGGGCTCCCATGTCTATGTTTCTTCTGAGTTCTTGTTGTTGGAATGTAATTTCCCCCATGTGTTATGTTAGTTGAAGCAGAACTAAAGTTTGTTGTCTATCAGTTAAAACTGGTTGCTATGTCCACTCTCCACGTCTCCATAGTCACTTCCATGTATACAGTTAGTTGAAACTGAACTAAGAGTTTATTCATTCATTGTCAAGCTTATTCATTTGCTGTCAAACCATTTCCAAGTTGATTGAGGAAAAGGCAGCAACAGTCTTTGTGCTTTCAGTATTGATTTGGAGTATGAAAAATTATTACAGTAAAAAAGAAAACAAGATGGGATTTCATTCTCTTCTTGTTGTACGCTCAATGCTCAAACTTCAAGAAGGCTCAAATTATACAACCAGTTCCAATGACGCTCAAATAAAATGGAAAAATTAGCTTTGCGTAGAGGTTAAATTTGATTTCTCCTTCTTAATTTTTTGTTTCTATTTTTTTTGGGCTCATGTGTTTATGTTTCTTTTGAGTTCTTGTTGTTGGAATGTAATTTATGCCATGTGTTCTAATAGTTGAAAAAAAATTGATGTTTTCTATCTATCAGTTAAAACTATTTGCTATGTCCACTCTCCATGTCTCCATAGTCACTTCCACGTATACAGTTAGTTCAAACTAAACTAAGAGTTTATTCATTCACTATCAAGCTTGTTCATTTGTTGTCAAACCATTCGCAAACTCATCGAGGAAAAAACAACAGTCTTTGCATTTTCATTATTGATTTGGAGTATTAAAAATCAGTACAGTGACAAAGAAAACAAGATGGGATTTCATTCTCTTCTTGTTGTGGGTGCTGCCACAATAGTGGTTTACACTTTTTGGGAGATCCTGATTTTTGCTGGAATCACATATTTTTAGAAACAATAATGATTTAAGCCTTGAAAAGTTCCATTTAAAGGATTTCAATTGAATAGGTTTTGATCAAACCACCTTAGACGAAGCCCCCTTGGATAGAATCCCACTAGTTTTAAACCATATCTATAACAGAGTCTCCTTTACACCTATTAAAATGCTAATAAAAAACCTCTTTTGATTTACCTTTTGGGGGATGAAATGAATTCATTTAAAATTTATTTTTTTGTAATTATGTATTTCTTATTATAAGCTTACAAAAACATATAATTTTAATTATATTTAATTTGGTTATTATATTTATTTTTTATTTCTTGTGAATGTAGGTTTTTCACCAAAAATCAAGCTCTTTGTTCTGCACATGTGGAAAAATAGATTATTATCGAAAAAAAATTGAAAAATATGAGTGCACCAGATATTAGAGTCCTTGATCCAACAAAAATAAAATTGAATTTCGATACATACAAAAAAAGTTACGTGTTATACAGTCGTGGTATGTCTAAATTGTAATTTGTTTGACTTTAAAACTTGATTAAAGAAAAAATATTCAATACAAAACTATCTAACCAAGTGGAATCACTAGATATCGGAGTTACAAATCTAAATTTGAAATAATTAGAATTTTATCCTTCATGGAAAAGAAGTTATGCATTATACGGTGAGTATCACTTTTTTAAAATGTTGTTTTATGAAAAAAACTAGTTTTCGAGGGAAATGGAAAAATAAGTGCAATCTGATTCCAAAAATTTTGAAAAAAATATATTTAGAATCTACAGACAAAATTTCATGAAACTCTAGTTTGCGTCATCTTCAAATTCCTCACGGTTTAGCCACTATAGGTGCCCGAAAGTGAAGATTTAGTTAAAAAAAAATATTTCAGTGTCCAACTTGGCCAAAAATTGTAAACCACTATTGTGGGATCACCCCAATACGCTCAACGCTCAAACTTGAAGAAGGCTCAAATTATACAGCCATTAACCAACAATGCTCAAATAAAACTAAAAAAGCAGATGGCGTACAAGTTAAATTTGATTTCTCCTTCTCAATTTTTTGTTTCTGTTTATTTTGGGCTCCCGTGTCTATGTTTCTTATGAGTTCTTGTGGTTGGAATGGAATTTCTTCCATGTGCTATGTTAGTTGAAACAGAGCTGAAGTTTGTTGTATATCAGTTTAAATTGTTTTCTATATCCACTCTCCACGTCTCCATAGTCACTTCCACGTATATAGTTAGTTGAAACTAAACTAAGAGTTTATTCATTCACTGTCAAGCTTGTTCATTTCTTGTCGAACCATTATCGAACTAATTGAGGAAAAAGAAGCAACAATATTTGCAATTTCACTATTGATTTGGAGTATGAAAAATTAGTACAGTAGAAAAGAAAACAAGATGGGATTTCATTCTCTTCTTGATGTACGCTCAACACTCAAACTTCAAGAAGGCTCAAATTATGCAGTCGTTAACCAATGATGCTCAAATAAAACCAAAAATGCAGCTTGGCGTAGAGGTTAAATTTGATTTCTCCTTCTCAATTTTCTATTTCTATTTATTTTGGGCTCCCATGTCTATGTTTCTTTTGAGTTCTTGTTGTTGGAATGTAATTTCTCCCATGTGTTCTGTTAGTTGAAACAAAACTGAACTTTGTTGTCTATTAGTTAAAACTGTTTGCTATGTCCACTCTCCATTTCTCCATAGTCACTCCACATATAGAGTTAGTTGAAACTAAACTAAGAGTTTATTCATTCACTGTCAAGCTTGTTCATTTGCTATCAAACCATTTCCAAATTGATCGAGGAAAAAGCAGCAACAGTCTTTGCACTTTCACTATTGATTTGGAGTATGAAAAACCAGTACAGTAAAAAAAAAAAAACAAGATGGGATTTCATTCTCTTCTTGCTGTATGCTCAATGCTCAAACTTCAAGAAGGCTCAAATTATACAGCCATTAACCAATGGAACTCAAATAAAACCAAAAATGTAGCTTGGCGTAGAGGTTAAATTTGATTTCTCCTTCTCAATTTTCTATTTTTGTTTATTTTGGGCTCCCGTGTCTATGTTTCTTCTGAGTTAGATTGTTGTTGGAATGTAATTTCTCCCACGTGTTCTATTAGTTGAAACATAACTAAAGTTTGCTTTCTATCAGTTAAAACTGTTTTCTATGTCCACTCTCCACGTCTCCATAGTCACTTCCACGTATACAGTTAGTTGAAATTGAACTAAGAGTTTATTCATTCACTGTCAAGCTTGTTCATTTGCTGTCAAACCATTTCCAAATTGATCAAGGAAAAAGTAGCAACAGTATTTTTGCTTTCACTATTGATTTAGGTATGAAAAATTAGTACAATAAAAAAGAAAACAAGATGGGATTTCATTCTCTTCTTGTTGTACGCTCAATGCTCAAACTTCAAGAAGGCTCAAATTATACAGCTGTTAACCAATGGCTCTCAAATAAAACCAAAAAATTTGCTTGGCATAGAGGTTAAGTTTGATTTATCCTTCTCAATTTTTTGTTTCTATTTATTTTTGGGCTCCCGTCTCTATGTTTCTTCTGAGTTCTTTTTGTTGGAATCTAATTTCTCCCATGTGTTATGTTAGTTGAAATAGAACCGAAGTTTGATGTCTATTAGTTAAAACTGTTTGCTATGTCCACTCTCCACATCTCCATAGTCACTTCCACGTATATAGTTAGTTGAAATTGAACTAAGAGTTTATTCATTCATTGTCAAGCTTGCTCATTTGTTGTCAAACCATTTCCAAACTAATCGAGGAAAAGGAGCAACAGTCTTTGCACTCACTATTGATTTTGAGTATGAAAAATTAGTATAGTCAAAAAGAAAACAAGATGGGATTCATTCTCTTCTTGATGTACGCTCAATGCTCAAACTTTAAGAAGGCCCAAATTATACAGCCATTAACTAACGACACTCAAATAAAACCAAAAAAGCAGCTTGGCGTAGAGGTTAAATTTGATTTCTCCTTCTCAATTTTCTATTTCTGTTTATTTTGGGCTCTTGTGTCTATGTTTCTTCTTAGTTCTTATTGTTGGAATGTAACTTCTCCCATGTGTTTTGTTAGTTGAAACAAAACTAAAGTTTGATGTCTATCAATTAAAATTGTTTGCTATGTCCACTCTCCATGTCTCTATAGTCACTTCCACGTATATAGTTAATTGAAACTAAACTAATAGTTTATTCATTCATTGTCAAGCTTGTTCATTTGCTGTCAAACCATTTCCTATATATTTGCTAGTCCGTTCTCCATGTCGCCTAAGCTGTTCTCCACATCTGAGAGACTACTATATTGGATTTTCCTATTTTGCTTTTATCTCCTTAATATCGTTTGTGTGTAATCCTCTATAAATAGAGAGGCAATGTAAGGTATTTGGAATAATGAATAAAATATGTTTTTGTATGCTATAACATCCGTATTACTATCACTTGTGTTCTATTTGTCTTGGTTTCACTATTTTCTTTTGTGGGTGAAACGATTCAATAGTTTTTTTACAGCTTCATTCTCCCAATGTAGCAGAATATTTAATATAATGTGCACTAATTCGTCTAAATACAACTTCATTTTCTTGGATGGTTAAAATTATAGAGTCATTAACCAATGACGCTCAAGAGCATCTTTACACTTTCACTTTTGTTTGTGGTAGGGTAATGGTAATAATTAGTCTATTTGAGTTCCAGACCATTTATCTAAATAATTTATATATGATTAGTTTTGCAAATTCCAGCAGTAGTAAAAATAATAAATTTGAACTTATCTTTTCTTTTTTATATGGTAATGGATAGGGACCATAATGTTCTAAACTATTTTTTAATAAAAATATATTCATTTACATCTATGGACATCAAAAAAAATTTAAAGGAAGGTACACTTGAAGACATAGAGAATAATTAAATCATGTTATGTGCCCGACCAAAGGTATAGACATATTTAGTTGAACAAATATACATAAATTTTCAATGGTGTTTGTGATAAAAATTGTAAATAAGTCTCTATATATATATATATATATATATATATATATATATATATATATATATATATATATATATATATATATATATATATATATATTTCTATATTTGTTTTTAATGCAATAATTAGTGTGTAAGGATGATAAATTTATATGCCAACTAGTTAGTAAACAATATAACTTTAGCAAGCTTTTGGTCTTCAATTTTAAATTTTGGTTGGGCAAGGTCAATTCAATAGATCCTATAGGATTTAAAAAAATAAAAGAATTAAATAAATTCTAGATTTTCTTCTGGCACCATCCAAACTTTTCCTACTTTTCACCTATGCTCAACATGTTTGGCTTAATAGAGTAGTTTTTATTAGAGGTCAAAATTTCACATGTATGGTAGTAGAGTTTTAACTTCTTATAGTTATCAAAAAATCTCTCTTTGAGCAACAATTTTTTTTTAAAGGAAGATATATTTCAAGACACAAGGAATCAAGTTGTGTGTCCTACCAAAGGAGTATATCATGATAAACATCTTTAGTTATGAAAATAACTAGAAATCAAACCTTGGTGTGCATGTCAAAGAAGTTTGGAAGATCAATTAGCAATTTTTTTCTAGTTTTTACATAAATTCATGCAATATATGAGATCAATTGTTTGGCCATTAAAAAAAATGTTGTTTGCAACTAAATGAAAAATCCACCCTCCCTATGTACATCTCTTTGTTTATTTTTGTCTATCTCTCTCTTCCTCCCTTTTACCTTCTATGCTTCTCTATTGTTTCTCATTGTTTCTTCTTAGTATTTATGTATTTCTTGTATTTAAATTTGTGTTGCTATTATTATTTTGTACCTAGTCTTGCATTTATTTATAGTAATTGTAGACACATAAAAATAACCTAGGCGTGCAAGCTCTATTTTTCTACGACTTACCATATTTCTTCTCAACATAATTAAAATATTTAATTATGTCCTATTGTCCAAATTCGACTAATAATTAAATAATTCTTAATTATTTAATTAATTCATATCTTTTATTCCTCCTAACTATTTAAATAAATAAATTACATTTATTTATTTAAATGCATCACTAATTTCCTATGTCTCTCTATAATTAAATAAATTCCTAAATTTATTTAATTATTATCCACTTTATGCTTTTTCTCTATAATTAAATAATTTTCATTAATTATTTAATTATCCCTTTGTCTTTTCCTCCAAATTTAAATAAAAACATTTATTTAAATTCACTTTCACATTCTCCCACCAAGTAAATAATTAAAAATTATTATTTACTATCCTAGTCCCACATTCCTTGAATTAAATTAATTTTTTGAATTCAAATGGTCAACTTAGCCTCTTAAATCAAATAATTTTAAATTCTTATTTCATTCTCCCACAATCTCTTTTTTTGTGCCCAATATCCTCTTGTCACATGTATTCTTGACCATTGATTTAATTTTCCCAAAATTAAATCATAGCCCTCCATTTCAAATTTGACGCTAATTTTTTCCTAACCCTAGTTGCTAGTTGTCATATTCAATCTTAGCCTTCCATCTTAGGGCATTTTTCAACTCTTGATCCTGGCCATTCAACCAAAACATTAACTTCTATAAAAAGGCAATGTCAGCCTCATTTGTCACACTTCATGCTTGAGACTTTGGGCTTGAGACTTCTTCATGCTTGCAATTTCTGAGCACACTTGCAATCTTGAGTCAAATCCTTCAATATTTTTCTAGGTCTTTGTCATAGGTCATAGTTTCTCATAAAAATATGAGGGAAAATACCATTTGCAACAAAATGGAGAAGGGAAATGAAGGTGAATCATGGAGGGCATGAAGGCTTTTGGTGAGATTGTTCCTTTTGTTGATGCTTTTATATTCCATTATGCTTCTTTGTTAACTAGGGTTTAGTTTGTTTATGGTTTATCGATTGCTAACCTAAAATTTTCCTTAGTTACATTTGGTTAACCCGACGTAAAGGACAAATTTTTTTACAGATTTTCTATGGATTTTTTAGATTTTTTCATTTTTGCAAGTTTTAGGTACGGTTCGATGCAATCGCAAAAGCTAAAATGATGCAATTTCCAGGATGAGCGACACAATTGCTTTGCATAAGGGTATATTTTGACTTTGTTTGATTTATGGTTATTTCTATTGGATCTGGGTTATTTAGCTTTCATGTTTTGTCAATCTAACCCTAGGGACAAGTCGTAGGAATCATTACATCATTTTATTTTGGAAGATTTTTTGTTGTTTTGTAGGTTCAAGTTCGTGCACCACAACTAGATTCGTTTCACCGCATTTGTGTTTTTGGTTAGCCGCAATCATCAGAAAACTGAGCCACATTTGTTCTAGTGAACCGCAGTCGACATCTTGTGAGCTATAGTCATAGTTCCCAAGCCATATTTGACCATTTTTGTGAGTCGCATCTGCCTGTGTCATGACACAACTATCTATTGAGGGTTTTCTTTCAATTTTTGCTAGTATTTTCTAGTTTCTACATTTCTTTTCCAGTAGGCTAGGGTTTTCTAGTTACTGATGTTCTGTTAGTAGCATGTGGAAAATGGGAGGAAGATACTAACCTTGTTTTTGTTGTTCATTTTTATTAATTCTTTCATTCTTAAGCAACAAACAAACAACAACAAAAACTTGCATCTCATATTCATGGCTTAAAATAAACTGCATTTACACTCATTCAGTTTAAAAAGAACACAACTTGCATCTACACTCATCAAGGTTAAAATATACTTGTATTTTCATAGCATTGGACTAAAAAGAACCTTGTTTGTTTCAACAACAACAACAACTTGTATCTCACATTCATGGCTTGAAACAAACTGCATTTACACTTATTGGGTTTAAAAATAACACAATTTGCATCTACACTCATCAAGGTTAAAATGTACTTGCATTTTCATGGCATTAGGCTAAAAAGAACCTTGTCTGTTTCATAATAAGATGGGTTGAAATTTACAAGTGTTTGGAGTGTCTTGTGGTATGGTAGTGATTTCTTAGTGTGTGTGCACTTCTCTTGCACCTCACAGCGATATGGAGAATAAAAAACACTTAGGAATTATTTCCTTGCCACCCATACATTTTGGATTTGGGCATTAAAATGAACAATCTTGTAAGTGTGAATTGAAAGCTTTGTGTATGCATTCTCCTTGCACCTTAGTGTGATTTTGGATGACCGGAGACAAAGTTTCCAATTATTTTTTGTGTACCCATAATTAGAGGGCCTTCCTTGGTGGGAAAAAGTACTCACCCCAAAGGAACGACCCAAGTGGTAATAGGATAAAGCCAAGTCCTTCTGAACTGCTATACAAATTTGTGATTAGAAGGAAAGTTTGCAATCAATAGGAAGTAGTATGTGATAGCCCTCCCCCAATATCTTTATGATGTGAAAATCCCTTGTTCTAAGGGTTGGGATGCCTCTTGTGGGAGTTTATCATAGTATCCCCTGAACCAAATGCCCTTACTAAAAACCTTTGTGTTAAAAAGCCAAAATCCTTCTATTTGTTGGCGCAGGAGGTTAGAACTTTAAAGCCATCCCACATTTTCACGATTCATTATAGAGATGGTAAATCTCTTGAGATCCTTGTGATCTTAAGGAATTTGGAACTTGGTATGCTTGAGAGGTGAGTGTCGTGGAGGGGAGTCACTTCTACCAAGTTCCTAAGCTATCCTCTCTAAATAGGTGCGGATAGAGAAATCCAAGTGGGAATCCAATAGATATTGTCCTTGCCAACCATAGGATTTGTGCTTGTTTTCAAAGTTCTTGTATCAAATAACCCAAGACAAGAAATTTTTTTTCCAAAGTGTTTGCTGAATTAATGAACATATAAACACCTCTGTAATCTAGAAAAACATGTTTAGACTGGAAACAATTCACAACCTTGTCAAAATTGTAGAAAACTAGATTTTGTTCACTGTGAAATGCAATTGAAACTCGCTATAAAATGTAACCACCTATATTGGGCCACAAATGCTAAATAGAAAATCATAACTGATTGTCTTGAACTGCAACTATCATTCCAGAAAACTGCATTTGACTATGTTGGACCACAATTAATAGCTGAAACACTGCAACTACATGTCACTCAGGAAAACAACTTGAATCACTGTCACAATCCAAAACTAAACATTCAGAATTTGCCTTTGGATACCTTTTTATAGTGATCTTTGTACAAAAACTAAAATTATTTTCTCAAATATCCACCCTAGCACTCTTTAGTTTTCCATTTAGTCTCAACAATAGGCATATCATTGCAAACTTTAGTTGCATTTTAGGATCCCTAATCACCTTCGGGTTAGTCAAACTCTTAGGTAATTATCTTTGCAGATTTCATAATAGGCCAACTTTGCATACTTTGTACAAACCATTGTTTCAAGAAAAAAATTGTCATTGCACCAAGTCACATGTCACATTTGTAGTCTTTGTCATTTTGGTGAGTCTTTTCCAGCTCATAAGTCTAGTTTGGGAACCTCCCTTTGTCTCTTTTCCATTTCACTTGGTCTCACAAAAGGTCCTTTGACAATTAAAATAGAAGCATTGGCTAAAATTTGGATGGTTAGTAACCTCTTCTCCAATCTCCCAAAGTTGATTACCTTTAGAGCTCGCTTACCCCCCTTGCATATTTAGACATTACCATACCATATCAAAACTCCCTCATTTTAGACATCATCATTTGTTACCTCGCATTAGACCATTCCTCTTAGACATCATTATCACCTTGCATTATACATTGGACCCTTAGACATTATTATCACTTGACATTCCTCATAAGAATTATTGTCACCTCCCTTTGGACATCCAACATCCTGTTTAGGCATTATTGTCACATTGCATTATGACACTCCTCATTTCTTATATCCAAAAAAATCCAAAAACATAGACTTAGTGTCATATAATTTTAATCCATAGATCTAGTTCCATATCATTTGCATTTCCCCTTCTTATTTGAGAAAATCTTACATGGTAGAGACTAGATTACAAAAAAGGAGAAGAAACATGGACCTTTTTGGAAAAGACAATGATTTTTATAACCATACTAGTGAGAATGCCACTTAACATACAACTCACAACAACATCAACATGGGATCTACCTCCAACAACCCCTTCAAGGACACAAATATTGGACATACATCATACAACAATACTTTTGAAGAGTTCATTCAAAGAGATGCAAAGGGAAATGTGTTTATAGAAGACCTAGCGGTTGCTGCCCAAAATCCAAAAGCAACTTCTTTTATAGACGAAGTGATCATGCTAGACCCACAACAATACTTACCTAAACTCTTACATGAAGGGGTTAGATTACCACATGGATTTGATGTCAACACCTTGAGAGCAACATCACCTAATCATGACACACAAACTAGTCAACCTCCCTCAACACCACCACATAACACTGCCACTAATTCTATTGGCACAATAACTAAAATTGCAACAAACACGGTCAATACAACAACTGCTTTTGGGACACCAACTATATCACAAACAACGTCACAACCAATGCCAAAAGTGTCTCAAACTATGTCACAACCTTTTGGATTAACATTTTCTACATTTGGATCATCATCCAATTCCATGGGGATGCCTTCATTTAATCCTTTTGCAAGAAACAACTAAAGAAAAAATCTCCAATCAAGGACCTCCACCTAACACCAATACCATGTCACAAGGTACTCAAACTAACACAAACACAAACACTAGTGGCCCTCATAGACAAAATTTGAACTTCCTACATGGTCACATCAACCAATATGGAAAAGGAAGCCAAGTGTCACAACACATGAACATGTCACAAGCAGGTCATATCCCACTCGGTCAAAACACACATGGAAAATGCATTCCCCAAATGCAATTCAACACTGCGGGATCACATATACCAATATACGCTTCCCATGTTCATACCCATTCTCAACATAAACATATTCCAACTCAAAACATATCATCACAACAAATGGGAACACATGTGATACCTATCACCAACATGTGTGATGCCACCAATAATCCAATAGTGGATGCATTAACTGCCCAACTAGCTTCCTTACAAAAGCAAGTAGAAAACATGCAACTATCAAACAAGAAGACTTATACATCCATTGACTTGCATCCATATCCATTTGACACAAGCTTATACATGCCACCATTTCCTCAAGGATATGTGGTCCCAAATTTCCCTAAGTACAAAGGAAATAAAAACCCTATTGAGCACATAAGAGAATTCACAACCCAATGTGTAGACATGGTGTATGAACACACTTATTTGATGATACTTTTTCCTAGGAGTCTCATAGGTCCCACACTCGATTGGTTCACACTTTTTCCTAAAGGGATAAGATCATGGGATGAACTTGCAAACAAATTTGTAGAGAACTATTCCTATAGCATTGACACTATTGTTACAATCACCACACTATGTAAGACGACACAAGAAGAATCTGGTGAAACATTTATTCCTTTCTTTCAAAGATGGAAAATCTTGGAAAGTTGATGTATAGTTGAAATCCCTAAAAAAGAGAAGGTACACATGTTTGTCCAAAACATTCTTGAAACTTTGAAATATGGCTTGCAAGTCCATTGTTGTACAACCTTCACAGACCTCATTGAAAAGGGTGTCCAAATTGAAAAATCCCTCATTGCATAAGGTGAACTTAAGTACCCAAGTAAGAACACAAGAATGAATATGACCAATGATAATAACAAGTATTGGGCCAAAAAAAAACATGTTACTAATGATGGTGTCGTTGATGCTAATAGCAGTGAACAAAACTAGTCCTGCAATCACACTTAGGGGATTTCAACCACAAAAAACTCTCCCATCTATCCTAACACCTACCGCAAATTCCATTCAAATAAACCAAGGCCAAAGTTAGAAAAGACAAGCCAAACAGTTCCCAAAATGACGCACATACACCTCCTTGGAAGAACCGATTGAAACTGTGCTCAAGCAGCTTGTCCAATCTAACACCATAACATTGCAAGAACCTAGAGCATATGACCAAGGACAATTTAAACCATCATGGTGGGACAACAACACCTTCTTTGATTACCATAGAGCAAAAGGACATAAAACATCATCCTATAGACAATTGAGGAACCTCATACAAGATCTGATTGAGAATGGTACCATAGAATTTAACAGTCAACAATACTCTTCCAATATTGACCATACCATTCATAAGAATCCACTGCAAGATCTTGGATCATGAAATACCTCCTTCTCAAGTCAAAAGAAAAATAACCAAGCTAACTACACTTGTGCTACCTTCGATTACTCGAGTGGACCTATAATCAATCACCTTTGAGCTACCAATGAATATGTCAATACCATCACCATCAAAAAGATTCCTAAATACAACATCACCACTCGCCAAGGAAAAATAATGACACCTGGCCCTTCTGCTAGTCACCGTAGCCTAAAGGATAGCTTAACCTTGTTGATCAATTGGGTAAAACCCTTGCTGATATTTCCATACTCAAACTTTTACACATTTCTCTTGCACATAAAGCTATCCTTGACAAGGCTTTAAAAGAGACTTCAGTCCCCACTGACATTGATGTCAACTAATTTGAGGCAATGGTCGGATATTTAGCCAATCCCCACCAGGTCACTTTATTGAACCAAGATTATTCCACACCTAAACCATACCATAATGATGCATTACACATTGAAGTTTTCATTCACAAACATGAGGTCAAACGAGTCCTAGTAGATGGCAGAGCCAGATTGAATATATGTTCCTTAAATTTGGTCAAGTCCTTAGGCTTCTTTGAGGCATGTGCAGATGCCACCAAAAGCATTGTAATCGAAGCTTATGATGATGAGGAGTGTTCTTATAAGGTCATTATCACACTCCTTATTTATGTTGGGCCAACAATCATAGGCACCACATGCCAGGTCCTAGATCTCGAATTTCCCTACAGCATCCTCCTTGGTTGACCTTGGATTCACAAATTGAAGGTTGTACCATCCACATACCACCAATTTTTGAAGTTCCCCTATAATGGCACTGAGATTACCATAACTGGTGGTTTCTTCAAAAGGTGAAGTGTTTTTGAAACTGGTGGATGCCTCTAACAAAAATAAAAAATGCAGAAACATTGTGTACATTGTTGGAGGAAGTTGTCATGGAGGTGGGGATAGATAATGTGGTGCAAGTCATCACGGATAATGCAACAACATATGTGGCAGCTAGGAGATTGCTTGAGGATAGACATCCTTCACTTTTTTTGGTCACCATGTGCGATGGATTTCCTTGGCCTTCTTTTGGAGGATATAGGCAAACTTGTTTGGGTGACATTGATTATAGATGATACAAGGAGTATCACAAATTTATCTACAATCACCCTTGGGTTCTTAGTTTGATGAGAGATCATATGCAAGGGAAGGAGTTGGTGAGATTAGGTGCCACAAGGTTTGCAACGGTTTTCCTAATGTTGCAAAGTATTTTGGATTATTTCACTACTTAAGAAAAAAATTATGAGTCAAGCATGGCTAGACTCAACTTATGCAAGGAAGCCCGAACGAGATAGAGTTGCAAAAATAGTCTTCGAAAACCTATTTGCACAAAGAGTTTCAAAGATCGTGAAGGTAACTTAAAAATTTAATTTTAAACTTAAGTTGAATATTCTATTTTTTTTAATTTAAGTGTTTCATTATAAATTTGTAACTTTAATCTATTTGTATTTGTAATTGTGCCCTAGAAAATTGGAACCTCTTGAGAAAAGAGACAATTTCCTGCATAATTGGACCCACTTTTGAGTCCCTTTTCATCATTCTCCCTTCGAAACAACATTTATAGGCCCCTTAGACCCATTAATCTTGATCTAGAGGCCTGTTTTACCTAAGAAATCACATAAAACCTAACAAAAAACTTTTAATTATATCATACCCCAACAACCCACCTTCAAACAACAGTAGTGGGACCCATTCGCCAAGGGTGGTGAATGAGTCCCCTTTGAGGGAAAGTTCAAATTTAAGCGGGAATTTAATCAATTTAACTTTTATTTCTAGTGAATGTCGGCCTCTTAGGTCTAATTAATGGGAAAATAATGTGTTGTTTCTTATAAATACACATTTCAAGTCATTTCACACATCTTTTTCTAATCTTTTATGATCTTTTTATCATTTCTTAAGAGCAATTTCTAAAGTTAAGTCTTCCACAACAAGTTTCATTATCAAAAGTTGAAGTTTCAGGGCAACAAACTAGGGTTTTTGTAGGTCTTGAAGCTCACTTCTATTGTCAAGATCCAACATTGCAAAGGGTTGATGATGGATTCTTATGGTGAATCATGAAGAAATCTAGGGTGAGGAAGTGCAACTAGCCACCAAATCACACCTAAGGACTTGGTTTCCTATTGATTCCATCTTCCATTTTCACTCTATCTTTAGATTAAGATTTGCATTATGTTTGTTTAACATTTGCATGTCATTTCATTCCTATTTTTCATGTGTTGTAAGATTTCTAGGGTTGAGATCTTGCATCATATTAATCACTCTTGCATGTCTTGTTCTAGAGCAATAAAATAGGACCTTTGTTACATTTCAACTTCTCCTAGTCTTTAACACATCTAAGGCTAGGGTTTTTGCAGATTTTTCTCTATTCAAGGTTTAATTACCCAACTAGGGGTTTGACCAAGGAAAACCCCCCATTAGACAAACAATTTTGAGCTATTTTGCAAGAATTTTCTTAGATCTGGAATTGGGTTTCTGCCATAAATTGTTGTGCAGGTGTCAAGGTGCAGAATAGAGTTTTGAGATTGTAGAAATCATAAAATGGACTGATTCACCATGCATGGAGAATGAGTCCCTCCTAAGGTGAAAATTTGAGTAAGATGCAGTTTTAGGACCCTGACTATTAGAAAACAGATTTTGTGTAGAAAAGTCCTGATCTAGGACTAATTCACCCAAGGTGGCGAATGAGTCCCAGTTAGCCCAAGTTCAGATTTCAACAGTTTTTTAAATTTCTTTCCAGTCATCTACAGCTTTCCAAGTGCATACATTCTAAGAAACAACTTTTGGTTTAGTTAAATTTGCATTTTTGTTCATTATTTCAATCTTTTTGCAAACAACACTATGTTTTCAAACAAGGCATAAATCTTAGTTTTGCATTCATTTTCAATCATTTAGATTAGTCAATTGCATTTAGTTAACTTCATTTACATTATACAACATTTCATACAACATAATTTGAGTGAATCATTAGCATTTTTGGCGCTATCTCTCTTGCATCTTAGGTGTTCATTATTTCATACTCTTGCATTATTTTAGGTTTCTTAAACACTTTGCATTAATAAAAACATTCTTTAATTTCGATCATTGCATTTCACTCAATCATTCCAAATATTTGCATTTGCATTGTACAGAGTTGAAATTTTACATGAAACACAAAAAATTCAAAAAAACATAAAAAAAAAAATCTCCTAGGACTCATTCGCCACCTAGGGCGAATCAGTCCCTTTACAGTTTTGCATCAATCTTTCCAAATTTCAGTTTTATGCATTGCATCTTTTTGTTTTTTGATATTACCTTTATGTTTCTGTTTAGTTGTTTATGTTTTCTTATCTTAATTATCATTTCATTTCATGGCATTCATGGATAGTCTTAGGTCGTTGAATTTTTTTTTTTCCGTTTTCATTCCTAGTTCTTTTAGATCATATTTCACAATCCATAAAGATGTTAAAACTAAAACATAAAACCATCCCTTCAAACACATGATTCAAGTTAGGAATAACATCTCATCTTTAGCCTCTTAGTAGTAATGATGTTGATAAGTTAGATGAGGTTCTTCAGGACTTTCTCTCACTCACTTCATCCTCTAATGCTTCAAATGAGAAACCTAAACCCCTTAATGACAAATTCCCCCTTAAACCATTTGATTGTGATGACTTTGATCTATTAGATGAATCCCTCCAAGACTTTATCTCGCATAATCCATCCACTAAGGTTTGTGGTGATCAACTCACGATAACAAATGTTAACACCTCTAGTGCTTTTCCTGAACATGTTAAAACAGTTAATGACACTTTACCCCTCAAACCTTTTAGTCGTGATGATTTGCATTTGATAGATGAGTCTCTTCAAAACTTCATCTCACCTAACTCATCCACTTTGGTTTGTTTTGAAACCTCTAAAATCAAGGACATTAATTTAATTCAACCTAAACGAATCCTTTACCCAAACTTCATCCCTCAAATCGACCACGATACACGTTATATCCACCTAACACTAATGTATCACAGCAATCTAGTAATGATATTGTTGCTCATACATGTATAACACATGAAATAACCCACAACCACCACAACCAACTCTACCTTCATTACCTTTACCTAACCCACCTAATGCTCCTCGTTATAACCCACAAACAAAGGGGTATGATCTTGTTGAACAATTAAAGAATACTCCTACCAAAATTTCCCTTTGGGATTTTCTTCAAACTTCACCAAATTATAATACCATTCTTAAAACCACTCTAAAACAAATCACAATCCCTCCTAGAACCACTCTAAATTATGTGGCAACTCTCATCCGAAAACATAATCTTGAGATTACTTTCCATTAATTAGGGTGTTGCCACAATAGTGGTTTACACTTTCTGGGAGATCCTGATTTTTGCTGAAATCACATTTAAAAAAAAATATAATGATTTAAGCCTTGAAAAGTTCCATTTAAAGGATTTTAATTTAAAATGGTTTGATCAAACCACCTTAGACCAAGCCCCCTTGGATAGAACCCTGCTAGTTTTAAATCATACCTATAACAAGTCTCCTTTACACCTATCAAAATTTGAAAAAAACCACTTTTGATTTACCTTTTGGGGATCAAATGAATTCATTTAAAAAAATTTGTAAGTATGTAGTCCTTATTATAAGCTTCCAAAAAATATAATTTTAATTAAATTAAATTTTGATTATTATATTTATTTTTTATTTCTTGTGAATGTAGGTTTTTCACCAACAATCAAGCTCTATGTTCTACACATGTGGAAAAATAGTAGATTATCAAAATAAAAAATTGAAAATATGAGTGCACTAGATATTGAAGTCCTTGATCCAAAAAAAAAAAAAAATTGAATTTTGATACATAGAAAAAAATTTATGCATTATACAGTCTACCTATGTTTGAATTGTAATTGGTTTGACTTTGAAACTTGATTAAGGAAAAAATATTTAATAAAACACTATGAAACCAATTGGAAGCACTAGATATCATAGTTACAAATCTAAATTTGAAAAAATAGAATTTAATCCTTCATGGAAAAAAAATTATGTGTTATACGAGGAGTGTCACTCTTTAAAAATGTTGTTTACTGAAAAAAACTAGTTTTCGAAGGAGATGGAAAAAAAAGTGCAATATGATTCCAAAAATTTTGAAAAAAATATATTTAGAATCTACAGACAAAATTTCACAAATCACTAGTTTGCATCATCTTCAAATTCCTCACAGTTTAGCCGCTATAGGTGGCCGAAAGTGAAGATTTAGTTAGAAAAAATTATTTCAGTGTCTGGTTTGGCCAAAAATTGTAAACCAGTATTGTGGGATCACCCATCAACATGAGCTCCCTCCTTTGGAGTTGCGTAAACAACATGATGCCTTTATGATAATTGCTCAATTCAATCGCGCAGGTATCAAATGCACTCTCATAGATAATGGTTCTGCCATTAATGTGTGTAGTGTGAGTCTCCTTGATCGATTAAAAGTTGACAAATCACAAATAATACCCGATTTCGTTTACATTCGTGGATTTGATAATACAACAAAGCAACCATTTCAAATAATTACTTTACCTATTACGGTTGGGGTGGCTACTTTGTAGACTCCTATCCATGTCATGTCTTATGATCTTTCATATAATCTCCTTTTAGGCTGACAATGGATTCATGAGATGAATGTAGTGCCTTCAACCCTTCATCGTATCATGAAATATGTGTATAGCAATCGAATCTATCAAATTGAAATAGATCATGAGCCTGAAAGTTGCTTGTACCTTAAAAAGGGGTTACAAGTCCTTTGAGAACATTAAAATTTCCAACTTCTAACATTGATGAGCTCTTGAAATTGAACACAACGATACAGAATCAGTCTCTAAATTATTTGGTGATGATTGGGGATCCTTAGAATTCACACCCTCATTTATGGGCGAATACATACTTACATAAAAGAAAGATGAAAAAAAGAACAACCAACAATTATGTCCACTCAAAATTTTGAACAATCATCTCAAACATCTATCTCCTACAATATGGATGACAATGCAACATACACAACAATTTTTGATGAGATAGATTATCAATCCCCGCCTACCCTGTGCAAAATGGAAAGACCTTATGGAAAAGGCTATAAATTTGTAAAACAATTAGGCTATACTAGAAAAGGGTGTGGAAAACATGAGCAAGGTATTTGTGTCCCTATTGAACCTAATACATAAGAAATGAAAATTGGATTGGGATATTCTTTTTCTAAAACAACCAAAGCTACTCAACGACCATCTTTAAACATTAATGTTATAACATGTCAACCACAACACAAACTTACAATCAAACATCCCGATTTGCTCGATATAAATTTACCCCCTTCATGGTAGTATGTTGATAGTGATGAGGCTTTGAAATGAATGTTAGCCATTTATGATGCCCCATCCTCACTTACTTACATGAAACACCTTAATCGTGCTATGAATGTTACCAAGCAAGAAGTAAGTGATATCACTAAAGAGTTTTCTAAATCTAAAAGTCCTAAATCCAATGCACTCCCTTTGGGAGATACAATTGATGTGCTTATGGACATTAATGATAAAGATAAAGTTATTAAAATTGGGAAGTGCCTTGATGATGACAAACAAGAATATATAACCACTTTACTTCATGATTTTCCTGAAATATTCAGTTGGAAATATTTTGATATGCCAAGAATTGACCCAAAAAATTGTGATGCATAACATTGTCCTTGCTAACAATGCTAAACCCGTTCATCAAAAGATTCACAAAATGCATCCTAACGTAGCCTTGCATGTTAAAGAGGAACTCGAGAAACTTCTTGATGTAGGCTTTATTCAACCTATTGATTATTCTCCTTGGATCTCAAACATTGTTGCAGTTGCAAAACCTGATAATCGTATTAAGATATGCACCGATTTTCGAGACTTGAATAAAGCCTCTTTAAAAGATGATTTTTTGCTTCCTAATATAAACATGATCGTGGATTCAACTACTGGACATGCTTTGTTTTCATTCATGGATGGATTTTTTGGTTATAATCAAATCCTTATAAACCCTCAAGATCAATACAAAACTTCCTTTACAACTGCTTGGGGAACATTCTGTTGGGTAGTGATTCCCTTTGGTTTAAAGAATGCCAGTGCAGCTTATCAATGTGCAATGACATTAATATTTCATGATTATATTCACAAAATTTTGGAAGATTATGTTGACAATATTCTTGCTAAATTGTTAACCCGACAAGACAATGTAAACGTCCTTCACAAAATCTTCGAACGAATCAAACAATACAACATGCGATTGAATCCAAAAAAGTGTGTCTTTGGTGTAGATAGTGGTAAAATTTTAGGGTTTTTCATATCTCATAGAGGCATTGAGGTGGACACAAAGAAGATCGATGCCATTATTAACATGCCACCTCCTAGGAATATTTCTCAGTTGTTCATGTTACAAGGTTGAATTCAAGCTATCCATCGTTTCATAGCATCTTTAGCCGATCACACATTACCTTTCACGCATCTCCTTAAAAAGGGTGTCCCTTTTGATTGGGATGAGGATTTTAAACAAGCTTTTGAGAGTCTAATGGAATATTTAGCCACTCCACTTGTTTTACAACCTGTTGTGCCACAGACCATTTATCTTATACATCACCACATCTTCCCATGCTCTTACAGCATTGTTGGCTCAACACAACGATAATGGTAAAGAACACCCTCTTTATTACATTAGTTGCACCTTAATTGATTATGAGACATGATATTCACCAACTGAAAAACAATGTTTGGCTCTTGTATTTGCTACTAGTAAGTTGTGACATTATTTACTAAATGCTGAAGTACAAGTTGTCACAAAATTTGATCCTATTAAAATATATTTTTAACAAAACTGATCTCTCCAAATGCTTAGCTAAGTGGGTGATGTTGTTAACTGAGTTTGATCTTAAATTTGTTTCACATAAAAGCAATCAAAGTTCAAGCCTTAACCGATCACTTAGCTGATGCCCCTTCTCCTTTTGCTTTACCTACTCTTGATTCCTTTCCTGATGATCATGTCTTACCCACTGATATTGAACCATGGGAGTTATTTTTTGATGGATCTAAGTGTCGAATAGGTTCTGGTGCTAGCATGGTACTAACTACACCTGACGACAAACCTATTCCCTTATCCTATCACTTAAATTTCCTATGCACAAATAATACAGCTGAGTATGAGGCATTGATTGCAGGTTTGTAAGTTGCTTTATCTCTACATGCTAAACATATCACTATTGTATTTGACTCCAAATTTTGATGAATGTTTGTTAACATTTCGACAAACTATTGTTGAAATACTAACGAAACACTCATATAAATTTTGTCGCTTTCACGACCAACTTTTATATGTCGAAACCATGACCTAGCATTGTCAGCCATCCTCATGGAAAATGGAATTGGTGTTCGTCAGAAAATTGACACAAACTTCATCCATCTAGCGATTAAAAATAACCACAACACAATGTGAAATGCCTCTTCAAAAGTGTCAAACAAACACCAAACGTTCAGCGCATGTATAGCAACTTTGTTGGAGGTTTTAGTGGTTCGTCAGTTTAGGTGCATTGAAATTGTGAAAAAGATATTGTCGCATATATAGCAACTTCGTCAAAGTTTTTATTGTTTCGTCAGTTTAGGTTAGTCGAAATTGCAAGGAAACTTGCAATTTTTATAAAAAATTATTCCTTCAAATGTA
Source organism: Sequoia sempervirens (assembly GCA_007258455.2). Classification (NCBI taxonomy): domain Eukaryota; kingdom Viridiplantae; phylum Streptophyta; class Pinopsida; order Cupressales; family Cupressaceae; genus Sequoia; species Sequoia sempervirens. Next base: position 368,963,885 of record VDFB02000017.1, on the reverse strand, counting down.
TGCTATTACATACATTTGAATGAATTTTATTATTGGTGTGGGTGAGTTTGCTGATTGGAGCCTTGTGGCTATGTTCATTTTAAAGAACCATGATTATTGTCACAAATCTATTCATTTGAAGCCCGTACATCTTTTTATAACTATTTTTTCAAGTGCTATATGTATTTCAACACCCTACCACCCCCTGTTGTTTTCCCCCCACCGTCCCCCCACCACCCCCAAACTTAGACCCCCCATCCCTATGTCCATGAAATGTGTCCCCTGTTGTCCCCTTGTCCCCGTCCCTGAAACCCCATGGAACACTGAGTTTTCTTTTCTTTCACATGATCTTTCACCATTTTATTTTTGGGTTGGATACATATGTCAAAATATTTTTTTCAAGTACCATTAAACCTTCAATATTCCTCATTTACTGGTTAAAAGTTTAGGATCTATCAAGTATTGTGCATTTCTCATGTCTGAGTATTCACAAAAAATTTGAGCTCTAAGTTAATGTCTAGGTGAGGACAGTGTTCAAGGGAATCATAACAGTCATCATAAGAAGAGACCTTGGACAGTGACAGAGAGATAGTCTTGAGTAGATCTCTCATGAGCGAAAAGAGGATACAAAGATGAAGTGTTTAAGGTAACTCATCATATGACAGTCCTCCCTGATGACAGTGGTAGATTTCAAGAAGAGAATGTGAAAGACAATGTAAGGAAATGAAAGAATGCATGAGCATGAAATGCAAGGAGACATATGCCTAGAAGACAAGGGAGGTCTATTGAAAGTCTCCTTCAAGGTCACTTTTGAAAGGGCATTTTAAGTTTTAAAAAATCTCAACAGGTTCAAATAAAACATGGCAACAATTGGATAATGAGGTTAAGGAAAGGTGGTCTTCAATAGTGGTGCTCAGTCCTATTAGGGTTGTCCTATTAGGTTAAGGCAAGGCCACTTTTGTTTAAGGGAGAATAATCATGCCTTCTTCACAGTAGATTGCCATCTTATTCCCATGGCACCATATTCACTATCACCCACACTCATAGGAATGAAACCCTAAGTCACTATAACAATAGTCAAATAGGACAACAAATGTCACATAGGACAATATATTAATAAGGGTATCTTGTATATAATCTTGACAGTGGATTAATAAAGAAAAGGTACAGTGTAATGATCTTCACAATCATGAGATCTTGACAGTCATGCATGGCATGTCAAGCCAAAACATGAAAAAGGACATTCAAGGTAGTCAAGAAAGAGGAGGTGTTGACCAACGGTCTAGTCATGAGACAAGGGGATAACCAAGAGGCAAGGTTTTTGAGGGTTAATGAGCATACAAGTAATAAGAGACAATGGCAGTCAAAGAATAGCAATTTGAAGGCAGATTGTAAGTATGACAGTCCGTGAATAGAAAAATATTAGAGAAGCAAGGGTTTCAAAGACCTATTAAGAAACCTTATGACAATTCAAGGCATCATACAAACATAACTTGAAGCACACCATTGAATGCAAGGATATAGAGTTTAGAGGAGGTGTTCCAAGGGAATTTAAATTGAAATAGATAACAATGGGAAGATCACTAGTGGTGTTGATATTATACAAATGAAAGAAATGAGAAGCATGACAACGAAGGGTTTGTATGCATTAAAGGACAGCCAAAAGTGGTAATGGAGATTGTGACAGTGCTAGAAGCATGACAATCACCATAACAAGGAATGAAGTGATGCATGGAAAGGGAGTTACAAGGGAAATCATACTAAGCTTCAAAGGGAAAACATGTGCCAAGTCCACAGTTATGCGTGTTTCTGTGAAATTTTGTTGGATATTTTCATGCATCTAGAAGTAATCATCATGCTCATTTTTTAGGAGTATAGCTTCCATTTAGTAGCCATTTCATACTTTCTCAGGACCCTGTTTCCAAGTTACATGTCAATTGGAAAGCAATATTGAATTGGACTTGGGCTATATCTAGCTAAATTTCAATACCTGTATTACTTTTCATTTGCCAACTTTTGTTGAATGACCTGAACTTAATTGATTTGGAATGATCTGGCAGAACTTCAATTCTTTCAATTTAATTGATTGAGTTTCAATGTGCATGGGATTTTTCACTCTACTATTTTGCAAATCTAGGTGTACCCACACTTGTGCACAACACGAGGAGTTTGAAAATAAAAATAATCCAAGGAAAACTAGCATATTATCTAATGTTCTAGCTTTTGCATTGCATTTATTTGTTGGAATTGAACTTGTAACATATCCTTAAGTGTGCAGATGGGTGCTTAATTTCAAGTTTGAATTTTACGTATGAATAGACTTCCAAGGGTTTCCTTTTCCAATATAATAATATCATTCAATATTTACTATTTACTAATTTCAATGTTATTTTTAGAGGTGTCCACAATTATGTATGTTCTAATGGTCATTTCTTAGGTTACTTAAAACTATCATTTTCCATAACATTGTATGTGAGAGATTATAAAATAGCAAATTGGAAAAATGAAAGCTTACCTTGTGCTTTGAATGACCCAAATAGGAAAATAAATGATGCATAATACAAGCCACAAAATGACAAAAATGATGAAAGTAATGCTTGGGAGCAAATCATAGCCAACGTATTTGAGGATCTTGCTGAACTCCATGACCACATCGTTAGCATCATGTATGGCTAGAACCACATAGCCAACTCATGCAAACCTGTGTTTTGATCAACATATATATGAACAACTATAGAAAAACTTAAATCATCTGCAATCAAGATAGACACAAGAGATGTGAGCATTATGTACAAAATTACTAAGTTGAAGTCTTTAATGTCTTACACTATTACTAAGTTTAAAGTCTCTATAAACATCACAACCCTAAAATGATCCTAAAATTCCAAAGATAATGAACAAGGATATATGTGTATGTGTGTGTGCATATGCACATGTGTGTGTGTACATATATACCTTTATACATAAGAATGTACATATATGTATATTGTGTATATACTTGTGTGTATATAATAGCCATCAAAAGAAGTTAGAATCCTATGGTTCTTCCAAGGATTCATTGGGAAATATCTTTGAACTTGTGTTTCCTAATTTGATGAGTGTTACATGATAATGTGGATCTAGCTGCAAAGAAGGTCATTGTTCTTGACTTGTCTAAACAACAACAAAAACTATACTTTGGCTAGAATAAAATAACATCCATAAATTGTTTAAATTACAATAAACCACATCACAAAATAAGAAGACCATGTGTCTACTTGTGTAGGAATATTCAAGAATTCTCCTTCCTCACTCACTCAAGTAAATTTTTGATCACCCTCAACCATACATGAGATCTATCTTGAAAATTTAAGTAGTGAAAATGTTCTAATAATATTCTAAATAATTTAATTTGATACCTCTCTTATGACTATAGTTACACACAAATTAAAATACAAATATAGCTCTAACGTTTCAAAGAATCATGCATTACTACAAAAGTTGAGAGACCATCAAGGTATCAATATAGGAGAAAAGCAACAAGACCTTGGTCCTTTTTAATTAAAATATATATATCCCATGCAACATAGGCACAATGAAGGGTAAACTACAAAATGTTTCTAGTTGGAGGCATGTTCAATAAACCTTATGAGTGATATATTAAGTTCGGATTCCATTACATATAAAATATGTTTGCATATCTTTGAATCATATGCAACCAAATGCAAAGGATCTTTCCTAAGGAAAAAATCATGGTTTTTTTTTATAAAGATAAAAGAAAGGAGAGTTCTAGCCATCCACTATGCAAGCATACCATGGATGTAGGATAGACACATTACATAAGGTTTAGTTGAGAACAAGATCAACTCAAGGGTGCAGTTTTCCAATATAATAGAACACTTGATCACATTCCATATATCATGGCAAGCCCTATTGTAGGCTAGACACATTCCTTTCCAATTTGACAACTACTAATGAATAAAATACCATGGATGCAAAAATGGATATAAGTGATAAATGAGCCATAAAATCCCTCTAATTACAAGGAGTGCCTCACCCCATAGGTCTTCAAGGCTTCTATGACAAATTGGTAACCTCATACCTACATGTCACAAATTTAGTCTTCCAAATAATGTTTGTTGGTGTTTAATTTTGCAAATAAGTGAGAAATTATCCTTGACCTAGTGTAGAAGTAGATACAATAGAACTATTTAACAAATGGTCCTAGAATCAAAATAGAAAAATAGAGCTAGTTACCAACAATACAAGAGATACAAAAACAATATAAAGGAAGCTCACTCTTCATCATCAAAAATAAGAGATAGGTGGAGTAGATATAGATAGAAATGATATGAATACAACCAATAGGAAGAATAACACCAACTACTAGAAATAGGCTAGAGTTCCACCTATTAGGGAGATGCTAAATAAATGGTTAATAGAGGTGGCATATATATCAAAGTGACAAGTAACTCCAACTACCAAGAATAGGTGGGAGTTATGCATGTCTCTTATAAAAGATGCTATCTACCCTCATCTGAACTATTTATAATAACCAGTGTTCCACGAAAACACATTTCCCCCCCTATCTGGCCACGTTTCAAAAATGTGGACGTTTCGAAGATAGGGAAATGGGTACTTGGAATTTCTCATCGTCCTGCCACCACCACCAGTGCTCTGCCGGAGACGGGGAAACATCTCCACATCTCCTAAGGAGACTTGGAGATGTGGAGACGTCTTCAAGTTTCCTTGAGAGATGTATCCAAGTCTCCAAGTCTCCTTGGGAGACACCTAGGCGTTTCTCAGGAGGTTAGGAGACGCCTAGCCATCTCCCACCGAGCCCCATGTCTATGGGCCGACTTAACTTAAAAATTAAAAATAAATTTTAATTTTTAATTGTTTTGGGGTTACCCTAATTTGGTGTGGGCTAGTTGGTGTGAGCTTGAGGGATCTTGAACTTGTGGAGTCTAGCAGTTCCAGTGATGAGGAGTTTGCAGATAATTAGAGGCCTCCATTCACTACATTTTGAGTTTTGACATTTTGCTATTATTATCTATATTTAGTTTTACTATTTTCCATTTGGCATTTGCTACTCATTGTAATGATGAATCATGTTGGGAGTGATCAAAGATAGTGAGAATACAAGAGGTTGTAAGTCTGATTTTTGACAGTAAGTTCCCTACTGATCATGAGTATTGTTCCTTTGAGAATATGTTGTTCCTTTGCTCAAGCCTTGTATCCATGGATGTAACACAAATTGGTCCTTGATGTGTGTTAATCCTTGAACTGCCAAATGAGACATTGTGCCTACAAGGGAAATTAGGTGAGTTTGTTGATTGGAGCCTTGTCCTTCCAATCCTTTTCAAGTTTCAATCAACATTTTCATTGATTTTTGTCCTTCCAAATCAAACCTTTACAAGAATTAGGAAGATTCAACCAATATGCAACCAAGATAAGTACTGACCTTACAAAATTTCTCGAAGGACTCTATCTGACGTGGGATCCATTCATGGATAGCTTCCCTTGCAAAAGCTATCATCTAGGGTAACATATGAGATGTGTTAAAAATTAAAATAAGTACAAAGGGTAACATATTGAAGTAAAGAGAACTAATGAAAATCACATAAGCTTAAAAGTGCAGCATAATGAAATATTGAAAAGTGCATTACCTTATTGAGCTTCTCTTTGTTTTGAGAATAGTTTAATATTCTCTACTTAACAGGGCCAACCACATGAAGGTGGAAGCTCATTTGGCCCCTCCCCCCCTCACATCACTCTCAATCCCCCATACTCGATCATATAACATTAATCATTCATTCATCCATTAATAACATATAACATTCATTCATTAACATATTCACATTCATTCATTAACATATAACATTCATTCTTTCACTTTTTACATATTATCAAAAATATGCTTGTCAAAAATATCAGTTTTTAACATTCATTAACATATTATCAAAAATATGGTTGTCATAATATGATTACAATCACTTTTTTTTTTTGTTTCTTTTTTACAGATTAAAAAAGCTGAAGTGGAGTATCATTTTCTAAATCATCTGTCACCCGCCCTTTAGTTGTTCTTCCCTTTGCTCGTGATCTTAATCTATGCCTAGTCGTGTACTCACGACGTGGAGGTTGCTACAAAGGGGGGTCTATTGCAATAACAAAGAAATGTTAAATTGATATGTATTATTATTATTGTTACAAGTATTTCATTAATTAAATGAACATTAGAGTGGTGCTCTTTACCTGATGGGGCCACATCATGTTCCTAATCTTATCTTATAGCCTCATGCTCAACATGTTGAACACCCTCTAAATCCTAATCATCTGGAGTTGAAACACGGAAGGTTACATTAATTAATACACCAATTGCAATTAAATATGTTTAAAAGAACATTAGAGTGGTCCTCTTTACCTGATGGGGCAACATCATGTTCCTGATCTTGTCAAGCCTGATCATGCTCAACATGTTGATCATGCTCTACATGCTCTAAAGTTGAAATACGAAAGGTTACATTAATTAATACACCAATTGCAATTAAAGATGTTTAAATGTATTAATCCATACTGCATTTTGTATAGCACATGAATACATCCAGTATCGGGATGTACACCATGACCTTCATCTCTAGGTTGTGCTCCACCCTCACCAGGCTGCATTCCAATGTCATGTGCAGTATTATCATTGCTTTCCTATTTAAAACAAATAGGAACATAATTAATTTATGGTGGAAATTAATATTGAATAGATTGCACAAGTATTCAATTTTAAATAAACTTCATTGAGTTTATTTATCTACATGTCGGATGCAGTGGAAGCTTGTGTTTTCCTAGTCAAGAGTCTTAGGCATCCAGCCACGACTCCATAGCCTTGCTGGAAGGCAATCTTTAGGTCCTCTTCTATGGGAACTCTGTTGAATTCAGAGCCCTGCATTTTTGCATAAGATCATGAATTTTTCTTCTATGGTGTGATTAAACGAAAATTATTTGCAATTTATTATTTGGATGCAATATTTCATTTATTGATACTTAAAATTTGTGCGGCTAATTGCATATAATTACCAGAGCCAAGTTTGTGTTGCTTGTGTTTTTCTACTCTTGCCTTTGTTGCCTTCGATGTGTCGGACAGCCTATGAAAAGTTTGAAATACGTTAGATTATGTAAAAAGAAAGAGTAATTAGTATATAATTACATTGTTGATAGTATCACATACCTTCCTTGGCCCGGTGGTGTCTTTCCTTTTTTTCTTTTCAGCCTTCTCCTTTCCATCTGACACCAGGTCCTTCCACTCCCTCTCTGGAATCATGAGGGGATGCTCGTACTTTTTGTTCTTCTCTAAATGTGACCTATATTGGTCCCTCACATACTTTAGATAGGTACCAACTTTCTTAAGGACCTTGGTTGGGTTGAATGTTATTATTGAACAACACAACTAAACGATTAATGAGCTTATCTTTTAAATCTTGATTTTGGGAATTCCACCGTGTACGTATTGTGGGCTCAAAGATCTCCAATGTAATATTATTTATATTTTTATTAAAAACATCATTTCCTACAAAATGATCATGGGATCATTAGTCTAAAAAAAGTGATCAATAAGTAAATTTCAATTGGATTATATATAATAATAATTAAAATATTTTAAAGTACCTGGGACCTTCTCTATCTTTATGGGAACGAAATCCTCGGTCACCACAAATGTGATCAACAATGTTCTCGTACTAGTAATACGGGTAGATCTAGGAAATGCTGCTAAAACATCACTAGTACTAGTGGCCTTTGCATCCCTAGGTACATGTCTTGACGCATGTTTTGGCATGTGTTCGTTGCCAGAGGGTGCACTACCTGATGTCTGCATGCTATGTTTTGCCGAAATTTTAGTTGACAATATAGGCACAAATGATGGGATCGGATGATGTGATGTATGTGCAGGAAGATTAGGATCAACACTTGAACCAACCCCTACTCCCCGGGCAGCACCTACAATACCTTGATCATGGCCAGTAGCATCATGAGGACCCAAAAATTCCTGTAAAAACAACACATATTTTAGTTCATGACATAAAAGAGTACAAAATATAAAACCATGAATGAACTTATGTTATAATTAAATATCTCATGATAGCTTACTTGCAAGTTTCATGCTCTCTCAGTCAATATTTTAACCCTTTCTCTTATCTCATATGTTTGAGGCACTATGAATAACAACTGAAGGATTTCTTCATTGCATTTTTTTGGGTCTTTCTTATCATATCTAGAGGGTTTGTGGAATATGCAATGTCATCATCGCATAATAGTGACTGCACCTCCCTATGGATGCTCTCCTCTACTGCTAGTGCCTTTCTTTGATCAACCAACAGTGACAAGAATATTAAAAACATTATCAAAATTAACCCAATTAACTTATGAAAAAAACATAATAATAAAACATTTTGCTTGTATCTAATTTGTACAATTACAATGAGGTAAACTTATTGGGTAGAAGCGCCTGAAGATGCATTGTGATTTGTGCTTTGGGTCAGAGCCTTCCATGTATGATCAATGTCCCGTTGTGACAAAAATTAAATATAAAAAAAAATTGCTGAAATGAAACCAGTAGACTTACAAAAAAAACATAATAATAAAATGGCATATTGGAGTCATTAATTGGAGGTTGGGTAAAATGGTATATAGTACGTACCACCCCCATAGTAACTGTGTTTGTATCTATGCGATTCAAATTGTAATCGATTAGCAACTCTTCCCCTGCAGTTATTGATTTTATCACGCATACGAATACACGGTTTCCCTCACGCTCGAATATGCAATTGGGTTGCTTATTTGTTGGCCCAAGTCATGTACTATTTATAAACCCTGCAATATTCCCTGATGATTTTGGCCTTCTGTCAATGTACATAGCCACTTCTTTATTTGGATCCTTATCTTTTAGTTGTATATAATTTGTTGATAGTGCATACCTATGCATACTTTGTGTTTATCAAACCAGTTGCATCCAATCTTTGTAACTATAATAAGGTCTGACATACTCCATCAATTCAGTAACTTTTTCGTAATAGTCCTTTATGTCGTCCATGCAAAATAGGCCCAAACCATGTAATGACGATGGTGCTATGCGATATATCCTCTCGTTGACACAAAAATTAGTGTTTATTGGAGGAAGTTCCTTGGGTACCCATTGTTTCCATAGATGTTTGTACCTCAAGGGAACCTCAATGCCGCCTATTCTCTCATCATCATAAGAACATGACCCCCCTTCAACAAGAAAAAATTCCATGCGTTTACGCAATTTTCTTCTAATCTTTTGACCTCTAGTTGATCTCCCTCTTTTAGACCTACTACATGTCTCGCTTTCCTCTTCTCTTCCTGAATTTTCCTCGCTTGATGAAGACAGATCTGAAAAATACATATTTGGTGGTACCTATAGTCATAAGGATGTTCAATGAAGTTCTTTCCTAGTGATGTGATCCCAAGGTGACATTATGATTAATATATCACTTCATCGCTAGAATTTGACAGATTATAAGGTAATCAAGTCTTGATAGTTTGCAAGTTATTGTTACTACCATCCAAATGTGTCCATCACAAATCAAATCAATGTATGAAGGAGATTGTCCCTTGCAATTAATGACTTTAAAATGTCATTATTTTACAACCTAACACAAACATGGAGTTTGGGAGATGCAGTTCACAATAGCTGATGCTATGGAAGCCTAAACACCTAGACTCAGTGATGAATTTTCCTACATGAACAATGTATGGCAATGTTCCAAGGATTTTTGCATGACAATTGAGGGGAAAAGGTAATGAATGATATTCATTATCATTCTCACAGTCTTAGCAATCTGCCATTCTTAGCTTTGAAGTTGTTGGCCTTGCATACTTGTTTTGTTGAGTCACAAGTTTGCATGATAAGAAAGGAAGAATGAATTTTTTAATTTTAAATGTTGCTAAGATCCTATTTTTTATTTTCTCCAATTTTGTGCCCAAGCAACCATATTATTTTTTTTTAATGGGGTTCAATAATATGTTCTACAATCAATGGAAGACGGCTCCATGTGATACATGCATAGCTCATTAGGGAGTCTCTGGTGCAGGAGCACCTACACCGTATGTTCACAACTGGAGCATTAGAGGTTGATCATAGAAGTTTCTAGGGAGGTTTGAAATTTTTTTTGATGTTTTAATAAGGTCTAAAAGACCATTTATTGTTTCATTGATCCATATTGTAAACAAGATCAAATATGTGAAGAAATTGTCAATGATGGTCAAATATTGTCAAAGTAGGTAGAATAGGTTTTCTTGCAAGGAGTCATGTATTGAAGGTGAATAAGGTCTAAGAAGAACATTTTCAATATTTTTAGGGTGCTTGGAAGTCATCTAGTTGATAATGTAAAAAGTTGCAATTGTTCACATTAAAAGTTGTCAAAATTGCAATTTTGCAAAATAATGGGTTGTTAAGTGTTTGTAAGTTAGTTATTAGTAGGTTAATGAGTAATTTTGAGTCTTTGGAGTGTTTTCATCTTAAATAAGGTCTAATAAGACTATTGGATAGGTTCTAGGTTGAGTTTTTGAGTTTTGAGTCAAAATGTGCAATAATGCAATCTTGCACTAAAAGTTGCTTTTGTAGCCTTTGAAGGCAAAAACATGAATTTGTATGTAAATATGTAAGTTTGGAGTTTGAATGATGTAATAAGGTTGTTGCAAAGTCATTTGAATTATTTTTGAAGTCTTAGGTGATAGGAGTACAAAATTTCTTCAAATAGTGCAATATTTTCATGTTGTTGATTGTTGTAATCTCAACATTATGTTGTAATCAGCTCTTAACCAACGGTTAATTATTCATAAAAAAAGTTAAAGTGCCATTGGGGAAGGTGGATACAAGCTTAAAAATCCTCCATTTGGTCAAGGGATAATGGATGTTGGAATTTTTAGAGATTTGAAGCAAATAAACTCTGTTTTTCTAATATTTTCCAGCATTTTTCACTGTTTTTGTGCTTGGTATGGTCTGTAGCATTATTATACGGCCTCCTAATGCATATGAATTGAAAGGGGAAGAGTATACTTTAATTTTGTGGTGATTTGGTCTGTTTTCATTAAGTATCAACAAAGTTATATCCATTTTAGTGAAAGAAGGTCAAAAACCCTACAAAACAAGGGTTTTGATCATAAAATGTCAATAATTCACCATTCCACAGTGGGAAAATTCTAAAACTTGGTGGAATGGTGGATTTAATGGTCCTATTTATGATTTAATTTGTTTCAGATCATAATATTGAGTCTTGCAAGAATTATTTGATGCCCTGGCACGGGTTCTTTCCTTGTAACAGTCTAAAAGTGATCATTTAAATGCTTATTTTGTTGTTTCCTGAATGTTTAAGTAATAATGATTGATGGAAGTGATGTACAGGGTCTTAGGGGACACTTTGAAACCTGTTAAAGGCTTAGGGATGCTGGGGTGAGCCTTGACAATCCAAAACTTCCTTTGCATAGGTCTAAATTAGGCCTTCTAGTGGCTTGAAGGACAGTCCCTTGAGGCAACTACTTATGGTATTGAGTCTTGTGCTTTTGGAAGTTTGTAAGGGTCTATGTTGGATGTCTGAAAACAAGATGTTTTGTTTGTTTATTGTCTTTAACTAGTTTTTATAATGATTGTCCTATTGGGCAATGTTATAAGAAATGCATGGGCTAGTTGGAAGCGATGGAGGAGTGAGGGTTTCTATGAGAAAAGTCTAGTTGTTTGGTCATGATTTGTCATATTAAAAGTGTCCAAATAATCCCCAAGTCCTATAGTGATGTCTGGTTGTATGAGTCAAGTTGTGTGATCAAATTTTCTTATTGAAGGGTATAGTTGAACAAGTGTGTCAAGTTGGGTGCTTCCCCTGCCACTCTGCATCAATGATAAATATTCATCATTGAAAATTGAATTGTGGTAGCTTGATATACAAAGTCTATTGATGCTAGGGTTCAATTTGTATGATTTTGAAAAAAGAAGCCAACTGAGTAGAGTTAGCAGCATTCTTCAGAAATCATAAGAATTTGTTTAGTACACTAGCCATTTTGATGTCTTATTGCAGTCTCAAACATTATTTTGTATCATTGTTACATTGGTCTTGAGAGTGGTAGCTTAATATAGCTCCACAATACAAAATCTGGTTTACCTGTGTAGTGTAACAGTGGCATAGGAAGATTTTTCTTTTAAAGAACCAAAGGGTGACTGCACAATTGAAGTGTATAAACACATATCTTTTTGTAATATCAAGGATACTTTTTGAATCTTCCATGCATTGCTAATCTTACCAAGGAAAGGTCTTTTGCCTAATCTGTATGCAGCCATGTTTTTGACATTGTCAAAAAGAGCAAAACTTCCCTAATGATGCAAAGGCATGGCCAAGCAATTCTAACTCTCCACATGAGAGGGGAGAGATGTTGGAGAGTACATCAAGTCAATGAGAACAAAAGTGTAATGTGTTTTACTTTTAGTTTGTAGGATTCCTATTATGTGTATATATAATGATGTTTTAAATGGCATTCAAGTTTATGGTGGTTTTTTTGTTTCTCTACAGATGTGTGTGTGTGTGTATATATATATATATATTATTTTTACATGTTTTTTGGTACTAACGAACCCAAATTGAAAGTGTGGATAGACTTGTGTAATACTGCTTAGATTGTGAATTTTTTTGTTCCTATGAATTATAATGTTATTTAAGGTAACAAAGGAAGTTGTTATTTACATTTACCTCAAGGCCTTATATCCTTTCATTGGCTTATTCTTGAGGAAAAATTAAGCAAATATAACTACTCTTGGTGTTACTTACACTTAGGTTGTGATATTGAAACAAGAAATGGACCCTATAATAGGGGGAGATATAGGATCTTTACCTTCATTAGGATATTGAGGGATGCCAAACTAGATCCTCGTATCCACAATTCCCTAATAAATAGTACACCTTTACTAAACTCCATACCAAACATTGCTCCTAAGGATAGAATCAATTTATGTGTTAGAAACCCCTAAATCAAGTTTATCCTACCCACATATCACCTTATTTGGGGCAACTTAAAAATAATCTTGTTGTTCCTAATATACCTTAGCCTTCTAACAACACACTATTTGATAAACAAGCAAAAAATTAAGTTTCCACGACTATTGTGCAATCAAAAAATTAGACAAGAATATCATCAAGTGCTACACAATCATCTCATGATTAGACTTCACATTTGACATCAAAATGAGAGGAATTAAAGAAGACACTTGCACAAGTAACTAATGGGCTTACAAGGATTAAGAACATAATCATTTTTTTTAGAATAGAGGGTTATATCATCAAAGACCTAGCAAACAATAGAACACTACGCTAAACAATGGGGATGTACCTAAGCCAATTTGATAATGAAAATTAGGCATTACAGAGCCACCACAAAATTGTGATTTATTTTTTCCCTACTAAAAAGAGATTGGTTCCAGCACTGAAGTTGTTGTAATTGAGATTTTTTCTCCTCTAAAAGATGGATTGGTGCTTCTTGTAAGATTGGAAATTGCCTACTTTGCAATGTCCACCTTACATTTCTACACTCATTTTAATGTCCACTCCCAAAGATGTGTTCCAAGATTCATTTGTGACTTTTCTAGTCCTTTTACGTGACATTGGATTGATTTAAAATCACTTCTAAGCCTTTCCAAACCCATAAAAATTGTTGGTATGCAGCAATTAATCATGCTATAATATATAGCCCATGGTATACTGTACACCAGAAAAAGGAAAAATCAATGAAAAAAGAAAAATCCAATTTTGTAGAACCCGAATCTGGAAGCTTCTAAGCTTGTTAAAAAGGGGTTCAAATGGGGTTACAATATGATGAAAATAACATGATTATTCACAAGATTGTAATAGGTTTTTGCACTGGATAATAAAATCATTGGATGGCTGCGGTTTGGTGGATATAGCCCTAATTGGGTGGACCACGTTAAATTCTCTATGTTATAATTTATTATGTGTGTTTTAGTTTCTTTGTTTATTAATTAAATCTGCATTTAATTGTTAGATATCTACCTTTCTAACCCTAACAAGTGGTATTAGAGCGGGTTGTGTTTCGATTATGTCTGTAGGAAGATCTCACGGTTGAGTGGGAGTAATGGCGGATGAGGGTAAGAAGGTTGAGAAGTTTAATGGGAAGAACTATCAGTTATGGAAGATGCAGATGGAGGACTACCTCTATCGAAGGATTTATATGCCATTGGAAGGGAAAACCAAGAAACCCACAGCAATGTCTAATGAGGACTGGGAGATTTTGGATAGAAAGGCTCTTGGCAGTATTTGTTTATGCCTGGCATAATCGGTGGCATTCAATATTACAATAGCAAAGGCAACTCAAGAGTTGATGGAAACCCTAGCGAAGTTATATGAAAAGCCCTCTGCTTCAAATAAGGTGTTTCTTATGAAGCGTTTATTTAATATGAAAATGGTAGAAGGTGGGTCAGTTACTGATCATTTAAATGAGTTTAATGCAGTCACCAGTCAATTAACTTCTGTAAAAGTAAACTTTGATGAAGACATTAGGGCTCTTTTGATTCTGTGTTCTTTTCCTAAAAGCTGGAATAGCTTGGTAATGGCTATTAGCAATTCTATTTCTGGTTCGAATACATTGAAATTTGATGATGTTGTTGGTGTTACTTTGAGCGAGGAAATTCATAGGAAAAGCTCAGGTGGAACATCCACATCATGTAGTGTTTTGAATGCAGAAAGCAGGGGCAGAACAAAGGAGAGAGGAAACAATTCAGGAAATCATGGGAAGTCACAAGGAAAATCAAAGGACAGACAGCCCCAATCTAGAGACAAGAGGGATTGCTAGTATTGTGGTAAGCCGGGTCATTTAAAGAAAGATTGTTGGTCTCAAAAAAATAAAGGAGACAAAAATGAAGGAAGTAAAGAGGCAAATGTGGTAAGTAATAAATCTAATGAGGATGCTTTGACTCTTTCCCTTGATAATGCTGATGATTCTTGGGTGTTAGATTTAGGGGCTTCATTTCATGCTACCCCCCATAGAAGCTATTTTCTTGATTATGTCCAAGGGGATTTTGGGCTGGTTCATTTAGGAGATAACGAACCCTGTCAAATTGTTGGAAAGGGAAGAATCAAGATTAAGTTGCAGAATGGGAATCATTGGCTACTACATGAGGTAAGGCATGTTCCAAAGTTAAGCAGAAATTTAATTTCAGCAGGGTAACTAGATGATGAAGGTTGTGTTGTTACATTTAGTGATAAAAATTGGAAGGTCACAAAGGGTGCCTTAGTGGTCGCAAAAGGTGTGAAAGTAGGCACCTTATATCTTTGTATAGGTCATACTGTTCCTTCTACTTTAATTGTTACGGAAAAAGGTCAATTTTCAGGAACGGTTGCTGCAGTTCAGCAGGTAGAAGATCATACAGTTGTTGTGGACTTTGAATCAACACTGTGGCATAATAGACTTGGGTATATGAGTGCAAAAGGTATGAAAGTATTTCATTCAAATAATATTTTACCAGGTTTAAAATGTGTTAATATGGAATTTTGTGAAAGTTGTGTCTATGGAAAACAAAAGAGAGTAAGTTTTCTCAAGGATGGGAAGCAAAAGAAAGATGAGAAATTGGAGCTTGTGCATACGGATGTATGGGGACCAGCTCAGGTATCTTCTCTTGGTGGCTCTCTGTATTATGTTACATTCATTGATGATGCAACTAGGAAGGTATGGATTTATTTCCTTAGGCATAAATCTGATGTATTTGAAACTTTTAAAAAATGGAGAAGCTTGGTTGAGAATGAGACGAGTAAAAGGATAAAATGTCTCAGATCTAATAATGGTGGTGAGTATTGCAGCAAAGAGTTTGAAGATTATTGTTCCTCAAATGGTATTCATAGGCAAAAAATGATTCTAAGGACTCCACAGGAAAATGGAGTGGTTGAGCGCGTGAATAGAACAATAATGGAGCGTGCACGGACTATGAGATTACATGTTGGGCTACCTTTAAAAATGTGGGCAGAGACTATAAACACTATTTTTTATCTAATTAATAGAGGTCCCTCTAATCCTTTGGGTTGTGGTATTCCAGAGGAAGCATGGAAAGGTAAGAAGGTGAGTTATTCTTTTCTCAAAACCTTCGGTTGTGAAGCATTTGCACATGTAGATTCTGAAAATAGAACCAAGCTTGATGCAAAATCAAAGAAATGTATATTTGTTGGATATGGCATTGTTGAATTTGGTTATAGGCTTTGGGATTTTGAAAATCAGAAAATTGTGAGAAGCAGGGATGTCATATTCAATGAGAAAGTGTTGTACAAAGATCTGTTGTTGCAACATGAGAAGAAAGAAAATGATTATGTAGTGTTGGATGATATTCCAAACAATGATGTTTTAGTGGTTCCTCATGCTGGGCAACATCAGCAACAACAAATACTACAAACTCATGTGAATGTTAGATGATCTTCAAGGATAAGTAGACCTCCAAAAAGATTCTCTCCCTCTTTGTATACTATTTTGTTAACTGATGCCGTTGAACAGGAATATTATTGATGAAGCTATGCAGGTGGATACCAAGGTTCAGTGGGAGCATGGAATGGAAGAAGAAATGGACTCCTTGCTGAAAAATCAGACTTGGGAATTATGCAAGTTGCCTGCAGGTAAAAAGGATTTACCAAACAAATGGGTTTATACGCTGAAAGAGGAGGATGGAGGTAAGAAGAGATTTAAAGCCAAATTTGTTGTAAAGGGATTTGCACAGAAAAAGAGTATTGATTTTGATGAGATTTTTCCTCCTATTGTTAAAATGACTTCTATTCGTATTGTTTTAAGTATTGTGGCTATTGAAGATTTTCATTTAGAACAACTTGATGTTAAAACAACATTTCTCCATGGTGATTTGGAAGAGGAAATATAAATGGAACAGCCACAAGGTTTTGAGGTCAAAGGTAAGGAGAAACTAGTGTGCAGATTGAAGAAAAGTTTATATGGCTTGAAGCAAGCACCTCGGCAATGGTACTTGAAATTTGATAGTTTTATGGTTGAGCAAGGCTACAGCAGGTGTAATTCTGACCATTGTGTTTATTTTAAGAGGTTGGATAATGACAACTAAATTATTTTATGTCTATATGTTGATGACATGCTTGTAGCAGGGTCTAACATGGATCACATAAGTGAGCTAAAACAATAGTTAGCAAAATATTTTGCTATGAAGGATTTAGGGGCAGCAAAACAAATCTTTGGTATGAAAATTTGTAGAGATAGGAAAAACAGAAAATTGTTTTTATCTCAGGCTAATTATGTTGAAAAGGTGTTGCAGAGATTTCATATGGAGAATGCAAAAGCTGTCAGCACACCTTTGCCTAGTCATGTTAAATTGACTAAGGATATGTGTCCAAAGACAAAAGAGGAGGAAGAAAAAATGTCCAAGGTACCATATGCTTCAGCTGTAGGAAGTTTAATGTACGCCATGGTATGCACGAGACCGGATATTGCACATGTCGTAGGAGTTGTTAGCAGGTATTTGAGTCATCCTACAGTTGAGCATTGGAATGCGGTAAAATAGATTCTCAAGTACTTGAAAGGTACATCCAACAAATTTTTATGTTTTGGGGGCTCTAATATTGATTTAAAAGGCTATGTTGACTCAGATTTGGCAGGGGACATAGATACTAGGCGAAGTACCACAGGTTATGTATTTATAGTTGGTGGGACAACAGTGAGTTGGATTTCTTGATTGCAAAAGGTGGTTGCTTTATCCACCACAGAGGCAGAGTATGTTGTTGCAACAGAGGCGAAAAAGGAGATGATATGGCTGTAATTTTTCATGGATGAGTTGGGCAAACAACAGGTTGGAAATTACTTGTTTACAGATAGCCCTAGAGTGTTATACATATTGCAAAGAATTTTACCTTGAATTCTAAAACAAAACACATATAGTTGAGATATCATTTTATTCGGTCGGTGTTGAAGGATGGACAGGTCAAGTTGGACAAGATACATATAGATGTCAATCCAGCAGACATGTTTACGAAGGTAGTGACAAGGAAGAAGTTGAGCTCCTCTTCAACTTCAGTTGGCCTTCAAGGTTGAATTCAAGTATAACAAAGTAGCAGGGTCCAAGGTACTTATTTCCAGTGGGAGTTGTAATTGCAGTAGTGTCATCCAGGATCAATCTCCAAGTGGGAGATTGTGTTGGTGTGGAGCCTGATCAGTCTCCAAGTGGGAGATTGTTGGTATGTGGCAACTGATCGTGCTATACTGTATAGCCCATGGTATACTTTTTTGTGTCGTCACCAGAAAAAGGAAAAATCAATAAAAAAAGAAAAATCCAATTTTGTAGAACCCGAATCTGGAAGCTTCTAAGCTTGTTAAAAAGGGGTTCAGATGGGGTTACAGTATGATGAAAAAAATGTGATTATTCACAAGATTGTAATAGGTTTTTGCACTGGATAATAAAATCATTGGATGGATGTGGTTTGGTGGATGTAGCCTAGATTGGGTGAACCACATTAAATTCTCTGTGTTATAATTTATTCTGTGTGTTTTAGTTTCTCTGTTCATTAATTAAATCTACATTTAATTGTTAGATATCTTCCTTTCTAACCCTAACAAAAACTACCCCAAGAGTTTTACATCTAGACCTAGAAAGACACCTACGCCCTCCAAACACTTGTGTTCTCAACACTTATGCACTCTGAACACTAGTGTTTGGGTTAAGTTGGGAATTTGAAATTTTACACAAAGATATAACCCTAATCTCTAATTTTCCCTAACATGCTTTCAAATGGTCATTTAGACTTGGGGCATGATGTAAATCTATCACAATTTTTCTCCCAATACATTTTTTTTTCATTTATTCTCTCATGCTATAGGGTTTTTGAAGCTACTACATTGAACATATCTGCAGAAGGATCCCTAGTTGCATTTCCTTTTATCCTCCATTGCCAATTTATTCTTCATCATAGCTAGATCATCCTTGTCATCCTATCTCCATTGTGTCATTTACTATTCATCTATTGTATTCCTAATTTCCTTTCCAATAGCCTCTTATAATCCCTATTCCTTTGCATTCTTATCTTCATTATGTTTTCCCTTGGTTTTCTATTGGTAAGAAAATTGTAGGTTAAAGAGAATGGGGGTACCAATATAAAATATATAAATCACTTACAGTACTCATTGTCCCTTGGTCGTCGATTTTCCCTTTCTAAGTGTGATCAACCTCGTTGCTCTGGATTTCCTCTTGCCCTATTTTTCTAGTTAGGGTCTCCATGCACTGAGCTATGTCGTGCTCCTACGTGCGTCAAGCCAAAAATAAAAATAAAATTTGAAATTCAAATTAATGTTTAAGTTTTATTTGTATGTTTTATTTTAGAACTAAAATGGTAGAGATAGGATATAAAATTGATAGCTAAGTACTTGAATTTTATTTTATTGACACTTGATAAATGCAAGATTATAGATGTATTATGTTTCTCAATTGAAGTAAAGAAAGTGGTTGACATGGAAGTAAAATATTTTAGAAACTCATAAATGACACATATATAGATATATCTTCTTTATATTATCCTTGTAATTTGTTATGTATCTTAAAATATAAAAAAATTAAAAGGAATCCAATGTGTATCATCTAATAAAAAAAAATATATTAACTAAGAAGCCATGCAAGCATACAATAGTATATGTTGGTAAAACTATAATATATACAAGAAAGCAATATATACATACAATGTCATGTTAATAATACAAAATACATGTACAAGAAAGCTATATAGGAACATAAAAAAATCATAATATAATCAATCCTCTCAACTAGGATGGAAGAGTTGATGGCCTTTTGATTATTGAGTAGATAGAGAGACAAGTGATGATTTTTTATTTTGAACTTACTAACTTGAACTCCTCTCTAACTTTTTGGAGCTCCACATAATATAATAAAAATATAAAAAATTAATATAGAAAAAATTAATTATATAATGATATATAAGGGAATAATCACTTACCATCATTTGATAATTAGGAGCAATATATGAAAGAGATGAAGAATAAGGCAACTTGTATTATTAGGAAGGATGAGATGCCTTTATATAGCATGACATCATGTTTGAGTCTCGAAACCCTCCCATATCGTCAACGCATGTGTCTAGGCTAACCATGTCAAGTTTCACTCCATACAAGCACAAATTAAAAAAAATCAACGTTGGCCCCATTCACATGTCACTATGTCCATACAAGAAATTAAGTGATCGATCATAATATCTATCTTGTAACCAAAGGTGATTCCTAAACATGTAATTTAACTCTTATGCAAATTCCATGAATGATATCATGTTGTTCCTTGCATATTGATTTCTATAAATTTTGACCATGTTTAAATAAGGTTGATATATGAAAGTTTTATTGGATGAATGGTTGGATAATGCCTAACTAGACCAGGCTACCTTAACTAGATTAGTTGGTATTAGAGTATGGTAAAGAAAGGTTTGATATTAGTTGATATTGGAGTAATATAGTAAGGTTAGTAAATCAAGATGTATTAAAAAATTGACACCACAAGTCTTCTACTAAGATAATGTTGTGTGGAATATTCTCATAATTTAAATTATAGTAGATAGACTAACAAATATTTATGTAGTTCATATCAAAATTTAAAGATGCCACCTAGAAGGATGGATAGAGGCTAAAATTATGTTTTAGAATTAATTGAGAAAAAATTCACTATGATTAGGAATATCCATAATTGGTTGGACATGATAGAAGAGGTATTATTAACCCCAAATTGGATGATAGTGATTATGAACATGATGATGTTGGATTAGAAGAAGCATTCATAGTTGAAGAAGAAAGAGACAAATATATAATAATAAAAGCACTTACAAGATTTGGTAAGAAAAGTGAAATGGATATACATAATTTCTCGAATAGTCTAGATCCTGAAGAATTGATTGATTGGATTAATGATCTTGAAGGATATTTTAAATATGAGAATATTTATCATCTTAATAAAGTTGAAATATTATTCTACAATCTAATGTAAGGAAACTCAATTGGAGAGAAATAGGAAAGGTAAGCCTAAAATTGAAAAATGGGAAAGGATGGTAAATAAATGGAATTCTAAGTTTTTTCCTATATTTTATCAACTAGATCTGCTAAATAGGTTACAAAATGTGAGATAGAAACATTATACCGAGGATCATTATAAGTTATCTATTAGAGTTGGTCATCAAGAAGGTAACCAAGAGAAGGTGTCTAGGATATATATTAAATAGTTGAAGGGGTTCAATGGAAGAATAATTTAATATATTAACTATCTATCATGTTGATAAATCATATTAATTTCACTAAACCATAAAGATAACATAAATTTTAGATTTAAAAATAAAGAGAATAAGAGGGGAAGAAGCAACAAATTTTCCAAAGGTAGGAACGATGGAAGTGGATGAGGAGCTCATGATGATGATGATGCTAAAACAAAAGAAAGTATATAAAGTTAGTGCAATAAAAAGTATAACTATAAAAGAGGTTGAGGTAGATATGGAATAAGTGGTGGAAGGTAATCTAGAGGAACCACTTTTTTTAAGTGTGGAGGTAAAGGTCACTGATTATTTGTGTAATTAGTCACAAGGAGAATATTAAAGATCTAAGAGAACCACAAGATCATCACATCTTGATGAAGAAGTTTCTTCTAATAACTTGAACAAGTATGCTAGAAAAAGGAGAATCATTCTTGCTAAAAATAAATTTGCTAGTCTTGTAAAGATCTAAAAGAACTATTACAAATAATTTCTTAGTTAGAACTCTATGTAAATTTGGTAAATTTAATAGTGATTGTTTTAACAATCAAGTTTCAAGTAAAATGGCAAAGAAATTAATTTTGAAAATGCTAGAGAATCCTAATTCATATAGAGTATCTTGGTTACAAAGTGATCATAGAATTTTGGTTAGTGAACGATATCATGAAATTTAAATTGGAGTAAATGGAGATGAGGTTTTTTGTGACATTATACCAATAGATTTTTGTCATATTTTGTTGGGTGGACCATGGAAGTTTCATAGGAAACATATACATGATGGGAGGGAAAATACTTATAGATTTACAAAAGATAAAGTGAAACGTGTACTTCTACCATTGAAAGAGGGTGGTGAATGAATGATTGATATTGCAAGAGTAATGTTAGTAAATTGCATGAAATTACTAAGAATGTGAAGAAATAAAATAATTCATTATTTATTTTACGAGAAAAGAAGATGACACAAAAGTGGGAGAAGAAAATGCAAGAGTACATCCTCATTTTCTAACTTGTTGACATAGTATATTGATATTATTTTTAATAGTTTTTTAGAAATATTTTCACTAGAGAGAAGTCATAATATGTATCTAATTTAAGGAGAAAGTTTACCTAATAAAGTGACACATAGGTTGACACCAACTAAAAATGAAGAATTGAACTAGCAAGTTGCATAATTGTTGAACGATTGATTGTAAAATAAAGTTTCATTCCATGTACAATACTACCAATTCTAGCACCAAAGAAAGGAGGGGCATAGAGAATGTGTAAAAATTATAGAGCTATAAAAAAAATTACTATCAAGTACAAATTTCCTTTACAAAGGATGAATGATCTTATGGATTGTTAATGTGGCACAAAATATTTCAACAAGATAGATTTGGAAAGAGGATGTCAACAAATCAAGATTAGATAAGAAGTTGAGTGGAACATAAAATTTTTAGATAAAAAAAGGTTTATATGAATGGTTGATTATGCCTTCACATTGACTAATGTACCTAGTACTTTTATGAGGCTAATAAATGAAGTATTGAAACTACATCTTGATAAATTTTTCCTTGTATGCATAGATGATATTATAATTTTTAGTAAAATATATCTAGAGTATATTAGATTAGTACTACAAAGGTTGAAAGAAAAATAAATGTTGATGAATGTGAGGAAATATAGTATAATTATGAAGAAACAACTAGTTTTATAGGTTTTGTTATTTTTCCTAATGATCAAAAGATGGATCCTAAGAAAATCAAATTTATTTTTGAATGGCCAAAAGCATTTATAAAGTATATATCTTCATGGGTTAGTTTTTACAAGAATTTTATCAATAATTTTAGTGGTATATGTGCACCAATTATTGTTGTCATAAAGAATGATAAGAAATATGTTTAATTTTATCTTCATGGGTTAGTTTTTACAATAATTTTATCAATAATTTTATCTTGGGATATGGTTCATTATAGAGTTAAAAGTCAAATATGTTTAAATTATTAGTACATAGGTCATTTTCATTATTCATGGTTCATTTAGGAGTTAATTTTAATATTCTTGAAAAACCGTCTTTATTTTGAATGTGGGAGTTTTTTAATTTTAATATTTCGAGGAGAGCTACAATATATAGTTGTAACATCATGAATTAACAACATTAAAAAGTATGCCATGAATTAATTATGTAATGGCATAAAAATTAAAAACATCATGAATTAATTATGTAACCATATAAGTCAAATATAATTCTATCAAGAAATCAATATCAAATAGATAATATAATAGCATAACTCATACATTTCAATGTCATTGATCTTCTTCTTCATCCAACTCTTTGTCTGTATCATCCAATCCAGATTCGACATTGTAAGGATTGGTCATATCATCATCATCGTCATTGATATCAATTTTGATAATGTCATCATCCACACGAATATCATCTTCATGAACATTAACTCCTACATCATCATGATCTAGTTCCTCTTCTTCAACATCTTTGGCAGACACCTCATCAACTAACTACTGATCTTGATCATCATCTACATCATCTTCTAGTTCTTCGGTATCTTCTTCTTCCACCACATTATACTTTACCATCCTTCCTCTTGGATCATGTCTAACAACAAATGACCAACCTTGTTTACTTGGAACCTCTAAGTAAAATACCTACTCACATTGGCTTGGAAGAACATAGGGCTCATTTCTAGCTTGCTCAACAGACCTTGTATTAACCATGGTAAATCCATTATCATGTTCAATAACAGTTCTCTTAGGATCATTTTCATTAAATCGTAGCCTCTACCATTGGATGATGAACAAAACTAATTTGAAGGACTTAAAGTCACACTCAAGTATATCATCCAAAATCCCATAGTATCAATTTTTTGAGACTTTTGGATGTATGTCACTTTTAGATGAAACATTAGTCACCTAAAAGACTACAGTTATCCCAGAATCATAAGTTTTCTTCATGTTATCCAACTTTTTGATTCAAAATTTATGACCATTGCACCACATAGCCTTGTGGTGTTTCACCTGCAATATGTCAAACATGTAAAAATTATTGCATCGTCAATTGGTAAACATATTTATTCTTGGTAGAATATATGCAAAGAAAAAAAGCTCAACATATATATACATCAATATAATTGAAAATAATTAAATAATATGGGTGATTAATATATTTATACGTACATATTTATTTCTTAAACCATATGCTAAATCAATTTCCCTTGGTGTAACATTGGAATCTCCATTACGATGAGCTTCTTTAACCGATGAAGCCACGCCTACCCATGTTAATGCGCAATCAGATTGTTGACATTGTTCAATCCATACCATCATCCAATCAAGATTGTTTGCGATGTACAAATGTAGTGCATCCCACTCTCGACCAATTGTATAAAAGAAAATTGAAATTCACAAATGACGTATAATTAGTTAATTACCATGGTATAATTAGTTAATTAATCTCCATGACCATCTTATAATTACCTCTCAGTTTCCTCAATCTACCTTTCCCCATTAGGTACTCCCCTTCGAATTTGTTAATGGAGTTGGGATCCCAAATCCGATCTGCATGGATCTTTGTTGCGAACTTAGGAATATATTTAGTAATGTACACCATGGTCTAGTATACCATATATCCCTCCATCATAGAACCTACAGGATGTGCTCTTTGTCTAATCAAAGCCTTCAAAAGGGTATGTGCAAGATCATGATGGGCCAAAAAGTGGCGATATGATGGGTATGTGTAGGGTATGTGGCTGACGACTTTTTTTACCCAAAATTGATGAAACAAAAAATATTTTTAAAGGAGATTCTCACCTTTCCACCAATATAAATTATGCTTTACTTTGAATTTAATAAATAATTATTATTCATTTTCTATTTGAATTACGACTAAAGTCCTGATTGATAGGCTGATTGAAAAACACCTATAGCTTTCAAATGATATCACGTTTTTTGAATTTGAAACATGTGTCACATTCTATGGTTCGCATACTATAGGATTAAAAAATAATAATTGAATTTTATGAAGTTTTGACCAAGTTAAGGTGGTCAGACATACGAGTTTTTATATTTTTTAAAAGTTGTATTAAAAAAATCATAATCAATTATTTACTTAGAAAAAAATTACAAAAAAATATGCATCACATTGGGACATGATTCATCTACTTATATCTAAAATTTTATAAAAAAATATTATCATTTTATTGTGGTTAAGGTGGTCAGACAGACACCTACTTCTTATTTTTTCCCTAAATTTTAAGCACTACTGCATTGAAATTTCAAATTTTCACCAAATAGATTTCTTTTAAAAAAAAAAACCTAGTAGTTTAGAAACTACATTCAATTTTATATAGATTCTATTCTTACATGTTTTGAAATAATATAGTTAACTTATTCAAATTTTCGTCAATTTTCCTAATATGATTTTTGAATTTTTTACCATGGGGCCTATTTTCCATGATGATCACGCACATACCCAAAGGAGTTTCCAGCCTCTCAACCATCCACATTGACCTTGTGTGTATAGGTCCACACAATTCAATCTCCTCAACTTGGTGTATGAGGTAGTGTTCTTATGCATTGAAAAATGTCGAAGGTAGACACTTTTGCATTTCACACATTAGACGAGGAATTTTTCTCTTCCAATAATTTATATCTTCTTTATGGATTTCTTTAGATGACTTCCATCTATAAGTGATTCAAGGCACAAATATATCAATGAGATTTAACAAAAATATACAATATATTACATAACAAGTAAAACAAATAGAAAATATAAGATCTATACAACGAATTGAACAAATATCGCTACTTACCTCATGTATTTTCCAAGATCATATATAACTTGCTTGACATTGTTGTCGAAGTTGGCTGGGAGAGATAGAGGTAGAACATACTGCAACAATTATAAAATGATCTTTTCACTATTTTTCCAAAACTATTAAACATAATACACTGAAAAGTACATGCAGTACATACAAATATATATAAAATATACCATCTAATAATTACCTTAATGAAGGTATGTCAATCATGCATTTTCATCCCTGACCCAAATTCACCTTTCTTTGTTATGATATTGTTTATGTTCACAACAAATCCTATGGGAAATTGAATTTTTTCGTATGACTTATTTTATAGCATTGCTTTGATGCTCCCTTAATAACCAAGGAAGGGCGCTTATATTAATTTGGTCTCCATCGCTATTTAATTAAATGACATTTTTCATTGCATGATTGGCTTTCTGAATGTCACTACAAATTTTGACAATTTTTTCTTTGTCATGCCTTCCATCCAATATTTTCCATAACGTTTATGTTATATTCTTTCTGATATGCATTGTATCAAACAAATGCACAATTTGTAGCTACTTATAGTAGGGAAACCTACTAAATTGTCTGGGATAACTTTTCAGTCCCTATGGAAGCCAGCCATTAATGCCTTGATGACCTTCATGAAGCATATAAGCTGGGGTGAAAGCACAATAGTGGTTTACAATTTGATGGAGGAAGGAAAACTGAGAAAAAATGACCCCATGGCAAAAAAATTGGTTTTATGGGTTCGAATGAACCTACATGTTCGACCGAACCAAAAAGGGGTTCGACCAAACTAGGGTTCGATTGAACCCATTAATTACTGGGCCCACATTTCCCGCCCAAAAAATAAAAGGAAAAATACATATTGAAGGGGGTTCGAATGAACCCTGGTTCGCTCGAACCCCCATTTTCCCTAATTTTTGACCTTGTTCACACAAAAAACCTAAATTTTTATGCTTTGAAGCTCAGGTTGAGGATGAAAATGGAGGAATCTCTACAAACCCAATTGAAATTAGGTAGTCCTCTGAACGAGCTATCCAACGAATATAATTTTAATATGTTTTGGTTTTATTATGTATTTATTTTTTTAGTTTTATTAAGCATACGTTTTTCATCGAAAATGAAGTTCTTTGTTCTACACATGTGGAAAAATAGCAGACTATCAAAAAAAATTGAAAAATATGAGTGCACTAGATATTGAAGTCCTTGATCCAACAAAAAAGAAAAATTTGAATTTTGATATATACAAAAAAAGTTACGCGTTATACGGTCATGCTATATCTAAATTGTCATTGGTTTGACTTTGAAACTTGATTAAAGAAAAAATATTCAATAAAAAATTATCTAACCAAGTGGAAGCACTAGATATCAGAGTTACAAATCTAAATTTGAAAGAATTAGAATTTTATCCTTCATGGAAAAAAAGTTATGTGTTATACCATGTGCATCACTTTTTAAAAATGTTGTTTTCTAGAAAAAATCAAATTTTTTTTGGGAGATGGAAAAAGAAGTGTAATCTGATTCCAAAAATTTTGAAAAAAATATTTTTAGAATCTACAGACAAAATGTGACAAGACTCTAGTTTTCATCATCTTCAAATTCCTCATGGTTTAGCCACTATAGGTGCCCGAATGTGAAGATTTAGTTAAAAATAATAATTTCAGTGTCCAGTTTGGCCAAAAATTGTAAACCACTATTGTGGGATCACCTGTTAAACAAATTAACAATGAAAATCATTGTTAATTACAACATGAGTAAACAAAACACAATATAAAAATATAAATTCCAAACATATCATATATGATAGATAAACAATTTGATCTAATATATAACCTTGATGATTAATTCTATTATATTCCAACTTCCATAGGCGATGTGTCATTCTTCATGTTTTTGATGTAGTCTCTTCTTTCCCATTGAAAATATGTATTTCATTAGTTCAATACTTATGATTTTTGTGGAGGAAGTGCCTATACTCATCAAACACCTGCTTTCCTAAACTTGTTGAACGACGAGATTTCATCTTTGGACCACAAATTGGACATGCAAATTTTCCCTTTGTTTGAAGACCTGGAAGATCATATATAATTGGATTAAATATGTCAATTTTTATAATTATATATAATGAATAGATTATTTTAAAAACATGCATGATATCTACTTCTTAAAATTAAATATTGTTAAAGTGCAGTCGAATGCTATAACATACCACAAAAATGTGTTAGCCCTAGGGCATCATGAATTCTCCATACAAGCATTGCATGGAATTGAAATTATCTTTGTCATATTGGTCTAGAGACGTCATACATAGTGACGCTATTCCATAACTTTAGTAACTCGTCGATAAGAGGCTCGATATATACTTTCATATCTTTAACTTGGTACTTACCTAGTTGAATGAACATAAACATTACATAATTATTATAACCATTTTACTGCAATATATATAAATTAATGTACATGACTATTAAATGAAAAAAAATATAAGTCATTATGCAACAAATAAGACAAATGAGATGCTACTACGTTAAATAAAATTGATGTAAACAAATACTTGGAACAATCATTGCCAACATTATGTGCTCCCTCTTTATTGAAATCCATGGAGGAATGTTATTGTTGATAACAAAAACAAGCCACACCGAGTAAATAGATCTCAGCGCTCCAAATGGATTGACACTGTTCGTTGCCAATGAAAGCCTGAGATTACGGGGTTCTTCTTTAAAGTGTGGACATTTTTCCTCCATGTCCCTAAATGCAGAACCATCCGCAAACATTCGAAGAATGTCATCTCCATTTTTATTCCGTGCATGGTAATCCATAAATTGCACTAAGCTTTCGCACCTAAATAATCGTTGCATATGTGGAATAATGAGAATATAACGAAGAACCTTGTGAGGCACCTTTTTTGTTAGTTGATCTGTTCGATATCTACTGATATGACATTTCTGGCATTCTGTTGCAAATTCATGTTATTTATGATATATAATATGATCATTGGGTCATGTATCTATTGCTTGATACTCCATTCCAATATCTTTCATAATGGAAGATAAAACTCGGTATGACCGAGGTAAAATATTTGATGGTGGTAACAAAAATTCACCTATCAATCTACAACAACAAAATAATTTGTTAATAAAAAGAATATTAATGGTACATATTTCATCCATTATTTACTAGTGATGAACTAACAACAATTAAAATAGATGAAAAAATATGACATATATGACATACCTTAACATCTGTGAGATTGCTATGTTGGATAGACCATTCATAACCTTCAAGTTCACCAACAACAATACAACATAGAGAAGAGTTGTTTGGGAGCCTTCATAAAGGGGCTTGTATGCCTTCTCAAGTATAGGTAAATCATGAACATCATCAAAGTAATCTCAATCATCATGATCAGCTGTGCCACTAAATGTGTCATGGATCAATGTATTTGTACCATCATCTTCAACTGTGTTTTCTGGCACATGATCATCTTCTTCCATAGGATCATTAACTTCATCTTCGATATTCACAGCTCCATGTTCCTATGCTTGCAAAACCACATTCTTTGGGCCGTGATAATCCATATCATGTGCCCTAGGGTGCCCCACCTTTATAATAATGATCGACACAAATAAACCCTGATCATGATCAAGTGATTTTTTTATATATAAAAAATGTTAAAACAATATAAACATTTACAAATTCAATCAATATAAAGAAATTTAATGAACAACTTACCAATTGACGATAATCATGGCCCCCTTCAACGTGATCATGTTTCCTACAATGTTTCTCAACTATTGTGATTAAAAGTCTTCTCATCTTTAAGCCCTTGCAATTATTGCAAGGACAATAACATTTCCCATCACCCTTTCTTTTCAATCTAGCAAGTGTCTCTTCATTTTTTTCTGGACTAATATTATCTGACATGATTTTTCTTTACCAAGCTTGAATATTTAGATCTTCAAAAAATATCAAACTCACACTCCAATAAATTTTAATCATAGACAGGTAACAAAATCTAATAATTCTGATATTTTGCACCCAAAAAATTTGGCATGCAACCACCCCTACAAAAGAGAAGATAGCCTGAAGTCAATGACCCCAAAAAATAATTTAAAATGCTAATTCCAGAACTTATTAAATTCTGATTTTAATATGATTTCCAACCGTTAGACTCCTAAAATTAGAATATTGAACTTGCACAACAAAATTTGAAAATGAAATTCTAAAAATGCACAAGTCTAAAAATGAAATCTGATGAGATGTTGCTTTAAAATATGATTTTCAAACCTAGAACAAATCTGACTTCACAAATGAATTCTGGTAAAAGACAATGACTACCCTCAACCTAGTGATATCTTCTTGAATTTTTTCTGATTTTTTCTAAGAAAATTGTCCTTAGTTCTCCACAAACTAACACAGGTATAACAAATTCGCAAGTATAGCAAAAACTGTTGCAAGTATAGATAAATTGTTGAGCTCACTTTTATTTATTCAAAAAATGTTCATCAAAATTTTGACGATCCTAATTTTTTTGTCGAAATATCGATGAAAAAATCAGGATCGTCGAAATTTCGATGAACATTGGGCATAAATTTTAAAAAAAATTGAAAAATTCACATTAAATATCACAGGTACCTGACAATACATTTAATTATACATATTTCGTTAGAAATTTTCATCGTATTTTGTAGTCAAATGAGTTAGTGTATTAAGATCTTTGGTGATTCATAATTAGTCATCAAACAAATCAATGGTACATATCAAACTAAACATGACAAATTATTAAAATACAAGGATTTGACTTGTTCACTATTGATAACATCCCACACAAAGATAATCGACACGTGGATGCAATGGCAAGTGTTGCTTCTCTCATATCCCCACACAATCCTTCCACATATTTCACCTTCATTATTCATCCCATCATGAAACCTTCGATTGATACTTCGTTAGAAGACATTCTATCATTAACTCAAGATGCTTCGTGTGAATGGTATGATACAATATACAAATACTTGAAAGATGGTACCATTCTTGAACCTACCACAATGAATACTCGAAAGCATTTACGTAAACTCGCAACTAAATATGTAATCCTTGAAAACGCATTGTATAGAAGATCTTTCAATGGTCTCCTATTACGTTGTCTTAAAGATTTTGAAATCCCTTTAGCACTTGAACAGGCTCATGCTGGTGCTTGTGGAGGTCATTTTGGTGGTCGTTCGTTAGTGCAAAAACTTATTTGTATGGGTTATTAAGTTGGATACATATGGAGAAGGATTGCTTTACCTATGTTAAACGATGTCACAAATGCCAAGAGCATAGCAATTTGATCCACACTCCTACTGCTGAGCTCTGTGCCAATGTTCCCATTTGGCCATTTTTCAGTATGGGGGTTAGATCTTATTGGAAATATTTCACCTCCTTCTTCTGTTGGACATACATTTATTATAACCACCACAAATTATTTCACAAAATGGGTAGAAGCTATTCCCCTTCGTTCAACAACTACTAAAGTAATTTGTCATTTCATCTTGGAACACATAATTGCTCACTTTGGACTTCCTTCCGCCATCGTTTCAGAAAATGGAACGCCATTTAAGAATAATGAAGCTTAGCAATTTCTTCAACTATTCAACATTCAACATCACTTTTTTACACAGTATTATCCACAATACAATGGCCAAGCTGAAAATACTAATAAACTTCTTGAAAAAATCCTTAAGAAAACTATCAACAATAATCATAAAGACTGGCATATGCAACTATCTTATGCGCTTTGGGCTTATAGAACTAATGTTCGATCATTCACAGGAAATACCCCTTATAGCCTTGTTTATGGTACTGATGTGATTATGCCCTTGGAATTAGAAATTCCTACTTTGCGAGATGCTCTTTGAGATCTTTGTGATGATGACACTTATAAAGATCAATGATTACATCAACTTGAGATGCTCGATGAACAATGCATTAATTCTCTCGAACATCTCCAAGCTCACATCAAACAATTACAATGCAAACACAACATTCATGTTATCCCTCGATCATTTTCTAAGGGAGATTTTGTTCTTATTGAAAATCAACGAAATGTTAGTGCTAGCAACGAAGATAAAGATAAATTCAGCCCTAATTGGTTGGGACCTTACATAGTTGATACCAATTATGGGTCTGGCACTTATCTCTTAACACAGCTTGATGGAACACCCCTTAGGGAACCCATGAATGCCACGCATTTGCGTCGGTATTATCTCTAATCCCCTTTGAATAGTATGATTGGTATAGCAATGTTGTTTAAAGTTATTTCATGCTCCTCTAAATAACTTTCACATTGCTTCGTTCTTGACAACTAAATTTGTGTTTGTCTTGAACACTAAGGTAATTATTTAAGTTCATAATTGCTTTAGGCTTCATACTATTCACCCCTCTCCTATTGTGTTAAGTTAAATCCTTCTTAGTGTATTTAATTTAACATATTCTTTTCTCATTATCAATGTTGTATCTATGCTAAAACAGAAAGATGTTTTACATTAGATCACCTCAATTTTGTTAAAACATGTAGCCATTAATTAAATAATTTTACCATAAGTCATTTAATTAATCACATAGCATTTAACATTCACATAGAAGAGATACATCATCATAATATCAAAATGTGCATGTCTATATATATATCAACGTTTTAAATACATCTCAAAATCATATACAATATCATAATGGTCTGTGAGAGCTAGACCCCTCAGGATCTGGTCCTCATGATCCAGTCCCTGGATGTTGTGAGACAGTCGTGTGTGACAGTGATCGCGAACTACCGATTCTAAGTGCATACTCCAGACCCTGTACTCGACCAATGGCTATAAGTTGCTCATCTGCCATCTGGTCCCTCTCTGCTTGCGCTTGTGCTAGCTCTACACGTAATCTCTCTACCTCTGTCGAGGTTTGCACTGACTGTAGTGCACTCTCAGCCTGATGGAGTTGCCTCCTCACACTTTTGTACGTTGCTCGTAACCTCATGAATGGTCTGAGTGACTTTGGCTCCTCCTCCACGATCGGTGGGGGAACGTAGTCAGGATCTATCTCATCCTCCTTGAGGGATGTTGGCACTATCTCTATGGCCACCTGACGATAGAACTCTTGCTAGTCTCTCGTCACTCTTGCAAGATAGATAATGTACACAATCAGTAACACATCATCATGATATATATATATATACAAATAAAGCATAAATCACTAAAGGACATGCATAAAATTAAATATCATCACCTATGTCTCTAGATGCATGAGGAATGTCAACCTCCTCATCTCTAGGGGGCATGGAGGATGTGCTAACTGCTCTCTGACTCTGTGTGTTGATGTTTTCTATAGCTATTGCATGTGGTTTAGTCTTGTAAGTATGTGAGGACTCTCCATGCTTGTACCGATCCTCAATTGCTACCTCATTAGCCTCACTCAGGGGTGGCTCCTCCTTGTAATAATAATCCTCCTCATCATCCTCTCCTCCATCCTGGTACTCCTCATCGATCACATCTGTAAAAATATCTATTGGCCTATACCGTACCTCCTCTTCTCTCTCCTCTGGCTCATCACCCTCATCTGTTGTAGCTACCTCCACATCACCTAGAGGAAAATCCATGGGGAACACAGGAGTTGGTCGTGCATATGACCACCACTCCTCATGCTCGTCTATGCTACCGGCATCATCAATGTCGGATGTTGGTAGCTAGTCATGATTTGAATCATCGGAATCACTCTCACGAACATGATATATAGTCATTCGATCAATATCACCTAGCCTTTGGGAACTCCACACTGATCGTCTAATGAA
This sequence comes from Sequoia sempervirens, assembly GCA_007258455.2. Taxonomy (NCBI): domain Eukaryota; kingdom Viridiplantae; phylum Streptophyta; class Pinopsida; order Cupressales; family Cupressaceae; genus Sequoia; species Sequoia sempervirens. The sequence goes on along the minus strand of VDFB02000017.1, from coordinate 368,929,995 downwards.
GGGGCATGCTCTCGATGGTGTCTACACCTGTCCAAGCTACCGCATGACTCGCTCATAATAGAACGGTCGTACAACGTAGTCATGCCTCCCTACTAGATATTTATCCATCTGCATCCTTCATAGCTGTCCGATGGGGTCTAGCCACTGAAGTGTAAATAGATAAGGTCTCCACAAGATCTCATCCTCCTCCATTTAGTCGAATCTAACCCTCCAAAAATATAAATCCCCATACTGCCACAAGCATCGCAAAGGGTAGTTGAATTCTCGTGGGTATTCTTTCGCTATAGTACAAGGTTATCTGACAGGCCTGGTACATGTGATATGCTCAAGGCACCACACCTATAGAAGCGTACAATGGACCATACTGTCAATCTCTTGAAATACAAATCTGCCAAGATCATAATACAATTGTGCTAGAATGTAGCAACCCCAAGCATAGACTGTTCTCTGCTCATACATCCCCCGTATCAGGTGTACTAGTTCCCCATCTAAGTGTGTCGCTCATCCATCTGGATTGAGAACTAGTGCCACTATATGCATCATAATCCATCTCACCATAGGAGCTCATGAATACAAAAACATAGGAAGCTTAATCTGTGCTCTAACCCTCTCATCATATATCGGTCCTCCTAAACAGTATTGCATATCTCTTTTCTTCTCCCCGAATGATTGATCCCCCCCAAAAATACACCCGCGCTCCCCGAATAGGAATTTAGAGAATGTGGTGTACGTCCTCGAGAGTGGTAGTCATTTCCCCAGTGGAAAGATGAAAGGTATAGGTATTTGTATCCCAACGCTCGCATAGAGCCATCAACATGGCATCATGGTATCTCATGGGTGGCATCAGGTATGCCTAATAGATACCCACTAGCTCTAAATGCTCTACCTCTGCCGCTAATAGTGTTGGCGCAAGATCTCTCAAAAATGTTAGTTGTCTTCCCCCTAGCCGCTAGCGTGACCAGGTGGGGACCTATCAAAATCATCACAAAATGCTCTAAATTTCATCTACTATCTTCAATTTTCATATTATTCATCATGCAAGTGTGGTAAAGTCAATCTAGTGTGCTTCTCTAATGGCCCTAGACACTTTAGAACCCTTTTAGGACATTTTGCAAAGCAACAGGGACACTTCATGAAGAAATGAGACACTTTGTGAAGAAAAGGGACACTTTGCGAAGAAAAGGGACACTCTGCGAACAAATGGGACACTTTGCAAAGAAAGGCCTGACACTTTGCGAACTTTTTTCCAAGAACCCTAAATTAACCTATCCATGCATAAATATCATTAAATTATCGTAAAATCACAAGGCGAAAGTTGCAGAATCAACTTACCTCATGATACAACTCGTCACGTGCTACCTACTCACGAAGATCATCTAGCTGCAAAGGTGTGTAATCCTGTCTGCTCGACATGTTCTTCTCCTACTCGTCACCCTCAAGCTACACGAAGATAAAATGAATAGTAAGTGACAAATTACTTTCATCCACTCCTTTTAATCACTTTTCATCTCTTTTTACTTTTACATATTAACATAAGGTTATTATCTTTTCAAGAACTCATAACATAGCTATTCTTCAAATCAACATAATGGGAGCTAGGGTAATCCATTTTCGATGCCATTTGATGTGTTGGACTCATGATTCCACACTTGACATCATTATTCATCTGTTGCTATGTGGCATGGTACTTGGAAATTCCCTACAATATGATGTTTCTTATTCGACATGGCTAGATTGCTACCTTGATTCCACCTCCATAAAGTAAGTGAAATCAAGGGGGGAATACATCTACCCTTGAATTGGATTCCTAAGAGTTAGATAAAAGGATTTTTGGAAAATTAACGAATGTGTGTTGTAGGATGTGGTTCCTAATGTTGTGGTTGTGCAGATAACTACACTAGGGGCTTCATTCTCTCGTCCTTTGAATGAGTATCATTTTATGTAGTAAGTTGCCTCGTTTAGAGTCCTTTAGCTTACATATGCACATAGAGTCATATGGGCACTAAAGTGGGGGCTAAATGTGCCATAGAAAATTGGACCCTCTTGAGAAAAGAGATAATTTCATGCATAATTGGACCTACTTTTGAGTCCCTTTTCATCATTTTCCCTTCAAAACAACATTTATAGTCCCCTTAGACCCATTAATCTTCATCTAGAGGCTCATTTTACCTGATAAATCACATAAAACCTGACAAACAACATTTAATTATATCATACCCCGACAACCCACCTTCAAACAGCAATAGTGGGACCCATTCGCCACCTTGGGCGAATGAGTCCCCTCTGGTGGGACCCATTCGCTGAGGGTGGCGAATGAGTCCCCTTTGAGGGAAAGTTCAAATTTAAGCAGGAATTTAATCAATTTAATTTTTATTTCTGGTGAATGTCAGCCTCTTAGGTCTAATTAATGGGAAAATAAGGTGTTGTTTATAAATACACATTTCAAGTCATTTCACACATCTTTTTCTAATTTTTAATGATCTTTTTATCATTTCTCAAGAGCAATTTCTAAAGTTAATTCTTCCACAACAAGTTTCATTATCAAAAGTTGAAGTTTCAGGGCAACAAACTAGGGTTTTTGCAGGTCTTGAAGCTCACTTCTATTGTCAAGATCCAACATTGCAAAGGGTTGATGATGGATGCCTATGGTGAATCATGAAGAAATCTAGGGTGAGGAAGTGCAACTAGCCACCAAATCACACCTAAGGACTTGGTTTCCTATTGATTCCATCTTCCATCTTCACTCTATCTTCATATTAAGGTTTGCATTGTGTTTGTTTAACATTTGCATGTCATTTCATTCCTATTTTTCATGTGTTGTAATATTTCTAGGGTTGAGATCTTGCATCATATTAATCACTCTTGCATGTCTTGTTCTAGAGCAATATAATAGGACCTTTGTTACATTTCAGCTTCTCCTAGTCTTTAACACATCTAAGGCTAAGGTTTTTGCAGATTTTTCTCTATTCAAGGTTTAATTAGCCAACTAGGGGTTTTACCAAGGAAAACCTCCCATTTGACAAACAATTTTGAGTTGTTTTGCAAGAATTTTCTGAGATCTGGAATCGGGTTTTCGTCATAAATTATTGTGCAAGTGTCAAGGTGCAGAACGGAGTTTTGAGATTATAGAAATCAGAAAGTCGACTGATTCACCATGCATGGTGAATGAGTTCCTCCTAAGGTGAAAATTTGAGTCAGATGCATTTTTAGGACCCTGACTGTCAGAAAACAGATTCTGTGCAGAAAAGTCTTGATCTAGGACAAGTATTCGTCCAAGGTGGCAAATGAGTCCCAATCAACCCAAGTTCAGATTTCATCAGTTTTTTAAATTTCTTTCCAGTCATCTACAGCTTTCCAGGTGCATACATTCTGAGAAACAACTTTTTGTCTAGTTAAATTTGCATTTTTGTTCATTATTTCAATCTTTTTGCAAAGAACACTGTGTTTTCAAACAAGGCATAAATCTTAGTTTTGCATTTATTTTCAGTCATTCAGATTAGTCAATTGCATTTAGTTAACTTCATTTACATTAGAAAACATTGCATACAACATAATTTGAGTGAATCATTAGAATTTTCAGCCCTATCTCTCTCCTTTTAAGTGAAAAACCCTAGAAGTGCAAGAGAAGCCTTAGGGACCCAAAAATATATGTTTCAGTAATGTAGGTGTCAGGGCCCCTGGTTAGAGTCCTCTGCTTGGTAGATGGGGATCAAAACCTAATGGGATATATTTATGAGGCCATGGATAGGGCCAAAGAGCCTATCAAAAGTTATTACATGGGAGACAACCTCAAATTTGATCTCATATTGGAGATTGTTGATAGGAGGTGGAAAAATCAACTCCACCAACCCATCCATGTAGCAGGGTACTTCCTCAACCCTAATTTTCTTTTCTTAGAAAACTTCTATGATCCTAATGGAGAGGTTATAGAGGGGATCACAACATGCATTTAGAGGATGGAGCGCAGGGTTGAGGCAAGAGACCTCATTGTCCAAGAGTTGGATCTCTACAGGGAAGGAAGGGGTAAACTCTTTTCTTTAGAGCTAGTTGTTCGAGGAAGAACCACTCAACCATCAGGTATAAAATTGGGAGTCTTTAAGTTTATTTCACATGCATCTTATAATTTGATAAAATGTGTTTTAACTTTTGACTTTGTTTTCTAAATCTTTAATATTTTTTTGTGCAGTTTTGGTGGAAAAATTGAGGTGGAAATACCCCACATATCCAAAAAAATTCCCTCCACATACTATGTTAGCCTTATAGTGCATCCAATTGTGAGTGGAATTAGAGCTTGTTTGAGGCCATTCACACGAAGAAGAGGAACAAATTATCTCAAAAATGCCTCAATGACCTTGCATTTGTGCAATACAACCTTTAGTTGCCCACAAAAAGAGTAGATTCAATAAATCATTGAATCCTATTTATTTGGATGAGATAGATCCTTATAGTGATTAGATAGGGCAAGATGAGTAGCCTCCATTATTTACTATGGACGAGATTCTTGATTTCAAGAGATAGGAATGGAGGATGTGAGTGCAACAGGAGATGTAGGGTTGGAGGATATTCGTGAGGATGAGGAGGAGTCATTTCCAGAGCCAGATATTTCCAAGATAGTGGTTGAGCCTCGGCCAAAGCCTTCCATGCCAACTAAGGAGCCACTGTCACTACACTCATAGGACTAAAGCATCTACCTCTTCCCTAGATTTGATTAAATTAGGGAAGAGGAAGCTATAAAATTTTGTATTTAGTATTTACTTCTAGTTTTACTATTTTCATTTTTAGCTATCTTTTGTAATTTGTATCAGACTATCAGGGTTTCAACATCAGGATTCTGCATGCGAATGCGATTTTGTAATCAATTTGCATTAAATTCAATCAAGTTTAATAGGAAAAAAAAATTACTCATTTGTGGGCTCATTGGATTCATCTTGTCACTGAATTTTGCAAAAAAAAAGTGTTTCTAATGAAATTCAAGCATTTTTTTAAGTTCCCAAGTTTTTCTCGAGTTTTTAAAAACTCAAAAAATTTGGGCTTGGTGAGTCTTTTGGTGAGTTGAGTTTTCCAACTACCTCCCCCTACATGGCCTAGCATCCAAAACTTTTCACCTAAGGCAAGTGTGTTGGTAATATATTTCATGTCCAAGGTAGATAATGTAAAATTACGATCTGAATGACAATCACTTTGACCAAATCTAGGTAGATCATATGATATAATCCTAACTCCAAATTCTTCAAGCAATGAATGTTTGATGCGAGGAATACCTTCCATGAGATTAGCTTAAATATTTTAAGCTCAATTTCTACTATTGAGTGGGGATCAATTCACCAAATTATGAAACCTTTGCATAGTTTCTCAATTAAGGATTACTATGTAAATCATATACACACCTGAAATGCAGCTTGAAACTATTCACAAGGCACTCCCTCACAGTGTGTAGGCTCCAGGAACTCCCTAAACTCATGTCTTGTTAAACCATTTTTTTACTGCTACTTCTAGAGGCATAATTATGCAAGTTGCAAGCCAAGAGGGAAAATTTCTTGTATCATGGAGCCATTTTCACTAGAAATTGCTTCTTATTTCAGTCAATAGCTATGAAAATCATGCAACCCTTGCCATAGCTTGGTGCTCTCTATTTTGAAAGTCGTTTAAAAACTAATGCTATTTAGGCAAATTTGTATAGAAAAAAATTCAAAAAGTACAAATACTGCTGCAATGTATACCATTGTTTACAAAAAAAACTTTCAATCCATACAAAGATTTATGTAATTTATGCCATCTGATGGAGGAGAACTTCAAATCAAACAAATGCTGATGCAATAAAAAAAAAAAAAAAAAGGTACTTCAAATAATGCGAATACTGCTCCACTTTACATAGTTTGTGTAGAAAAAGTTCAAATTGTACAAGGAATGATGTGATTTAAAACATTATCTAAGAGAACTTTCAAACCATACAAACATAGATAAAATTTACATAGGGAAACTTTAGAGTCTACAAATACTGATATCTACACCATGCTTTGGAGAAAATCTCTAGACGGATTAACTGGGTAGGGAGACCAAATCTCTAGGAACTGTCATCGCCTCCAAAAATCAACACTCCCATTGTTAGCAGACTATATGTTGGCAAAAAGTGAGGGGTTCTTGTCGTGGATTTGGGTACTCGCCTGGACTGAGAAAACTACACTGCAACTTTGTGATGACCTCTGAGGAAGATTTCTCAATGACTTCACCGCCATATGCAGAGTCTTTCTGGTGGTTAGCTAAGCTAGCTTTAATGTTTAAAGCCAATGCTAGAACTATTCCCCTATTTTATCATGTTCAGCCTTCATACTTCCGCTACATAAAAAACAGAGTTGCTGGTGCATTTTAGGTGGCGTTAATTTTTATTTTTTCAGGATGAATGGATCAGATCAGTTTCATCGTCTTGCATCCCCTCTTGAGCACTGTAGGTCGTTGATAGTTGAAGTTAGCCAGACATACTTTATAAAGGGAATGCCTTCCGCATAATAAATTTTATGATATTAAATTAATTTTTAATATATTTAAAATATATATTTTAATTAATATGTAAAATAAAAATTAATATTTAAAATTAAATTTATAAATTATTTTATTTGTTTTATTTTATATAATATTTTATTAAATTTATTTGTATAGTTTTTAATCTATATTTTATGAGTTGTAGATACAATTCTTCTTTCATTCAATTTAAATGATCTTCATCATAAAAATGAAGTATTAGATTTTTTGGAGAGGTCACCTAACTAAAATATTATTTCAATTCAACAACATTTAATTATAAAATTATCTTCAATAATCAATATAAAACTCTCTTACTCATTCATTTAATATAAATAATATTTTCACAAATTAGATAATATTTTATTAAAATTCAATTAAATAAATTTTGAATTATCCATTTCCATACAATGGCATAGGTATTTATTAGACCTTTAACTTCTAGAGGAACTTCTAATTAATCTTTATTTACTAGCACTTGCACTAGGGGGGTGCAAGTGTTACACTGATAGGAAAATATATAGAATTAATAAATTTGTATCCCTCTTTTAGTTTAGTTTAACTATATGTATATACAAGCTTTTTTGAATTATATACAAATTGTTTGTAATATACATTTGGAGATTGGATATTGATTAAAAGATTTAAAACAATTTTAATTTTGATTTCCAAATTTTAAAAGATGTATGACATATTTGAAGATTGAAAATTGTTTGAAATACTTGTTGTTATTTCTATTTTGATGAAATTTATATTATGATTCGATGTGCTAGTCTGGAATGATCTGGCAGAATCTTTGATAATCTTTTTTGATGTTCATTTTTTTTCCTACATAGAAAAAAAGTTAGCAGACTCCCAACCTAAATGAAAAGCTGGCTTTATCTAAATGGGAAAAGTTGCATTAAAATGGAAAGTAGTTGTTGATACAATATATAGAATTAAACATAAAGAAGAACTCTAGTGTAAAAGTAGTAGTTGTTGAGACAATAATATATGATCGCAAATGCAATTGATGTTGTAGAAGTATACGAATTTAGAACATGAAAAATATACAGAAGTAAACATGAAAAAGAAGTGTAATGTAAAATATATACAATCTTGTTTGAATTATAAAGATTATTAAACTTATAATATACATTATTTTGTAATTCAAATATAATAGCATAAAAATTAGTTAATTCAAGTCAGAGTGGCAGCATATCACCTTGTACCCCAAATGGATTAAAATATTCATCAAACACACTTAATATCTAGGACTCACAAGTCTAGCAAAAGCTAATAAGTTGAGGCCATCAAACTCAGCTGAGTCTGTGAGTCAAGGTTGCAGACTCACTGTGCCTGAAACAGGCTTCGATCCATGGGTCCTCACTTAGTCTCAAAACACTGGATTATTTACAGTGTGGGTTGATCTTCATCTAACAACTACAGCAAATACTTTAGCAAAAGTTTGTCGACTTCTAATAAAAATAAAATATGCCACTCAAAAAAATTATAGGTTCTCCTATTCCTATCACAAGTCCTCTTTTTCTGTCAATCCATGGTGATCATGAGATATGCTACCGTATCTTAATTTTGGTGTGGCAGGGAAAAGAAACCAGGTCTAGGAGGTGGATGAAGACTAATATTGAACAGTAATGATAATGTTGTGTTTGTTTATGCTCCATCTTCATAAATCCACCAATAACATGGCAGAAATCCATGTTCTATTGATAATGACTGGTATTATATGAGGTAAAATCATCTAATTTCTCAGGGAGATCCACCTTTGACCATTAATCTGCTTATTAATCATACAGTGAGTCTACACTACATGGAAGAATATGATGTGATAGCTGATGTGACAACTTCAACTCTACTATTATCATCAGTCAAGTTCCAGCATGCCAGGCAACACAAGAACCAAGCTACAATTTTTTTTGACAAATCATTGCAAACACCTATACAAGGGAGAATGTTAAACATACAGGAATTAGATTTCTTCATCTAAAAGAACATTATACAATACAACCTCCTTCAATTGCATCCGTAGGCAGGAAAAAATATACAATGGAATAGTAGAAATTAGAGAAAATGTTAAATTGGAATTAGATTTCTTCATCTAAAAGAACCTTATATGATACAACCTCACTAGATTGCATCCATGGTTAGAAGTTCGTTTCCTCGTACTGTTTGCAGTAAACACATCAAATGCAAAAGGAGAAATTATTGTACAATCTGAGAACTTCACAAGGCACAAACTTTAGACACTACAGGAGCCACGACTGTCAACATGGACATGTCAAAAAGATATTACAGAGATTGAAAGCTGAAATTTGAGGACCAGCTCAAAGACACTGGAAAAAAGAGCATTCCTCACTTGCCACCTCCTGAGAGTCTTAATGGACTTGAAATGTTTGGCTTTACATCACCTTCATTTGTTCATGTAAGTTTTATGGTGATCGAATTAAACTAGGCATTAGATTCTTAGACAATCTGGTACATCTTATTTCTGGAGCTTTGGTAAAAAAAATTCAGCCTTTCCAGTACTGAGAAATTGCTTACAGGCAATAGAGACACTTGACTATGGTCATCAGTGGTCCAACACAAGTCATGTGGAGTGTGTTGGCAGAGGTGGAACTCCTGTGAAACATTATAAAGAAGTAGATTTTGGAATTGTTAAGGATTCAAATATTTCTCCAAACAAGGACTTACTTTCTGAAATTGACAAGGATGAATTAACTCGGACTGAACAAGCACAAGAGGAGCCCAACCTTGTAAGCCTGTCCCCGAGTGAAAATGTCTATTTTGTACTTGAAAAACTATTCAAAAGAGCAAAACCTAATGAACTATGGACATTGCATAAAGTTTTAAGTGGTGAAGCTTGTAGCCCAAATTGGAAAGCAGCTTTTAGAGCCCTTGCAGAAGAGCTAAACAAATTGTAAATATTAATATTCCTTTTAATTTCACGGCATGACAAAAACAGAGATGAAGTCGATTAATTGCCCCAAATGAGCTGAAATGTACTAAATACAAGTACTTTGAAGACATTATTCTGCATCTTTTCACGGCATGACAAAAACAAAGCTGAAGTCGATTAATTGCTTGTGAAGGGCGTATGATGGAAAACTTTATTATTTTCCTCTAGAAAATATCACTGCATGCATTACAAACAGAAATGGCGGTTCTTTGAAATTTGAAATCAGAAATCACAGAAATGTAAACAATGGGCCAATAAATCTTCAGAGGGAAAAACATTAAAGGGGTGAATGTTCTTTTCTTTTTTTTTTTTTTTTTTTTAGACTGCAGGAATCGGGTAGCACGACCCCCTATAAACTGCAGTGCGCCTGGGAAACTTTTTAACGTGACCGGCGGCGCTGGCGCGACACGCCCTCCGGTACCACGGGACGGGGGAGACTAGAACTCGTGACCAGCAGAGCCGCAACGGAATTACTTAGCCAACTGAGCTAGGGCCCCCACCCTAAGGGGTGAATGTTCTTTTAGATAACTGTAATAAAAATAAAATACTCGTACTGGTTTAGAAGCCATTACTTCGCGTTTTTCATGCCATTACTTTGTGTTTTTCAACAGAAGAGAGTATGGTTCTGAACAGATAATTTGTGGCTTTGCAGGAGGGAAAAATCTGTGCACAACATGAATACATAGGAAAAATCTGCACAACATGAATACATATATGTATAAATCTGCACAACATGAATACATATACGTATATTAGCAAAATATAGAAAAATATTATATGTTCATGCCGTAACAAATAAACATAGCACAACATATTGATGCTAAAAAATACCTTCCTTCAGTACAAAACAAAAGCAAGCACTGCAACTCTACTAACTTGGCCGACATACAAAATTGTATGGATAAAAGCAAGATAAATAAATATAAAAACACTAAACGGTTAAATAGGCAATTGGGGCATTTTTAACGCACTTTTTCATGTCATGCATATGAAAACAGTAAACAGTTAAATACCATCACTTTGCCTATTTTTGTTTTATCTGACTTGCATTTCACTTTTGATTTACTGCTGTAACAGAAATTACCCGACTTGCATTTCACTTTTTATTTACTGCTGTAAAAGAAATTAAGAACAGATCCTATAAAATTTCCTTGCTTGCCGCGCATAACACTGGCATTTATAATGTCTGTTTGCAACCACCGACAACCCTGGAAAGCACACAAAAGATTAAAACATGGTTACCAAAAATAGCTGTATACCGGAAGTGGAAGGGA
>VDFB02000017.1:368854654-368919146 GCA_007258455.2 Sequoia sempervirens | reverse complement strand
GAAAATTTCTTGAAAAGATTTTGAAAATAAAATTTCCAAAAGTGGAAAAAATTTTGAAAATGGAAAGTTTCCTTATAAAAATGTAAGTATTTTTTTAGAAAAGGTCAAGATTTTATTCAAATTTAATTTGGACATGTGGGCTATTAATGATGATATTTGTTTTTTAGGACTAAAAAATTATTAAAAGGGGGACTTGCATATGGATTCGTGCCAAAAGGGGAATCTGGAAATGTTCAAAGTGGGACCTGCCTAAGAATCCATGCTAAAATTGTCTACAGCTGGACGACTTTCTGGAAGACATGTGAATCTGATCTTGCTGGAGATCGTGGGCCGACATGGATAATATTCATGCATTTAATACAAATGTTGTCCTATTTTGGAATTCTCTTGGCCAACCTATTTTGAGGCTAGTTATTATTGTAAAATTTAATTGGGCCGACCTGTTTTGGGGCTAGTTATTACTGTAAAATCTAATTGGGCCGACATGTTTGGGGGTTCTCTATAAATGGCATTTGTGCCTCATTTGTAAGGAGAGAGATTTGGAGAAGATTTGATAGAGAGTGAATTTAGCAGTAGAGTAGAGGTAGAAGCTAGTCAATTTCTGAGCAAGTGATGTAACAGAACATTGGAATTGTCGCTAGAGTTTGGTGATTCAATACAATTGAAAGCATTGTGATTTTCTGGTGATCTCTTTTTTGTTGACTTATCTTGCATGGTTCTTATGATTCAATTTTTAAAATTGCTCATGGTTATTAGATTTAGATTTAGATCTGATTCAATGATGTTCGTGATTTAATGTTTGAAGTGTTTGCAGCAATCCTTGGTCCATACTTTTTGCAGCTAGTTGATTGTTAGTTGCTTTGTAAAGTTGGCTGGATCTTTATATTCATTGTGATTGGTTCAATTACGGAGATTTATTCATTTCAACTGAAATTGGGTTGTCTTGGGTGAATGTTCATAATCTAAAAATCTTTAAAACTTTAGAAGATTGCACTGTTTCTGTAAGATTGTCGATTAATCTTGGTCAAGCAGAGATTGGTTTCATTGGGATTGGTCCATTTCAAGTGTTTATCATTTGCATTGTTAATCTTAAGAGTTAGAATAGAATAGAATCTCTCTAAACCCTTATTTCTTTTAGTGTTTATTTTATCTGGGTTAGTTTTAGGATTGAAAGCATCACCATATTGTTGCATCTGATGAAATTCACTTCCACCATTGTTCATTTGTAAGGCCCCTTTGTGATTACCAGCATTTTCACATATTATCTGAGTTGTTTATGCATTGTCATGACTTGACACCCGAGAGACCTTGGGGTGATTTTCAGTAATGTATTGTTGAAGATTACCTTTCAAGAGAGATAGGATATTGTATTCTATCTGAGTTGTTGTTGTGCAGAAAATACCATCAACAACTAGTTTGCATCATCTTCAAATTCCTCACAGTTTAGCCGCTATAGGTGGCTGAAAGTGAAGATTTAGTTAGAAAAAATTATTTCAGTGTTTGGTTTGGCCAAAAATTGTAAACCAGTATTGTGGGATCACCCATTAACATGAGCTCCCTCCTTTGGAGTTGCGTAAACAACATGATGCCTTTATGATAATTTCTCAATTCAATCGCGCAGGTATCAAATGCACTCTCATAGATAATGGTTTTGCCCTTAATGTGTGTAGTGTGAGTCTCCTTGATCGATTAAAAGTTGAAAAATCACAAATAATACCTGATTTTGTTTCCATTCGTGGATTTGATAATACAACAAAGCAACTGTTTCAGATAATTACTTTACCTATTACAGTTGGGGTGGCTACTTTGCAGACCCCTATCCATGTCATGCCTTATGATCTTTCATATAATCTCCTTTTAGGCTGACAATGGATTCATGAGATGAATGTAGTGCCTTCAACCCTTCATCGTATCATGAAATATGTGTATAGTAATTGCATCTATCAAATTGAAATAGATCATGAGCCTGAAAGTTGCTTGTACCTTTAAAAAGGGGTTACAAGTCCTTTGAAAACATTAAAATTTCCAACTTCTAACATTGATGAGGTCTTGAAATTGAACACAACGATACAGAATTAGTCTCTAAATTATTTGGTGATGATTGGGGATCCTTAGAATTCACACCCTCATTTATGGGCGAATACATACTTACATAAAAGAAAGATGAAAAAAAGAACAACCAACAATTATGTCCACTCAAAATTTTGAACAATCACCTCAAACATCTATATCTCCTACAATATGGATGAAAATGCAACATACACAACAATTTTTGATGAGATAGATTATCAATCCCCGCCTACCCCGTGCAAAATGGAAAGACTTTATGGAAAAGGCTATAAATTTGTAAAACAATTAGGCTATACTAGAAAAGGGTGTGGAAAACATGAGCAAGGTATTTGTGTCCCTATTGAACCTAATGCACAAGAAATGAAAATTGGATTGGGACATTCTTTTTCTAAAACAACCAAAGCTGCTCAACGACCATCTTTAAACATTAATGTTATAACATGTCAACCACAACACAAACTTACAATCAAACATCCTGATTTGCTCGATATAACTTTACCCCCTTCATGGTAGTATGTTGATAGTGATTAGGCTTTGAAATGAATGTTAGCCATTTATGATGCCCCATCCTCACTTACTTACATGAAACACATTAATTGTGCTATGAATGTTACTGAGCAAGAAGTAAGTGATATCACTAAAGAGTTTTCTTAATCTAAAAGTCCTAAATCCAATGCACTCCCTTTGGGAGATACAATTGATGTGCTTATGGACATTAATGATAAAGATAAAGTTATTAAAATTGGGAAGTGCCTTGATGATGACAAACAAGAAGATATAACCACTTTACTTCATGATTTTCCTGAAATATTTGGTTGGAAATATTTTGATATGCCAGGAATTGACCCAAAAAATTGTGATGCATAACATTGTCCTTGCTAACAATGCTAAACCCACTCATCAAAAGATTCAAAAAATGCATCCTAATGTAGCCTTGCATGTTAAAGAGGAACTCGAGAAACTTCTTGATGTAGGCTTTATTCGACCTATTGATTATTCTCCTTGGATCTCAAACATTGTCGCAGTTGCAAAACCTGATAATCGTATTAAGATATGCACCGATTTTTGAGACTTGAATAAAGCCTCTTTAAAAGATGATTTTTTTCTTCCTAATATAGACATGATCGTGGATTCAGCTGTTGGACATGCTTTGTTTGCATTCATGGATGGATTTTTTGGTTATAATCAAATCCTTATAAAGCCTCAAGATCAATACAAAACTTCCTTTACAACTGCTTGAGGAACATTCTGTTGGGTAGTGATTCCCTTTGGTTTAAAGAATGCCAGTGCACCTTATCAACATGCAATGACATTAATATTTCATGATTATATTCACAAAATTTTGGAAGATTATGTTGACGATATTCTCGCTAAATCGTTAACCTGACAAGACAATGTAAACGTCCTTCACAAAATCTTTGAACAAATCAAACAATACAACATGTGATTGAATCCAAAAAAGTGTCTTTGGTGTAGATAGTGGTAAAATTTTAGGGTTTTTCATATCTCACAAAGGCATTGAGGTGGACACAAAGAATATCGATGCCATTATTAACATGCCACCTCCTAGGAATATTTCTTAGTTGTTCATGTTACAAGGTTGAATTCAAGCTATCCATCGTTTCGTAGCATCTTTAGCCGATCACACATTACCTTTCACGCATCTCCTTAAAAAGGGTGTCCCTTTTGATTGGGATGAGGATTTTAAATAGGCTTTTGAGATTCTAATGGAATATTTAGCCACTCCACTTGTTTTACAACCTGTTGTGCCATAGACCATTTATCTTATACATCACCACATCTTCCCATGCTCTTATAGCATTGTTGGCTCAACACAACGATAATGGTAAAGAACACCCTGTTTATTACATTAGCTACACCTTAATTTATTATGAGACATGATATTCACCAACTGAAAAACAATGTTTGGCTCTTGTATTCACTACTAGTAAGTTGTGACATTATTTACTAAATGTTGAAGTACAAGTTGTCACAAAATTTGATCCTCTTAAAATATATTTTTAACAAAACTGATCTATCCAAATGCTTAGCTAAGTGGGTGATGTTGTTAACTGAGTTTGATCTTAAATTTGTTTCACATAAAAGCAATCAAAGCTCAAGCCTTAACCAATCACTTAGCTAATGCCCCTTCTCCTTTTGCTTTACCTACTCTTGATTCCTTTCCTAATGATCATGTCTTACCCGCTGATATTGAACCATGGGAGTTATTTTTTGATGGATCTAAGTGTCGAATAGGTTTTGATGTTGGCGTGGTACTAACTACCCCTGACGACAAACCTATTCCCTTATCCTATCGCTTAAATTTCCTATGCACAAATAATATAGCTGAGTATGAGGCATTTATCGCAAGTTTGTAAGTTGTTTTATCTCTACACACTAAACATATCACTATTGTATTTGACTCCAAATTCTAATGAATTTTTGGTAACATTTCGACAAACTATTGTCGAAATACTAACAAAACACTCATATAAATTTCATTGCTTTCATGACCAACTTTTATACATCAAAACCACGACCTAGCATCGTCAGTCATCCCCATGGAAAATGGAATTGGTGTTCATCAGAAAATTGACACAAACTTCATCCATCTAGTGAATAAAAATAACCACAACACAATGTGAAATGCCTCTTCGAAAGTGTCGAACAATCACCAAAAGTTTAGTGCATGTATAGCAACTTTGTCAGAGGTTTTAGTGGTTTGTCAATTTAGGTGTATTGAAATTGTGAAAAAAATATTGTCGCATCTATAGCAACTTCATCAAAGGTTTTATTGTTTCGTCGGTTTAGGTTCGTCGAAATTGTGAGGAAAGTTGCAATTTTTTTTTTTAAATTATTCCTTCAAATGTATGCTATTACATACATTTGAATGAATTTTATTATTGGTGTGGGTGAGTTTGCTGATTGGAGCCTTGTGGCTATGTTCATTTTAAAGAACCATGATTATTGTCACAAATCTATTCATTTGAAGCTTGTACATCTTATTATAACTATTTTTTCAAGTGTTATATGTATTTCAACACCCTACCACCCCCTACTATTTTCCCCCCACCACCCCCAAACTTAGACCCCCCATCCCTATGTCCATGAAATGTGTCCCCTGTTGTCCCCCTGTCCCCGTCCCTGAAACCCCATGGAACACTGAGTTTTCTTTTCTTTCACATGATCTTTCACCATTTTATTTTTGGGTTGGATATATATGTCAAAAGATTTTTTTCAAGTACCATTAAACCTTCAATATTCCTCATTTACTGGTTAAAATTTTAGGATCTATCAAGTATTGTGCATTTCTCATGTCTGAGTATTCACAAAAAATTTGAGCTCTAATTTAATGTCTAAGTGAGGACAGTGTTCAAGAGAATCATAATAGTCATCATAAGAAGAGACCTTGGACAATGACAGAGAGATAGTCTTTAGTAGATCTCTCATGAGCGAATAGAGGATACAAAGATGAAGTGTTTAAGGTAACTCATCATATGATAGTCCTCCCTGATGACAATGGAAAATTTCAAGAAGAGAATGTGAAAGACAATGTAAGGAAATGAAAGAATGCATGAGCATGAAATGCAAGGAGACATATGCCTAGAAGACAAGGGAGATCTATTGAAAGTCTCCTTCAAGGTCACTTTTGAAAGGGAATTTTAAGTTTTAAAAAATCTCAACAGGTTCAAATAAAACATGGCAACAATTGGATAATGAGGTTAAGGAAAGGAGGTCTTCAATAGTGGTGCTTAGTCCTATTAGGGTTGTCCTATTAGGTTAAGGCAAGGTCACTTTTTTTTAAGAGAGAATAATCATGCCTTATTCACAGTAGATTGCCATCTTATTCCCATGGCACCATATTCACTATCACCCACACTCATAGGAATAAAACCCTAAGTCACTATAAAGGTAGTCAAATAGGACAACAAATGTCACATAGGACAATATATTAATAAGGGTATCTTATATATAATCTTGATAGTGGAGTAATAAAAAAAAGGTAAAGTGTAATGATCTTCACAATCATGAGATCTTGACAGTCATGCATGGCATGTCAAGCCAAAACATGAAAAAGAACATTCAGGGCAGTCAAGAAAGAGGAAGTGTTGACCAACGGTCTAGTCATGAGATAAGGGGATAACCAAGAGACAGGGTTTTTGAGGGTTAATGAGCATACATGTAATAAGAGACAATGGCAGTCAAAGAATAGCAATTTGAAGGCAGATTGTAAGTATGACAGTCCGTGAATAGAAAAATATTAGAGAAGCAAGGGTTTCAAAGACCTATTAAGAAACCTTATGACAATTCAAGGCATCATACAAACATAATTTGAAGCACACCATTGAATGCAAGGATATAGATTTTAGAGGAGGTGTTCCATGGGAATTTAAATTGAAATAGATAACAATGGGAAGATCACTAGTGGTGTTGATATTATACAAATGAAAGAAATGAGAAGCATGACAACCAAGGGTTTGTATGCATTAAAGGACTGCCAAAAGTGGTAATGGAGATTGTGACAGTGCTAGAAGCATGACAGTCACCATAACAAGGAATGAAGTGATGCATGGAAAGGGAGTTACAAGGGCAATCATACTAAGCTTCAAAGGGAAAACATGTGCCAAGTCCACAGTTATGTGTGTTTCTGTGAAATTTTGTTGGATATTTTCATGCATCTAGAAGTAATCATCATGCTCATTTTTTAGGAGTATAGCTTCCATTTAGTAGCCATTTCATACTTTCTCAGGACCCTGTTTCCAAGTTACATGCCAATTGGAAAGCAATATTGAATTGGACTTTGGCTATATCTAGCTAAATTTCAATACCTGTATTATTTTTCATTTTCCAATTTTTGTTGAATGACCTGAACTTAATTGATTTGGAATGATTTGGCACAACTTCAATTCTTTCAATTTAATTGATTGAGTTTCAATGTGCATGGGATTTTTCACTCTAATATTTTGAAAATCTAGGTGTACCCACACTTGTGCACAACATGAGGAGTTTGAAAATAAAAATAATCCAAGGAAAAATAGCATATTATCTAATGTTCTAGCTTTTGCATTGCATTTATTTGTTGGAATTGAACTTGTAACATATCCTTAAGTGTGTAGATGGGTGCTTAATTTCAAGTTTGAATTTTACGTATGAATAGACTTTCAAGGGTTTCCTTTTCCAATATAATAATATCATTCAATATTTACTATTTACTAATTTCAATGTTATTTTTAGAGGTGTCCACAATTATGTATGTTCTAATGGTCATTTCTTAGGTTACTTAAAGCTATCATTTTCCATAACATTGTATGTGAGAGATTATAAAATAGCAAATTGGAAAAATGAAAGCTTACCTTGTGCTTCAAATGACCCAAATAGGAAAATAAATGATGTGTAATACAAGCCACGAAATGACAAAAATGATGAAAGTAATGCTTGGGAGCAAATCATAGCCAACGTATTTGAGGATCTTACTGAACTCCATGACCACATCGTTAGCATCATGTATGGCTAGAACCACATAGCCAACTCATGCAAACCTGTGTTTTGATCAACATACATATGAACAACTATAGAAAAACTTAAATCATCTACAATCAAGATAGACACAAGAGATGTGAGCATTCTGTACAAAATTACTAAGTTGAAGTCTTTAATGTCTTACACTATTACTAAGTTTAAAGTCTCTATAAACATCACAACCCTAAAATGATCCTAAAATTCCAAAGATAATGAACAAGGATATATGTGTATGTGTGTGTGCATATGCACATGTGTGTGTGTACATATATACCTTTATACATAAGAATGTACATATATGTATATTATGTAAATACTTGTGTGTATATAACAGCCATCAAAAGAAGTTAGAATCATATGGTTCTTCCAAGGATTCATTGGGAAATATCTTTGAACTTGTGTTTCCTAATTTGATGAGTGTTACATGATAATGTGGATCTAGTTGCAAAGAAGGTCATTGTTCTTGACTTGTCTAAACAACAACAAAAACTATACTTTGGCTAGAATAAAATAACATCCATAAATTGTTTAAATTACAATAAATCACATCACAAAATAAGAATACCATGTGTCTACTTGTGTAGGAATATTCAAGAATTCTCCTTCCTCACTCACTCAAGTAAATTTTTGATCACCTTCAACCATACATGAGATCTGTCTTGAAAATTTAAGTAGTGAAAATGTTCTAATAATATTCTAAATAATTTAATTCGATGCCTCTCTTATGACTATAGTTACACACACATTAAAATACAAATATAGCTCTAACGTTTCAAAGAATCATGCATTACTACAAAATTTGAGAGACCATCAAGGTATCAATATAGGAGAAAAGCAACAAGACCTTGGTCCTTTTTAATTAAAATGTATATATCCCATGCAACATAGGCACAATGAAGGGTAAACTACAAAATGTTTCTAGTTGGAGGCATGTTCAATAAACTTTATGAGTGATATATTAAGTTTAGATTCCATTACATATAAAAGATGTTTGCATATCTTTGAATCATATGCAACCAAATGCAAAGGATCTTTCCTAACAAAAAAATCATGGTTTTTTTTAATAAAGATAAAAGAAAGGAGAGTTCTAGCCATCCACTATGCAAGCATACCATGGATGTAGGATAGACACGTTACATAAGGTTTAGTTGAGAACAAGATCAACTCAAGGGTGCAGTTTTCCAATATAATAGAACACTTGATCACATTCCATATATCATGGCAAGCCCTATTGTAGGCTAGACACATTCCTTTCCAATTTGACAACTACTAATGAATAAATTGCCATGGATGCAAAAATGGATATAAGTGATAAATGGGCCATAAAATCCCTCTAATTACAAGGAGTGCCTCACCCCATAGGTCTTCAAGGCTTCTATGAAAAATTGGTAACCTCATACCTACATGTCACAAATTTAGTCTTCCAAATAATGTTTGTTGGTGTTTAATTTTACAAATAAGTGAGAAATTATCCTTAACGTAGTTTAGAAGTAGATACAATAGAACTATTTAACAAATGGTCTTAGAATCAAAATAGAAAAATAGAGCTAGTTACCAACAATACAAGAGATACAAAAACAATATAAAGGAAGTTCACTCTTTATCATCAAAAATAAGAGATGGGTGGAGTAGATATAGATAGAAATGATATGAGTACAACCAATAGGAAGAATAACTCCAACTACTAGAAATAGGCTAGAGTTCCACCTATTAGGGAGATGCTAAATAAATGGTTAATAGAGGTGGCATATATATCAAAGTGACAAGTAACTCCAACTACCAAGAATAGGTGGGAGTTATGCATGTCTCTTATAAAAGATGCTATCTACCCTGATTTGAACTATTTATAATAACCAGTGTTCCATGAAAACACATTTCCCCCCTATCTGGCCACGTTTCAGAAATGTGGATGTTTTGAAGATGGGGAAATGGGTACTTGGCATTTCTCATTGTCCTGCCACCACCACCGATGCTCTGCCGGAGATGGGGAAACATCTTCACATCTCCTAAGGAAACTTGGAGATGTGGAGACATCTTCAAGTTTCCTTGAGAGATGTATCCAAGTCTCCAAGTCTCCTTGGGAGACACCTAGGTGTTTCTTGGGAGGTTAGGAGATGCCTAGCCATCTCCTGCCGAGCCCCATGTCTATGGGCCAACTTAACTTAAAAATTAAAAATAATTTTTAATTTTTAATTGTTTTGGGGTTACCCTAATTTGGTGTGGGTTGGTTGGTGTGAGCTTGAGGGATCTTGAACTTGTGGAGTCCAGTGGTTCTAGTAATGAGGATTTTGCAGATAATTAGAGGCCTCGATTCACTACATTTTGAGTTTTGACATTTTTCTATTATTATCTATATTTTTTTTTACTATTTTCCATTTGGCATTTGCTACTCATTGTAATGATGAATCATGTTGGCAGTGATCAAAGATAGTGAGCATACAAGAGGTTGTAAGTCTGATTTTTGACAGTAATTTCCCTCCTGATCATGAGTATTGTTCCTTTGAGAATATGTTGTTCCTTTGCTCAAGCCTTGTATCCATGGATGTAACACAAATTGGTCCTTGATGTGTGTTAATCCTTGAACTTCCAAATGAGACATTGTGCCTACAAGGGAAATTAGGTGAGTTTGTTGATTGGAGCCTTGTCCTTCCAATCCTTTTCAAGTTTCAATCAACATTTTCATTGATTTTTGTCCTTCCAAATCAAACCTTTACAAGAATTAGTAAGATTCAACCAATATGCAACCAAGATAAGTACTGACCTTACAAAATTTCTCGAAGGAATTTGTCTGACGCGGGATCCATTAATGGATAGCTTCCCCTACAAAAGCTATCATCCAGGGTAACATATGAGATGTGTTAAAAAGTAAAATAAGTACAAAGGGTAACATATTGAAGTAAAGAGAACTAATGAAAATCACATAAGCTTAAAAGTGCAACATAATGAAATATTGAAAAGTTCATTACCTTATTGAGCTTCTCTTTGTTTTGAGAATAGTTTAATATTCTCTACTTAATAGGGCCAACCACATGAAGGTGGAAGCTCATTTGGCCCCTCTCCCCCTCACATCACTCTCAATTCCCCATACCCGATCATATAACATTAATCATTCATTCATCCATTAATAACATATAACATTCATTCATTAACATATTCACATTCATTCATTAACATATAACATTCATTCTTTCAATTTTTACATATTATCAAAAATATGCTTGTCAAAAATATTAGTTTTTAACATTCATTAACATATTATCAAAAATATGGTTGTCATAACATGATTACAATCAATTTTTTTTTGTTTCTTTTTTACAAATTAAAAAAGCTGAAGTGGAGTATCATTTTCTAAATCATCTGTCACCCGCCCTTTAGTTGTTCTGCCCTTTGCTCGTGATCTTAATGTATGCCGAGTCATGTACTCACGACATGGAGGCTGCTACAAAGGGGGGTCTATTGCAATAACAAAGAAATGTTAAATTGATATGTTTTATTATTATTGTTACAAGTATTTCATTAATTAAACGAACATTAGAGTGGTGCTCTTTACCTGATGGGGCCACATCATGTTCCTAATCTTATCTTATAGCCTCATGCTCAACATGTTGAACACCCTCTAAATCCTAATCATCTGGAGTTGAAACACGAAAGGTTACATTAATTAATACACCAATTGCAATTAAATATGTTTAAAAGAACATTAGAGTGGTCCTCTTTACCTAATGGGGCAACATCATGTTCCCGATCTTGTCAAGCCTGATCATGCTCAACATGTTGATCATGCTCTACATGCTCTAAAGTTGAAACACGAAAGGTTACATTAATTAATACACCAATTGCAATTAAAGATGTTTAAATGTATTAATCCATACTGCGTTTTGTATAGCACATGAATACATCCAGTATTGGGATGCATACCATGACCATCTCTAGGTTGTGCTCCAACCTCACCAGGCTGCATTCCAATGTCATGTGTAGTATTATAATTCCTTGCATGTTTAAAACAAATAGGCACATAATTAATTTATGGTGGAAATTAATATTGAATAGATTGCACAAGTATTCAATTTTAAATAAACTTCATTGAGTTTATTTACTTGCATGTCGGATGCAATGGAAGCTTGTGTTTTCCTAGTCAAGAGTCTTAGGCATCCAGCCATGACTCCATAGCCTTGCTAGAAGGAAATATTTAGGTCCTCTTCTATGGGAACTCTGTTGAATTCAAAGCCCTGCATTTTTGCATAAGATCATGAATTTTTCTTCTATGGTGTGATTAAACCAAAATTATTTGCAATTTATTATTTGGATGCAATATTTCATTTATTGATACTTAAAATTTGTGTGGCTAATTGCATATAATCACTAAAGCCAAGTTTGTGTTGCTTGTGTTTTTCTACTCTTGCCTTTGTTTCCTTCGATGTGTCGAGCAGCCTATGAAAAGTTTGAAATACGTTAGATTATGTAAAAAGAAAGAGTAATCAGTATATAATTACATTGTTGATAGTATCACATACCTTCCTTGGCCCGGTGGTGTCTTTCCTTTTTTTCTTTTCAGCCTTCTCCTTTCCATCTAACACCAGGTCCTTCCACTCCCTCTCTGGAATCATGGGGGGACGCTCGTACTTTTTGTTCTTCTCTAAATGTGACATATATTGGTCCCTCACATACTTTAGATAGGTACCAACTTTCTTAAGGACCTTGTTTAGGTTGAATGTTATTACTGAACAACACAACTAAACGGTTAATGAGCTTATCTTTTAAATCTTGATTTTGGGCATTCCACCATGTACGTATTGTGGGCTCAAAGATCTCCAATGTAATATTATTTAGATTTTTATTAAAAACATCATTTCCTACAAAATGATCATGGGATCATTAGTCTAAAAAAAGTGATCAATAAGTAAATTTCAATTGGATTATATATAATAATAATTAAAACATTTTAAAGTACCTGGGACCTTCTCTATCTTTATGGGAATGAAATCCTCGGTCACAACAAATGTGATCAACAATGTTCTCGTACTAGTAATATGGGTAGATCTAGGAAATGTTGCTAAAACATCACCAGTACTAGTGGCCTTTGCATCCCTGGGTACATGTCTTGACGCATGTTCTGGCATGTGTTCGTTGTCAGAGGGTGCACTACTTGATGTCTGCATGCTATGTGTTGCTGACATTTCAGTTGACAATATAGGCACAAATGATGGGATTGGATGATGTGATGTATGTGCAAGAAGATCAGGATCAACACTTGAACCAACCCCTACTCCCCGAGCAGCACCTACAATACCTTGATCATGGCCAGTAGCATCATTAGGACCCAAAAAATCCTATAAAAACAACATATATTTTAGTTCATGACATAAAAGAGTACAAAATATAAAACCATGAATGAACTTATGTTATAATTAAATATCTCATGATAGCTTACTTGCAAGTTTCGTGCTCTCTCAGTCAATATTTTAACCCTTTCTCTTATCTCATATGTTTGAGGCACTATGAATAACAACTGAAGGATTTCTTCATTGCATTTTTTTTGGGTCTTTCTTATCATATCCAGAGGGTTTGTGGAATATGCAATGTCATCATCGCATAATAGTGACTGCACCTCCCTATGGATGCTCTCCTCTACTGCTGGTGCCTTTCCTTGATCAACCAACTATGCCAAGAATATTAAAAACATTATCAAAATTAACCCAATAAACTTATGAAGAAAACATAATAATAAAACATTTTGCTTGTATCTAATTTGTACAATTACAATGAGGTAAACTTATCGAGTAGAAGTGCCTGAAGATGCATCGTGATCTATGCTCTGGGTCAGAGCCTTCCATGTACGATCAATGTCCCTTTGTGACAAAAATTAAATATAAAAAAAAATTGCTCAAATGAAACCAATAGACTTACAAAAAAAACATAATAATAAAATGGCATAGTGGAGTCATTAATTGGAGGTTGGGTAAAATGGTATATAGTACGTACCACCCCCATAGTAATTGTTTTTGTATCTATGTGATTCAAATTGTAATCGATTAGCAACTCTTCCCATACAGTTATTGATTTTATCACATACAAATACACGGTTTCCCTCACGCTCGAATATGCAATTGGGTTGCTTATTTGTTGGCCCAAGTCATGTACTATTTATAAACCCTACAATATTCCTTGATGCTTTTGGCCTTCTGTCAATGTACATAGCCACTCCTTTATTTGGATCCTTATCTTTTAGTTGTATATAATTTGTTGATAGTGCATACCTATGCATACTTTGTGTATATCAAACCATTTGCATCCAATCTTTGTAACTATAATAAGGTCTGACATACTCCATCCATTCAATAACTTTTTCGTAATAGACCTTTATGTTGTCCATGCAAAATAGGCCCAAACCATGTAATGATGATGGTGCTATGTGATATATCCTCTCGTTGACACAAAAATCAGTGTTTATTGGAGGAAGTTCCTTGGGTACCCATTGTTTCCATAGATGTTTGTACCTCAAGGGCACCTCAATTCCGCCTATTCTCTCATCATCATAAGAACATGACCCCCCTTCAACAAGAAAAAATTCCGTGTTTACGAAATTTTCTTCTAATCTTTTGACCTCTAGTTGATCTCCCTCTTTTAGACCTACTACATGTCTCGCTTTCCTCTTCTTTTCCTGAATTTTCCTCGCTTAACAAAGACAGATCTGAAAAATACTTATTTGGTGGTACCTGTAGTCATAAGGATGTTCGATGAATTTCTTTCCTGGTGATGTGATCCCAAGGTGACATTATGATTAATCTATCATTTCATCGCTAGAATTTGATAGGTTATAAGGTAATCAAGTCTTGATAGTTTGCAAGTTATTGTTACTACCGTCCAAATGTGTCCATCTCAAATCAAATCAATGTATGAAGGAGACCGTCCCTTGCAATGAATGACTTTAAAATGTCATTATTTTACAACCTAACACAAACATAGAGTTTGGGAGATGCAGTTCACAATAGCTGAGGCTATGGAAGCCTAAAAAACCTAGACTCGATGATGAATTTTCCTACATGAACAATGTATGGCAATGTTCCAAGGATTTTTGCATGACAATTGAGGGGAAAAGGTAATGAATGATATTCATTATCAGTCTCACAGTCTTAGCAATTTTCCATTCTTAGCTTTGAAGTTGTTGGCCTTGCATACTTGTTTTGTTGAGTCACAAGTTTGCATGATAAGAAAGGGAGAATGAAATTTTTAATTTTAAATGTTGCTAAGATCCTATCTTTGATTTTCTCCACTTTTGTGCCTAAGCAACCATATTATTATTTTTTGAATGGGGTTCAATAATATGTTCTACAATCAATGGAAGACGGCTCCATGTGATACATGCATAGCTCATTGGGGAGTCTTTGGTGCAAGAGCACCTACACCGTATTTTCACAACTAGAGCATTAGAGGTTGATCATAGAAGTTCCTAGGGAGGTTTGAATTTTTTTTTGATGTTTTAATAAGGTCTAAAAGACCATTTATTGTTTCATTGATCCATATTGTAAACAAGATCAAATATGTGAAGAAATTTTCAATGATGGTCAAATATTGTCAAAGTAGGTAGAATAGGTTTTCTTGCAAGGAGTCATGTATTGAAGGTGAATAAGGTCTAACAAGACCATTTTCAATATTTTTAGGGTGCTTGGAAGTCATCTAGTTGATAATGTAAAATGTTGTCAAAATTGCAATTTTGCAAAATAATGGGTTAAGTGTTTGTAAGTCAGTTATTAGTAGGTTAATGAGTAATTTTGAGTCTTTGGAGTGTTTTCATCTTCAATAAGGTCTAATAAGACTATTGGATAGATTCTAGGTTGAGTTTTTGAGTTTTGAGTCAAAATGTGCAATAATGCAATCTTGCACTAAAAGTTGCTTTTGTAGCCTTTGAAGGCAAAAACATGAATTTGTATGTACATGTGTAAGGTTGGAGTTTGAATGATGTAATAAGGTTGTTCCAAATTCATTTGAATTCTTTTTGAAGTCTTAGGTGATAGGAGTACAAAATTGCTTCAAAGAGTGCAATATTTTCATGTTGTTAATTGTTGTAATCTCAACATTATGTTGTAATCAACTTAACCAACGGTTAATTATTCATTAAAAAAGTTAAAGTACCATTGGGGAAGGTGGATAAAAGCTTAAAAATCCTCCATTTGGTCAAGGGATGATGGATGTTATAATTTTTAGAGATTTGAAGCAAATAAACTCTATTTTTTTATATTTTCCAGCATTTTTCACTGTTTATGTGCTTGGTATGGTCTGTAGCATTATTATACAGCCTCCTAATGCATATGAATTGAAAGGGGAAGAGTCTACTTTAATTTGGTGGTGATTTGGTATGTTTTCATTAAGTATCAACAAAGTTACATCCATTTTAGTGAAAGCAGGTCAAAAACCCTACAAAACAAGGGTTTTGATCATAAAATGTCAATAATTCACCATTCCATAGTTGGAAAATTCTAAAACTTGGTGGAATGGTGGATTTAATGGTCCTATTTATGATTTAATTTGTTTCATATTGTAATATTGAGTCTTGCAAGAATTATTTGATGCCCTAGCACGGGTTCTTTCCTTGCAACAGTCTAAAAGTGATCATTTAAATGCTTATTTTGTTGTTTCCTGAATGTTTGAGTAATAATGATTGATGGAAGTGATGTATAGGGTCTTAGGGAACACTTTGAAACCTGTTAAAGGCTTAGGGATGCTGGGGTGAGCCTTGAAAATCCAAAACTTCCTTTGCATAGGTCTAAATTAGGCCTTCTAGTGGCTTGAAGGACAGTCCCTTGAGGCAACTGCTTATGGTATTGAGTCTTGTGCTTTTGGAATTTTGTAAGGGTCTATGTTGTATGTCTAAAAACAAGATGTTTTGTTTGTTTATTATCTGTAACTAGTTTTTATAATGATTGTCCTATTGGGCAATGTTATAAGAAATGCATGGGCTAGTTGGAAGCGATGGAGGAGTGAGGGTTTCTGTGAGAAAATTATAGTTGTTTGGTCATGATTTTTCATATTAAAAGTGTCCAAATAATCCCCAAGTCCTATAGTGATGTTTGGTTGTATGAGTCAAGTTGTGTGATCAAATTTTCTTATTGAAGGGTATAGTTGAATAAGTGTGTCAAGTTGGGTGCTTCCCCTACCACTCTGCATCAATGATAAGTATTCATCGTTGAAAATTGAATTGTGGTAGCTTGATATATAGGGTCTATTGATGCCAGGGTTCAATTTGTATGATTTGAAAAAAGAAGCCAACTGAGTAGAGTTAGCAGCATTCTTTAGAAATCATAAGAATTTGTTTAGTACACTAGCCATTTTGATGTCTTATTGCAGTCTCAAACATTATTTTGTATCATTGTTACATTGGTCTTGAGAGTGGTAGCTTAATATAGCTCCACAATACAAAATCCAGTTTACTTGTGCAGTGTAACAGTGGCATAGGCAGATTTTTCTTTTAAAGAACCAAAGGGTGACTGCACAATTGAAGTGTATAAACACATATCTTTTTGTAATATCAAGGATACTTTTTGAATCTTCCATGCATTGCTAATCTTACCAAGGAAAGGTCTTTTTCCTAATCTGTATGCAGCCATGCTTTTGACATTGTCAAAAAGAGAAAAAATTCCCTAATGATGCAAAGGCATGGCCAAGCAATTCTAACTCTCCACATGAGAGGGGAGAGATGTTGGAGAGTACATCAAGTCAATGAGAACAAAAGTGTAATGTGTTTTACTTTTAGTTTGTAGGATTCCTATTATGTGTATATATAATGATGTTTTAAATGGAATTCAATTTTATGTTGGTTTTTTTATTTCTCTACAGATGTGTGTGTGTGTGTGTGTGTGTGTGTGTGTGTGTGTGTGTATTATTTTTACTTGTTTTTTGGTACTAATGAACCCAAATTGAAAGTGTGGATAGACTTGTGTAATACTGCTTAGATTGTGATTTTTTTTGTTCCTATGAATTATAATGTTATTTGAGGTAACAATGGAAGTTGTTATTTACATTTACCTCAAGGCCTTATATCCTTTCATTGGCTTATTCTTGAGGAAAAATTAAGCAAATATAACTACCCTTGGTGTTACTTACACTAAGGTTGTGATATCGAAACAAGAAATGGACCCTATAATAGGGGGAGATATATGATCTTTACCTTCATTAGGATATTGAGGGATGCCAAACTAGATCCTTGTATCCACAATTCCCTAATAAATAGTACACCTTTACTAAACTCCATACCAAACATTGCTCCTAAGGATAGAATCAATTTATGTATTAGAAACCCCTAAATCAAGTTTATCCTACCCACATATCACCTTATTTGGGGCAACTTAAAAATAATCATGTTGTTCCTAATGTACCTTAGCCTTCTAGCAACACACTATTTGATAAACAAGCAAAAAATTAAGTTTCCATGACTATTGTGCAATCAAAAAATTAGACAAGAATATCATCAAGTGCTACACAATCATCTCATGATTAGACTTCACATTTGACATCAAAATGAGAGGAATTAAAGAAGACACTTGCACAAGTAACTAATGGGCTTACAAGGATTAGAATAGAGGGTTATATCATCAAAGACCTAGCAAACAATAGAACACTACGCTAAACAATGGGGATGTACCTAAGCCAATTTGATAATGAAAATTAGGCATTATAGAGCCACCACAAAATTGTGATTTATTTTTTCCCTGCTAAAAAGAGATTGGTTCCAGCACTAAAGTTGTTGTAATTGAGCTTTTTTCTCCTCTAAAAGATGGATTGGTGCTTCTTGTAAGATTGGAAATCACCTACTTCGTAATCTCCACCTTACATTTCTACACTCATTTTGATGTCCACTCCCAAATATGTGTTCCAAGATTCATTTGTGACTTTTCTAGTCCTTTTACATGACATTGGATTCATTTAAATTCACTTCTAAGCCTTTCCAAACCCATAAAAATTGTTGGTATGTGTTGACTGATCATGCTATACTATATAGCCCATGGTATACTGTACACCGGAAAAAGGAAAAATCAATGAAAAAAGAAAAATCCAATTTTGTAGAACCCGAATCTGGAAGCTTCTAAGCTTGTTAAAAGGGGGTTCGAATGGGGTTACAGTATGATGAAAATAACATGATTATTCACAAGATTGTAATAGGTTTTTGCACTAGATAATAAAATCATTGGATGGCTGTGGTTTGGTGGATATAGCCCAGATTGAGTGAACCACGTTAAATTCTCTATGTTATAATTTATTATGTGTGTTTTAGTTTCTCTGTTTATTAATTAAATTTGAATTTAATTGTTAGATATCTTCCTTTCTAACCCTAACAAGTGGTATCAGAGCATGTTGTGTTTCGATTACTGTCTGTAGGAAGGTCTCACGGTTGAGTGGGAGTAATGGCAGATGAGGGTAAGAAGGTTGAGAAGTTTAATGGGAAGAACTATTAGTTATGGAAGATGCAGATGGAGGACTACCTCTATCAGAAGGATTTATGGTGGCCATTGGAAGGGAAAACCAAGAAACCCGCAGCAATGTATGATGAGGACTGGGAGATTTTGGATAGAAAGGCTCTTGACAGTATTCGTTTATGCTTGGCACAATCAGTGGCGTTCAATATTACAACAGCAAAGACAACTCAAGAGTTGATGGAAACCCTAGCAAAGTTATATGAAAAGCCTTTTGCTTCAAATAAGGTATTTCTTATGAAGTGTTTATTTAATATGAAAATGGTAGAAGGTGGGTCAGTTACTGATCATTTAAATGAGTTTAATACGGTCACCAGTCAATTAACTTTTGTCAAAGTAAACTTTGATGGGCTCTTTTGATTCTGTGTTCTTTGCCTCAAAGCCAGAATAGCTTGGTAATTGCTGTTAGTAATTCTATTTCCAGTTTGAATACACTAAAATTTGATGATGTTGTTGGTGTTACTTTGAGCGAGGAAATTTGTAGGAAAAGCTTAGGTGGAACATCCACATCAGGCAGTGTTTTGAATGTAGAAAGCATGGGAAGAACAAAGGAGAGAGGAAACAATTTTGGAAATCGTGGGAAGTCACAAGGAAAATCAAAGGATAGAAAGTACCAATCTATAGACAAGAGGGATTGCTAGTACTGTGGTAAGCCGGGTCATTTAAAGAAAGATTGTTGGTCTCAGAAAAATAAAGGAGACAAAAATGAAGGAAGTAAAGAGGCAAATTTGGTAAGTAATAAATCTGATGAGGATGCTTTGACTCTTTCCCTTGATAATGCTGATGATTCTTGGGTGTTAGATTTAGGGGCTTCATTTCATGCTACCCCCCATAGAAGCTATTTTCTTGATTATGTCCAAGGGGATTTTGGGCTGGTTTATTTAGGAGATACGAACCCTGTCAGATTGTTGGAAAAGGAAGAATCAATATTAAGTTGCAGAATAGGAATCATTAGCTACTACATGAGGTAAGGCATGTTCCAAAGTTAAGCAGAAATTTAATTTCAGCAGGGCAACTAGATGCTGAAGGTTGTGTTGTTACATTTAGTGATAAAAATTGGAAGGTCATAAGGGGTGCCTTAGTGGTAGCAAAAGGTGTGAAAGTAGGCACCTTATATCTTTGTACAGGTCATATTGTTCCTTCTACTTTAATTGTTACAGAAAAAGGTCAATGTTAGGAATGATTGCTAAAGTTCAACAGGTAGAAGATCATATAGTTGTTGTGGACTTGAATCAACACTGTGGCATAATAGACTTGGGCATATGAGTGCAAAAGGTATGAAAGTATTTCATTCAAATAATGTTTTACCAGGTCTAAAATGTGTTAATATGGATTTTTGTGAAAGTTGTGTCTATGGAAAACAAAAGAGAGTAAGTTTTCTCAAGGATGGGAAGCAAAAGAAAGATGAGAAATTGGAGCTTGTGCATACAGATGTATGGGGACTAGCTCAGGTATCATCTCTTGGTGGCTCTCTATAATATGTTACATTCATTGATGATGCAACTAGGAAGGTATGGATTTATTTCCTTAAGTAGAAATCTGATGTATTTGAAACTTTTAAAAAATGGAGAAGCTTGGTTGAGAATGAGACGAGTAAAAAGATAAAATGTCTCAGATCTGATAATGGTGGTGAGTATTGCAGAAAATATTTTAAAGATTATTGTTCCTCAAATGGTATTCATAGGTAGAAAATGATTCCAAGGACTCCACAGGAAAATGGAGTGGTTGAGCGCATGAATAGAACAATAATGGAGTGTGCACGGACTATGAGATTGCATGTTGGGCTGCCTTTAAAAATGTGGGCAGAGACTGTAAACACTATTGTTTATCTAATTAATAGAGGTCCCTCTAATCCTTTGGGTTGTGGTATTCCAGAGGAAGCATGGAAAGGTAAGAAGGTGAGTTATTCTTTTCTCAAAACCTTCAGTTGTGAAGCATTTGCACATGTAGATTCTGAAAATAGAACCAAGCTTGATCTAAAATCAAAGAAATGTATATTTGTTGGATATGGCATTGATGAATTTGGTTATAGGCTTTGGGATTTTGAAAATTAGAAAATTGTGAGAAGTAGGGATGTCATATTCAATGAGAAAGTGTTGTACAAAGATCTGTTGTTTTAACATGAGAAGAAAGAAAATGATTATGTAGTGTTGGATGATATTCCAAACAATGATGTTTCAGTGGTTTCTCATGCTGGGCAACATCAGCAACAACAAATACCATAAACTCATGTGAATGTTAGATGATCTTCAAGGATAAGTAGACCTTCAGAAAGATTCTCTCCCTCTTTGTATACTATTTTGTTAACCGATGCTGGTGAAACGAAATATTATGATGAAGCTATGCAGGTGGATACCAAGGTTCAGTGGGAGCATGGAATGGAAGAAGAAATAGACTCCTTGCTGAAAAATTAGACTTGGGAATTATGCAAGTTGCCTGCAGGTAAAAAATATTTACCAAACAAATGGGTTTATAGGCTGAAAGAGGAGGATGGAGGTAAGAAGAGATTTAAAGCGAGATTAGTTGTAAAGGGATTTGCATAGAAAAAGGGTATTGATTTTGATGAGATTTTTTCTCTTGTTGTTAAAATGACTTCTATTCGTATTGTTTTAAGTATTGTGGCTGCTAAAGATTTTCATTTAGAACAACTTGATGTTAAAACAACCTTTCTCCATGGTGATTTGGAAGAGGAAATATATATGGAACAGCCACAAGGTTTTGAAGTCAAAGGTAAGAAAAAACTAGTGTGCAGATTGAAGAAAAGTTTATATGGCTTGAAGCAAGCACCTCAGCAATGGTACTTGAAATTTTATAGTTTTATGGTTGAGCAAGGCTACAGCAAGTGTAATTCTAACCATTGTGTTTATTTTAAGAGGCTGGATAATGACAACTACATTGTTTTATGTCTATATGTTGATGACATGCTTGTAGTAGGGTCTAACATGGATCACATAAGTGAGCTAAAACAACAGTTAGCAAATATTTTGCTATGAAATATTTAGGGCAGCAAAACAAATCCTTGGTATGAAAATTTGTAGAGATAGGAAAAACAAAAAAAAAAATTATCTCAGGCTAATTATGTTGAAAAGATGTTGTAGAGATTTCATATGGAGAATGCAAAAGTTGTTAGCACACCTTTTCCTAGTCATGTTAAATTGACTAAGGATATGTATCCAAAGACAAAAGAGGAGGAAGAAAAAATGTCCAAGGTACCATATGCTTTAGTTGTAGGAAGTTTAATGTACACCATGGTATGCACGAGACCAGATATTGCACATGTCGTAGTTGTTAGCAGGTATTTGAGTCATCCCAGAGTCGAGCATTGGAATGCGGTAAAATGGATTCTCAGGTACTTGAGAGGTACATCCAATAAATATTTATGTTTTGGGGGCTCTAATATTGATTTAAAAGGCTATGTTGACTTAGATTTGGCAAGGGACATAGATACTAGGTAGAGTACCACAGGTTATGTATTTATAGTTGGTGGGATAGCAGTGAGTTGGATTTCTCGATTGCAAAAGGTGGTTGCTTTATCCACCATAGAGGCAGAGTATGTTGTTGCAATAGAGGCAGAAAAGGAGATGATATGGCTGCAACTTTTCATGGATGATTTGGGAAAACAATAGGTTGGAAATTAATTGTTTACAGACAGCCATGGTGTTATACATCTTGCAAAGAATTGTACCTTGCATTCTAAAACAAAACAAATATAGTTGAGATATCATTTCCTTCGATCGGTGTTGGAGGATGGACAGGTCAAGTTGGACAAGATACATACAGATGTCAATCCAGCAGATATGTTTATGAAGACGGTGACAAGGGAGAAGCTGAGCTCCTCTTCAGCTTCAGTTGGCCTTCAAGGTTGAATTCAAGTATAACAAAGCAGCAGGGTCCAAGGTACTTATTTCTAGTGGGAGCTGTAATTGCAACAGTGTCATCCAGGATCAATCTCCAAGTGGGAGATTGTGTTGGTGTGGAGCTTGATCAGTCTCCAAGTGGGAGATTGTTGGTATGTGGCGACTGATCATGCTATACTGTATAGACCATGGTATACTTTTTTGCATCATCACCAGAAAAAGGAAAAATCAACGAAAAAAGAAAAATCTAATTTTGTAGAACCTGAATCTGGAAGCTTCTAAGCTTGTTAAAAAGGGGTTCAGGTGGGGTTATAGTATGATGAAAAAAATGTGATTATTCACAAGATTGTAATAGGTTTTTGCACTAGATAATAAAATTATTGGATGGCTACGGTTTGGTGGATGTAGCCCAGATTGGGTGAACCACATTAAATTCTCTGTGTTATAATTTATTCTGTGTGTTTTAGTTTCTCTGTTTATTAATTAAATCTGCATTTAATTGTTAGATATCTTCCTTTCTAACTCTAACAAAAACTACCCCAAT
The DNA here is from genome assembly GCA_007258455.2 of Sequoia sempervirens. Taxonomy (NCBI): domain Eukaryota; kingdom Viridiplantae; phylum Streptophyta; class Pinopsida; order Cupressales; family Cupressaceae; genus Sequoia; species Sequoia sempervirens. The sequence goes on along the minus strand of VDFB02000017.1, from coordinate 368,895,687 downwards.
AGTTTTAGATCTAGACCCAGAAAGACACCTACGCCCTCCAAACACTTGTGTCCTCAACGCTTATGCACTCTGAACACTAGTGTTTGGGTTAAGTTGGGAATTTGAAATTTTACACAAAGCTATAACCCTAATCTCTAATTTTCCCTAACATGATTTCAAATGGTCATTTAGACTTGGGGCATGATGTAAATCTATCACAATTTTGCTCCCAATACATTTTTTTTCATTTATTCTCTCATGCTATAGGGTTTTTGAAGCTACTACATTGAACATATCTGCAGAAGGATCCCTAGTTGCATTTCCTTTGATCCTCCATTGCCAATTTATTCTTCATCATAGCTAGATCATCCTTGTCAGCCTATCTCCATTGTGTCATTTACTATTCATCTATTGTATTCCTAATTTTCTTTCTGTCAATAGCCTCTTATAATCCCTATTCCTTTGCATTCTTATCTTCATTATGTTTTCCCTTGGTTTTCTATTGGTAAGCAAATTGTAGGTTAAAGAGAATGGGGGTGCCAATATAAAATATATAAATCACTTACAGTACTCATTGTCCCTTGGTCATCGATTTTCCCTTTCTGAGTGTGCTCAACCTCGTTGCTCTGGATTTCCTCTTGCCCTATTTTTTCTAGTTAGGGTCTCCGTGCACTAAACTATGTCGTGCTCCTGCGTGCGTCGGGCCAAAAATCAAAATAAAATTTGAAATTCAAATTAATGTTTAAGTTTTATTTGTATTCTTTATTTTAGAACTAAAATGGTAGAGATAGGATATAAAATTGATAGCTAAGTACTTGAATTTTATTTTATTGACACTTGATAAATGCAAGATTATAGAGGTATTATGTTTCTCAATTGAAGTAAAGAGAGTGGTTGACATGGAAGTAAAATATTTTAGAAACTCATAAATGATACATATATAGATATATCTTCTTTATATTATCCTTGTAATTTTTTATGTATCTTCAAATATAAAAAATTAAAAGGAATCCAATGTGTATCATCTAATAAAAAAATATATATTAACTAAGAAGCCATGCAAGCATACAATAGTATATGTTGGTAAAACTATAATATATACAAGAAAGCAATATATGCATACAATGTCACATGTTAGTAATACAAAATACATGTACAAGAAAGCTATATAGGAACATAAAAAAATCATAATATAATCAGTCCTCTCAACTAGGATGGAAGAGTTGATGGCCTTTTGATTATTGAGTAGATAGAGAGACAAGTGATGATTTTTTATTTTGAACCTACTAACTTGAACTCCTCTCTAACTTTTTGGAGCTCCACATAATATAATAAAAATATAAAAAATTAATATAGAAAAAATTAATTATATAATGATATATAAGGGAATAATCACTTACCATCATTTGATAATTAGGAGCAATATATGAAAGAGATGAAGAATAAGGAAAATTGTATTATTAGGAAGTCCTGATGAGATGCCTTTATATAGCATGACGTCATGTTTGAGTCTCGAAACCCTCCCATACCATCAACGCATGTGTCTAGGCTAACCATGTCAAGTTTCACTCATACAAGCACAAATTAAAAAAAATCAACGTTGGCCCCATTCACATGTCACTATGTCCATACAAGAAATTAAGTGATCGATCATAATATCTATTTTGTAACCAAAGGTGATTCCTAAACATGTAATTTAACTCTTATGCAAATTTGATAAATGATATCATGTTGTTCCTTGCATATTGATTTCTATAAATTTTGACCATGTTTAAATAAGGTTGATATATGAAAGTTTTATTGGATGAATGGTTGGATAATGCCTAACTAGACCAAGCTACCTTAACTAGATTAGTTGGTATTAGAGTAGGGTAAAGAAAGGTTTGATATTAGTTGATATTGGAGTAATATAGTAAGGTTAGTAAATCAATATGTATTAAAAAATTGACACCACAAGTCTTCTACTAAGATAATGTTGTGTAGAATATTCTCATAATTTAAATTATAGTAGATAGACTAACAAATATTGATGTAGTTCATATCAAAATTTAAAGATGCCACCTAGAGGGATGGATAGAGGCTAAAATTATGTTTTAGAATTAATTGAGAAAAAATTCACTATGATTAGGAATATCCATAATTGGTTGGACATGATATAGAAGAGGTATTATTAACCCCAAATTGGATGATAGTGATATTGAACATGATGATGTTGGATTAGAAGAAGCATTCATAGTTGAATAAGAAAGAGACAAATATATAATAATAAAAGCACTTACAAGATTTGGTAAGAAAAGTGAAATGGATATACATAATTTCTCGAATAGTCTAGATCCTGAAGAATTGATTGATTGGATTAATGATCTTGAAGGATATTTTAAATATGAGAATATTTATCATCTTAATAAAGTTGAAATATTATTCTACAATCTAGTGTAAGGAAACTCAATTGGAGAGAAATAGGAAAGGTAAGCCTAAAATTGAAAAATGGGAAAGGATGGTAAATAAATGGAATTCTAAGTTTTTTCCTATATTTTATCAACTAGATTTGCTAAATAGGTTACAAAATGTGAGATAGAAATATTATACCAAGGATCATTATAAGTTATCTATTAGATTTGGTCATCAAGAAGGTAACCAAGAGAAGGTGTCTAGGATATATATTAAATAGTTGAAGGGGTTCAATCGAAGAATAATTTAATATATTAACTATCTATCATGTTGATAAATCATATTAATTTCACTAAACCATAAAGATAACATAATTTTTAGATTTAAAAATAAAGAGAATAAGAGGGGGAAAAGCAACAAATTTTCCGAAGGTAGGAACGATGGAAGTGGATGAGGAGCTCATGATGATGATGATGCTAAAACAAAAGAAAGTATATAAAGTTAGTGCAATAAAAAGTATAACTATAAAGGAGGTTGAGGTAGATATGGAATAAGTGGTGGAAGGTAATCTAGAGGAACCACTTTTTTTAAGTGTGGAGGTAAAGGTCACTGATTATTTGTGTAATTAGTCACAAGGAGAATATTAAAGATCTAAGAGAACCACAAGATCATCACATGTTGATGAAGAAGTTTCTTCTAATAACTTGAACAAGTATGCTAGAAAAAGGAGAATCATTCTTGCTAAAAATAAATTTGCTAGTCTTGTAAAGATCTAAAAGAACTATTACAAATAATTTCTTAGTTAGAACTCTATGTAAATTTGGTAAATTTAATAGTGATTTTTTTAACAATCAAGTTTCAAGTAAAATGGCGAAGAAATTAATTTTGAAAATGCTAGAGAATCCTAATTCATATAGAGTATCTTGGTTACAAAATGATCATAGAATTTTCATTAGTGAACGATATCATGAAATTTAAATTGGAGTAAATGGAGATGAGGTTTTTTGTGACATTATACCAATAGATTTTTGTCATATTTTGTTGGGTGGACCATGGAAGTTTCATAGGAAACATATACATGATGGGAGGGAAAATACTTATAGATTTACAAAAGATAAAGTGAAACGTGTACTTCTACCATTTAAAGAGGGTGGTGAATGAATGATTGATATTGCAAGAGTAATGTTAGTAAATTGCATGAAATTACTAAGAATATGAAGAAATAAAATAATTCATTTTTTATTTTACGAGAAAATAAGATGACACAAAAGTAGGAGAAGAAAATGCAAGAGTACATCCTCATTTTCTAACTTGTTGACATAGTATATTGATATTATTTTTAATAGTTTTTTAGAAATATTTTCACTAGAGAGAAGTCATAATATGTATCTAATTTAAGGAGAAAGTTTACCTAATAAAGTGACACATAGGTTGACACCAACTAAAAATGAAGAATTGAACTAGCAAGTTGCATAATTGTTGAACGATTGATTGTAAAATAAAGTTTCATTCCATGTGCAATACTACCAATTCTAGCACCAAAGAAAGGAGGGGCATAGAGAATGTGTAAAAATTATAGAGCTATAAAAAAAATTACTATCAAGTACAAATTTCCTTTACAAAGGATGAATGATCTTATGGATTGTTAATGTGGCACAAAATATTTCAACAAGATAGATTTGGAAAGAGGATGTCAACAAATCAAGATTAGATAAGGAGTTGAGTGGAACATAAAATTTTCAGATAAAAAAAGGTTTATATGAATGGTTGATTATGCGTTCACATTGACTAATGTACCTAGTACTTTTATGAGGCTAATAAATGAAGTATTGAAACTACATCTTGATAAATTTTTCCTTGTATGCATAGATGATATTATAATTTTTAGTAAAATATATCTAGAGTATATTAGATTAGTACTACAAAGGTTGAAAGAAAAAAAAATGTTGATGAATGTGAGGAAATATAGTATAATTATGAAGAAACAACTAGTTTTATAGGTTTTTTTATTTTTCCTAATGATCTAAAGATGGATCCTAAGAAAATAAAATTTATTTTTGAATGGCCAAAAGCATTTATAAAGTATATATCTTCATGGGTTAGTTTTTAGAACAATTTTATCAATAATTTTAGTGGTATATGTGCACCAATTATTGTTGTCATAAAGAATGATAAGAAATATGTTTAATTTTATCTTCATGGGTTAGTTTTTACAATAATTTTATCTTGGGATATGGTTCATTATAGAGTTAAAAGTCAAATATATTTAAATTATTAGTACATAGGTCATTTTCATTATTCATGGTTCATTTAGGAGTTAATTTTAATATTCTTGAAAAATTGTCTTTATTTTGAATGTGGGAGTTTTTTAATTTTAATATTTCTAGGAGAGCTACAATATATAGTTGTAACATCATGAATTAACAACATTAAAAAGTGCACCATGAATTAATTATGTAATGGCATAAAAATTAAAAACATCATGAATTAATTATGTAACCATATAAGTCAAATATAATTCTATCAAGAAATCAATATCAAATAGATAATATAATAGCATAACTCATACATTTCAATATCATTGATCTTCTTCTTCATCCAACTCTTTGTCTATATCATCCAATCCAGATTCGACATTGTAAGGATTGGTCATATCATCATCATCGTCATTGATATCAATTTCAATAATGTCATCATCCACACGAATATCATCTTCATGAACATTAACTCCTACATCATCATGATCTAGTTCCTCTTCTTCAACATCTTTGTCAGACACCTCATCAACTAACTACTGATCTTGATCATCATCTACATCATCTTCTAGTTCTTCGGTATCTTCTTCTTCCACCACATTATACTTTACCATCCTTCCTCTTGGATCATGTCTAACAACAAATGACCAACCTTGTTTACTTGGAACCTCTGAGTAAAATACCTACTCACATTGGCTTGGAAGAACATAGGGTTCATTTCTAGCTTGCTCAATAGACCTTGTATTAACCATGGTAAATCCATTATCATGTTCAATAATAGTTCTCTTAGGATCATTTTCATTCAATCGTAGCCTGTACCATTGGATGACGAACAAAACTAATTTGAAGGACTTAAAGTCACACTCAAGTATATCATCCAAAATCCCATAGTATCAATTTTTTGAGACTTTTGGATGTATGTCACTTCTAGATGAAACATTAGTCACCTAAAAGACTATAGTCATCCCAGAATCATAAGTTTTCTTCATGTTATCCAACTTTTTGATTCAAAATTTATGACCATTGCACCACATAGCCTTGTGGTGTTTCACCTGCAATATTTCAAACATGTAAAATTTATTGCATCGTCAATTGGTAAACATATTTATTCTTGGTAGAATGTATGCAAAGAAAAAAAACTCAACATATATATACATCAATATAATTGAAAATAATTAAATAATATGGGTGATTAATATATTTATACGTACCTATTTATCTCTTAAACCATATGCTAAATTAATTTCCCTTAGTGTAACATTGGAATCTCCATTACAATGAGCTTCTTTAACCAATAAAGCCACGCCTTCCCATGTTAATGCACTATCAGATTTTTGACATTGTTCAATCCATACCATCATCCAATCAAGATTGTTTGCAATGTACAAATGTAGTGCATCCCACTCTTGACCAATTGTATAAAAGAAAATTGAAATTCACAAACGACATATAATTAGTTAATTAATCCCCATGACCATCTTATAATTACCTCTCAGTTTCCTTAATCTGCCTTTCCCCATCAGGTACTCCCCTTCAAATTTGTTAATGGAGTTGGGATTCCAAATCCGATCTGCATGGATCTTTGTTGCGAACTTAGGAATATATTCAATAATGTACACCATGGTCTGGTATACCATATATCCCTCCACCATAGAACCCATAGGATGTGCTCTTTGTTACCAAAGCCTTCAAAAGGGTATGTGCAAGATCATGATGGGCCAAAAGTGGCGATATGATGGGTATGTGTAGGGTATGTGGCTGATGACTTTTTTACCTAAAATTGATGAAACAAATTTTTTTTTAAAGGAGATTCCCTTCTTTCCAATATAAATTATGCTTTACTTTGAATTTTAATAAATAATTATTATTCATTTTCTATTTGAATTACTTATCAAAATCCTGATTGATAGGCTAATTGAGAAAAACACCTATAACTTTCAAACATATCACTTTTTTTGAATTTGAAACATGTGTCACATTCTATGCTTTGCATATTATAGGATTAAAAAAGAATTGAATTTCATGAATTTTGACCAAGTTAAGGTGGTTAGACATACGAAGTTTATATTTTTTTAAAAGTTGTATTAAAAAAATAATTATTATATTTACTTAGAAAAAAAATTACAAAAAATGCATCACATTGGGACATGATTCATCTCTACTTATATCTAAAATTTTATAAAAATATTATCATTTTATTGTGGTTAAGGTGGTCGACAGACACCACCACTCTTATTTTTTTTCCTATTTAAAACTTTATTGCATTGAAATTTCAAATTTTCACCAAATAGATTTATTTTAAAAAATAAACCTAGTAGTTGAGAAACTACATTCAATTTTATATAGATTCTATTCTTACATATTTTTGAAATAATATAGATAACTTATTCAAATTTTTACGTCAATTTTCCTAACTATGATTTTTTTGAATTTTTTGCCACTTAAGGGCCTATTTTTTTCATGATGATCCTGCACATACCCAAAAATTTCAAGCGCCTCTCAAACATCCACATTGACCTTGTGTGTACAAGTCCACACAATTCAATCTCCTCAACTTGGTGTATGAGGTAGTGTTCTTGTGCATTGAAAAATGTCGAAGGTAAACACTTTTGCATTTCACACATTAGATGAGGAATTTTTCTTTTCCAATAATTTATATCTTCTTTATGGATTTCTTTAGATGACATCCATCTACAAGTGATTCAAGGAACAAATATATCAACAAGATTTAACAAAAATATACAATATATTACATAACAAGTAAAACAAATGACAAATATAAGATCTATACAACGAATTGAACAAATATCACTACTTACCTCATGTATTTTCCAAGATCATATATAACTTGTTTGACATTGTTGTCGAAGTTGTCTGGGAGAGATAGAGGTAGAACATACTGCAACAATTATAAAATGATCTTTTCACTATTTTTCCAAAACTATTTAACATAATACACTGAAAAGTACATGCAGTACATACAAATATATATAAAATATACCATCTAATAATTACCTTAATGAAGGCCTGCCAATCATGCATTTTCATCCTTGACCCAAATTCACCTTTCTTTGTTATGATATTGTTTATGTTTGCAGCAAATCCTATGGGAAATCGAATTTTTTTGTATGACTTATTTTATAGCATTGCTTTGCTACTCCCTTAATAACCAAGGAAGGGCGCTTATATTAATTTGGTCTCTATTGCTATTTAATTGAATGACATTTTCCATTCCATGATTGGCTTTCTGAATGTCACTACAAATTTTAACAATTTTTTCTTTGTCATGCCTTCCATCCAATATTTTTCATAACGTTTATGTTATATTCTTTCTGATATGCATTGTATCAAACAAATGCACAATGTGTAGATGTTCATAGTAGGGCAACCTACTAAATTGTCTGGGATAACTTTTCAGTCCCTGTGAAAGCTAGCCATTAATGCCTTGACAACCTTCATGAAGCATATAAGCTGGGGTGAAACCACAATAGTGGTTTACAATTTGATGGAGGAAGGAAAACTGAGAAAAAATGACCCCATGGCAAAAAAATTGGTTTTATGGGTTTGAATGAACCTACATGTTCAACCGAACCAAAAAGGGGTTCGACCAAACTAGGGTTCCATTGAACCCATTAATTACTGGGCCCACATTTTCCACCAAAAAGATAAAAGGAAAAATGCATATTGAAGGGGGTTCGAATGAACCCTGGTTCACTCGAACCCCTGGCGAACCCCCCTGGTTCTAGCGAACCCCCCTTTTCCCTAATTTTTGACCTTGTTCACACAAAAAACCTAAATTTTTATGCTTTGAAGCTCAGGTTGAGGATGAAAATGGAGGAATCTCTACAAACCCACTTGAAATTAGGTAGTCCTCAGAATGAGCTATCCAACGAATATAATTTTAATATGTTTTGGTTTTATTATGTATTTGATTTTTTAGTTTTATTAAACATATGTTTTTCATCGAAAATGAAGGTCTTTGTTCTACACATGTGGAAAAATAGCAGAATATAAAAACAAAAATTGAAAAATATGAGTGCACTAGATATTGAAGTCCTTGATCCAACAAAAAAGAAAATTTTGAATTTTGATATATACAAAAAAAGTTATGCGTTATACGGTCATGCTATGTCTAAATTGTTATTGGTTTGACTTTGAAACTTGATTAAAGAAAAAATATTCAATAAAAAATTATCTAACCAAGTGGAAGCACTAGATATTAGAGTTACAAATCTAAATTTGAAAGAATTAGAATTTTATCCTTCATGGAAAAAAAGTTATGCGTTATACCATGTGCATCACTTTTTAAAAATGTTGTTTTCTGGAAAAAATCAAGTTTTTGTGGGAGATGGAAAAGGAAGTGTAATCTAATTCCAAAAATTTTGAAAAAAATATTTTTAGAATCTACAGACAAAATGTGACAAGACTTTAGTTTTCATCATCTTCAAATTCCTCATGGTTTAGCCACTATAGGTGCCCGAATGTGAAGATTTAGTTAAAAATAATAATTTCAGTGTCCAGCTTGGCCAAAAATTGTAAACCACTATTGTGGGATCACCCGTTAAACAAATTAACAACAAAAATCATTGTCAATTACAACATGAGTAAACAAGACACAATATAAAAATATAAATTCCAAACATATCATATATGATAGATAAATAATTTGATCTAATATATAACCTTGACGATTAATTCTATTATATTCCAACTTCCATAAGCGATGTGTCATTCTTTGTGGTTTTGATGTAGTCTCTTCTTTCCCATTGAAAATATGTATTTCATTAGTTTGATACTTATGATTTCTGTGGAAGAAGTTCCTATACTCATCAAACACCTGCTTTCCTAAACTTGTTGAACGACGAGATTTCATCTTTGGACCACAAATTGGACATGCAAATTTTCCCTTTGTTTGAAGACCTAGAAGATCATATATAATTGGATTAAATATATCAATTTTTATAATTATATATAATGAATAGATTATTTAAAAAACATGCATGATATCTACTTCTTAAAATTAAATATCATTAAAGTGCAGTCGAATGTTATAACATACCACAAAAATGTGTTAGCCCTGGGGCATCATGAATTGTCCATACAAGTATTGCATGAAATTAAAATTATCTTTGTCCTATTGGTCTAGAGACGTCATACATAGTGATGCTATTCCATAACTTTAGTAACTTGTCGATAAGAGGCTCGATATATACTTTTATATCTTTAACTTGGTACTTACCTAGTTGAATGAACATAAACATTACATAATTATTATAACCATTTTACTGCAATATATATAAATTAATGTACATGACTATTAAATGAAAAAAAATATGTCGTTATGCAACAGATAAGACTGTGATAGGTCGAATGTGAGCGTTAGAAAACGAGCAGCAAGTAAAAGAGTGCAAATAAACACCAAAATGACCTACACCTCAAGATTAGCCTTAGTTGGAAACAAAACAAGATAAAAGCAACAAAATGGAACTTATACCTTGCGTCGAATCGATCCTTTGGTTGGCCCTTCGATCTTGGATGTGTATGCTCCTTGGATGGCAAGTAGATGCAAGCTAAATGGTGTTGTGAGGATGAGTGCAAGTGGGTGAAAACAAGAAAATGGCTAAGTATAAGATGAGAAACAAATTTGCAAGAGTTTGGCTAGCACAAATTATCTCTTCTAAAATGAGAGAAAAGAGGGGGTATTTATAAAAATTTTGAAAATTTCTAGGAGAGATGGATGGCCAAGATTGAGACACCAAATATCAAGATGTAGGGCTAAGGTGAGTTGAGAACTCACAAGCCCTCACATCTTGACATGTGGCATGGGGAGAGGCCCTAAAAGGTGAAGTGGACATGAGGTGGAAGAATAGGACATGACATGGAGGGGGTACAAAGTACCTTGGGATTGGACAAGATCTCCTCATAAATGAGGTACTTGTCCCCATGTGGGTGAGAGGACATGTGAGGAATTAAAAATTCCTCAAATATTCTCATGGGGAAGAATGAAGGAATTTAAAATTCCTTAAATGCATTGGGGGATTAAAAGATGAATTAAAAATTCACATAGGGAAGTGGAGTGCCTTGTCCAAGAGGAGAAAGCCTTTAATAGGGTTGACTAAGGACACATGTCATAAAGGACATGGGGAAGAGAAAAGGAATTTAATATTCCTTGGAAGGATAAAAGGAATTAAAAATTCCTTGAGAGGTTGATTAGGCTAGTTAGTGAGGGATTAGAGGATGGTTAGGTGGCTAAGAGAGATTAGAGGCCAACTTGCAAAAGTTGGAGGATGTGACACATCCTAATCAAGGATTAGGCATGTGCACATCCTAACGATGAGATTAGAAGAAGGATTAAGATTAGATAAAAATGATGGAGGATGTGTGATGAAGGAATTAAATAAATGAGAAATATTTATTTAATTCAATTGATGGAAGGAGGATTAAAGAGATAAGGTATTATTGATTAAATACCTTAGGGATTTGGAAGAATTAAAGTATTAATTAAATAATAGCAGTATTTTAATTAACAAAGAAAATAGACGAAAGGGGATGAATTTGGATAAATTAAGTGTCCAAATTTAGGACGCCTAGAAAGACAAATGAGATGCTACTACATTAAAGAAAATTGATGTAAAACAAATACTTGGAGCAATCATTGCCAACATTATGTGCCTCTTTATTGAAATCCATGGAGGAATGTTATTGCTGATAACAAAAAAGCCACACCGGGTAAATAGATCTCAAATTTCTCCAAATGGATTGACACTGTTCGCTGCCAATGAAAGCCTTAGATTACGGGGTTCTTCTTTAAAGTGTGGACATTTTTCCTCCATGTCCCTAAATGCAGAACCATCTGCAAGCATTCAAAGAATGTCATCTCCACTTTTATTTCGTGCATGGTAATCCATAAATTGCTCTAAGCTTTCGCACCTAAATAATCATTGCATACGTGGAATAATGGGAATATAATGAAGAACCTTGTGAGGCACCTTTTTTGTTATTTGATCTATTCAATATCTATTGATATGATATTTCAGGCATTCTGTTGCAAATTCATGTTGTTTATGATATATAATATGATCATTGGGACATGCATCTATTGCTTGATACTCCATTCCAATATATTTCATAATGGAAGATAAAACTCAGTATGACCGAGGTAAAATATTTGATGGTGGTAACAAAAATTCACCTATCAATCTACAACAACAAAATAATTTGTTAATATAAAGAATATTAATGGTACATATTTCATTCATTATTTACTAGTGATGAACTAACAACAATTAAAATAGATGAAAAAATATGACATATATGACATACCTTAACATCTGTGAGATTGCTATGTTGGATAGACCATTCATAACCTTTAAGTTCACCAACAACAATACAACATAGAGAAGAGTTGTTTGGGAGCCTTCATAAAGGGGCTTGTATGCCTTTTCAAGTATAAGTAAATCATGAACATCATCAAAGTAATCTCAATCATCATGATCAGCTGTGCCACTAAATGTGTCATGGATCAATGTATTTGTACCATCATCTTCAACTGTGTTTTCTAGCGCATGATCATCTTCTTCCATAGGATCATTAACTTCATCTTCGATATTCACAGCTCCATGTTCTTTCACTTGCAAAACCACATTCTTTGGGTCGTGATAATCCATATCATGTGCCCTAGGGTGCCCCACCTTTATAATAATGATTGACACTGTAAATAAACCCTGATCATGATCAAGTGATTTTTTATATATATAAAAAATGTTAAAACGATATAAACATTTACAAATTCAATCAATATAAAGAAATTTAATGAACAACTTACCAATTGATGATAATCATGGCCCCCTTCAATGTGATCGTGTTTTCTACAATGTTTCTCAACTATTGTGATTAAAAGTCTTCTCATCTTTAAGCACTTGCAATTATTGCAAGGACAATAACATTTCCCATCACCCTTTCTTTTCAATCTAGCCCACAATCTAGCAAGTGTCTCTTCATTTTGTTCTGGACTAATATTATCTGACATTATTTTTCTTTACCAAGCTTGAATATTTAGATCTTCAAAAAATATCAAACTCACACTCCAATAATTTTTAATCATAGAGAGGTAACAAAATCTAATAATTCTGATATTTTGCACCAAAAAAAATTGGCATGCAATCACCCCTGCAAAAGAGAAGATAGCTTGAAGTCAATGACCCCAAAAAATACTTTAAAATGCTAATTCCAGAACTTATAAAATTTTGATTTTAATATGATTTCCAACGGTTAGACTCCTAAAATTAGAATATTGAACTTGCACAACAAAATTTGGAAATGAAATTCTAAAAATGCACAAGTCTAAAAATGAAATCTGATGAGATGTTGCTTTAAAATATGATTTTCAAACCTAGAACAAATCTAACTTCACAAATGAATTTTGGTAAAAGAAAATGACTACCCTCAACTTGGTGATATCTTCTTGAATTTTTTCTAATTTTTTCTAAGAAAATTTTCCTTAGTTCTCCACAAACTATCATAGGTATAACAAATTCGCAAGTAGAGAAAATTCAAAAGTATAGCAAAAAATTGTTGCAAGTATAGATAAATTGTTGAGCTCACTTTTATTTATTCAAAAAACATTCAGTCGAAATTTGAACGATCCTGATTTTTTGTCGAAATATCAACAAAAAAATCAGGATTGTCAAAATTTCGACAAACATTGGGCATAATTTTTTTAAAAAATTGAAAAGTTCACATTAAATATCATAGGTACCCGACAATACATTTAATTATACATATTTCGTTAGAAATTTTCATCATATTTTACAATCAAATGAGTTAGTGTATTAAGATCTTTGGTGATTCACAATTAGTCATCAAACAAATCAATGGTACATATCAAACTAAACATGAAAAATTATTAAAATACAAGGATTTGACTTGTTCACTATTGATAACATCCCACACAAAGATAATCGACACGTGGATGCAATGGAAAGTGTTGCTTCTCTCATGTCCCCACACAATCCTTCTGCATATTTCACCTTCGTTATTCATCCCATCATGAAACCTTCGATTGATACTCTGTTAGAAGACATTCTGGCATTAACTCAAGATGCTTCGTGTGAATGGTATGATACAATATACAAATACTTGAAAGATGGTACCATTCTCAAACCTACCACAATGAATACTCGAAAGCACTTACGTAAACTCGCAATTGAATATGTAATCCTTGAAAACGCATTGTATAGAAGATCTTTCAATGGTCTCCTATTACGTTTTCTTAAAATTTTTGAAATCCCTTTAGCACTTGAACAAGCTCATGTTGGTGATTGTGGAGGTCATTTTGGTGGTCGTACATTAGTGCAAAAACTTATTTGTATGGGTTATTAATTTGGAGACATATGGAGAAGGATTGCTTTACCTATGTTAAATGATGTCACAAATGCCAAGAGCATAGCAATTTGATCCATGCTCCTGCTACTAAGCTCTGTGCTAATGTTCCCATTTGGCTATTTTTCAGTATGGGGGTTAGATCTTATTGGAAATATTTCACCTCCTTCTGTTAGACATACGTTTATTATAACCGCCACAGATTATTTCACAAAATGGGTAGAAGCTATTCCCCTTCGTTCAACAACTACTAAAGTAATTTGTCGTTTCATCTTGGAACACATAATTCCTTGCTTTGGACTTCCTTTCACCATCGTTTCAGAAAATGGAACACCATTTAAAAATAATGAAGCTTAGCAATTTCTTCAACTATTAACATTCAACATCACTTTTTTACACCGTATTATCCACAATACAATGGCCAAGCTGAAAATACTAATAAACTTTTTGAACAAATCCTTAAGAAAACTATCAACAATAATCATAAAGACTGGCATATGCAACTATCTTATGCACTTTGGGCTTATAGAACTAATGTTCAATCATCCACAGGAAATACCCCTTATAGCCTTGTTTATGGTACTGATGCGATTATGCCCTTGGAGTTAGAAATTCCTACTTTGCGAGTTGCTCTTTGAGATCTTTGTGATGATGACACTTATAAAGATCAATGATTACATCAACTTGAGATGCTCGATGAACAATGCATTAATGCTCTCGAACATCTCCAAGCTCACATCAAACAATTACAATGCAAACACAACATTCATGTTATCCCTCGATCATTTTCTAAGGGAGATTTTGTTCTTATTGAAAATCAATGAAATGTTAGCGCTGGCAACGAAGATAAAGATAAATTCAGCCCTAATTGGTTGGGACCTTACATAGTTGATACCAATTATGGGTCTAGCACTTATCTCTTAATGCAACTTGATGGAACACCCCTTAGGGAACCCATGAATGCCACACATTTGCGTCGGTATCATCTCTAATCCCCTTTGAATAGTATGATTGGTATAGTAGTGTTGTTTAAAGTTATTTGATGCTCCTCTAAATAACTTTCACATTGCTTCATTCTTGACAAATAAATTTGTGTTTTTCTTGAACACTAAGGTAATTATTTAAGTTCATAATTGCTTTAGGCTTCATACTATTCACCCCTCTCCTATTGTGTTAAGTTAAATCCTTCTTAGTGTATTTAATTTAACATATTCTTTTCTCATTATCAATGTTGTATCTATGCTAAAATTGAAAGATGTTTTACATTAGAACACCTCAATTCTGTTAAAACATGTAGCCATTAATTAAATAATTTTACCATAAGTCATTTAATTAATCACATAGCATTTAACATTCACATAGAAGAGATACATCATCATAATATCAAAATGTGCATGTCTATATATATATATATCAAAGTTTTAAATACATCTCAAAATCATATACAATATCATAATGGTTTGTGAGAGCTAGACCCCTCAGGATTTGGCGCTCGTGATCCAATCCCTGGATGTTGTGAGACAGTCATGTGTGACCATGATCATGAACTACCAATTCTAAGTGCATACTCCAAACCCTATACTCATCTGCCATCTGGTCCCTCTCTGTTTGTGCTTGTGCTAGCTCTACACGTAATCACTCTACCTCTGCCAAGGTTTGTGCTAACTGTAGTGCACTCTCATCCTGATGGAGTTTCCCCCTCACACTTTCATATGTTGCTCGTAACCTCGTGAATGGTTTGAGTGGCTTTGGATCCTCCTCCACGATTGGTGGGGGAACGTAGTCAAGATCTATCTCATCCTCCTCGAGGGATGTTGGCACTATCTCTATGGCCACCTGATGATAGAACTCTTGCTAGTCTCTCATCACTCCTACAAGATAGATAATGTACACAATCAGTAACACATCATCATGATATATATATATACAAATAAAGCATAAATCACTAAAGGACATGCATAAAATTAAATATCATCACCTATGTCTCTAGATGCATGAGGAATGTCAACCTCCTCATCTCTGGGGGGCATGGAGGATGTGCTAGCCTCTCTCTGACTCTATGTGTTGATGTTTTCTATAGCTATTGCCTATGGTATGGTCTTGTAAGTATGTGAGGACTCTCCATGCTTGTATTGATCCTCAATTGCTACCTCATTAGCCTCACTTAGGGGTGGCTCCTCCTTGTAATAATAATCCTCCTCATCATCCTCTCCTCCATCCTGGTCCTCATAATCAAGATTAGCCTTGGATTGGTACTCCTCATCGATCACATCTATAAAAATATCTATTGGCCTATACCGTACCTCCTCTTCTCTCTCCTCTGGCTCATCACCCTCATCTGTTGTAGCTACCTCCACGTCACCTAGAGGAAAATCCATGGGGAACACAGGAGTTGTTCATGCATATGACCACCACTCCTCATGCTCGTCTATGCTACTGACATCATCAACGTTGGATGTTGGTAGCTAGTCATGATTTGAATCATCGGAATCACTCTCACGAACATGATCTATAGTCATTCGAGCAATATCACCTAGCCTTCGGGCACCCCACACTGATCGTCTAATGAAGGGGCACACTCTCAATGGTGTCTACACCTATCCAAGCTGCTGCATGACTCACTCATAATAGAACGGTCATACAATGTAGTCATGCCTCCCTACTAGATATTTATCCATTTGCATCCTTCGTAGTTGTCCGATGGGGTCTAGCCACTAAAGTGTAAATAGATAAGGTCTCCACAAGATCTTGTCCTCCTCCATTTAGTCAAATATAACCCTCCAAAAATATAAATCCCCATACTTCCACAGGCGTCGCAAAGGGTAGTTGAATTCTTGTGGGTATTCTTTCACTATAGTACAAGGTTATCCAACAGGCCTAGTACATGTGATATGCTCAAGGCACCACACCTATAGAAGCGTACAATGGACCATACTGTCAATCTCTTGAAATACAAATTTTCCAAGATCATAATACAATTGTGCTAGAATGTAGCAACCCCAAGCATAGACTGTTCTCTGCTCATACATCCCTCGTATCAGGTGTACTAGTTCCCCATCTAAGTGTGTCGCTCATCCATCTGGATTGAGAACTAGTGCCATTGTATGCATCATAATCCATCTCACCATAGGAGCTCATGAATATAGCAACATAGGAAGCTTAATCTGTGCTCTAACCCTCTCATCATATATCTGTCCTCCTAAATAGTATTGCATATCTCTTTTCTTCTCTAGGAATGACTGATCCCCCCCCAAAAATATACCCGCGCTCCCCGAATAGGAATTCAGAGAATGTTGTGTACATCCTCGAGAGTGATAGTCATTTCCTTGGTGGAAAGATGAAAGGTACAAGTATCTGTATCCCAACGCTCGCATAGAGCCATCAACATGGCATCATGGTATCTCATGGGTGGCATCAAGTATGCCTAATAGATACCCACTAACTCTAAATGCTCTACCTCTGCCACTAATAGTGTTGGCACAAGATCTCTCAAAAATGTTTGTTGTCTTCCCCCTAGCCGCTACCGCGACCAGGTGGGGACCTATCAAAATCATCACCAAATGCTCTAAATTTCATCTACTATCTTCAATTTGCATATTATTCATCACGCAAGTGTGGTAAAGTCAATCTAGTGTGCTTCTCTAGTGGCCCTAAACACTTTAGAACCCTTTTAGGACATTTTGCAAAGCAACAGGGACACTTCATGAAGAAATGAGACACTTTGCGAAGAAAAGGGACACTCTGCGAAAAAATGGGACACTTTACAAAGAAAGGCCTAACACTTTGCGAACTTTTTTCCAAGAACCCTAAATTAACCTATCGATGCATAAATATCATTAAATTATCGTAAAATCACAAGGCGAAAGTTGCAGAATCAACTTACCTCATGATACAACTCGTCACGTGCTACCTACTCACGAAGATCATCTAGCCGCAAAGGTGTGTAATCATGTCTACTCGACATGTTCTTCTCCTACTCGTCACCCTCAAGCTACATGAAGATAAAATGAATAGTAAGTGACAAATTACTTTCATCCACTCCTTTTAATCACTTTTCATCTCTTTTTACTTTTACATATTAACATAAGGTTATTATCTTTTCAAGAACTCATAACATAGTTATTCTTCAAATCAACATAATGGGAGCTAGGGTAATCCATTTTCGATGCCATTTGATGTGTTGGACTCATGATTCCACATCTCCCATCATTATTCATCTATCGCTATGTGGCATGGTACTTGGAAATTCTGTACAATATGATGTTTCTTATTCGATGTGGATAGATTGCTACCTTGATTCACCCTTCATAAAGTAAGTGAAATCAAGGGGGGCATACATCTACCCTCGAATTGGATTCCTAAGAGTTAGATAAAAGGATTTTTGGACAATTAACGAATGTGTGTTGTAGGACGTGGTTCCTAATGTTGTGGTTGTGCAGATAACTACACTAGGGGCCTCATTCTCCAGTCCTTTGAATGAGTATCATTTTATGTAGTAAGGTGCATCGTTTAGAGTCCTTTAGCTTACATATGCACATAGAGTCATATAGGCGCTAAAGTGGGGGCTAAATGTGCCATAGAAAATTGGACCCTCTTGAGAAAAGAGATAATTTCACGCATAATTAGACCTACTTTTGAGTCCCTTTTCATCATTTTCCCTTCAAAACAACATTTATAGTCCCCTTAGACCCATTAATCTTGATCTAGAGGCTCGTTTTACCTGATAAATCACATAAAACCCGACAAACAACATTTAATTATATCATACCCCGACAACCCACCTTCAAACAGCAATAGTGGGACCCATTCGCCACCTTGGGTGAATGAGTCCCCTCTGGTGGGACCCATTCGCTGAGGGTGGCGAATGAGTCCCCTTTGAGGGAAAGTTCAAATTTAAGCAAGAATTTAATCAATTTAACTTTTATTTCTGGTGAATGTCAGCCTCTTAGGTCTAATTAATGGGAAAATAAGGTGTTGTTTTTAAATACACATTTCAAGTCATTTTACACATCTTTTTCTAATCTTTAATGATCTTTTTATCATTTCTCAAGAGCAATTTCTAAAGTTAATTCTTCCACAACAAGTTTCATTATCAAAAGTTGAAGTTTTAGGGCAACAAACTAGGGTTTTTGCAGATCTTGAAGCTCACTTCTATTGTCAAGATCCAACATTTCAAAGGGTTGATGATGGATGCCTATGGTGAATCATGAAGAAATCTAGGGTGAGGAAGTGCAACTAGCCACCAAATCACAGCTAAGGAATTGGTTTCCTATTGATTCCATCTTCCATCTTCACTCTATCTTCATATTAAGGTTTGCATTGTGTTTGTTTAACATTTGCATGTCATTTCATTCCTATTTTTCAAGTGCTGTAATATTTCTAGGGTTGAGATCTTGCATCATATTAATCACTCTTGCATGTCTTAATCTAGAGCAATATAATAGGACCTTTGTTACATTTCAACTTCTCCTAGTCTTTAACACATCTAAGGCTAAGGTTTTTGCAGATTTTTCTCTATTCAAGGTTTAATTAGCCAACTAGGGGTTTTACCAAGGAAAACCTCCCATTAGACAAACAATTTTGAGTTGTTTTGCAAGAATGTTTTGAGATCTAGAATCGGGTTTTCATCAGAAATTGTTGTGCAAGTGTCAAGGTGCAGAATAGAGTTTTGAGATTGTAGAAATTAGAAAGTGGACTGATTCACCATGCATGGTGAATGAGTTCCTCCTAAGGTGAAAATTTGAGTCAGATGTAGTTTTAGGACCCTGACTGTCATAAAACAGATTTTGTGCAGAAAAGTCCTGATCTAGGACAAGTATTTGCCCAAGGTGGCGAATGAGTCCCAATCAACCCAAGTTCAGATTTCATCAGTTTTTGAAATTTCTTTCCAATCATCTACAACTTTCCAGGTGCATACATTCTAAGAAACAACTTTTTGTTTAGTTAAATTTGCATTTTCGTTCATTATTTCAATCTTTTTGCAAACAACATTGTGTTTTCAAACAAGGCATAAATCTTAGTTTTGCATTTATTTTCAGTCATTCAGATTAGTCAATTGCATTTAGTTAACTTCATTTACATTAGAAAACATTGCATACAACATAATTTGAGTGAATCATTATAATTTTCAGCCCTATCTCTCTCCTTTTAGGTGAAAACCCTAGAAGTGTAAGAGAAGCCTTAGGGACCCAAAAATATATGTTTCAGTAATGTAGGTGTCAAGGCCCCTGGTTAGAGTCCTCTGCTTGGTAGATGGGGATCAAAACCTAATGGGATATATTTATGAGGCCATGGATAGGGCCAAAGAGCCTGTCAAAAGTTATTACATGGGAGACAACCTCAAATTTGATCTCATATTGGAGATTGTTGATAGGAGGTGGAAAAATCAACTCCACCAACCCATCCATGTAGCAAGGTACTTCCTCAACCCTAATTTTCTCTTCTTAGAAAACTTATATGATCTTAATGGAGAGGTTATAGAGGGGCTCACAACATGCATTTAGAGGATGGAGTGCAAGGTTGAAGCAAGAGACCTCATTGTCCAAGAGTTGGATCTCTATAGGGAAGGAAGGGGTAAACTCTTTTCTTTAGAGCTAGTTGTTCGAGGAAGAACCACTCAACCATCAGGTATAAAATTAGGAGTATTTAAGTTTATTTCACACGCATCTTATAATTTGATAAAATGTGTTTTAACTTTTGACTTTGTTTTCTAAATCTTTAATATTTTTTTGCGTAGTTTTGGTGGAAAAATTGGGGAGGAAATACCCCACATATCCAAAAAAATTCCCTCCACATACTATGTTAGCCTTATTGTGCATCCAATTGTGAGTGGAATTAGAGCTTGTTTGAGGCCATTCACATGAAGAAGAGGAACAAATTATCTCAAAAATGCCTCAATGACCTTGCATTTGTGCAATACAACCTTTAGTTGCCCACAAAAAGAGTAGATTCAACAAATCATTGAATCCTATTTATTTGGATGAGATAGATCCTTATAGTGATTAGACAGGGTGAGATGAGTAGCCTCCATTATTTACTGTGGACGAGATTCTTGATTTCAAGAGATAGGAATGGAGGATGTGAGTGCAACAGGAGATGTAGGGTTGGAGGATATTCATGAGGATGAGGATTCATTTCCAGAGCCAGATATTTCCAAGATATTGGTTGAGCCTCGGCCAGAGCCTTCCATGCCAACTAAGGAGCCACCGTCACTACACTCATAGGACTAAAGCATCTACCTCTTCCCTAGATTTGACTAAATTAGGGAAGAGGAAGCTGTAAAATTTTGTATTTAGTATTTACTTCTAGTTTTACTATTTTCATTTTTAGCTATCTTTTGTAATTTGTATCAGACTATCAGGGTTTCAACATCAGGATTCTGCATGAGAATGCAATTTTGTAATCAATTTGCATTAAATTCAATCAAGTTTAATATGAAAAAAAATTACTCATTTATGGGCTCATTCGATTCATCTTGTCACTGAATTTTGCAAAAAAAAGTGTTTCTAATGAAATTCAAGCATTTTTTTAAGTTCCCAAGTTTTTCTCGAGTTTCTAAAAACTCAAAAAATTTGGGCTTGGTGAGTCTTTTAGTGAGTTGATTTTTCCAACTACCTCCCCCTACATGGCCTAGCATCCAAAACTTTTCACCTAAGGCAAGTGTGTTGGTAATATATTTCATGTCCAAGGTAGATAATGTAAAATTATGATCTGAATGACAATCACTTTGACCAAATCTAGGTAGATCATATGATATAATCTTAACTCCAAATTCTTCAAGCAATGAATGTTTGATGCGAGGAATACCTTCCATGAGATTAGCTTAAATATTTTAAGCTCAATTTCTACTATTGAGTGGGGATCAAATCACCAAATTATGAAACCTTTGCATAGTTTCTCAATTAAGGATTACTATATAAACCATATACACACCTGAAATGCAGCTTGAAACTATTCACAAGGCACTCCCTGACAGTGTGTAGGCTCCAGGAACTCCCTAAACTCATGTCTTGTTAAACCATTTTTTTACTGCTACTTCTAGAGGCATAATTATGCAAGTCACAAGCCAAGAGAGAAAATTTCTTGTATCATGGAGCCATTTTCACTAGAAATTGCTTCTTATTTCAGGCAATAGCTATGAAAATCATACAACCCTTGCCACAGCTTGGTGCCTCTCTATTTTGAAATTCATTTAAAAACTAATGCTATTTAGGCAAATTTGTATAGAATTTTTTTCAAAAAGTACAAATACTGTTGCAATGTATACCATTGTTTACAAAAGACTTTCAATCCATACAAAGATTTATGTAATTTATGCCATCTGATGGAGGAGAACTTCAAATCAAACAGATACTGATGCAATACAAAAAAAGGTACTTCAAATAATGCGAATACTGCTCCACTTTACATAGTTTGTGTAGAAAAAGTTCAAATTGTACAAGGAATGATGTGATTTAAAACATTATCTATGAGAACCTTCAAACCATACAAACATAGATACAATTTACATAGGGAAACTTTAGAGTCTACAAATATTGATATCTACACCATGCTTTGGAGAAAATCTCTAGACGGATTAACTGGGTAGGGAGACCAAATCTCTAGGAATTGTCATCGCCTCCAAAAATCAACACTCCCATTGTTAGCAGACTATATGTTGGAAAAAAATGAGGGGTTCTCGTCGTGGATTTGGGTACTCACCTGGACTGAGAAAACTACACTGCAACTTTGTGATGACTTCTGAGGAAGATTTCTCAATGACTTCACCGCCATATGCAAAGTCTTTCTGGTGGTTAGCTAAGCTAGCTTTAATGTTTAAAGCCAATGCTAGAACTATTCCCCTATTTTATCATGTTCAGCCGTCATACTTCCACTACATAAAAAATAGAGTTGCTGGTGCATTTTAGGTGGCATTAATTTTTTGTTTTCAGGATGAATGGATCAGATCAATCTCATCGTCTTGCATCCCCTCTTGAGCACTGTAGGTCGTTGATAGTTGAAGTTAGCTAGACATACTTTATAAAGGCAATGCCTTCTACATAATAAATTTTATGATATTAAATTAATTTTTAATATATTTAAAATATATTTTAATTAATATGTAAAATAAAAATTAATATTTAAAATTAAATTTATAAATTATTTTATTTGTTTTATTTTATATAATATTTTATTAAATTTATTTGTATAGTTTTTAATCTATATTTTATGAGTTGTAGATACATTTTTTCTTTCATTCAATTTAAATGATCTTCATCATAAAAATGAAGTATTAGATTTTTTTGGAGAGGTCACCTAACTAAAATATTATTTCAATTCAACAACATTTAATTATAAAATTATCTTCAATAATCAATATAAAACTCTCTTACTCGTTCATTTAATATAAATAATATTTTCACAAATTAAATAATATTTATTAAAATTCCATTAAATAAATTTTGAATTATCCATTTCCATACAATGACATAGGTATTTATTAGACCTTTAACTTCTAGAGGAACTTCTAATTAATCTTTATTTACTATCACTTGCACTAAGGGGTGCAAGTGTAACACTAATAGGAAAATATATAGAATTAATAAATTTTTGTCCCTCTTTCAATTTAGTTTAACTATATGTATATACAAGCTTTTTTGAATTATATACAAATTGTTTGTAATATACATTTGGAGATTGGAAATTGATTGAAAGATTTAAAACAATTTTAATTTTGATTTCCAAATTTTAAAAGATGTATGACATATTTGGAGATTGAAAATTGTTTGAAATACTTGTTATTATTTCTATTTTAATGAAATTTGTATTATGATTCGATGTGCTAGTCTAGAATGATTGGATCTTTGATAATCTTTTTTGATGTTCTTTTTTTTTCCTACATAGAAAAAGAGTTAGCAACTCCCAACATAAATGAAAAGTTGGCTTTATCTAAATGGGAAAAGTTGCATTATTAAAATGGAAAGTAGTTGTTGTTGATACAATATATAGAATTAAACATAAAGAACTCTAGTTGAGGCCTGGAATTTGATGGTCTATTTGACTATTTTTTCAATTTTAGACCACAGCTTTAAATTTATTAAACCGTATAGTTTGACTTGCTATATTTTTATTAAGCCGTAAAAAATTATTATAAGCAAAATATAATATAGTATTTTAATTTGATATATATATCATTTTATAATTTTTATTATAAAAAGATAAATTAATTTAGAATAGAATATAACTTTTTTAAATATTTTCTAATATGAATTTAGAAATTTTTGACATTTTTATAATATTTATTATTTTTTTATATTAATATATGTGATTTATAATATTATTATAAAAATATATATTAATTTAGAATTTTTCAAAATAGAATATAATTATTTTTAACTTTTAGAATATATTTAACAAGATTTGTTTTTAATATGAACTTAGAAACTTTTGTTAAAACAATAGATTTTTATATTTATTACTAATGATTATCATTGTTTTCTAATTTTTCAAGATATTGCATTTATAAAAGATTTTATATAAAAATTCATAAATTAAACAATTTTTTTGATAGGCATTTAGATGACCAAACCGTCATAAAATTTTCATATGATAGGTAGGGGTGATCTCATGCTCTAGTGTAAAAGTAGTAGTTGTTGAGACAATAATATATGGGTTGGATGATCGAAATTGATGTTGTAGAAATATATGAATTTAGAACATGAAAAATATATAGAAGTAAACATGAAAAAGAAGTGTAGTGTAAAATATATACAATCTTGTTTGAATTATAAAGATTATTAAACTTATAATATGCATTATTTTGTAATTCAAATATAATAGCATAAAAATTAGTTAATTCAAGTCAGAGTGGCAGCATATCACCTTGTACCCCAAATGGATTAAAATATTCATCAAACACACTTAATATCTAAGACTCACAAGTCTAGCAAAAGCTAATAGGTTGAGGCCATCAAACTCAGCTGAGTCTGTGAGTCAAGGTTGCAGACTCCCTGTGCCTGAAACAGGCTTCGATCCATGGGTCCTCACTTAGTCTCAAAACATTGGATTATTTACAGTGTGGGTTGATCTTCATCTGACAACTACAGCAAATACTTTAGCAAAAGTTTGTCGACTTCTAATAAAAATAAAATATACCACTCAAACAAATTATAGGTTCTCCTATTCCTATCACAAGTCCTCTTTTTCTGTCAATCCATGGTGATCATGAGATATGCTACCGTATCTTAATTTTGGCGTGGCAGGGAAAAGAAACCAGGTCTAGGAGGTGGATGAAGACTAATATTGAACAGTAATGATAATGTTGTGTTTGTTTATGCTCCATCTTCATAAATCCACCAATAACATGGCAGAAATCCATGTTCTATTGATTATGACTGGTATTATATGAGGTAAAATCATCTAATTTCTCAGGGAGATCCACCTTTGACCATTAATCTGCTTATTAAGCATACAGTGAGTCTACACTACATGGAAGAATATGATGTGATAGCTGATGTGACAACTTCAACTCTACTATTATCATCAGTCAAGTTCCAGCATGCCAGGCAACACAAGAACCAAGCTACAATTTTTTTTGACAAATCATTGCAAACACCTATACAAGGGAGAATGTTAAACATACAGGAATTAGATTTCTTCATCTAAAAGAACATTATACAATACAACCTCCTTCAATTGCATCCGTAGGCAGGAAAAAATATACAATGGAATAGTAGAAATTAGAGAAAATGTTAAATTGGAATTAGATTTCTTCATCTAAAAGAACCTTATATGATACAACCTCACTAGATTGCATCCATGGTTAGAAGTTCGTTTCCTCGTACTGTTTGCAGTAAACACATACAATGCAAAAGGAGAAATTATTGTGCAAGCTGAGAACTTCACAAGGCACAAACTTTAGACACTACAGGAGCCACGACTGTCAACATGGACATGTCAAAAAGATATTACAGAGATTGAAAGCTGAAATTTGAGGACCAGCTCAAAGACAGTGGAAAAAAGAGCATTCCTCACTTGCCACCTCCTGAGAGTCTTAATGAACTTGAAATGTTTGGCTTTACATCACCTTCATTTGTTCATGTAAGTTTTATGGTGATCGAATTAAACTAGGCATTAGATTCTTAGACAATCTGGTACATCTTATTTCTGGAGCTTTGGTAAAAAAAAAATCAGCCTTTCCAGTACTGAGAAATTTCTTACAGGCAATAGAGACACTTGACTATGGTCATCAATGGTCCAACACGAGTCATGTGGAGTGTGTTGGCAGAGGTGGAACTCCTGTGAAAAATTATAAAGAAGTAGATTTTGGAATTGTTAAGGATTCAAATATTTCTCCAAACAAGGACTTACTTTCTGGAATTGACAAGGATGAATTAACTCGGACTGAACAAGCACAAGAGGAGCCCAACCTTGTAAGCCTGTCCCCGAGTGAAATGTCTATTTTGTACTTGAAAAACTATTCAAAAGAGCAAAACCTAATGAACTATGGACATTGCATAAAGTTTTAAGCGGTGAAGCTTGTAGCCCAAATTGGAAAGCAGCTTTTAGAGCCCTTGCAGAAGAGCTAAACAAATTGTAAATATTAATATTCCCTTTAATTTCACGGCATGACAAAAACAGAGATGAAGTCGACTAATTACCCCAAATGAGCTAAAATGTACTAAATACAAGTAGTTCGAAGACATTATTCTGCATCTTTTCACGGCATGACAAAAACAAAGCTGAAGTCGACTAATTGCTTGTGAAGGGCGTATGATGGAAAACTTTATTATTTTACTCTAGAAAATATCACTGCATGCTTGCGAGCATTACAAACAGAAATGGCGGTTCTTTGAAATTTGAAATCAGAAATCACAGAAATGTAAACAATGGGACAATAAATCTTCAGAGGGAAAAACATTAAAGGGGTGAATGTTCTTTTAGATAACTGTAATAAAAATAAAATACTCGTACTGGTGTAGAAGCCATTACTTTGCGTTTTTCAAGCCATTACTTTGTGTTTTTCAACAGAAGAGAGTACGGTTCTGATCAGATAATTTGTGGCCTTGCAGGGGGGAAAAATTTGTGCACAACATGAATACATAGGAAAAATCTGCACAACATGAATACATATATGTATAAATCTGCACAACATGAATACATATATGTATATTAGCAAAATATAGAAAAATATTATATGTTCATGCTGTAACAAATAAACATAGCACAACATATTGATGCTAAAAAATACCTTCCTTCAGTACAAAACAAAAGCAAGCACTGCAACTCTACTAACTTGGCCGACATACAAAATTGTATGGATAAAAGCAAGATAAATAAATATAAAAACACTAAACGGTTAAATAGGCAATTGGGGCATTTTTAGCGCACTTTTTCATGTCATGCATATGAAAACAGTAAACATTTAAATACCATCACTTTGCCTATTTTTGTTTTATCTGAATTGCATTTCACTTTTGATTTACTGCTGTAAAAGAAATTACCCGACTTGCATTTTACTTTTTATTTACTGCTGTAACAGAACTTCAGATTTTATGAACAGATCCTATAAAATTTCCTTGCTTGCCGCGCATAACACTGGCATTTATAATGCCTGTTTGCAACCACCGACAACCCTGGAAAGCACATAAAAGATTAAAACATGGTTAACAAAAATAGCTGTATACCGGAAGTGGAAGGGAGTTGTATACCGACCAGAAACAGCTGTATACCGGCAGATGACGGAAGCTGTATATGATGAAAAAGAATAAATTTATTTAAGCTTTAAAAATAGTACACCTTATGTACTTCCTCGAATATTTTTCGGAGGAGCAAGGAGATAACAGGTTCTCGCCACGTGTTTCGCATCCAACGGACCTATTCAATAAAAGAAGAGTTTAAGACGACTAGTGGGCGGGGGCTTGTAGATGAAGCCAGAAATAGATAAATAAATAAGAAAAGAAAAGAATCATTGTCATGCAATGAAAGTTGCTTTTTTACTGCATGCATTACCTGTCCTTCCTACTGTCTTTTACAGTTTGCTTCTTATATGTGCAAGTGAAGTTGTGGTTTATTTATTCTCGTCATTGAAAATATGGAGAGCAAAGAAGATCTTCATCATAACGAGGGAGAACATGAAGAATATACATTTGAAGAAGATGATGCATATTTCTATGATAGTGAAGAGCTTGAAGGGGAAAACCAGGTGAGTGATTTCTTTTAAGAGCATCATAAGAAAATAAATAGTTGCACTGTTCTGAGCAATGAAGATATACGCCAACTCCAAGAAGAGGGAATGGAAAGGGTATGCTCCATCCTATCCATCTCTAAAGATGAGGCTGTTACTCTTTTGCTTCACTTTGGGTGGAATTTTCAGAGGGTGATTGACGAGTGGCTTGTGAAGGATATAAGAAGAGATTTAGGGTTATTGAAAATTAGGGTTTCAGAGGTTGATCCAAATTTAGTAAGGGACTGTGGTGTTTGCAGGGATAGTTACCGCATTAGTGGAATGAGAGTAGGGGCTTGTGGTCATTATTTTTGCAATGGGTGTTGGCTAGGATGGATTCAAGCAAGAATAGATAATGCAGGAACAGGATGTCTGAGACTGAAATGCCTTGAACCATCTGTGAATGCTCTGTGGATCAAGAAATGGTGCTTTATTTATTGACTTCTTCTGAGGAACGTTATCTAAAAAGGTATAGACAGTACCTTGTTAGATCTTATGTTGAGAGCAACAAAGCAATCAAATGGTGTCCAGCCCCTGGTTGTAAGTATGATGTAGAAGTGGATAGTTATGGAAGTGGGTCAAGGTCATATGATGTTACTTGTAAATGTTGTTATAAGTTTTGTTGGAACTGTTCAGAGGAAAAACATAAACCAGTAGATTGTGAGATTGTAAAGAAGTGGGTGTTGAAGGACAATGATAACGAACGTACAGAAAACTGGAAGTATATTAACACAAAGCTTTGCCCCAAGTGTAAAACTGCTATTGAGAAACATGAAGGTTGCAGGAATATAACTTGTGCGCTTTGTTGCTTTCAGTTTTGCTGGTTCTGCCTTGGCAATTGGAATGATCATGAGGGCCATTATAGCTGGGACAGCTATTATAGTAGTGAATATGATGAAGTAGAGGCAGAACAAAATGGGGATACCATTAAAAAAAAGCTGAAGTGTATACCCATTATTATAAGCTCCGAGAAGCCAATGAATCTTTCAGAGCAAAGGCTCTGTCTGATATGCAGAGTATTCAGAATTCTGGGTTTGAGAAGTTAAGGATCTCACAGTGTCAGTCTGATCTTGATCTCCAGTTTGTAACAGATGCATGGCTGCAGATTGTTGATTGCAGAAGGGTGTTGAAGTGGACATTTGCTTATGGGTATTTTCTTGCACAAAGTAAGCATGCTAAGGATTTAGCTAACAAGAATCTCTTTGAACACTTGCAGGCTTATGCAGAATCTTCCTTAGAACGACTTCATGAGTGTGCTGGGCAGGAATTGAAAGGTTTTATTTGTCATAAAAGGTCTCAACAAGATTTTCTTGATTACCGTATGAAGCTTATTGATCTTACAAATGCCACTGGCAATTGTTTTAAGAATCTCATCACAGATTGTGAGAGAGGACTTGATATAGAAATTTCTGTTTAAAGTTTGATTTGTTTAGGTGGTTTATTTAAAATCGCATTAATAGGTGGGTCTTACTGAAGAAGCAGTGTGGTTTCAGATGAACCACCTAAACAAGTGAAAGCTTAGAATGTATTGTTTAAACTAAACCAATATAAAAAGAGCAAAAGAAAAGATCATAATGACAAATTATTTGAAGTAGAGAGAATAACCATGTCAATGGTTTTGGGCATTCATGATATAACAATGTTGTAGTGCGTGATTCATAGTTTGTACCAATCTCTATGATGGATGAGAACACCATTCTCCATTTTCATTTATGTTATAACAATGGTTGTTTTCTTCATAATATTAATTATAAAGAGTTTGACCATATTATTTTTATTTAATCTAAGAGATTTTATTTTTAAAAGATTTATTAAATGTATTATTTGTGATTATGTATTTAAAAATTAAAATATAATTAATATATATTAATAAAATAATTTTTAAATAAATAAAATAATTTTCAAGCATTTTTTATAGATAAATGCATTTATGATATTTATAATAATCTATATGACAATTCTCATATAAATATTTAGAAAGTGATATTTTAAATAAATGTATTCAAGATATCTAAATTAATTTCATTTATATAATTATTAATTATACTAAATAATTATATTTAAATGAATATTATTTTTAATAATTTAAAAATAAACAAATATAAGATACCCAAATATTTGAAGTATATCTTCTACATTGCATTTTATTTTTAAAATAGAATAAACTGATATATATATATATATAATGTTTACTTGGACAGTAAAATACATAATTTAAACATTTCCATATCTTATATATATTTAAATACTAATGATTAAATTTTATATTAAGTGGTTTTTTAAACATATTCACTTTATTACATTCTTAAAAAATTAATAAAAAATTAACAATTATTTATATGTCAAAATATTAATATTAATTAATTATTAAAGATTTTAAAAAGAACACGAAAAAATGTTGTATGTATAATTAATTTGGATTTGTATTATTCAATAGTATCAAATAGTTTTAATTATATAATAATAATTAATTCATAATTTTGATATGATTGTCGGTAAGGGTGTGGTTTGGTGGTCAAGTTGCTTGGTTGTAGTGATGGTCACCAGGGTTCAAACCCTCACTGGGCCAAAATGTTCGCAGTTCAGAGCTCTGGTCAAAAGCGTTTACCCCTAATAATATGGGTGTGTAGCACTTTTAAAAGAAACAATTTTGATATGATTATGTCAATTATATTACATTGATATATTTCAAATATTTTACATAGTATTTAATATATTTATAAAATTAAACTTATTAAATTTAAATTAATTAAAAGCCACACTTAGTTCAACTTTAGATGAAGTAATATACATCCCTAATAATATGAGTGTGTAGCACTTTTAAAAGAAACAATTTTGATATGATTATGTCAATTATATTACATTGATATATTTCAAATATTTTACATAATATTTAATATATTTATAAAATAAAAATTATTAAATTTAAATTAATTAAAAGCCACACTTAGTTCAACTTTAGATGAAGTAATATACATTTGAAGATACGGGGAACTTATTTAACAATGTGTTAAAAATTAGTGCCTTGTCCAAATGAATCCCTTAATCCACAAGTTGGATTTGTTTTAGATTGGTTTAGATCTACACCCATGATATTGATCTTCATGATTGTAAAGTGATCTAGTGAAAAAAACCTTGGACATGTTGAAGTGAATTGATAACTATTACAAATACACCTTGGCTTGCTATGCTTATGCAAGATGGTGCCTATGGACACTAATTGTGAATTTCCTAAGCAAGGAAAATTTTTCCTTGGTCAATCCTCTAGAAATCCAATTTAAATGTGATGAGCCAAGATAAAAGACAATAAGAAAGCATGCAATATGCATGGATGTTGATACAAACTAAAGATGCAATAAATATATTTTATGAAGCTTGTATGACATTCTCATGCAAAATCTCTTAGAGAATTACTCTCTTTGATCCATAGACTTGAGGCATGTATGACACACTTTAGTACATTAACTTATAGTTTTTAAATGAGATGACTTGACCCTCCTCTATGTGCATTCAAGTACTTATTATGGTTGACAATATCCATGATATATGCATAAAAATAATTTAATATAAGCATATCAAATACAAATAATAATCACTTGAATTACACACAAAATAGACATGCAACACTAGTAACTCAAGAGAAACCTTCAATGAGGAAAAAAAATCCTAATATTTCATTAATGTTATGAAGATCATATTAGTGGTGTGGAGCATCACACACTTCATCTCATTTTCAAAGAAGATCTAATCCAAGCTCCTTTGGAATAGGTTTTTTGGTTGTCACTTTGTTTTCTTGGATGTATTATTATGTTTACAGATTCTTGTACCATTTTCTAAGATGTATCATCTTTAAATGCAGACCTTTATTACTTACAGATGATGTGATGCTACTGAGCATGCAACATTCGCATGGACATGGTTCAATATTTCCTCCATTCCTTCCCATGTTGTTGGGATATCCTCGGTACTAGTTATGATTGAGAATTACACAAATTGTAATAGTTTGGACCAAATCACATTAATCCATCCCTATAGGCACTATTTTTTGATTACTATGGCCTTAATTGCATTTATGAGAATTAACAAACCACCTTCAATGAATACATTTCTTATTCCTTTCAGAATGCAGAGTTCCAAACCAACAATAATTGTTTCCATTTTGTATTCATCATTGGTGCCCTCTTTCATTTTTTTTTATAATGCCCAAATCAAGTTCCCACATAGATATCTTATTATGCATCCTAACCCTAATTTTATTGGTTTTCCTTTCCATGCTCCATCAAAATGGAGCTTGAATCTCCCATTTAGAGGGTATGTCCATTTTCAAAATTACTACTCTAAGCTGCACCTAGAGAGATGTTGTGAATTACTACTCTAAGATGCACCTAGAGAGATGTTGTGATGAGGGATCTGGAGCTAACACATCAAAATTTTGATACCAGTAGATGGGAACACATTTCTCCACCTATTGGTACTTTTCCTCAGATTGACTCTTATAAATTAAGCAAGAATGTTGATAAGGGCTAAGAGAAAGAAAAGTAAACCTTTTATATGTAATGTTTTGATGGATATGTAATTATTATAACTCTTCATGCGAACTGTGATATGTTTTTGATATAATTTTGGTGTTTGATTTGGGTTTTTGTAATTAATGTGACCACCTCGGTCACATACATATTGTAATCAGACTCTCTTGCTTTTATTATAATTAGTATTTGAATTCCAATTTAAAAAATGTATATAATTTAAATATTTCCATATATATACATACATACTAATTATTAAATTTTATATTAAGTGGTTTCTAAACATATTCACCATTTTTTTAATAAAAGGGAGTAAATTTTTTATTGAGAAATCAGAAAGTACATAAAAATAAGGAAACAGTAAGAGCTCCCCAAGGGAGACCCAAAAGGAACCAATTACACATCCCTATCCTTCAAGATAACCTTCTCCAAAGTCTCCACATAATTCAAAGGCAAAAGGCCTCAATCTCTAACATCCCACCCCTCCTCATGCTCTGACACCCACTTAGCCAAGCAATCCACTGCTCTATTCCATTCCCTAGGAATATGACGAAAGGAGATAGACTCTAGAGAATCACACAATCTCAAGACCTGCTTAACCACCACAGCTAGTTTCCAACTAGCAGCTTTCAGCCTTTGATCATTTAGCATATCCACAACAATTTATGAATCAAACTCACAAATAATCTTCCTCCAACCAAGGGAGTACCCTTGTTCCATCACATAAAGAATAGCTAGGGCTTCCATAATATTAATGATTTGTTTCACTTTATACACCAAAAAGAAAAACACCATACCCCCTTCACTATCCCCGCCAATGCCACCAATCCTTGCATGCCTAAGGTTTCCCTGGGAGCAACCATCAGTACTCACCTTAAGGAATCCACTAGGCGAGAGAGCCCACTTACCATCCTGCTAAACCTTCTGCTTGGTACAACTTGGCCTCTTGCCAAAAGGGGAACCTATGCCACTAACCTCCAACTTCAAGTTCTTAATGATATCCACATCACTAGGAGACCTAAGTTCAGACAAATCACATTTTGTAGAAATGGTCTCCTGAATCCTATTCAGGATCTTTTGTCATAGTTGAGCTACACCCATTTGTACACCTTGAAATACCCTTTGATTCCTTTCCAACCAATAATTTCAAAAAATAAAAGAGGGACCTATAATCCAAGCAATCTTCATAAATGAATTTTGAGTGGGAGGTCTACCCATATTTTCCCAGAATTCAATCAAAGAAGTAGCATGCATGCAAAAATGGTTCCAAGCTACCCACTAGAAGTGCCAAATCTCCTGAGCAACAGCACTAGAAAAAAAAGAGAGGAATCTTCCTCACTTCTCTTACAAAGAAACCAGATAGATGGGCCATGGAAACCTCTCTTCCACAAATTTTCCCAAGTAAGGTAGCAATTTCGAACCATTAACCATAAAAAGAAATTACATTTAGGCCAGGAAAATTTGTTCTAGACAGTTTGTTTCCACCAAGGCACACTGATCCTCCCATAAACTTGTCTATCCAACTCTAAGTAGCCCAAGGCAACAGATGACTTTCCCTTCGGATCTAGACCCCAAGCTAGAATGTCCCTCCTAGAAAGGGAATTACATAACCTGTTATCCAAAATTCTTGCAAGCTCCAGGTGAGCCTCCTTAGAACGTCCTAACGGTCATTCCTGTGGAGTCCTCCAACGCTTCACTTCCTTTTGCCCCATAGCTTGAACCATTTTAAAATCCCCCACCTTACTCCAGCCAACAGCAAGAAAACTATCACAAAGAGGTTGAAGATGAGGAAACTCAATCAAGATGGGGGGATGTCCATCCCATGAATCATGCTAGAAAAGAGCATCAAAACCCTCATTGAAAATCCAAAAGAGACCCTTCTTTATAAGAATTTCCCCCCTTTTGAGAGTATCCCAAATCATAGACCCCTTCCCTAAAATGCTATATCGAGAAACCGAGCAGTAGAATTCACCCCCGAAAGGTACTTAAGAGTAATTCTAGCCCAATCCTAATCTTGACAGGTGCACCAACACCAGTATAATTTAGCAACTAGTATTTTGCCACTCCAATCTGTAGACTTGAGACCAAGACCACCCTCCTGCTTTGGCTTGCAGATAGAATCCCACTTCAAAAGGCTCCATTTTGAAGAAAACAAATTTCCAATCCAAAGAAATTGGCAAGCAAGATCATCTAATTCTTTGAAAAAGCACGAGGGAGCAACCTACACAAAGCATTTGTAAATAGGAAGGGCCTAGACAACTGACTTTAAAAGATCCACATGACCTGCTGATGAGAGCCACCGACAAGTCTGGAATGACTAACCCTCCCCCAAAATTTCTCCAAATCATCATGCCACAGATATGGGTGATCCCATAATAGTGGTTTACAATTTTTGGCCAAACTGGACACTGAAATTATTTTTTTAAACTAAATCTTCACATCTGGGCACCTATAGCGGCTAAACCGTGGAGAATTTGAAGATGATGCAAACTAGAGTCTCATCACATTTTGTCTGTAGATTCTAAAAATATTTTTTAAAAAAAAATTGGAATCAGATTCCACTTCTTTTTCCATCTCCCACGAAAACTGATTTTTTTGAAAAAACAAAATTTTAAACAAGTGACGCACACCATATAACGCATAAATTTTTTTCCACGAAGGATAAAATTATAATTCTTTTGAATTTATATTTGTAACTCCGATATCTAGTGCTTCCTTGGTTAGATTTTTTTATTGAATATTTTTTCTTTAATCAAGTTTCAAATTCAAACCAATTACAATTAAGATATGGCACCTTTAATAGCATAATTTTTTTATATATATCGAAATTCAAAAAAAAATTCCTATTGGATCAAGGACTTCAATATCTAGTGCACTTTCGTATTTTTCAATTATTTTTTTGATAATCTACTATTTTTCCACATGTGCATAACAAAGACCTTCATTTTCGATGAAAATGTATGTTTAATAAAACTAAAAAAACAAATATATAATAAAACCAAAACATATTAAAATTAAATTTTGGATAGCTCATTCTAAGGACTACCTAATTCTAGTTGGGTTTGTGAATATTCCTCCATTTTCATCCTCAAATTGAGCTCCGAAGTGCCCAAATTCAAGTTTTTTTCTGTCTCAGGGGGGATGAGGAATAAAGGGGGTTCGAATGAACCCCTAGGGGTTCGCTCAAACCAGGGTTCATTCAAACCCCCCTTCTATAAGGGGTTTTGATGGCTTTTTTGGCGAGAAAGTATTAAGAGGGTTCGGCCAAACCTAGGTTCTACTGAACCCCTAATTGGTTCGGTCGAACCAATAGGTTTGTACAAACCCCTAAAATCAATTTTTTTTCCATGCATTCATTTTTTGTGAGTTTTCCTTCCTCACTTCAATTGTAAACCACTATTGTGGCTTCACCCATATCAAAGATGAGACCCCACTAAAATGGGAATCCCAAGATAGGAAAGTGGGAGAGAGCCAACCCAAAACCAAAGGATCAGAGCAATCATGTTCTGAGTGAGACGAGGAGTATTGAAGAAGAAGATTGAGGACTCTCCTTCATTGATCATTTGACTAGAAGCAGCCAATTAGATATCCAATGTCTTCCTTAAATTCGCTGCCTCTTGAATCTTGGCCATCCCCATTAGGGCAATATCATCCACAATCTACAAATGGGAATGAGGAGGCACTCTACCACCCAAACTCCAACCTTGGATCTGACCCTGAATAACCCAAGACTTAATAAACCTTCTCAGACCCTTAGCCATAATAATGAACAAGTAGGGGGAAAGGGGATCCCCTTGGAAAAGGTCCCTAGAAGCACCAAACAACTCTAAGGGCATGCCATTAATGAGCACCAAAAAAGAAGAGGAAGAAACACAACTCATGACCCAATCAATCCATGCACTATCAAACCCAAAGGCATGAAGAATTTTTTGCAAGAAATCCCATCTAACCCTATCATAAGCCTTAGCCATATCAATTTTGATGAACATGGATTTCTCCTTGGAGGTTTCCATAGAGTGAATAGCCTTGGTAGCAATCACCACCCCATCCAGGATTTTCCTTCCAACAACAAAACCACCCTGTTCATCAGAAATCAAAGAGTGGAGCCAAGGTTTTGATCTTTCAACAATTAATTTAGTAATAATTTTGTAAAGCACATTACAAAGAGCAATAGGTCTAAATTGATCCAGATAATTAGTGCCTTCCTTCTTGGGGATAAAGGCTAAAAAAGTAGAATTCAAGGCACACAACATTTACTTATTATTGTATGACTCCCAAACCACCTCAAGATCCAAACTAATAATTCCCCAAAACTCCTAGAAGAACTCAATAGGAAAGTCATCCAGACCAGGGGCTTTACCTCTCTTCATTTGGAAAACCACCTCCTCCAATTCAAGTGAGATAGGTCACATAAAGTCTTCATTCATCTCATTAGAAACTAAGGGAATACAATCCAAAATGAGGTTCTCCTCCTCATAAGAAAAGAAAGCATCCTCAGTAAACAACTCAGAAAAGAAACGAGAGGCCTACCTAGAAATCTCACCCCTAGAAGTAAGTTGCACCCCCTCTGGAGACACCAAAGAAGAAATAATATTCCCCATTCTTCTAGCCTTGACAGAATTATGGAAGAAGGCAGTATTTTAGTCCCCTTCTTGCAGCCAATCCACTTGAGCCTTCTGCTTCCACAAGATTTCCTCCCGCAACTCCCACTCCTTAAGTTCCTTAATAGCAACATCCTCCACCTTAATCAAATAATTAGTAAGACCATGGTCATAGATATGGCGAGTTATAGTATCTAATCCATCTTGAGCCACCATCTTGTTGAAATGAAGGTTACTAAAGAATTGCCTATTCCACCTCTTGAGCCTATATTTCACATATTGAAGTCTCTTTACAAAAGAGTACATCACCCTACCATGGTTAGGCTTCCCTTGATCCACTAGCCACTCATAAGATCCTAAAGAGAGGGGTCTCAAAGCTGCATTAGCTAGAACTTAAAAGATGGGTTCCTAGCCACTCCAGAAGCACCAACAAAAATAAAAATTGGCCAATGATCATACCCTTTCCAATCTAAAATCTCAGAACTAGTGGCCCATCTATCTCCCACCCAAAAGAAAGAAACAAGAAATCTATCCATTCTTTCAAAGATGGAACTATCCCCACACCTCCTCTTATTCCAAGTAAAAACGCTATTACTTGGCTTCACATCAACTAAATTTAGAAACTTGTTATTGTCCCTGAGAAGGCTAGCAGACGGATCCAACTTGGCATTCCCACCAAGTTTTTCCTCTAAGCCAACCACTGCATTAAAATCCCCAACAACCACCCATGGGAGCAATGGAGCTAGAGATCAAACATAACTTATATGAGATCACAACTAGGCTTTACCAGTAAGATCAAGAAGAGCATAAACACTAGTGAAGAGGCAAGTTTCACCTGAATCCAAACTAGAAGCAATCATAGACAGAGAAGAGCGACACAAAATCCACCAAAGAGGAACAATCTTCCTTGGATCCCAAAATTAGGCCACTCCACTAGAATTTCCAGTAGCTCCAATACATTGATATAAACCATGGGACTAGACATAAGAGGCTCATCTTAACAAGCAATCAATAGAAAGATTAGTTTCTTGAAGAAAGACAATATCAGGACAATACACTGGCCATCTCACGAATAGCCTTTTGTCGAGGGATGATATTCATACCCCTCACATTCCATGAAATAAAGTTCATTTCTATGGGTGGGAAAAGTGGGGGTCAATGGTCTTCACTAACCCCGATTCTACCAGATTCTCCCCAGCCAATTTAACCTTCTCCAAGTCCTTCTTGTGACCTGCCTTGGAAGCCTTCTCTAGAGACCCCTTTTTGAAATATTTTGGCTATAAACCCAAAACCCGCATGGTCCCACTACTCTTTCCAACAACTAGAGTTTCCCTTGCTTGAGAAGGAACTGAATCTGCTAATGGAGCTTCCCCCTACAAGACTAGATGCCCACTTGGTTCATGCCCAACTAAAGTTTTGAGATGGCACATCAACAACTGTATGCTCGACCTATGCTTCTCCCAAAGGCAAGTTAATAAGATCATTCCCCTCATCCCTTGAAAAATTCACTCTTAGAGAACCACCACTAGTAGGAAGCTCCATCTAAATCCCCTCCTCCTAAGCTAGATCTTACAAAGCCTCAAATTGATTGAAAAACCCATCATCTTGCCTATCCTTTAGGGTTCTCTTCAAACCTCTCTCTTTATTGCAAGGCTTGACTGGGATGAAACCATATTTTTTTTCTCCATCAACTGCCATAGAAGCCTCCCCTTTATCATTCTTAGGCACCAAGCTAGGATTCAAACTAGCTGCCCTAGTCACCTTATTGAATCTAGAACAATTCCTTTGTAAGTGTCCATACTCATGACAATAATGACATCTGCACAAAAGTGTTTCATAGTCTAGTGGTTGAATCCAAGAATTTGACCTGACACATAATTCCAGAGAATCTGGCAAAGGGTTATTTAGATCTATTTCAACACAAACATGAGCATAAGTAAGTATCTTTTGGTCCAAAGTCTGTTGAGCTGGACCAACTGGCTTTCTAAGAAGCAAATCAATCATTTGTAGTATGTCACTATGCCAAAACTCCAACGAGATTCGATGGAGATGAACCTAGACCAGAACTCGTGTAGGGAGCTCCTCAGCCGAATTGAAACCCACATGCCAAGGTTTCATGAATAGTCCCACCCAGTTGAAGAAATAAGGATTGCCTTCAAAGGCCTTATTTCAGTTTGTTATGCATGAAAACACAACAATAAAATAATTATTAGCAGCCAACTTTATCTACATGTCACCCTCAAGGTTCTAGACTTTCTAGGTTCATGA
The DNA here is from genome assembly GCA_007258455.2 of Sequoia sempervirens. Lineage (NCBI taxonomy): Eukaryota > Viridiplantae > Streptophyta > Pinopsida > Cupressales > Cupressaceae > Sequoia > Sequoia sempervirens. The sequence goes on along the minus strand of VDFB02000017.1, from coordinate 368,856,083 downwards.
CTCCAAAACATGCACTAAGAGATAGACCCCCATAAATTTACAAATCAATGCGTGATTGCTCCAATATGCAACATCTTCTGCCACCAACTCTGATTGAATCACCAAAATAGGATGCTCAGGTCACCACTCCAAATATCCATTCATTTTTTTAATTCTAAAAAACCTCTTCTCAAAAAAAGACCCATCTCTAGCCGAAGACAAATTTGAAAACGCCAAATTATTTTTTTGCACAGACAAGGAAGGATCAGCTCGATCCATATCTCTAGGGCACAACCAACATGGATAAAGGATAATGAACTAGCCCCTACACAAACACCCCAGTCACTCCCAAACACACCCCACACATGCACTCTAGTCTGTTTATATTTTTTCTGCCAGTTTTCGTTTACCAATCATTCAATGACTCCACTTGTGATTTTAAAAAGATTTTGGTCAGCTGGAAATCGAACTATGTTTGCAATGGTGAAATCCAAATCCTTTGAAGGCAATGTTTCACCCTAGATTCAATGGATTATCTATATTGTGGGATTTATCTTATTCCCTTATCAAAATGGATGTTTTTAATTTTTACAAATGCAAAGTTCCAAATCTGTCGAATGTTTTTGAGGTGGAGTCTTTTCCTGCCATTCTTTCTATTACCATCTTTGTTATTCTGGGCATTCTTCTTCTCTCTCTCAATCGTTGGAAGCATCAATCCTCGCTTAAAATTCCCCCAATAAAGTTAGGCTTCAAAATCCTATCTTCCAATCCTAATTGCATGAACAAGTGGTTCAAGGTATGTGAAACTCCTACTCTTTTCTTTGTTTGGTTTTAATTACTAGGTCACGAGAACATTTTTTAGTTTAGAGAGGAATTGGGAATGAGAACAATACAGAAACTGTGGGGCAAAACAAAGAAATGGCCCAATTTTAAAACTTGAATGAAAGGAGAAACCTTACAACAATGTGACGAGAGGTCTGATTTCTTGCAACATGGATTTGTATGTGACATTTGTTTCATAGGGATTCATCCCACACTTTCAATCTCCCACAGGACAAGGATGCAAGAACATAGTGGTTACATCCCCAAGCTATGCCCTTTGAAGTGGACAGAATGGACATGTCACCAGAAGCTCACATTTCATGCATCCCACCCTAGTTTCCTACCAAATGTGTCTCCATGCGAATGAGAAGAAGATGAAGGGATGCAATGGGGAAATCCCCAACAAGGGCCCTCTAAATGGGGCACATTTGGAGATATTCCTATTGTGTCCCTCAATGTATAGTGATTCCAAGATGCCAAGATTTTATCCTTGGACATCACTTAATATGAGCCACCAAATGATAGCACAATGATAAAAAAAAATTGACCAATCTCTTAACTCATTTGAGAGGGCAACTGTAGAATATCAATAAACAAATAGCAATACACATTGATCCTCTCAACATAT
>VDFB02000017.1:368821757-368851078 GCA_007258455.2 Sequoia sempervirens | reverse complement strand
TTTAAATGAGAGAGAGAGAGAGCAATCCCAGAAAATGCGTTCAGTGACTTTCCATTTGAATACCAGTTTTAGGTGTTTCTATGTTTCGGAGTTTTGATTTTTTATTTTACAGATTATGGATCTGATCAATTCACAAACTCCCATTGTGATAATCTCACAAATATTTTGCTCACGCCTGATGCCTCCTTCAACCATTGTTGATTGCAGTCAAAATTTTGTTCCAATAGCATTCAAATTTTTCCTTTTCAAGAAGAAATGACCAAGCCTGTTCAACGTCACATTTAGCTTCCTGATGCGCTTTTAAGACTTTTATCTCAATCCCTATCTGGGAGAAATTTTGCACATTTGTGATCATCTGCATTATGCTCACATTTTTTATTTTTCTTACCTTCACTGCAAGGTCTTTTATAAGAGATTTTTTGACAAAATTGGGCATAATGCCAACTCTATGTGAATTGAATGTTTTATTCACATTACTGAACCTTCTTTTTCATAATCATCTCATCAAAATATGAAATGCTTTCAAAACTTAAGTAGTTACCATAAATTTGTTGTTTTACATTTTGTGTAGTGACTGAAATGGATCAAATAGCCTCCAAAATGGCTTTTGAAAATTGATCAAATGATTTCCAAAAGCTATGAAATCACAAAAGCGTGTTGTGCTATGATAGGGGAGTATGCCTGTAAAACGGTTTGGCATGAACTTATTGGGGTTAAAAGCTGTTAACAATTGAAGTTTCCCACTCAGCCATTTTTTACAACTGTTCAATTTGAATTAAAGCTTGCCACTTTGCCTTTTTAGAAAAATATCAAATCAGATTTTGAGGAGCTGCCCTCGTGGGATTGGTTTATTTGGGTCACATGAACATGTTGGAAAATGGGCTTTTCATGAATGCTCTTCCTTCGAAAAATATTAAAAATCAAACTTGATCACTTTGTAGCTATTCTGGGAGTGCAATTATGAAACTGTGCAAAATCAGTTTGGAATCGATTTTGCAAAAATACTAAATGATGTCCAAACACCCTGAAAATTGGCATGGAGGTAGAATTTGGTGTAGAGAATTGAAGGAACCTATCTGTTTGCGATTATCATCATCCATTTGCTTAATATTCACCCTCAAAGTTGACCATTTTAACAGATAACATTATGCTGACAACAAATTTTCTAGAAAACCCATCAACTTGTTGCTTCAAAACTTTGTCAAATCAGATTGTATGAGGTTAAAAATTGGCGTGCATACTCCCATGTAATACATGAACATGTCTGTAAAGTGATTTCGCTTGAAATTGCACTGACTTCATTCTGTGATTTTTCAAAGTGAGCCACTCGAGCAAATTTTTCAACTGTACTCCTGAGTGTTAAAATCAACTTTTTGAATATGGGAGCCTAAAATTTGCAAGAATTTTTAGGCTCCAACACCCCCTCTCTTAAAATATCACTTCCACCCCCTCTCCCTCTCTCCAAACTCTCTCTCTCCCTCTCTCTCAGGTCTCTCCCTCCCACATCCTCTCTCTCTCATGTCACTCCCCCTGGCAACCTACCTAGGTAACTGTCTCCCTCTCCCTCCCTCTCTCTCTCTTCCCTCTCTCTATCTATCCCTCCCACTGTACCTAGATAAGTCCCTCTCACTCCACCCTCCTCTTTCTTTCCCTCTCTTAGGTTGAACTCCCTCCCACACCCTCTCCCTCTCTCAAGTCTCTCACTCACACTCCCTCTCTCCCCCACTCCCTCTCTCTCGCACTCCCTCTCCCTACCTATCTCTCAAGTCTCTCCCTCTCACCCTACCTAGCTAAGTCCCCCTCACTCCAACCCCTTATCTCCCACTCCCTCTCTTAAACTCTCGCTTCCACCCCTCTCCCTCTCTCCAGACTCTCTCTCTCCCTCTCCCCATCCCACCCTACCTAGACAACTCTCTCTCTCTCTCTTAAAATTCTCCCTCCCTCTAAAGAGATACATAAATACATACAAGCATAATACATATGTGTACATACAATCCTACATCCATACAATATACATGCACTGATACATACATGCATACACACATACATACAAACATGCATACATACATACATGAAACACCAACATACATGTACATACAAACATACAAATATATCAACAAACATTCAATAGAGTGTCATTTAACATAAAGGAAGACATAACATGAGTGCGTTGTAATGCGCTCGCATTATGTCTTGTTTGACATGTATCCCAGATAAGAAAAAAAAATGTCAAAACTAGGAAATAACGCGAGTGCATTATAACACGCTCGCGTTATATCTTGCTTTGGGAATTCCCAAGCCTTAGCATTGGTATTTTTCTTGGAATACCAACCCAAAGGTTTGGAGGGCATTTCCAACCACTAGAGACATGTTTTTTACAAATTCTACAATTTTTCACATAACTGGGTTTGTACTCACCATCACGATTGCATCTGGTTCAATATCGACAAAATTGAACACATGGGTAATGTTAGGTTCTCTCTTAGCTATCCAACAATGTAATTTTTTTCACTTTTTGACAATGTTAAGCCTTTCATCCATAATTTTTTTTGTTTGTATGTCTATTTTTTTCCAAAAAGTAGTGTTTGGTGTTTTATTCGTTATAAATTAACCGTTCATCAAAATTTCAAATAAATTACATTTTTAGAAACTAGACTCTATTCTAAAAATTTAAAAATAAATAAATAAAAATAAATCAATTACTTTCCAAAATTTGTAGGGGGAGCACGACCAAAATTCCGCTTTTTAGGATGTGCCAACTTAGAAAATTAGTAAAAAATCAAATATTCATTAAAAAATTGTTAGAAAAATTGTGCATCAACTAGATACTGTTAGCTAACTTCTGATCATAGCGATTTTAAAAATACTACAAAAAAGTTCACCATGCTAGGGTCGTACAAGAGTTGTTATGTTATGTTTTTCTGACAAAACAACACCAATTTGTGTATGTCCCTCTTTTGAACCGCATAATCTCAACCATTTTCAAAATAAATTAGTAGTTTAGAAAGTAGACTCAGAGCACTTTGATCCTTGTTTTTGTTCCATCTCAAAATTTTGAGTGTAACTATCCTCAATTTTAGGTCCAAGGTCAGTATTTCCTAATTTCAAAAAAAAAGTGGCCACTTAAACCCCCTTTTTGGGAACCATCTTGGTGCACTTACCCTTTGATGAAATTCTCTATTCTACTTGTCTTTATAAATGCTTTTATTTTCAACTTGATTTTTCACAGAATTTGATCTTTTTTTAATAGGCTGAAAGTAAAAATATTTGAGAGAAAGGTTAAAGAAAATCAAAATTAAAGTTTTAAAACTAGTATATTTTATTTTTCTCACAAGTTGATGACCACTCATGGAGAACCTTCAAGAAAGGCACATATGAAGTTTGTAAGCAAAGGAGTTCAACTAGAATAAAAAATTAACTCCAAGTGGAAGAACATCACATATACAAATCTAGGACATGTTGACTTCCTGGAATTCAAGAAGAGAATGTATGGACTAGACGGATTCCTACCAACAAAAATTGCTCGCCAGATGACAAAAAATGGTATCATCCAAGCAGCTAGATTTCCTTCAGTAGTGGAGTGTAGTAGGCATTACAACCCACAAGAAAGACAGATCGCTGCTCTTGATGGAAGAATTTTGGCACATCTCAGAGTGTTGGCTATCCAAGAAGCATTCGACATTCCCAGCTACAACCGAACTTCATATAAGACTCGTAGAGATGCAAGGAGACTCTTTGAAGACTGGATGGATGAGTGTACGACCAACATCAACAAGTCATGGTTGGAAAAGCCAAGGGCCTCTATTAAAAAGATGCCAAAGAAGTTACTACGGATAGACTTCAAGGAAGACTATGGGGACATTAGTTTGCTTTTGAATAGGATAATGGGTAGCCCTCAAGGTGCTCCATTCGAAACATGGATGTACTTTTTAATAGATGAGATCACCTCAAGCATCAAAATGTTCAATTAAAAGGTCGAGGATGATTAGTGACAACATCCATGAGCAGCTAATGAATTTGGAGAGGACTAAATCTTTCTATATGAGTTCTTATGTTATCTATCTACTGGCAAGGACCTATAGATATTCAGGATTGATCTGTCGGGGTGTGGTAGGAAATGGAGAGAACAAGTTCAAGTCATATGATTACTACCCCTAGTTGCAGCTATCTGATAAATCTCATTTTAAAAGAGCACACGATGCATTCCTGATGTACATTACAAGGATATTGCAAGGAGGTATGCATCAAAGGCTTACCCATGAGGCTAAGAGCCTTATCAACAAGTACAAATCTTGGTACATCCAGTTTCCAAGATTCACCTACATCAAAATTCAAGGACTCACCGGATGTCCTTTTAAGCTCCCAATTTCTCCCACCGACAAAATGATCTTTCTTGAGGTTCTTAGGCAGCTAGAAACATATCAAAACTTCCAGAGAGTAAAAAGCAAGGTAGCCATCACTTTTCCATTATTTATTGGAACTATGGAAGAATCTTTCCCATCGACATAGGAAGCTGAAAGTGTCAGGTTAGAGATGCAACAATATTTGTTCACGTCATATAGGTCCAGAGCTAATTTTGACCCACACCATCACATCGGGGCCATGAATGGAATAAAATATAAACACAAGGTAGACTTGGAGGACTATTGAGTGAATGCTATAGATGAGTATGACATTCAGAAAAGACTATGGCCCAAACTACCAGTTAGCTTAATTAGAAAAACCGAGCTCTTTTGTGTGCCATATCAACTTGAAGATGATGGAAAATTTATTCAGCCAGGTTTTGATGAGAATCGACCTCTTCTTCTCATAAGATGGTTAGAACTAGAACTTGCAGACTTGACCACCTTCACAAGACCAGTTGTCAAGTATTTGCAATGGTGGGCAGATCAACAAATCCAAGAGCTACAACGGATGAATGTGAACTTGATTTACAATCTAATGGATGAAGCAGAATCCTATTCCTCAAACGCTGGTGCATCCTAAAATGATGAACCAGTCGAGATCACCAATTCGAGGAAAAGGAAGGAAATAGTTGATGACGCTACGAGGGAAAAAGGAAAGACTACAGATGAAGAACCTATTTGAAAGAAGTCAGGACCAGAGCCTCTTCATTCTGCCATGTTCGGGAATATGGATGAGATATTAGATATCGATGAGTCATTGGGAGACATAAGGATTTCTAGTCAATGGGAAATTTCTCAAGCATTATTTCTAGTCTTAGGCTCCTAGTGAGTCTTGCTTTTGTACATAGTTAGGTTAGTTTTCTTTTTGGTTGGGTTTGGTTTTGTTCAATTTGTCTTAGTTTAGTTTCCTTTGCTTTTGTTTGCTTTAGTTTAATTGTCCTTGCTTTCTTAGATTAGATTGCTTTGTTTTCTTTGCCTGAGTTGCTTTAGGTTTGGTTTTGAATAAAGAGGATTTCCCATTTGTGAGAAGGGTGATGTTGCTTACATGCACACTCTAGATTGACCTTGCTAAGGTATGTTAGGACTATTCCCTGGATAAATACTTGTGGATAATCTTCAAATCCTAGATTAATTGTTTCTAAAGTATCTTAAGGTTAAGGTTAGTACTTGACTAGAAAGGGAATCATTTGTTGTGTCTTGACACTAAGTCTTATAGTTATTATATCTTACACACTTAATGAATTATCTGAGTCATTATGGTCTCCTAGGAAAATTTATTGGCTAAACTACAAAGAATAATCAAAAGTCTTACTTCAACACCACTATAATGCTCAAACCCATGTGAGCTTCATTGCTTACAAGCCAAAGTGTTGAAATATGTGAAAAGAAAAGAATATCAAAATGAACCAAAAGAAAAGAATGAAAAATCAAAGCACTTGGCTTTTGGGTCTATAGACATCTCTACAAGTGTGAAAAAAAATAAAAGAAACAAAAAAACAAAAATATAATAAATCGCCAGAAGTAGAGCAATCTCTATGAGATTATAGAAGATAACCTCACCGGGGATATGGACACTCGCTGGCAGCGAGGCTCTATCTAGGATGCTTTTGGAGTTAAGAAAAACTACACAAGAATGCCATAATGGAACCAAAGAGTCATATTGGTCTTATAACACAGAAATAAACGCATTTTCACACACTTGTAACTGCAAGATAAAAGGTCTTGATATAGTTTAGGATTCCTCTTTCCTTTTGAATACTCTTCTTAGCCAAGGGGTAAGTTAGAATTAATTTAAGATTCCAGGTTTGAAGAATTTCTTATCTTTGGATTGTTTAGGAACATTCCCCATGTGGAGTCGCCAGATGTTGTGACCTATTTCACACATCGCCCCATTGCAAATGGGGACCCTCAGTAGTTCGGTTTTAAGGTTTAGCTTTGGGTTGCTATTTCATAAGTTCTTTTGCTCCTCGTGTTTCAAGTTAGAGTTTGGAGTTATCACTTGAGCCAAGTAGAGAATTCAAGCCCTAAAATATGCTTAGACATCATGGAAGCACTCAAAAGGTCCGAAAGACGAGGATTGCCTATGCTTTGAGTCAATTCTGACACTTCCTATTTTTAAGGGATTTTGCTTTTTTGCTTTTTTCTATTTTTAGTGATTTCTATTTTTAGAAAGTGCTAGGTCCTGCAGGTAATGGAGTCAATGTTTCCACCTTTAGAATAAAAAATAAATGAAAAAGCATTGAAAATCAAAGCAAAACTCATCAAAAAGCAATGAAAAAGCACTGAAAAGCAAAACAAAAATAATGAAAAATCAAGCAAAAAGCAAGTAAAAAGAAAAAAAAATAAAGAAAAATCACGAAAAATTCAAGAGAAAAATCACATAAGAGATAAGCCTCCAATTCTGCCCTTACCTTTTGGAATGAAGTCACCAAAGTTTGCCCCACCTTGCAAGCAACATGGAAAAGAAAGTATGAAGTCCACCATGCCTTCGAAAGAAATTCACTAATTTTGCCTAGGCATTGAGGAACATTTGGAAAAACATTAATGAAGTCTGCCCTTGCATTTGGAATGAAAATAAAGAAGTCTGACATAAGAAGATGAGCAACATGGAGAGAAATTCTTGAAGTCCACCATAAGGATGGCAAAAAACAAGCAAAGTCTGACTTAGCATAGAAAGCAACGTCCAAACCAATGGAAAGTCTAACTTTTCCTAAGAAATGAGGTCCAAACATGAGTAAAGTCCGAACTTGGAAGGAAAAAGAGATGAAAATCCATGGAATTAAATAAAATTCGCCAAGAAAAGAGAAAAATCCATGAATAAATAAAATTTCGCCATGAAAAGGTTAGAAAATTAAAATGGACACATAGAATACTTAAATATTTTCCAACACTTAGGAAATTTTTGAAATAAATATTCAACATTTAGCTAAAATTCGAATTCCAAATAAAAATTTAAAGATATTGGCTAAAGATGGCACTTGGATAAAATTTAGAAGCTTGCCTTGAAGATTTTTGAAGAAATTGGAAACTTGCCATGGTGAAGAGAAGAAAACAAGATCAAGTTTGATCAAGTCAAGAGAAAAAGATAAAGTTGCCAAAATAAATTGAACTTCTCAACCTTATAAGGAGTTTCAACAAGTCATTTTCAACTCACAAGTTTGATTGAGAAGAGAATTAAGCTATCTCCAAATCACAAGAGATATAATTTTTGAGAGATAAATTTTTTGCGAGGTAGGATTTTTGAGAGATAGAATATTGGAGATTGAGTGATTTTTCAAGGTGAAGAACAAGGAAAGAAGTGAAAATTCTGAATTGGAGAAAATTTTCAAAGAATTAGCTTTCTTTTTCAACAACAAAGACAAAATTCTTAAAGTTTCAAGCGGAATTACCATCCAAGAGTATAATTCCAGAATTTAGAATCGAAGTTTAATGGAATTCTCTATTTGACTTCTATCTTTATAAATGCTTTTATTTTTAGCTTGATTTTTCAAAGAATTTGACTTTTTTTTAAAAGGCTAAAAGTAAAATTTCTCAAGAGAAAGGTTAAAGAAAATCAAAAGTAAAGTTTTAAAACTAGTATATTTTATTTTTCTCACAAGTTGATGACCACCCATGGAGAACCTTTGAGAAAGGCACAAATGAAGTTTGCAAGCAAAGGAGTTCAACCAGAATAAAAAATTAACTCCAAGTGGAAGAACGTCACATATACAAATCTAGGACATGTTGACTTGCAGAAATTCAAGAAGAGAATGTATGGACTAGACGAACTCCTGCCAACAACAATTGATTGCTAGATGATGTAGAATGGTATCATCCATGCAGTTGGATTTCCTCTGATAGTGGAGTGTGCTGAGTTGATGGTGGAGTGCATCAGGCATTACAACCCACAAGAAAGACAGATTGTTGCTCCCGATGGAAGAATTTTGGCACATCTCGGAGAGTTGGCTATCCAAGAAGCATTCAACATTCCCAGCTACAACCGAACTTCATATAAGAATCGAGAAGATGCAAGGAGACTCTTTGAAGACCAGATGGATTAGTGTGTGACCAACATTAACAAGTCATGGTTGGAAAAACCAAGGGCCTCTATTAAGAAGATGCCAAAGAAGTTACTCTGGACAGACTTTAAGGAAGACTATGGTGACATTATTTTTCTTTTGAATAGGATAATGAGCAGCCCTCAAGGTGCTCCATTCTTAACATAGATGTACTTCTTCATAGATGAGATCACCTCAGGCATCAAAATGTTCAATTGGTCGAGGATGATTAGTGACAACATCCATGAGAAGTTGATGAATTTGGAGAGGACTAAATATTTCTATATGAGTTCTTATGTTATCTATCTATTGGAAAGGACCTATAGATATTCGGGATTGATCTGTCAAGGTGTGGTAGGAAATGGAGAGAACGAGTTCAAGTCATATGATTGCTACCCCCAGTTGCAGCTATCTAATAAATCTCATTTCAGAAGAGAACACGATGCATTCCTGATGTACATTACAAGGATATTGCAAGGATGAATGCATCAAAGGCTAACCCATGAGGCTAAGAGCCTTATCAGTAAGTATGGATCCTGGTACATCCAGTTTCCAAGATTCACCTACATCAAAATTCAGGGATTCATTGGATGTCCTTTTAAGCTCCCATTTTATCCCACCAATAGAATGATCTTGCTTGAGGTTCTTAGGAAGCTAGAAACATATCAAAACTTCTAAAGAGTAAAAAGCAAGGAAGCCATCACTTTTCCATTCTTTATTGGAAATATGGAAGAATCTTGCCCATCAGCACAGGTAGCTAAAAGTGCCAGGTTAGAGATGCAATAGTATCCGTTCACGTCATACAAGTCCATAGCTGATTTTGACCCTCACCATCACATCGGGGCCGTGAATAGAATAAAATACAAACAAAAGGTAGACCTAGAGGACTACTAGGCGAATGTTGTAGATGAGTATAACATTCAAAAAACACTATGGTCCAAACTACCGGTCAACTTAATTAGTACAACCGAGCTCTTCCGTGTGCGAGATCAACTTGAAGATGATGGCGAATTTATTTAGCCAGGTTTTGATAAGAATCAACCCCTTCTTCATGTAAGATGGTCAAAACTAGAACTTGCAGACTTGACCACCTTCATGAGACCAGTTGTCAAGTATTCGCAATGGTGGGCTGATCAGTAGATCCAAGAGCTACGACAAAGGAATGTGAACTTGACAAGTACAATCTAATGGGTGAAGTGGAATCCTATTCCCAAACGTTGGTGCATCCCAAAATGATGAGCCAGTCGAGATCACCAATTCGAGGAAAATGAAGGAAATAGTTGAATCTACGAGGGAAAAAGAAAAGAAGATTGCAGATGAAGAACCTACCCAAAAGAAGTCAAGAGCAGAGCCTCTTCATTCTTCTATGTCTGGGAATATGGATGAGCTATTAGATATTGATGAGTCATTGGGACACATAGGGATTCCTTCTCCCATTCCTATCCAGCTAGAGGATGATGAACCACCATCTCCCACAGGCACAAAGATACTGGAGTCTGAGAATGAAATTGATGTTCTGGATAGTGAATTCCAAGAAGGAATTATTTCCACCCTCAAAGGAATTCAAGATATTCCATGTGCATAAGATATTCAGGAGGAAGAAGGAACTGAGCAACCTACCATCCCTAATTGGCTGAAGGAGAGATTGAAGATAAAAGAAGAAACAAAAATTCTAGAGGAAGATGATATGGCCGATTTCTTGGCCAGATTGGAAGCAGTTAATGTAAAGAAGCCTACTAGAACATTTTCCACCATCCAAAGAGATGAAGCCAACCATAGTACAATACAAATTGTTGTGCAGAAAGTTGATAAGTCAAGAGAGGATATTTCTCCTTAGGAATATGCCATCACCACTGTCAACTTGGGCCCAACCACAAAAGGTTAGGAAGTGGAAGACTTGGATAATTTAGTTGCTACTATCAAAGTGAGGATGGAAAAGGAAGTAGAAAAGAGAAAGGACTACCAGAAGGAAGTTGATCACCTAAAAGAATATATTCAACATTTAACGAAGCCTCTTGATCAAGCCAGCTCAGTAGTTCCCCCATTGACGAACTCTTCATAGGAAACTTTCTAAGAAGAAAGGACCACAACCAAAGAAACCAAAGAAACCAAAGAATGGATAATCAACAAAAGTGAAGAAGTGGTTGTATTTGTAGAGAAACTGATGTTGGCATATGGGAAAGCTTCCTCTTTTATTTCAAGGATTCCAGCTCTGGCAGAAGCATGGGACAACGCATAGGATATCTGAGATAGAATTATTCCATGTCTCAAAGTGTTGAGAGGAGTTCCGAAGCAAGAACTAGTCGATGGAAAGGTTATTGCAGCAAGCGCTGCATACGACTTCAATAGCTAGTATTGCGCACTGGTTACACAGAATGAAGTCTTAGAGAAGATGAAGGATGATACTATTAGAGTTGAGGAGTGAATGAAGGAAATTCGGAACACGATTCTACTTGTGGCTACAAATGCACTTGAGAAAGACATTGTTTGAGAAAATGACATACAACTTGAAAACTTGAAGCAAAGAGTTCAAGAAATTTTCTTCGCCACCATTGGGAGGATTCTTAAGCAAAATTTGACTAAGGAAACCAACATCTTATCCATCTGGGATTCCTTCCAATGACAAAAGTCAGAGTGGGAAATTTCTTTCGCAGAATGTTCAGATGATTTGGACATACTAGAATACAAGGTCAATATGTTGCCACTTGTCACGATGGAGGAGGTCACCACAATAGTTTCTAGATTCATCCAATACAATGCCACTAAGGAGGATAAGGATGCACCCTCTCAAAGATAGCTCCTGATGCCACTTCACTCATTTATTACTCACTGATTACTGATTGTTATTCTAGGAAACCCTAGTTAGGGTTACTTTGTTTTAATCTCTGCCGTTGATCTTGGATCAATCTTGGCTGTCTATTTCATTTCCAAAGCTCTATATAAACTATCATTCTTTCATTTCATTGTATGGGAGAGAGTCTTATGAAATTGTTGTTCATAGCTACTTTGAGAATAAAATTTCATAATGCATGATTTGCTTTGAATCCTTTTATTGTCAAGTGGTTGCATGGTTACATATTCTTCTTCCACCTAGAGTAGATTAAAGCAGTATTTGATTTCAATTCATGTTAGATGAATGATATATTGATAGTATAGATTGGTGAAACTTTCTATCATACTTTCTTTGAATGGATGATTTTCGTTCAATGCGTAAAGTTAGACTGAGCTTATAATTTGGATGCTTTAATGCTTACTTTGAATAATATTGTTCTCTTGATGGTATCATTCATGGTAAAGAAACCTTAAGCACCAATCCTAGAAGATTGCACTTGCTTTTTGTAGTTGTCGTTAGCGTGGAAAAGAAAAGTATTGTTATTAATTTCACTCAATTCGTACCATCTCTTGATTTCATAGGAATAGTATAGGACTTCTAAACCCTCATCCTTTTTTCCTTTTTTTTTTAAAAATCTTAAAATTGAAAATCCCAAAAAAAGAAATAGAGTATTCAATGTCAAAGCCACCTAAGTCCTCACTTATGAGTAATTTTTTAATATAGGTCCCTTTCTATTATTGACATATCACAACGCCCATTGATCTTATCCACGCGTCAAGACCTGACTGAAGAAACATTGAAATTGCTATACGATCTTTTTGCAATCTTAGCATACGTGGTAGTTTTTCCAGAGAGGATAGAGCATCTTTGGACTCTTTATTCTAGAGTGTTTAGTGTGTCACAAAATGCACATCATTAAGATGTAGTAGATATGTTATTGTGGTTATGTTTTTTGTATGTGAGCATGCTAAAAGGGGACTTCTGCTACTTGTTTGTGAGTTAGTATTCTTGTGGGTGAACATTTTTTTCCCTAATATTGGGTTTGACTAATGTTTTTGGATGGGTTTTTAATGTATAAATATATACCATATGTTGAGAGGATCAATGTGTATTGCTATTTGTTTATTGATATTCTACAGTTGCCCTCTCAAATGAGTTAAGAGATTGGTCAATTTTTTTTTATCATTGTGCTATCATTTGGTGGCTCATATTAAGTGATGTCCAAGGATAAAATCTTGGCATCTTGGAATCACTATACATTGAGGGACACAATAGGAATATCTCCAAATGTGCCCCATTTAGAGGGCCCTTGTTGGGGATTTCCCCATTGCATCCCTTCATCTTCTTCTCATTCGCATGGAGACACATTTGGTAGGAAACTAGGGTGGGATGCATGAAATGTGAGCTTCTGGTGACATGTCCATTCTGTCCACTTCAAAGGGCATAGCTTGGGGATGTAACCACTATGTTCTTGCATCCTTGTCCTGTGGGAGATTGAAAGTGTGGGATGAATCCCTATGAAACAAATGTCACATACAAATCCATGTTGCAAGAAATCAGACCTCTCGTCACATTGTTGTAAGGTTTCTCCTTTCATTCAAGTTTTAAAATTGGGCCATTTCTTTGTTTTGCCCCACAGTTTCTGTATTGTTCTCATTCCCAATTCCTCTCTAAACTAAAAAATGTTCTCGTGACCTAGTAATTAAAACCAAACAAAGAAAAGAGTAGGAGTTTCACATACCTTGAACCACTTGTTCATGCAATTAGGATTGGAAGATAGGATTTTGAAGCCTAACTTTATTGGGGGAATTTTAAGCGAGGATTGATGCTTCCAACGATTGAGAGAGAGAAGAAGAATGCCCAGAATAACAAAGATGGTAATAGAAAGAATGGCAGGAAAAGACTCCACCTCAAAAACATTCGACAGATTTGGAACTTTGCATTTGTAAAAATTAAAAACATCCATTTTGATAAGGGAATAAGATAAATCCCACAATATAGATAATCCATTGAATCTAGGGTGAAACATTGCCTTCAAAGGATTTGGATTTCACCATTGCAAACATAGTTCGATTTCCAGCTGACCAAAATCTTTTTAAAATCACAAGTGGAGTCATTGAATGATTGGTAAACGAAAACTGGCAGAAAAAATATAAACAGACTAGAGTGCATGTGTGGGGTGTGTTTGGGAGTGACTGGGGTGTTTGTGTAGGGGCTAGTTCATTATCCTTTATCCATGTTGGTTGTGCCCTAGAGATATGGATCGAGCTGATCCTTCCTTGTCTGTGCAAAAAAATAATTTGGCGTTTTCAAATTTGTCTTCGGCTAGAGATGGGTCTTTTTTTGAGAAGAGGTTTTTTAGAATTAAAAAAATGAATGGATATTTGGAGTGGTGACCTGAGCATCCTATTTTGGTGATTCAATCAGAGTTGGTGGCAGAAGATGTTGCATATTGGAGCAATCACGCATTGATTTGTAAATTTATGGGGGTCTATCTCTTAGTGCATGTTTTGGAGTCATGAACCTAGAAAGTCTAGAACCTTGAGGGTGACATGTAGATAAAGTTGGCTGCTAATAATTATTTTATTGTTGTGTTTTCATGCATAACAAACTGAAATAAGGCCTTTGAAGGCAATCCTTATTTCTTCAACTGGGTGGGACTATTCATGAAACCTTGGCATGTGGGTTTCAATTCGGCTGAGGAGCTCCCTACACGAGTTCTGGTCTAGGTTCATCTCCATCGAATCTCGTTGGAGTTTTGGCATAGTGACATACTACAAATGATTGATTTGCTTCTTAGAAAGCCAGTTGGTCCAGCTCAACAGACTTTGGACCAAAAGATACTTACTTATGCTCATGTTTGTGTTGAAATAGATCTAAATAACCCTTTGCCAGATTCTCTGGAATTATGTGTCAGGTCAAATTCTTGGATTCAACCACTAGACTATGAAACACTTTTGTGCAGATGTCATTATTGTCATGAGTATGGACACTTACAAAGGAATTGTTCTAGATTCAATAAGGTGACTAGGGCAGCTAGTTTGAATCCTAGCTTGGTGCCTAAGAATGATAAAGGGGAGGCTTCTATGGCAGTTGATGGAGAAAAAAAATATGGTTTCATCCCAGTCAAGCCTTGCAATAAAGAGAGAGGTTTGAAGAGAACCCTAAAGGATAGGCAAGATGATGGGTTTTTCAATCAATTTGAGGCTTTGTAAGATCTAGCTTAGGAGGAGGGGATTTAGATGGAGCTTCCTACTAGTGGTGGTTCTCTAAGAGTGAATTTTTCAAGGGATGAGGGGAATGATCTTATTAACTTGCCTTTGGGAGAAGCATAGGTCGAGCATACAGTTGTTGATGTGCCATCTCAAAACTTTAGTTGGGCATGAACCAAGTGGGCATCTAGTCTTGTAGGGGGAAGCTCCATTAGCAGATTCAGTTCCTTCTCAAGCAAGGGAAACTCTAGTTGTTGGAAAGAGTAGTGGGACCATGCGGGTTTTGGGTTTATAGCCAAAATATTTCAAAAAGGGGTCTCTAGAGAAGGCTTCCAAGGCAGGTCACAAGAAGGACTTGGAGAAGGTTAAATTGGCTGGGGAGAATCTGGTAGAATCGGGGTTAGTGAAGACCATTGACCCCCACTTTTCCCACCCATAGAAATGAACTTTATTTCATGGAATGTGAGGGGTATGAATATCATCCCTCGACAAAAGGCTATTCGTGAGATGGCCAGTGTATTGTCCTGATATTGTCTTTCTTCAAGAAACTAATCTTTCTATTGATTGCTTGTTAAGATGAGCCTCTTATGTCTAGTCCCATGGTTTATATCAATGTATTGGAGCTACTGGAAATTCTAGTGGAGTGGCCTAATTTTGGGATCCAAGGAAGATTGTTCCTCTTTGGTGGATTTTGTGTCGCTCTTCTCTGTCTATGATTGCTTCTAGTTTGGATTCAGGTGAAACTTGCCTCTTCACTAGTGTTTATGCTCTTCTTGATCTTACTGGTAAAGCCTAGTTGTGATCTCATATAAGTTATGTTTGATCTCTAGCTCCATTGCTCCCATGGGTGGTTGTTGGGGATTTTAATGCAGTGGTTGGCTTAGAGGAAAAACTTGGTGGGAATGCCAAGTTGGATCCGTCTGCTAGCCTTCTCAGGGACAATAACAAGTTTCTAAATTTAGTTGATGTGAAGCCAAGTAATAGCGTTTTTACTTGGAATAAGAGGAGGTGTGGGGATAGTTCCATCTTTGAAAGAATGGATAGATTTCTTGTTTCTTTCTTTTGGGTGGGAGATAGATGGGCCACTAGTTCTGAGATTTTAGATTGGAAAGGGTATGATCATTGGCCAATTTTTATTTTTGTTGGTGCTTCTGGAGTGGCTAGGAACCCATCTTTTAAGTTCTAGCTAATGCAGCTTTGAGACCCCTCTCTTTAGGATCTTATGAGTGGCTAGTGGATCAAGGGAAGCCTAACCATGGTAGGGTGATGTACTCTTTTGTAAAGAGACTTCAATATGTGAAATATAGGCTCAAGAGGTGGAATAGGCAATTCTTTAGTAACCTTCATTTCAACAAGATGGTGGCTCAAGATGGATTAGATACTATAACTCGCCATATCTATGACCATGGTCTTACTAATTATTTGATTAAGGTGGAGGATGTTGCTATTAAGGAACTTAAGGAGTGGGAGTTGCGGGAGGAAATCTTGTGGAAGCAGAAGGCTCAAGTGGATTGGCTGCAAGAAGGGGACTAAAATACTGCCTTCTTCCATAATTCTGTCAAGGCTAGAAGAATGGGGAATATTATTTCTTCTTTGGTGTCTCCAGAGGGGGTGCAACTTACTTCTAGGGGTGAGATTTCTAGGTAGGCCTCTCGTTTCTTTTCTGAGTTGTTTACTGAGGATGCTTTCTTTTCTTATGAGGAGGAGAACCTCATTTTGGATTGTATTCCCTTAGTTTCTAATGAGATGAATGAAGACTTTATGTGACCTATCTCACTTGAATTGGAGGAGGTGGTTTTCCAAATGAAGAGAGGTAAAGCCCCTGGTCTGGATGACTTTCCTATTGAGTTCTTCTAGGAGTTTTGGGGAATTATTAGTTTGGATCTTGAGGTGGTTTGGGAGTCATACAATAATAAGTAAATGTTGTGTGCCTTGAATTCTACTTTTTTAGCCTTTATCCCCAAGAAGGAAGGCACTAATTATCTGGATCAATTTAGACCTATTGCTCTTTGTAATGTGCTTTACAAAATTATTACTAAATTAATTGTTGAAAGATCAAAACCTTGGCTCCACTCTTTGATTTCTGATGAACAGGGTGGTTTTGTTGTTGGAAGGAAAATCCTGGATGGGGTGGTGATTGCTACCAAGGCTATTCACTCTATGGAAACCTCCAAGGAGAAATCCATGTTCATCAAAATTGATATGGCTAAGGCTTATGATAGGGTTAGATGGGATTTCTTGCAAAAAATTCTTCATGCCTTTGGGTTTGATAGTGCATGGATTGATTGGGTCATGAGTTGTGTTTCTTCCTCTTCTTTTTTGGTGCTCATTAATGGCATGCCCTTAGAGTTGTTTGGTGCTTCTAGGGACCTTTTCCAAGGGGATCCCCTTTCCCCCTACTTGTTCATTATTATGGCTAAGGGTCTGAGAAGGTTTATTAAGTCTTGGGTTATTCAGGGTCAGATCCAAGGTTGGAGTTTGGGTGGTAGAGTGCCTCCTCATTCCCATTTGTAGATTGTGGATGATATTGCCCTAATGGGGATGGCCAAGATTCAAGAGGCAGCGAATTTAAGGAAGACATTGGATATCTAATTGGCTGCTTCTAGTCAAATGATCAATGAAGGAGAGTCCTCAATCTTCTTCTTCAATACTCCTCGTCTCACTCAGAACATGATTGCTCTGATCCTTTGGTTTTGGGTTGGCTCTCTCCCACTTTCCTATCTTGGGATTCCCATTTTAGTGGGGTCTCATCTTTGATATGGGTGAAGCCACAATAGTGGTTTACAATTGAAGTGAGGAAGGAAAACTCACAAAAAATGAATGCATGGAAAAAAAATTGATTTTAGGGGTTTGTACAAACCTATTGGTTCGACCGAACCAATTAGGGGTTCAGTAGAACCTAGGTTTGGCCGAACCCTCTTAATACTTTCTCGCCAAAAAAGCCATCAAAACCCCTTATAGAAGGGGGGTTTGAATGAACCCTGGTTTGAGCGAACCCCTAGGGGTTCATTCGAACCCCCTTTATTCCTCATCCCCCCTGAGACAGAAAAAAACTTGAATTTGGGCACTTCGGAGCTCAATTTGAGGATGAAAATGGAGGAATATTCACAAACCCAACTAGAATTAGGTAGTCCTTAGAATGAGCTATGCTCGGTTTCTCGATATAGCATTTTAGGGAAGGGGTCTATGATTTGGGATACTCTCAAAAGGGGGGAAATTCTTATAAAGAAGGGTCTCTTTTGGATTTTCAATGAGGGTTTTGATGCTCTTTTCTAGCATGATTCATGGGATGGACATCCCCCCATCTTGATTGAGTTTCCTCATCTTCAACCTCTTTGTGATAGTTTTCTTGCTGTTGGCTGGAGTAAGGTGGGGGATTTTAAAATGGTTCAAGCTATGGGGCAAAAGGAAGTGAAGCGTTGGAGGACTCCACAGGAATGACCGTTAGGACGTTCTAAGGAGGCTCACCTGGAGCTTGCAAGAATTTTGGATAACAGGTTATGTAATTCCCTTTCTAGGAGGGACATTCTAGCTTGGGGTCTAGATCCGAAGGGAAAGTCATCTGTTGCCTTGGGCTACTTAGAGTTGGATAGACAAGTTTATGGGAGGATCAGTGTGCCTTGGTGGAAACAAACTGTCTAGAACAAATTTTCCTGGCCTAAATGTAATTTCTTTTTATGGTTAATGGTTCGAAATTGCTACCTTACTTGGGAAAATTTGTGGAAGAGAGGTTTCCATGGCCCATCTATCTGGTTTCTTTGTAAGAGAAGTGAGGAAGATTCCTCTCTTTTTTTTCTAGTGCTGTTGCTCAGGAGATTTGGCACTTCTAGTGGGTAGCTTGGAACCATTTTTGCATGCATGCTACTTCTTTGATTGAATTCTGGGAAAATATGGGTAGACCTCCCACTCAAAATTCATTTATGAAGATTGCTTGGATTATAGGTCCCTCTTTTATTTTTTGAAATTATTGGTTGGAAAGGAATCAAAGGGTATTTCAAGGTGTACAAATGGGTGTAGCTCAACTATGACAAAAGATCCTGAATAGGATTCAGGAGACCATTTCTACAAAATGTGATTTGTCTGAACTTAGGTCTCCTAGTGATGTGGATATCATTAAGAACTTGAAGTTGGAGGTTAGTGGCATAGGTTCCCCTTTTGGCAAGAGGCCAAGTTGTACCAAGCAGAAGGTTTAGCAGGATGGTAAGTGGGCTCTCTCGCCTAGTGGATTCCTTAAGGTGAGTACTGATGGTTGCTCCCAGGGAAACCTTAGGCATGCAAGGATTGGTGGCATTGGCGGGGATAGTGAAGGGGGTATGGTGTTTTTCTTTTTGGTGTATAAAGTGAAACAAATCATTAATATTATGGAAGCCCTAGCTATTCTTTATGTGATGGAACAAGGGTACTCCCTTGGTTGGAGGAAGATTATTTGTGAGTTTGATTCATAAATTGTTGTGGATATGCTAAATGATCAAAGGCTGAAAGCTGCTAGTTGGAAACTAGCTGTGGTGGTTAAGCAGGTCTTGAGATTGTGTGATTCTCTAGAGTCTATCTCCTTTCGTCATATTCCTAGGGAATGGAATAGAGCAGTGGATTGCTTGGCTAAGTGGGTGTCAGAGCATGAGGAGGGGTGGGATGTTAGAGATTGAGGCCTTTTGCCTTTGAATTATGTGGAGACTTTGGAGAAGGTTATCTTGAAGGATAGGGATGTGTAATTGGTTCCTTTTGGGTCTCCCTTGGGGAGCTCTTACTGTTTCCTTATTTTTATGTACTTTCTGATTTCTCAATAAAAAATTTACTCCCTTTTATTAAAAAAATGGTGAATATGTTTAGAAACCACTTAATATAAAATTTAATAATTAGTATGTATGTATATATATGGAAATATTTAAATTATATACATTTTTTAAATTGGAATTCAAATACTAATTATAATAAAAGCAAGAGAGTCTGATTACAATATGTATGTGACCGAGGTGGTCACATTAATTACAAAAACCCAAATCAAACACCAAAATTATATCAAAAACATATCACAGTTCGCATGAAGAGTTATAATAATTACATATCCATCAAAACATTACATATAAAAGGTTTACTTTTCTTTCTCTTAGCCCTTATCAACATTCTTGCTTAATTTATAAGAGTCAATCTGAGGAAAAGTACCAATAGGTGGAGAAATGTGTTCCCATCTACTGGTATCAAAATTTTGATGTGTTAGCTCCAGATCCCTCATCACAACATCTCTCTAGGTGCATCTTAGAGTAGTAATTCACAACATCTCTCTAGGTGCAGCTTAGAGTAGTAATTTTGAAAATGGACATACCCTCTAAATGGGAGATTCAAGCTCCATTTTGATGGAGCATGGAAAGGAAAACCAATAAAATTAGGGTTAGGATGCATAATAAGATATCTATGTGGGAACTTGATTTGGGCATTATAAAAAAAAATGAAAGAGGGCACCAATGATGAATACAAAATGGAAACAATTATTGTTGGTTTGGAACTCTGCATTCTGAAAGGAATAAGAAATGTATTCATTGAAGGTGGTTTGTTAATTCTCATAAATGCAATTAAGGCCATAGTAATCAAAAAATAGTGCCTATAGGGATGGATTAATGTGATTTGGTCCAAACTATTACAATTTGTGTAATTCTCAATCATAACTAGTACCGAGGATATCCCAACAACATGGGAAGGAATGGAGGAAATATTGAACCATGTCCATGCGAATGTTGCATGCTCAGTAGCATCACATCATCTGTAAGTAATAAAGGTCTGCATTTAAAGATGATACATCTTAGAAAATGGTACAAGAATCTGTAAACATAATAATACATCCAAGAAAACAAAGTGACAACCAAAAAACCTATTCCAAAGGAGCTTGGATTAGATCTTCTTTGAAAATGAGATGAAGTGTGTGATGCTCCACACCACTAATATGATCTTCATAACATTAATGAAATATTAGGATTTTTTTTCCTCATTGAAGGTTTCTCTTGAGTTACTAGTGTTGCATGTCTATTTTGTGTGTAATTCAAGTGATTATTATTTGTATTTGATATGCTTATATTAAATTATTTTTATGCATATATCATGGATATTGTCAACCATAATAAGTACTTGAATGCACATAGAGGAGGGTCAAGTCATCTCATTTAAAAACTATAAGTTAATGTACTAAAGTGTGTCATACATGCCTCAAGTCTATGGATCAAAGAGAGTAATTCTCTAAGAGATTTTGCATGAGAATGTCATACAAGCTTCATAAAATATATTTATTGCATCTTTAGTTTGTATCAACATCCATGCATATTGCATGCTTTCTTATTGTCTTTTATCTTGGCTCATCACATTTAAATTGGATTTCTAGAGGATTGACCAAGGAAAAATTTTCCTTGCTTAGGAAATTCACAATTAGTGTCCATAGGCACCATCTTGCATAAGCATAGCAAGCCAAGGTGTATTTGTAATAGTTATCAATTCACTTCAACATGTCCAAGGTTTTTTTCACTAGATCACTTTACAATCATGAAGATCAATATCATGGGTGTAGATCTAAACCAATCTAAAACAAATCCAACTTGTGGATTAAGGGATTCATTTGGACAAGGCACTAATTTTTAACACATTGTTAAATAAGTTCCCCGTATCTTCAAATGTATATTACTTCATCTAAATCTTCAAATGTATATTACTTCATCTAAAGTTGTGGCCATCACTACAACCAACAACTTGACCACCAAACCAATATCAATGAATAATCATATCAAAATTATGAATTAATTATTATTATATAATTTAAACTATTTCATTCTATTGAATAATACAATCCAAATTAATTATACATTAAACATTTTTTCTTGTGTTCTTTTTAAAATCTTTAATAATTAATTAATACTAATATTTTGACATATAAATAATTGTTAATTTTTTATTAATTTTTTTAGAATGTAATAAAGTGAATATGTTTAAAAAATCACTTAATTTAAATTATGTATTTTACTATCCCAATATTTTATGTTTTTTAGTTTATTCTATTTTTAAAATAAAATGTAATGTAGAAGATATACTTCAAATATTTGTGTATCTTATATTTTTTATTTTTAAATTATCAAAAATAATATTCATTTAATATAATTATTTAGTATAATTAATAATTATATAAATGAAATTAATTTAGATATCTTGAATACATTTATTTAAAATATATCACATTCTAAATATTTATATGAGAATTTTCATATAGATTATTATAGATATCATAAATGCATTTATCTATAAAAAAATACTTGAAAATTATTTTATTTATTTAAAAATTATTTTATTAGTCTATATTAATTATATTTTAATTTTTAAATGCATAATCACAAATAAATACATTTAATAAATCTTTTAAAAATAAAATCTCTTAGATTAAATAAAAATAATATGGTCAAACTCTTTATAATTAATATTCTAAAGAAAACAACCATTGTTATAACATAAATGAAAATGGAGAATGGTGTTCTCATCCATAATAGAGATTGGTACAAAGTATGAATCACGCACTACAACATTGTTATATCATGAATGCCCAAAACCATTAACATGGTTATTCTCTCTACTTCAAATAATTTGTCACTATGATCTTTTCTTTTGCTGTTTTTATATTGGTTTAGTTTAAACAATACATTCTAAGCTTTCACTTGTTTAGCAGCTTATCTGAAACCACACTGCTTCTTCAGTAAGACCCACCTATTAATGCAATTTTAAATAAACCATCTAAACAAATCAAACTTTAAACGGAAATTTCTATATCAAGTCCTCTCTCACAATCTGTGATGAGATTCTTAAAACAATTGCCAGTGGCATTTGTAAGATCAATAAGCTTCATACGGTAATCAAGAAAATCTTGTTGAGACCTTTTATGACAAATAAAACCTTTGAATTCCTGCTCAGCACACTCATGAAGTCGTTCTAAGGAAGATTCTGCATAAGCCTGCAAGTGTTCAAAGAGATTCTTATTAGCTATATCCTTAGCATGTTTACTTTGTGCAAGAAAATACCCATAAGCAAATGTCCACTTCAACACCCTTCTGCAATCAACAATCTGCAGCCATGCATCTGTTACAAACTGGAGATCAAGATCAGACTGACACTGTGAGATCCTTAACTTCTCAAACCCAGAATTCTGAATACTCTGCATATCAGACAGAGCCTTTGCTCTGAAAGATTCATTGGCTTCCCGGAGCTTATAATAATGGGTATACACTTCAGCTTTTTTTTTAATGGTATCCCCATATTGTTCTGTCTCTACTTCATCATGTTCACTACTATAATAACTGTCGCAGCTATAATGGCCACCACGATCGTCCCAATTGCCAAGGCAGAACCAGCAAAACTGAAAGCAACAAAGCGCACAAGTTATATGTCTGCAGCCTTCATCTTTCTCAATGGCAGTTTTACACTTGGGGCAAAGCTTTGTGTTAATATACTTCCAGTTTTCTGAACGTTCGTTATCATTGTCCTTCAACACCCACTTCTTTACAATCTCACAATCTACTGGATTATGCTTTTCCTCTGAACAGTTCCAACAAAACTCATAACAGCATTTACAAGTAACCTCATATGACCTTGACCCACTTCTATAACTATCCACTTCTACAGCATACTCACAACCAGGGGCTGGACACCATTTGATTTCTTTGTTGCTCTCAACATAAGATCTAACAAGGTACTGTCTATACCTTTTTAGATAACGTTCCTCACAAGAAGTCAATAAATAAAGCACCATTTCTTGACCCACAGAGCATTCACAAGATGGTTCAAGGCATTCCAGTCTGAGACATCCTGTTGCTGCATTATCTATTCTTTCTTGAATCCATCGTAGCCAACACCCATTGCAAAAATAATGACCACAAGCCCCTGCTCTCATTCCACTAATGCAGTAACTATCCACGCAAACAACACAGTCCCTTACTGAATTTGGATCAGCCTCTGAAACCCTAATTTTCAATAACCCTAAATCTCTTCTTATGTCTTCCTCCTTCACAAGCCACTCATCAATCACCCTCTGAAAATTCAATGACTATAATAAATAAACCACAACTTCACCTGCAAATATAAGAAGAGAGACAAATATTAAAACTACTGTAAAAAGACAGTAGGGAAGGACCGTTCATGCATGCAGTTAAAAGCAACTTTCATTGCATGACAATGATTTTTTCTTTTCTTAGTTATTATTTATCTATTTCTGGCTTCATCTATAAGTCCCCGCCCACTGGTCGCCAAACTCTTCTTTTCTTGAGTAGGTCCGTTGGATGTGAAACGCGGCGAGAACCTGGTATCTCCTTGCTCCCTTCGAAAATATTCGAGGAAGTTGATAAGGTGTACTATTTTTAAAGCTTAAATAAATTCTATTTTTCATGCAAGAACGACCCATGGCTGAGCATGAACAATACAATAAAGGTATTACTTTTAGTTTTTAGATAAAGATTAATTAGAAGTTGTTCCAAAAGTTCTAAGGTCATGAGGTCTTTAAATCATGTATGGAAATGGATAATTCAAAATTTATTTAATTGAATTTTAATAAAATATTATTAATTTGTAAAAATATTATTTATATTAAATGAAGGAGTAAGAGAGTTTTATATTGATTATTGAAGATAATTTTATAATTAAATGTTGTTGAATTGAAATAATATCAATATTTGTAGACTCTAAAGTTTCCCTATGTAAATTGTATCTATGTTTGTATGGTTTGAAGGTTCTAATAGATAATGTTTTAAATCACATCATTCCTTGTACAATTTGAACTTTTTCTACACAAACTATGTAAAGTGGAGCAGTATTCGCATTATTTGAAGTACCTTTTTTTTTTTTTTTTTATTGCATCAGCATTTGTTTGATTTGAAGTTCTCCTCCATCAGATGGCATAAATTACATAAATCTTTGTATGGATTGAAAGTTTTTTTTGTAAACAATGGTATACATTGCAGCAGTATTTGTACTTTTTGAATTTTTTTCTATACAAATTTGCCTAAATAGCATTAGTTTTTAAACGACTTTCAAAATAGAGAGCACCAAGCTATGGCAAGGGTTGCATGATTTTCATAGCTATTGACTGAAATAAGAAGCAATTTCTAGTGAAAATGGCTCCATGATACAAGAAATTTTCCCTCTTGGCTTGCAACTTGCATAATTATGCCTCTAGAAGTAGCAGTAAAAAAATGGTTTAACAAGACATGAGTTTAGGGAGTTCCTGGAGCCTACACACTGTGAGGGAGTGCCTTGTGAATAGTTTCAAGCTGCATTTCAGGTGTGTATATGATTTACATAGTAATCCTTAATTGAGAAACTATGCAAAGGTTTCATAATTTGGTGAATTGATCCCCACTCAATAGTAGAAATTGAGCTTAAAATATTT
Organism: Sequoia sempervirens; assembly: GCA_007258455.2. Lineage (NCBI taxonomy): Eukaryota > Viridiplantae > Streptophyta > Pinopsida > Cupressales > Cupressaceae > Sequoia > Sequoia sempervirens. Next base: position 368,826,185 of record VDFB02000017.1, on the reverse strand, counting down.
AAGCTAATCTCATGGAAGGTATTCCTCGCATCAAACATTCATTGCTTGAAGAATTTGGAGTTAGGATTATATCATATGATCTACCTAGATTTGGTCAAAGTGATTGTCATTCAGATCGTAATTTTACATTATCTACCTTGGACATGAAATATATTACCAACACACTTGCCTTAGGTGAAAAGTTTTGGATGCTAGGCCATGTAGGGGGAGGTAGTTGGAAAACTCAACTCACCAAAAGACTCACCAAGCCCAAATTTTTTGAGTTTTTAAAAACTCGAGAAAAACTTGGGAACTTAAAAAAATGCTTGAATTTCATTAGAAACACTTTTTTTTTGCAAAATTCAGTGACAAGATGAATCCAATGAGCCCACAAATGAGTAATTTTTTTTTCCTATTAAACTTGATTGAATTTAATGCAAATTGATTACAAAATCGCATTCGCATGCAGAATCCTGATGTTGAAACCCTGATAGTCTGATACAAATTACAAAAGATAGCTAAAAATGAAAATAGTAAAACTAGAAGTAAATACTAAATACAAAATTTTATAGCTTCCTCTTCCCTAATTTAATCAAATCTAGGGAAGAGGTAGATGCTTTAGTCCTATGAGTGTAGTGACAGTGGCTCCTTAGTTGGCATGGAAGGCTTTGGCCGAGGCTCAACCACTATCTTGGAAATATCTGGCTCTGGAAATGACTCCTCCTCATCCTCACGAATATCCTCCAACCCTACATCTCCTGTTGCACTCACATCCTCCATTCCTATCTCTTGAAATCAAGAATCTCGTCCATAGTAAATAATGGAGGCTACTCATCTTGCCCTATCTAATCACTATAAGGATCTATCTCATCCAAATAAATAGGATTCAATGATTTATTGAATCTACTCTTTTTGTGGGCAACTAAAGGTTGTATTGCACAAATGCAAGGTCATTGAGGCATTTTTGAGATAATTTGTTCCTCTTCTTCGTGTGAATGGCCTCAAACAAGCTCTAATTCCACTCACAATTGGATGCACTATAAGGCTAACATAGTATGTGGAGGGAATTTTTTTGGATATGTGGGGTATTTCCACCTCAATTTTTCCACCAAAACTGCACAAAAAAATATTAAAGATTTAGAAAACAAAGTCAAAAGTTAAAACACATTTTATCAAATTATAAGATGCATGTGAAATAAACTTAAAGACTCCCAATTTTATACCTGATGGTTGAGTGGTTCTTCCTCGAACAACTAGCTCTAAAGAAAAGAGTTTACCCCTTCCTTCCCTGTAGAGATCCAACTCTTGGACAATGAGGTCTCTTGCCTCAACCCTGCGCTCCATCCTCTAAATGCATGTTGTGATCCCCTCTATAACCTCTCCATTAGGATCATAGAAGTTTTCTAAGAAAAGAAAATTAGGGTTGAGGAAGTACCCTGCTACATGGATGGGTTGGTGGAGTTGATTTTTCCACCTCCTATCAACAATCTCCAATATGAGATCAAATTTGAGGTTGTCTCCCATGTAATAACTTTTGATAGGCTCTTTGGCCCTATCCATGGCCTCATAAATATATCCCATTAGGTTTTGATCCCCATCTACCAAGCAGAGGACTCTAACCAGGGGCCCTGACACCTACATTACTGAAACATATATTTTTGGGTCCCTAAGGCTTCTCTTGCACTTCTAGGGTTTTTCACTTAAAAGGAGAGAGATAGGGCTGAAAATTCTAATGATTCACTCAAATTATGTTGTATGCAATGTTTTCTAATGTAAATGAAGTTAACTAAATGCAATTGACTAATCTGAATGACTGAAAATAAATGCAAAACTAAGATTTATGCCTTGTTTGAAAACACAGTGTTCTTTGCAAAAAGATTGAAATAATGAACAAAAATGCAAATTTAACTAGACAAAAAGTTGTTTCTCAGAATGTATGCACCTGGAAAGCTGTAGATGACTGGAAAGAAATTTAAAAAACTGATGAAATCTGAACTTGGGTTGATTGGGACTCATTTGCCACCTTGGACGAATACTTGTCCTAGATCAAGACTTTTCTGCACAGAATCTGTTTTCTGACAGTCAGGGTCCTAAAAATGCATCTGACTCAAATTTTCACCTTAGGAGGAACTCATTCACCATGCATGGTGAATCAGTCGACTTTCTGATTTCTATAATCTCAAAACTCCGTTCTGCACCTTGACACTTGCACAATAATTTATGACGAAAACCCGATTCCAGATCTCAGAAAATTCTTGCAAAACAACTCAAAATTGTTTGTCAAATGGGAGGTTTTCCTTGGTAAAACCCCTAGTTGGCTAATTAAACCTTGAATAGAGAAAAATCTGCAAAAACCTTAGCCTTAGATGTGTTAAAGACTAGGAGAAGCTGAAATGTAACAAAGGTCCTATTATATTGCTCTAGAACAAGACATGCAAGAGTGATTAATATGATGCAAGATCTCAACCCTAGAAATATTACAACACATGAAAAATAGGAATGAAATGACATGCAAATGTTAAACAAACACAATGCAAACCTTAATATGAAGATAGAGTGAAGATGGAAGATGGAATCAATAGGAAACCAAGTCCTTAGGTGTGATTTGGTGGCTAGTTGCACTTCCTCACCCTAGATTTCTTCATGATTCACCATAGGCATCCATCATCAACCCTTTGCAATGTTGGATCTTGACAATAGAAGTGAGCTTCAAGACCTGCAAAAACCCTAGTTTGTTGCCCTGAAACTTCAACTTTTGATAATGAAACTTGTTGTGGAAGAATTAACTTTAGAAATTGCTCTTGAGAAATGATAAAAAGATCATTAAAAATTAGAAAAAGATGTGTGAAATGACTTGAAATGTGTATTTATAAACAACACCTTATTTTCCCATTAATTAGACCTAAGAGGCTGACATTCACCAGAAATAAAAATTAAATTGATTAAATTCCTGCTTAAATTTGAACTTTCCCTCAAAGGGGACTCATTCGCCACCCTCAGCGAATGGGTCCCACCAGAGGGGACTCATTCGCCCAAGGTGGCGAATGGGTCCCACTATTGCTGTTTGAAGGTGGGTTGTCGGGGTATGATATAATTAAATGTTGTTTGTCAGGTTTTATGTGATTTATCAGGTAAAATGAGCCTCTAGATGAAGATTAATGGGTCTAAGGGGACTATAAATGTTGTTTTGAAGGGAAAATGATGAAAAGGGACTCAAAAGTAGGTCCAATTATGCATGAAATTATCTCTTTTCTCAAGAGGGTCCAATTTTCTATGGCACATTTAGCCCCCACTTTAGTGCCCATATGACTCTATGTGCATATGTAAGCTAAAGGACTCTAAACGAGGCAACTTACTACATAAAATGATACTCATTCAAAGGACGAGAGAATGAAGCCCCTAGTGTAGTTATCTGCACAACCACAACATTAGGAACCACATCCTACAACACACATTCGTTAATTTTCCAAAAATCCTTTTATCTAACTCTTAGGAATCCAATTCAAGGGTAGATGTATTCCCCCCTTGATTTCACTTACTTTATGGAGGTGGAATCAAGGTAGCAATCTAGCCATGTCGAATAAGAAACATCATATTGTAGGGAATTTCCAAGTAGTGTGGAATCATGAGTCCAACACATCAAATGGCATCGAAAATGGATTACCCTAGCTCCCATTATGTTGATTTGAAGAATAGCTATGTTATGAGTTCTTGAAAAGATAATAACCTTATGTTAATATGTAAAAGTAAAAAGAGATGAAAAGTGATTAAAAGGAGTGGATGAAAGTAATTTGTCACTTACTATTCATTTTATCTTCGTGTAGCTTGAGGGTGACGAGTAGGAGAAGAACATGTCGAGCAGACAGGATTACACACCTTTGCAGCTAGATGATCTTCGTGAGTAGGTAGCACGTGACGAGTTGTATCATGAGGTAAGTTGATTCTGCAACTTTCGCCTTGTGATTTTACGATAATTTAATGATATTTATGCATGGATAGGTTAATTTAGGGTTCTTGGAAAAAAGTTCGCAAAGTGTCAGGCCTTTCTTTGCAAAGTGTCCCATTTGTTCGCAGAGTGTCCCTTTTCTTCGCAAAGTGTCCCTTTTCTTCACAAAGTGTCTCATTTCTTCATGAAGTGTCCCTGTTGCTTTGCAAAATGTCCTAAAAGGGTTCTAAAGTGTCTAGGGCCATTAGAGAAGCACACTAGATTGACTTTACCACACTTGCATGATGAATAATATGAAAATTGAAGATAGTAGATGAAATTTAGAGCATTTTGTGATGATTTTGATAGGTCCCCACCTGGTCACGCTAGCGGCTAGGGGGAAGACAACTAACATTTTTGAGAGATCTTGCGCCAACACTATTAGCGGCAGAGGTAGAGCATTTAGAGCTAGTGGGTATCTATTAGGCATACCTGATGCCACCCATGAGATACCATGATGCCAT
>VDFB02000017.1:368810671-368821657 GCA_007258455.2 Sequoia sempervirens | reverse complement strand
AGTATGTGGGAGAGAGGGTGTGAGAGAGTGGGCGTATAGACAAAGAGAAAATAAATGTATAAAAAAACCAACTTTATGATAACGCAAATGTATTTTTAAAAAGTAGAGACAACCGTTCTAGGAAGAGATAGTGCACTTGCATTATAAGGTGAGTGTGTTATATCTTGCACTAAAAATGGTAAAAAAACACAATATACCCATGATGTCGGCCCACATTCTACATATTCTCTTGGTTCTACACGTGCTCCGACAAAAAGTAGCTTTTTGATGATTGAGTGAAGTGTCCATGCATGATTTTTAGATTCCACCACCTTTTTTATGATCTTTCCACCACCTTTGCATGAAATAGCAGAGTTTTCATGTTGAAAGGCATATAATATCAATTCAATTTTGAATTCTAGTGATAACTGATATACAATTGAAGTTTGGAGGAGAACAAGATTTTGAAAAAGTCAAATTGTTGAGGAGTTTGAGGAAAGAAGAACCAAAGGCTACATAATTGGGTAGAACTCCTCCATTTGAAACTTTGGCTTTTTAGGTATGTGAAGTCTTTGTACATTTTTTTCATTCTATTATGGATTGCTTTCATTTTTGTTGTTTTGCATATTCCTTGTTGATCATTGTTTGTTTTTCATGTTACAACCTTAGGTTGTCAATGGACATTTTAAATTACACAATTCTATACACTTTCCAATTACATTTTTAAAACACATCTCTTTGAGGCATTTTTTTATTTAACAATTGACTTACTTTGTGTATGCTTCCAAAGCTTTCATTGAGGTATTTTTTCAAACAGTTATACAAACTAGTTGATTGCCTTGTCTATGCTACCAAATTTTGCATACATGTCTCTAAAAATTTGGAATATACTCCTAATGCAGTAGGGGGAGGCCTGCAACACACAAACACACAACTCCAATCTACAAACACAATTTTCAATTTACATTTTCATCATGACCTCTTCATTCAGCATATTCACATTGTTCCTTGTAGCATATCAAAATCACTCAATTGGGTATAATTCCACTCACACAACCTTTCAACTCACAACACAACACACATCAGGGACCCATTACAAAGCCTTTCAATATATCCAACAATCACTAATGCTTGTTTTCTACCAAACTACACAAATTAGGTTTTCTACACTTTTAAGGGCCCAAATTAGCCCACTTTTACAAAGGGACCACCTTCAAAACTTGTCCACATCTCTTGAAACCTTGTGGAAACACTTTATATCTTTCAAAACTTCAAATTACAGTGTTAGATTGTAGACATTCAATCATTTACCACCCAAACCATAAAACCCTCTCCCTAGGCTTAGAAACCCTAGGTTTTATTGAAAGTAGCACTTGCCAAACACTCCAAAACTTGACAACTGTTCAAACAAGTCTAAATACCCTACTCATGCTCAATCTAGCATAAAATAATGTTGCCTAACTTAGAAACTCAATTTCACTTACCAAAACCTCATTTCTCTTAAGGAAATCTCAACATTTCCTCATTTGGTTTGATTCCCAATCCAAGGATCATCCTCCATTCAAGTTTCTCATGGCCTTTGGTAATGTTTCCCTCATAAAACAAACCACTTCAACTTCAAAAACTAACATTTGAAAGAGGTGACCGTTGGTCTCCCTCTTTAATACACTTTTACAACCCTGGTGCAAGAGCAACTACACCTCATCCTCCTTATTTGATCATTTGATGGTAATTAGGAGGTTAATAGGTAGGTGGATGAGTCTTTGAGAATTTTTTGTTTTGAATAAGTCCAATCAAGACTACTAAGCATGTATTAGGTTGAGTTTTTGAGTTTAGGTGTTAAAATGTGAAAAATGGCGATCTTGCACTAAAGTATCTTTGTAACCTTTGAAGGAAAGTTTTTGAATTTACATATAAAGTGTGCAATATTAGTTTTTTGTGGATGTAATAAGGCTCATTTCAAGCCATTGGTGTGGTTTTAGTGAGTTATAGGTGTTAGGGGTGCAAACTTACAATATGAATAATATTGTTGTTATATCATGTGTAAATGATGTAAACTTGGCCTTCAAAGGTCATTAAGGGTTTGAAATTCAGTTGCAAGGTAGTTGGTCAGTGGGATGTGAAGAAGAAGCCTTTAAATGGAATCTTGACACATAATGTAAGTTTTATTTGGGGTTTTTGAGAATAAAATACATTGAAATCTCAAGTTTAGCAGCAATTTTATGTGTTTTCATGTTTTTTCCTGACCTGTAACTTGTGTCTGATTTAAGTGTAGGATGCATGATTTGAGTGCTAGGAAAGAAATAGGAGTAATAAGCCTCCTGCTACAATGATTTTTGTGAACAAAAATGCATGTGAATGAGGGCTTAGGCCTAGGGTTTGGAAGAATCTCTATGGGAGGTCATGATGTTTTGAACTTTTAGGCATGTGTAGGGTTAATGTCCTTTGTTCAAGTTGGTTTTAAAGTCAGGGAGGTTGTGGAAGTAGCATATTCAATAAACCCTCTTAAATAGTGCATAAAACAAGGGTTTTTAGGTTTGGCTTGAATTTATCCATACCAGAGGAATCTAGTTGTGGTTTTGGAGGTTTGGGAACCTAAGAAATGCTGCCCCAAGGTTTCAAGGTTCTGTGATAAGTTTGAGGGAATGTTGCTTTGCAAATTAGGCCTAATTAGGTCAGCCCAGAAGGGGTGCTTTTGGGGATTTGGTCCAAAGGACTTGTACCTGACATTGAGATATGTGTAATAACTTTGAAATGGGTGTCTAAAACCATCAAGATTTTGTCTAGTGTTTTGGAGAACATTTGAGTTATTGGGCAAAAACTGAGTTTCCACTACTACTAGGGTTCAAGGGGTGAAAGTGTGAAATCTAACTTCTGATGATTTTCAATCCTTGAGGGTTGTTTGGTTTGTTCAAATAGGTCATTTTAATGGATACATTCTTGAGGAACTAATATTCATCTCATTACCATGCTATATGTAAAATTATCTGCCATGCCGAAGAAATGAACAAGGAAGAAACTAACAGATGAAGAGTATGAAACCTTCAAAGCAAAAGAGAGATAATAGGTGGTGACATATCGTGAAAAGAAGAAATTGGAAATGATTTATGAAAACAAGCCAATTGAAGAGGAACCTCAACTGTCAAAAAGAGAAAAGAAATTGGTAGCACAAAGGGAACGAATGCGAAAGAGTCATGCTAGAACAGATGCAGATATCGTAGTTGGAGATACACCCTCTACTGCAAGTGAATACGAAGGGACACCATTAAGCACAAGTGAATATGGAGGGACACCATCTACCACAAGTGAATATGATTGGACACCATCCATTTCATCTCAAGTTGAGAGTACATTATCACTTGAATTTGACGAAGAAGGTATGCCATCATCCCCATGTGAAGATCAAGGTATGTCTCTACTCTACCCTCAATCAAAGGTATGCAATCTAGCCCACCTCAATTAAATATTGATGAAATTGCTAATGTTGAGATGTATGTACCTAGGAGAACACCACCTAGAATTTTGCGTAGAAATCCAAATTTTTTTATTAATATTGATGAGGATATTTTGCAGCACATGGAAGGTAAGATTCCAAAATGCACTTGTAGAAGATATGTTGATAAGATTTGGAAAATATTCTTTGAAAGGATAAATGATACTGCAAGATGTCAACTATTTTTTCAAATGATGCGAGGTTTAAAGTACAAAAACATCATGAAGACTCTTGGGTTGAGAACATCAAATGCATCAAGTGAAAACACTATTGTGAAGAATATAATGGATGCTTATGACACTGTGGGTAAGACCTCACGCTCAAAGGATAGTAATGTCACCCGATGTGTCATTACATCTAATTTGGTAAGCTATCAAACAAAGAGATCTCATCTCATTAAAAATACAAGTGAACAAATGGGGATTAGTAGAAAAACTTTATCAAAAGTTGTTCAAAGGTGGAAAAGAATTGAGGGCACTGATTCAAATGAATTATGGGAATTCTCAGGAAGATAGCCACATAAAGATAAAAAATTTGTTGAAGCATTAAGAACACTAATTAAAGAGTATTGGAAGAATAATACAAGGCCATCTCTAAATCAAAGGGATGTCGTAAGAAGGAGAATCGGTAGTCAGAACCGTGAGCCACATCCAAAGCATTTTTTGGATATGACTCAAACCCAATTTTTTCATAAATTTCAAAATGATTATCCTCAAATTAGTATTTGTCAAAGATTTTTTGAAATGCTTAAACCTTTTTATGTCAATATAAATCACACACGCACTACTTGTTGTTGTAGACTACACATTGAATTCTCTAACCATTATGATGTTTATCATTCTATATGTTTAGATTTGCATAGTAACGATGTTTTGCAGGATTGTGGCATAGAAGCCCCACCAAAATCTTCAAGAGAGTTCCTATCAAAAAATTTATGTCAAATAGAGGATGGCCAAATATTCTACAAGACAACATGCTTGGATGGTTCATGTGAGTGTTGTGGTGGCTTGCAACGAATGCCAATATGTCAACATATGGAAAGCATAGATGAGGTGGGAAAAAAACTAATAGATTTCGTGAAGTATAAAACAGTGGCATACTCTACAAAAGATGGGTCTCAAGAAAAAAGGTGTGATTTGGTTATTGAGAAGATTTTAGTGTATCAGTTTATGTCCATGTTTCATGAGAATCTAGTGTATGAGTATGCAAGGAATACCCATAGAGCCCAATGGCTGGACACGTAATTCAAGCTATGCAAGGACATCTTTCCAATTGGTAGCATAGTATCAGTGGTTGAATTGTAGAGAACTACACTCTACAACCATAGTGTGAGGTGCAGTCACAGTATTACAACTCCACACAGGTTTCGATATTTGTGCACATAGCATTTATTCATGCAGCTAATAGTACAAAGGACCAAAGGAAGGTATTGAGGGAGTATCACTTTTATATTAGTGATGATCGCACACATTCTCCAGATTTCATGCAAGGTTGCTTCCAGATGTTCTACAGTGATTTGGCTCAAAGGGGCATAGCATATGGTCGGCATATAATATGGTCGGATAACTGTGCAACACAGTTCAAGAACGCGTGCATGTTCTATTGGTTGTGCAAGATGCATCTCACTACACGTGTTCAGCATATGTGGAACTTTTGTGAGGTTGGGCATGGAAAGGGGGAGCATGATGGTTTAGGAGCATGCGTGAAAAAATCATTAGCACGAGAAGAGTTAAAGTATAAAGATAATGCAAATTTGACAAATGCAAGATCAATCGTCGAGTGGTGTAATCCTTCGATGGGTCTAGGTAATGAAGGTACGTCTTTAGATCATATATTTTTTTGGTTGATGGATGATACTAACATTGAACCATATGAGGATTGTTGTACAATAATAGGATCGAGTGAGCTACACTCTTTCCTTAGCTCAAATGTAGGTTCATGGAGTATTGATACACGTAAGATGGCATGCTTTTGTTCTTCATGTAAAAATGTAATCCTAGAATGATTGTGAGTCAAGGGAGTGGGTTGAAAAATTGTTGACAAGTTATCTTAGCCCACTTCACACATATTGCCCTCCAACACCATTGGAACTAACACAGATGCAATCATCAATCGACTTTCACCACATATCAGATCTAGTTCAACCAAGTAATATATCTACTTGCTTAGTTTTTGAAATTCATTATTGTTATCTTACTTTGTATTATATTTGTAATGTTGACTAATTTAAAGAGATATGCCACACATATCAATGTAGGGCATGTTTATGCAATTATTGAAAATGAAGAGAACGAAGAGGGAATGTACTATTACTTGTGTTATTGTGTTGAGGCCAAAAAGAAATTGGAAGGCCTAGTTATAGATGGAGAAAACATCAAATACCCTATAGGCTCAATTGTTTTTACTGGAACGTGGATTAGAAGGTACCCACATAAGAGTGTTAAACATTGGTTGTTTCAGGACTTTGACATGCATCGTAAGATTCTTCATTACTCAAACCTTGTTGTGGCATCCAATGTTCGTTTGACCAAATATGGGGGTAGGCCTTTGAACAAGACTTTGTGGAAGGTCCGTGAGTCTAACCATGAGGCAATACCTGACACAATAAAGAGTAGAGCAGACCTAGATGGTTCATTGGATTAATTTGTAAGTATATGCACAATGGTTCTTATTAATTTATATGTGTATCCATGTTAATTTTTTTGATGCCAATGCTATCATCTTATTTTACTTTGCATATCTGTAAGTAACCTGGTAAACATTGATTGGTGTTCCCTTGCAGAAAATGTAGATTTATGAGCCATCCAAGAGAATCTCAGGCAGAAAAGCAATGCAACATCTCTATTTTCATGATCTTGAAAATCTCAATTATGATTAAATAATCCATTACAAAAGTAAGTGTGAAGCTTGGTGAGGGAATTTCAAGTTATTCATTTGAAGTTAACCTTATCATGAGCACCTATGATGTAGACATTATAAGAGCATCTCGAATTTCAAGATATTCTATTCATGAGAGGTGTTGTGTGCAATAGGTATCTTGGAACTCCTAGTGAAGATGTATGGCCAAGAGTGACTAAGTTGAGAGACTTTCATGCCTATCTGTAAGTGCCTTCCATATATTTTCATTTCATTTCCATTTTTGATGAGTTATTTATTTTTATTCTTTTACTTTGTGTATCTATAACTAAACTAGTAACAATGGATTGGTCTCTCCTTGTAGAAAATGCTGATTTTTGAGCCATCGAAGAGAATCTCTGCCCAAAAAGCAATCCAACATCCTTATTTTGATGATCTTGACAAATTTCAATTTTGATTTGAATCCATTATAAAAGAGCATGTGAAGCTTTGCAAGGGAATCTCAAGTTACTCATTTGAAGTTAACCTCTAAATGAGAACCTATGATGTAGAAATTATAAGAGAATCTCGAATGTATGAGTGACATTGTAAAATGTATGTGAGAAAAAAGTACCTAAGGCATTGTAATGAGATTTACTTGTAATTACATTTACTGAAATATTGAAATTTGGTGCAGGGGCACCAAGGTTATTGAGCAAATTTGGTTCACAGAAGTCTTTTAAGTTAGTTTTGTGTTTTGGGTTTTGTCAATTGACTAAGGTCATAACACATCCACAATTGATTTATAATGTAATAAGTCATGTTAGTTACAAAAAGAATAGTTAGGAATGACTAGAAAGATGTAGAATCATTTGTAAAGGCTATTTAAAGCCTCTTGAAGGCTATTTAAGTCAATATTTGAATTTGTAGCCTTTTGAAGGAAAATCTTTGAATATGGTTGTAAATGTATATTAGTGAGATTGAGGTTGTTAACCTTTAGAGAGTAGGACTTGGGAAAAAGGAATTTGATATGGCTATTGTTTTCAAAGACTTCAAGCAGGATGTACTTCGCATTGACGCCATTCCTCAATCTTCACTTAATGGCATCAAGGAATGGTTGAACTCCATGGTTATAAAGTATTATGAAAGCAGAATGAAATTGTACTAGCTGCCAATTTTGAAGACTATTACTGATGATCCAAATAAATTTATTGAAGATGTTCATTGGGAATTTTTGAATATGGAAGCTAGTGATTCTAATTCTGATAATTCAGAAGAGTCAAATCAAGGATATGAACCCTTTGATGTACAAGATGAATCAAAATCAAATTTCATGTAGCCACCATCAAGAGTGTTACAAGCCAACAAGATGGAGGGAATTATTATATAAGGATAATTTTCAATGTTGTAGGTACCATCTTTAATACCAACTACAATGGGGACATTGAAATTCCCTAGTAGTATTTATGTTGATGAAATTTCCTTTAGATGTAAGGATATAAAGCACATCAACAACGTGGTAAAAATGATTAAATCCCATAGACAATCTATAGCAATGAAAGAGTCTGAAAAGGTAGAGAGAGCTACAATGGTGACTCAGGAGAAACTTCAGCTTTCAAAAAAAAAGTCAATTAGGCTAGCAAACATGTGGATCAGGCTAGCATTTGGCGGAAGAGGAAGAAAGATGATTGGAACTCTGGAGGCCCACCATACTAGGTTTTAGTATTCATGCATGAGAGTAGAAGAGAGAGATGATATCATGTATCAAAACATTAAGCATGCATTCTTCCAACCAGTGAAGAAGGAGATGATCACTTTGCTTCATTTTCTTTTACATAACCATATCAAGGCATCGGAACCAACAAGACCAAGGATGTCTAGTTTTATGTGGAGGTAATGGATGTGGTCCAAAATTTAGGAGGGGCAAGAAGGTCAATGTATGATCTTGATGAAATTGAGGAAGAACAACAAGAGAGGGACAGGAAAAATAAAATCAATACAAAGTTTCAAGTATTTGTCAAACGAGTAAGAGAGCTATGGGAGCAACCTCATCTAAAAGATTTTGAACTAGAGTTTGATATACCATTTAGAGAGCTTGGTTTTCATGGAGTTCCTTTCAAAGCCTCTACTTTTATTGTTCCTATGGTAAACTATTTGATAGATTGGTGGAAGTAACTTTCTTAGTATTGCTATTAGTGAGATTGAGATTGTTAACCTTGAGAGAGTAGGACTTGGGCAAAAGGAATTTGATATGGCTATTGCTTTCAAAGACTTCAACCGGGATGTACTCCACATTGATGCCATTCCTCAATCTTCACTTGATGGCATCAAGGAATGGTTGAACTCCATGGTTATAAAGTATTATAAAAGCATAATGAACTTGTACGAGTGGCCAATTTTGAAGACTATTACTGATGGTCTAAATAAATTTATTGAAGATTTTGGTTAGGAATTTTTGAATATGGAAGCTAGTGATTTTGATTATGATAATTCAGAAGAGTCAGATCAAGGATATGAACCTTCTAATGTAGAAGAGGAATTGGAATTACTCTCCATGTTGCGGGTAACAGCTTTAATACCAACTACAATGGCAACATTGAAATTCCCTAGCAGTATTTATGTAAAGGAAAATTCCTTTAGATGCAAGGATTCAAAGCACATCAACCATGTGGTACAAATGATTAAATCCCAGAGATGATTTGTAGCAATGAAAGAGTTTGAAAAGGCAGAGAGAGCTACATTAGTGACTCAGGCGAAACTTCAGCTTTCAAAAATAAAGCCAATTAGGTTGGTAGACGTGTCGATCATGCCAGCATTTGGTGGAAGAGGAAGAAAGATGACTAGAACTCTAGAGGCCCACCATACCATATTTTGATATTCAACCATGAGATTAGAAGACAGAGTTGATATCATGTATCAAAACATTAAGCATGCATTCTTCTAGCCAGCAGAGAAGGAGATGATTACTTTGTTTCATTTTCATTTCCATAACCATATCAAGGTGTGGGAACCAAGAAGACTAAGGATGTCCAATTTTATGTGGAGGTAATGGATGTAATTTGACCCATTCCACATTTTTTTCCTACTGTAACTTGTGGAATGGGTCCTCTAACTTGAAAAATACATGCCTAACCTATTTAGAATGTTGTGGAGTCAAGGTTGGGTGTTTGGGATGATGTTCTAGGGTTGTAGCAGGGTATTTTCATGATGAAAATGAAGGTTTCAAGTGGTTTCTTGAAAAAATGTGGGAAGGATTGTCCATGTAATGTATTATTCACCATGTGCAGGGTTTGGTAAGTGTTTTTGGTGCTTTGTTTGGGTATGGCAGGTGCAGGAGATAGGAGTTTCATTAAAACCCAAAGTATTTTGCTTGAAATAGAGGGTTTGGTGTATTAGGGGTCTAGTGGTCTTGGACCTGGAAACAAATCATGGAATTGGAGGTTTTGACACATAACATACTGTTGTTTGAGGAGTTTGAGTGAAGATCTAGTGTTTAAAAGGTCGTCTCCTTGTAAATAGAGCTAATTTAGTAACCTTTATGCAAGGTGGTCTATTGGATCTTAATGATCATGGTACAAATAAACATGGTATGATCTCTTGGGAATTTTTCTTAGGGTTTTTTTTAAAGCTTGATTGATATTTGGTTGGCCATTGGATGACCTTCTCTAAAAGAAGCCCATTTGATGAGATTTGGAGACTATAAGTTAGGCAAGGGTTTATTGAAAAACCATACTCGAAACCTTCCCATAGCCAACCAAAGCCTAAAACACCTTCAAAAAGGTTTGCACAAGCTTAAAATTTAAAGAGATATCGTTGGCCCGAAAGAATTCTTCAAACCCTAGCAGTAAACCACCATTTTCCACTCAAAAATGCACCATTTGACATCTAGGGCATCACCTAAAAACCCTCTATTCACCTCCCTTGTGCAAAAAACTTTGCACACATGTTTTATAACCATAACTAATCCTTTCCATTGAGTTATAGAAGCATACAATAGGTGAAAGGCTTAATATGACATTTTAATGCACTCAAAACCCTTAAAACAAGGTATACAAATCGACCCTCAATAATTGGCTTCTAAAATGCACAAAATCACTTGAAATCCAACCAAACCAAAATTAAAACAGAGTTAAGTCTGCTGCCCATTGAATTCCATCGAAAAGAGAGCACAATCACCTTGTACAGAACCATAAAGTTCAATGAAACATCAAATCCCAAAGTGCAAAAGGGTAGCAATCTTTGACGGGTATTACTCAGATACCATGGTGCTTAAAAAATATTTGTTTGAACCTATGGGATCATGTTGGGGTGATCTACAATAACCTCTCTCATTTTTTGTTATCTTAGAGTGGTTTTCCCATGGTTTCTAATTTTCAATTGATGGAAAAAATGTCAAATGCAAGCAGTGGAAAGTTGCAAAGTGGTGCAACTTTCATTCTACGACTCATGTGACCAAATGGACTATTCCAACGCATCCAAATAGGTATTTTTATGCTAGGCATGGTCCTCTTTCGCACCCAAAGACGTAAAATCGCTTTGAGCTACGTTCAACCGGATCAATCCCTTAAGGGTCCAAAGTGCAAAATGGCTGCAAACTTCAACATGTTGCTACTCGGATACTGTGATGCTTAAAAAATTCTCGTCTAATCCTATGGGATTGCATTGGGCCCCTCTACAAT
>VDFB02000017.1:368733177-368809300 GCA_007258455.2 Sequoia sempervirens | reverse complement strand
GTTGATGGAAAAAGTGTCAAATGCAAGTAGTGGAAAGTTGCAAAGTGGTGCAACTTTCATTTTGCAACTCGTGTGACCAAACGACCTATTCCAACACATCTAAATTGGCATTTTTATGCTAGGAATGGTCCTCTTTCACATCCAAACATGCGTAATCACTCTGAGCTACGTTCAACTGGATTGATCCCTTAAGAGTCCAAAGTGCAAAATGGCTACAAACTCCAGCATGTTGTTACTCAAATATCGTGATGCTTAGAAACTTCTCATTTAATCTTATGGGATTGTGTTGGACCCCTCTACAATAACCTCTCCTAGTTTTTGTTATCTCAGAGTGGTTTTCCCATGGTGTCCAGTTTTCAGTTGATGGAAAAAGTGTCAAATGCAAGCAGTGGAAAGTTGCAAACTAGTGCAACTTTCATTTTGCAACTTGTGTGACCAAATAGACTATTATAACATGTTTGAATAGGTATGTTTACACTAGTCATGGTCCTCTTTCATACCCAAACACACGGAATCGCTTTGAGCTTCGTTCAACCAAATTGATCCCTTAAGGGTTTGAGTGTAATATGTTGAAGTAGGCCATTCCACCTATTGTTTAGGATGTGTCTCGGTGATATGGGCCTAATGTAAGTAGGATAGAGAGTAGGAATAAGAAAATATCATTGGTAAAGGAATTGAAAGAGATTATTAACGATGCCCTTGTTCAAAATTCAAAATTGAAGCCCCTTAAAAGCAAGGCTAGAAGAGGTGAAAAGAAGAAATTGCTTGAAAACAAGTTAGAATAGGTTGGAAATAGGGTGAGGTTATGGATTTTGATGTGTTCAAAAGGTCAGCAAGGATAGGGGAGGTCAAAATTATGTTATGCCATGATGCCCTAGTTGGGAAAACAAGGGTTTTAAATTAAAATGAGATGTTTGAGGGAGTAAAAGTAGGTAAAGTGAAGAGGCAGCATAAATTTGTGGTCAATTAAGTTTTTGCAAGTAGAATGAAGAGTGTTGGAATAGGTTTTGAGCTTCAGGTTTAAGTTCAGGGGTTCGGTTCACTGGTTAGGCCAAAAAAATTTGGAGGGGGGTTCGATTCATTTTGGGTTCGTTGGTACAAAAATCATGTAAAAACAAAATATAAATATATATGCAGCCTAGAAGCAAGAATTAGGATTAGAATATCACATAACATCATGTAAACAACAAAACCACCATAAACTTGAATGTCATTTAAAACATGCATGATAAATATTCATCGTTGAAACTTGAATTGTGGTAGCTTGATATACAGAGTCTATTGATGCTAGGGTTCAATTTGTATGATTTTGAAAAAAGAAGCCAACTGAGTAGAGTTATCAACATTCTTCATAAATCATAAGAATTTGTTTAGTACACTAGCCATTTGATGCCTTCTACAAGATCTCAAACATTATTTTATATCATTGTTACATTGGTCTCAAGTGGTAGCTTAATATAGCTCCACAATACAAAATATGGTTTTACAATGTGATTGTAACAATGGCATAGGAAGATTTTCTTTCAAAGAACCAAAGGGTGAGTGCACAATTGAAGTGTATAAACACATATCTTTTTGTTTAATATCAAGGATACTTTTGAAACTTCCATGCATTGCTAATCTAAAAGGAAAAGTCTTATGTATCCTTTGCTTAATTGAGTTGTTCCAATCAAAGGATTAAATATATTGGAATCTTTTTATCAATCATTTCATAGAATACCAATTGAAAACATGTTTTTTTCTTTTAGATAAAGTTGTTTACCATCAATCAATTAATTTATTTAAGAAAAACCATGAAGGACAACAATGATCAATGCTATGGCTAACCAATTAATAAGTATACACATGAATAAGTCAAGCATGTACATGTGAATAAGGGAAGCACAAGTAGTCACAAACACATATGCCTTGAAGTATACACATGAATACATAGTATACACAACTTAATAAAAAGTATATGCACGAATACAAGGTATATGCATGAAAATGTGTAAGTCGCAAAGTATACATTGGAACACACGTAAGTCACAAAGTATACATGTACGTTGTAAAGTATACACTTAAATACACGTAACTCATATCTATTGAACCATGAATTTATAACATGCAAATATGGACACCATCAATAAAAAAAAATTATATTAACCAAATAGCCATGTATGCATACATCAATATACGTTGATATAAGTATAAAATATAGGTACAAAATAGCCATATAGGCTTACGAGAATTCCATATAGGCATACAATGTCAAATATATCCAATACAAAATATGTACAAAACTATCATGTATGCATACAACAAAGGGCTTTGGAATCAAAAGTCATTGCTCTCTAGGCTCTTGAAATAAACTCTTGCCCTTTGCTAGTCAATCGGATGGCGATAGGTCTGTCACTCATTTTTGGTGCACTCGAGGAGTGCTCCTACTGCTCCTCCTACTACTATTAAGTTCTTGGTAAAGTTTTAACTGTTACAATAAGAAGTAAAGACATTAATATATAGAAATTACATTACAAAAAATGATATATTTAAAAAAATAGTCACTTATGGCCATCTCATGATCACTCTCCACGTGGGAAATATTTGCACACCGATGTTGAGGCATGCTCAAGCCCTATATAAACCATCCAAATAGAAATTATACTATGAATCAATAATTTGGTTTGATTTTTCACTCAAACTAACATCTATAACAACGAATGTAAATTGAAATTTAGTAATTTGCCTCATACCTCCCCTGTCAAAGCCATTGAGGATTGTATAGTGGATGAAACACCGATATCCATTGCCCTTGTAACATTTGGAGGTGTTTCCACAACCAACATCTAAAAATAAAACAACAAATTATTTAATCACAAAAAAGTTACAATAGCAATGGACACGTCATGACTTATAGTGTATGAGATCTAATGAACAAAATTTTGAGTACTTATTAAACTATATATTTCTGATTATCATGCTTACTATTTTCCCTATCCATATCTTGTTCGAAAGGACATGTTTTAGGCTTTTACCCATAGCAGCAAGTCGTTGAATCATTTGATTAAATGTTTTCGTAGACATGTACGATAATTGTGGTGGCATAGAGAAGGCAGTGAACTATTTGAAAAAATGCTTCAAAATAAATGGGATCTTGTGGTCATGGAATGTCATTACAAACAAATGCACGTCAAGGCATTCCATCACCATAAGAAGGCATTTCTTTCAGACATTTTTTCAAAAGTTCATTGCCTTCTCTATCGTATTATTGCTTACTATTATACTTTGATAGATATTTTTCCAAGCATCCATAGTTTGTTGGAAAGCACCTATTTTAGGCTTTTAGCCATAGCAGCAGGGAAGCATGAGTAGTTTGATAAAATGCTTTGGTGCACATGTATGAAAAATGTGGTATCATAGAAAAGGTGGTGAGCATTTTGAAGAAATTCTTCGAAGAAATGTTTTCTCATGGTGATGGAATGGAATTCCATCACCATGAGACCGCATTTCTTCAAGACATTTTTTGAAACTACTAACTGCCTTATCTATGCTATTGCTTACTATTATGGTTTCATAGATTTTTTCCAAACATCCATAGTTTGTCATCCAGGTGCACCTTTGCAAGCACATGCCTCCATGTGAAGAAATTGCATCACTGCTTATGTTGACTTTCTAAACAACTATATTGTAGTTGAAATTTTGTCATCTATCAACATCTAGTTATTAGTTATGGAATGTGAAGTAATGCTTTGAGTTTGAATGATGTGCAATGCAACGTAACCAATGATATGAATATAAACTACACAAATCTATTAAGTACAATTCATTAGTTAAACTCATTATTCTATTACCTACGTGAAGGTTTGATTAAATCCACTGGCATTGGGAGGTCTTCCCTCAAAACCTCTAATATTACCTTGTTCAACATCCAAAATCACATATTAAAATACCA
This sequence comes from Sequoia sempervirens, assembly GCA_007258455.2. Taxonomy (NCBI): domain Eukaryota; kingdom Viridiplantae; phylum Streptophyta; class Pinopsida; order Cupressales; family Cupressaceae; genus Sequoia; species Sequoia sempervirens. The sequence continues at coordinate 368,805,369 of VDFB02000017.1, read as the reverse complement.
TTCGTAAAACAATGCTATTAACATGTAATAAATTTATAATTGTTTACTAGTTACATACCCCACCGATAGGTGTACTACAAAAATAAGTAGGTGGAGGGCTGGTGTATCTAGTCTTAACACTGTGACCCTACAATTTTATTAAAATCATAAAACTAAATTAGTTAATCTTGCTTTTCAAAATCAAAATTTAATAAATTAAATTCAATGAACATGTTAACTTTTACTTGAGTATCAATTCCATATGCATCATGAAAAATTGCAACCACCCTCTCCATCTCCTTAGCTACATAAGAATCCTCTACAGCAGCCTCCTAAGTGTTGGTAGGGTCATATGAACAAGTCACCCCACAAGATTGACACACATGGGTTCAAAGGCCACCACTTGAAGACTCCCTTGGATGGCATTGTAGAATAGGGCTAGTATGATGGATGACACTCTAGGTTAAAGTGTTGATCACCTACAATGTCTCTATGTCGGCACTCTCCTTCATGACGACAAGAATAACAAAGTGCTCATGAGGCGACCTAGCGAGAGTCTATCTCCCTTGTTGCGTAGGATATGGCTGTGCACTGGGCCTATCCTGAGCCGACCCCCCACCTCTCCCCTAGAAGTCCCTCATATCAAAATAATTTTGGATTTTGTTCAATATGAACTCACTATATAGTTTCCTAAGAAAATACTGGGGGACTTCACAATTATTGCACGGTCGGTCATCAAAGACCATGTACCACCTATCATAAAAATGGTTCCTAATCTCTTGGTTGTGGCACCAATGAATAGGAAACCTCTTCACATTGAGGCTAATATTTTGATTTGTGCGTGGGTTAGCGAATAGTGAGCACAAATCTTCCACCTCTTCATCGTCGTGGTGCCATCCTTACAAAGAAATAGCAACTCTTGTTGAATATTTTTGCCCAAAAGCTCCTCCTAGAACATGAGCGCGAAATTTGGGGGTTTTGGCCATGGGCAGAAGAAGAAAACATTCAAAGTGAAAATGAATACTTTCACTTTTTTTTTGCTTTTAACGTGCTATAATGTGAGTGCATTATAACGCGCTCGCGTTATAGAATTTTCAAACTTTTTTTAGAAAGTGGCCACGAAATTTCTACCCAACTTCATGCACCTGCCCCAAAAATTGATTCTAAATTCTAGAATTATACTCTTGGATAGTAATTCTGCTTGAAACTTTGAGAATTTTGTCTTTGTAACTGAAAAAGCAAGCTAATTCTTTGAAATTTTTCTCCAATTCAGAATTTTCACTTCTTTCCTTGTTCTTCACCTTGAAAAATCACTCAATCTCCAATATTCTATCTCTCAAAAATCCTAATTCTCAAAAAATTTATCTCTCAGAAATTCTATCTCTTGTGATTTGGAGATAGCTTAATTTTCTTCTCAATTGAACTTGTGAGTTGAAAATGACTTGCTGAAACTCCTTATAAGGTTGAGAATTTTGATTTATTTTGGAAACTTTATCTTTTTCTCTTGAGTTCATTGAACTTGATCCTATTTTCTTCTCTTCACCATGACAAGTTTCCAATTTCTTCAAAAATATTCAAGGCAAGCTTCTAAATTTTATCCAAGCGCCATCTTTAGCCAATATCTTTAAATTTTTCTTTGGAGTTTGAATTTTAGCTAAATGTCAAATATTTATTTCAAAAATTTCCTAAGTGTTGGAAAATATTAAAGTATTCTATTTGTCCATTTTATCTTTCCAACCTTTTAATGGCAAAATTTTATTTATACATGGATTTTTCTCTTTTCTTGGAAATTTTTATTTAATTCCATGGATTTTTATCTCTTTTTCCTTCCAATTTCAGACTTTACTCATGTTTGGACCTCATTTCTTAGGAAAAGTCAAACTTTCTATTGGTTTGGATGTTGCTTTCTATGCTAAGTCAGACTTTGCTTGTTTTGTGCCATCCTTATGGCATACTTCAAGAATTTCTCTCCATGTTGCTCATCTTCTTATGGCAATCTTCTTGACTTTCATTCCAAATGCAAGGGAGGACTTCATTAATGTTTTTCCAAATTTTCCTCAATACCTAGGCGGACTTAGTGAATTTCTTTCCAAGGCATGGCAGACTTCATACTTTCTTTTATATGTTGCTTGCAAGGTGAGGCAAACTTTGGTGACTTCATTCCAAAAGGTAAGGGTGAACTTGGAGGCTTGTCTCTTATGTGATTTTTCTCTTGAATTTTTCGTGATTGTTCTTGATTTTTGGTTGATTTTTCTTGATTTTTCATTCTTTTTACTTGCTTTTTGCTTTATTTTTCATGATTTTTGCTTTCCTTTTCAGTGTTTTTCCATTGCTTTTTGATGATTTTTGCTTTCCTTTTCAATGATTTTTCATTTCCTTTTGATTCTAAAGGTGGAAATGTTGACTTCATTACCTACAAGACCTAGCACTTTCTAAAAATAGAAATTACTAAAAATAGAAAAAAGAAAAAAAGCAAAAATTCTGAAAATAGTAAGTCCTGGATTGGTCCAAAAATGCCAAAAATGTAAAAAGCAAAAAAGAAAAAAAGCAAAATCCCTAAAAATAGGAAGTGTCAGAACTAACTCAAAGCACATGCAATCCTCGTCTTCCAGACCTTCTGAGCACTTCCATGACGTTTAAGCATAGTTTAGGGCTTGAATTCTCTACTTGGCTCGGGTGATAACTCCAAACTCTAACTTGAAACTCTTAGAGAAAAAGAACTTATAAAATAGCAACCCAAAAGTAAACCCTAAAAGTGAACTAATAAGGGTCCCCATTTGCAATGGGGCAATGTGTGAAATAGGTCACAACACATCCATGTAACATAAAATAAATATAGTGATACTTGTGACCAAGTTGTTTGAGAATCTAGCAGATAAGTAGAAAATGTATAATGATTTAATTCGCAAGTCTTTCTCTTCCATTCCAAGAGACAATACAACGTCTATAGAGGCCTTCTTTGAAAAATCCTATAAGATTCTATGGCAGCACAAGATAGGAAATCTCCGTTTCACTCAAATGGTCCATACATTAGCTAAGTTTTTTGTGCTTGTCATTACTTGATTTAAGTTGTAGGTAATGGATTAGGTTAAGAAGTAAAGAGATTTATAGAGGCTTATACACTACCTTGATTTATAATGCATAAATAATAGTTGTTAATTTGCCCATTTTTTACCTTTATTCATATGATAGATACTTTTCCATGCATGTTTCCAAGATTCCTATACTTTTCTTAATGTGAGAGATTTGAAATCTTTTTGCTACATCAATCACTAACTCTTGTTTTGGTGTACTTTCTATCAGTTTATCTCCTCACAAGTGACAAATATGTCTAAAATTTTTGGCATAGAATTCTTGACCCTCTTTTGCACCACTACCTAAACCAAATATTCCACATAAAAAATGCCACCATATTTAAGATTCAAATAAGATGATTATTTACATTTAAATCTATTGTGGACATAAATATTCAATAGGAAGTGGAAAACTGCATGAAAACATTTTAGACCTGTATAACATTATATAATAAAAATTAAAAACACATGCAAACATAGATTTTGTTAAAAAATGATAGAAAAACAAGTAAGAAGGCATACTTTGAAACAAGAAAGTAGAAGGAAATGAAATTTAAATTATAAATACAAAAATGAAGAAAGAGAGATCAATGCAAACCTGTATGTTACTCCAATGTTTGATGTGAGAAGTATCTTTTGAACATGCATAAATATAATTCTGGTAAAATGCATGACCAAAAAAAATTTAAACCATTTACAATTTTTGAAAGATGAATACAATACAATATGTGCATAATCTGGAATTACACTAAACACTAGTTTTATGAGGCATAATGTGAATTTTAGTGTACCTTAACTATATTAGAAAAAGAGTAATTAATCACCGTTGGGTTGGAATCTTTTTTTCTTTTCTGGAGAGTTCTCAACCGCCTACAACCTGATCTTCTCCACCGCCTGAGCAACCAACTTCTTCACCGTTTATAGTCTAAGTTTATTTTAATTTAGTCTTGTCGTGTACTCCAAGTTTGTAAACCGCCTCTTTTTGTTTATATATATAGAGGCTATTGTAATATCAGATCAATCAATAATAAAGACATATTTTGCATGTTGTAGCATATTGTTTTCTTATCTGCTCTGTTTTCCCCTGTTTTCTTTCTTTTTAGTCTCTGTTTCTTCTACAAATTGGTATCAGAGCTTGGTTATCTATTCTCTTTTGATTCAACTCTAATTGCTATCAATGGCTTCTTCTTCTAGTGCTACTCTATCTAGTCTGCAGACTCCATTTACTGGCAAGAATTATGAATATTGGTCATTGACCATGAAAGCCCTGTTTAGATCACAGGATGTATGGGAAATTGTGGAGAATGGATATATAGAACCCCTAGATGCTACAACATTCAATGCACTCTCACAAGCTGAGAAAGACACTTTGAAGGAGCAAAGGAAGAAAGATGGAAAAGCACTCTTCTACATTCATCAAGCAATGCATGAAAGCATACTCCCAAGAGTAGCAGCAGCAAAGCAAGCAAAGGAGGCATGGGACACCTTGTAGGTGGCTTACCAAGGTATGGACAAGGTTAAAACTACAAAATTACAATTGCTCATAAGAGAGTTTGAAAACTTATTAATGAAAGAGTCAGATTCTACAGAATCCTTTTTCAACCATGTTGTTGGTTTGGTCAATCAAATGAAATCCCATGGAGAGGTTGTTGAAGATATGAAGGTTGTTGAAAAAGTACTTAGAAGCCTCCCTTCAAAATTTGATCCTCTTGTTGTGACCTTAGAGGAAACAAAAGACATGAGTCAATTTAGTGTTGATGACTTGCATGCCTCACTGATAAATCATGAATATAGGTTTAATAGGTCACATATCTCTTTGGAATATGCATTTTCATCTCAAGCTTTTATAAGACGTGGTAGAGGAAGGCATAAGTTCAGTTCTAGAAGGAGTTCCACTAGAGGAGGACGCAACAGCAGTCCTGCAAATATTGCTGGAAGAGTTCAAACTCAGAATTTTAGCCACTCAAGTGGTCATAGATTTGAGAAATCTAATATTCAATGTCACTATTGTAAGAAACTTTGGCATTATGCAAATGAGTGTAGGAAGAGACAATATGATTAGAATAATCTAAAACAAAATCAAATTCAAAATCAGTCTGGGAGTACACCAACAAGTTCTATGTTCATGGCAAGTATTAGGATTGCTTAAGCAATTCCTACTTGTTCCCCTAATGAATGTAACATTGTTCAAGAAAGTCCCTGTGATATTTGGTATTTGGATTCAGGGTGTAGTAATCATATGACTGGAAATGTGGATTTATTTTCTAGTTTGGATGAGTCAGTGCAAACTGAGGTTACTCTTGGGAACAATAACAAAGTGACTGTATTAGGCAAAGGTACAGTTGATATTTTAACTAACAAGGGGGAGTAGAAGGTTATTCATGATGTGTATTATGTTGATGGTTTGAAACATAATTTGATGAGTATTGGTCAATTGATCTAGAAGGGTTATAGAGTTTACATGGAGAATACAAAGACTGTGATTTTGGATATATTGCCTAGCAACTAGCTGATTGCAAGAGTGCAAATGACAAGTAATAGAATGTTTCCATTGATAATCAAACCTAACTTTAAGAACAAAACAACTCAAGTTGTTTGTAAATCAAATGATACATAATCTGAAACAGTGTTTAAGGCAGAACATTCAGATTTAAAAGCTAGCACACAGTCCGAAGATTTGGCACAATCTAAAACAATAATACAAACAAGCACTGGATTTGTTCAATCTAGCTCCAAACAACAAGACAATATTGTAGAAATGCAATCTGTATTTCAATCAGTTGTCAAAGATGAATCATGGCTTTGGCATTTCAGATTTGGGCATTTAAATTTTGGTGGATTAAATTTGTTGCATAGGAAAAACATGGTGAAAGGTTTTCCTTTGATACAAAAACCAAAGAGAATATGTGAAGGATGTATATTGGGAAAGCAGCACAAAGAATCTTTCCTTGTTGGTAAATTAATTAGAGCATGAGCACCTCTAGAATTTGTGCACTCAGATTTATGTGGTCAAATGCAAATACCATCCATTGGAGGTTGCTCATATTTTCTAACATTCATTGATGATTTCACAAGAAAAACATGGGTTTATTTTCTTAGACACAAGTCTAATACATTTTCTTACTTTCAGCAGTTTAAAGCTCTTGTGGAAAAGCAAAGTGGTTACTATATTAAAGTTTTAAGAACAGACAGAGGAGTTGAATACATTTCTAATGAATTTTTGAACTTTTGTAAGAAGCATGGTATTCATAAACAATTTATAGCCAGTTACACACCACAACAAAATGGTGTGGCTGAGAGGAAAAACTTAACCATAATGGAGATGGCCCGAAGCATGATGATAGCAAAGCATCTACCAAAAGAGTATTAGGCTGAGGCAGTAGCAACTGTTGTTTATATAATAAATAGATGTCCAACGAAATGTGTAAAAAATATAATTCCTCAAGAGGCATGGACCGGCATGAAACACGGTGTTTCTCATTTTAAAGTATCTGGTTGTGTGGCATATGCTCATGTACCTGATGAGCTAAGAAAGAAGTTGGACAATAAAAGTGAAAAGTGCATTTTTGTTGGTTATTCAGAGGATACAAAAGCATACAAGTTGTTTAATCCAATTACAAAGAAAATCATAATCAACAGAGATGTTCAATTTGTGGAAGAAGTATGGGATGGAAGTATAGATAAGACTGTGAACATAGTTTCAGCTGCCTCACATGATGATATGGCGGATGAGGTATTTGTACCTCAAGGTACAACTTATACAATTCCTCCCATGCTTACACAAACATCACAAGTTGTAGCCCAAGCTACACCTTCATCTACAACAAGGAGATCTTCAAGGGTGCAACAGACACCACAACAAACTCCAACAACTCCTTTAGCTAGAATACTTGGAGCAAGTCCATCAAACACAGCAAACAGCAGTGCTTCTTCAGATCCAACTTTGACAATCATGCTACTATACAAAACAAGGAGTTTAAGTGAGTTATATAATGTTGATACAACTAATTCATTATTTGCTTTACTTTCTCAAGTTGTTGATCCATTATCATTTGAAGAAGCTATAAAAGAAGAAACATGGGATCAAGCCATGGATGAAGAAATTAATGCTATTGAAAAGAATCACACATGGGAGTTAGTGGATTTTCCTAAAGGAAAAGATGTGATTAGTGTGAAATGGATTTGCAAAACCAAACATAGTGCTAGTGGAAAAGTGCAGAAGCACAAGGCAAGGTTAGTAGCTAGAGGTTTCACACAACAACCAGGAGTTGATTACAAAGAAACTTTTGCTCCTATTGCATAATTGGATACAATAAGGTCAGTGTTAGCCATTGTAGCACAAAATAGATGGCCTACTTATCAAATGGATGTAATGTCTACACTTTTTAATGGATTCCTTGAAGAGGAAGTATATGTGAAACAACCACAAGGTTATGAAATCCCGGGTCATGAAGGCAAGGTGTACAGGTTGAAGAAAGCGTTGTATGGACTTAAACAAGCTCCTAGAGCTTGGTACAGTCAGATTGACTCTTATATGATTTAGAATGGATTTCAAAGAAGCAGCAGTGAACCTAGCTTGTATATCAAAATCAATGAGCAAGGTAAAATTTTAATTGTGAGTTTATATGTGGATGATTTGATATTCACTGGTAATCTTTCTATAGATTCTTTTAAGACAGCAATGAAAAGTGAATTTGAAATGATGGATTTGGGGATTATGAAATATTTATTGGGCATCCAAGTCCATCAATCTAATGCTGAAATTTTTATTTCGCAATCTAAATATGCTGGTGAAGTCTTGAAAATATTTAATATGCTGAATTGTAAGGCAGCCCCAACACTAGTTATGACAAATTTGAAGTTAAGCCAAGAGGATGATGGATCAAGTGTTGATCCTACACTATTTAAAAGGTTATTTGGGAGTCTAATGTATTTGACGGCCACAAGACCTGACATTATGTACGGTGTAGGTCTGATTTCAAGATTTATGGAGTCGCCAAAAGACTCTCATTGGCAGACTGGTAAAAGAATTATGAGATATGTTAGTGGCACAAAGAATTTTGGAATTATGTATTCTACTTCAAATGAATTCAAGCTAATTGGATACATAGACAATGATTGTGTTGGTAGCATTGATGATAGAAAAAGCACCTTAGGTTATGCATTCCATTTTGGTATAGGTGTTGTATGATGGGCGTCAAAAAAGTAGCCCATTGTTACTCTTTCTTCAGCTGAAGCTGAATATGTAGCAGCAACAAATGCAACATGCCAAGTTGTATGGATGAGACAGATGTTGAGTGATTTGATGCATCCTCAACAAGAAGCGGCTCATATTTTCTGTGACAACAATTCAACCATTGCTTTATCAAAAAATCATGTTTTTCGTAAAAGAACCAAACACATAGACACCCTTTACCATTTTATCAGGGAATTGGTAAACAACAAAGAAATTTGGTTGGAATATTGTAGATCACAAGATCAGTTTGCTGACATATTGACAAAGCCATTGGCAAAAGAAACATATCAGTATTTGTGGAGCTGTCTAGGAGTTTTTGATCATTACAGCACACAAGAAGTTTGATGAATTCTTTTTGAATATCCCCAACAGTTCATAATTAAGGGGGAGTATTAGAAAAATAGTAATTAATCACCATTGGGTTGGAATATTTTTGTCTTTTATGGAGAGTTCTCAACCGCCTACAATCTGATCTTCTCCGCCACCTGAGCAACCAGCTTCTTCACCGTTTCTAGTCTAATTTTATTTTAATTTAGTCTTGTCGTGTACTCCAAGTTTGTAAACCACCTCTTTTTGTTAATATATACAGAAGCTATTGTAATATCAGATCAATCAATAATAAAGACATATTTTGCATGTTGTAGCATATTGTTTTCTTATCTACTTTGTTTTCCCCTATTTTCTTGCTTTTTAGTCTCTGTTTCTTCTAAAATTTATAGTTGTAAGTGTATACCATTCACTCTCACAAGCATAAAACATAACATCAATACCAATTGCACCATATTCCATTTCAAGATTGCACTGGTTGAGCATGAAGGATGTGATTCAGAATTGATGGCCTTGGGAGATAAGAATAACTAAATATTTATTAAAATGGTATGGAAGGGTTGTCCAAGAAAGACAAAGACCTTCATCATGAATTAATAGAATAACTATAGAAAGAACCAAGTCAAAAAAGTACTAGGATCAGAGATACTTCCAAAATGTGATTCCAGTTTTTGCAATTCTTCAATGGTTTCAAGTTGAATTTCCCCTCCTATAATCATCTTTGTGACCTTAAGATAACGTAGGAAAAAGTTAACTATTCACAAAAGGGCATAGAATGGGAGTTCAAGAAAGATACAATCACCATTATGAAGTCTTGTATATAATTGAAGAGAAACTAAGTCTAATATGCTATGACTGCACTTCTAGAAAAAATAAAAATGGTTTCTTGTGAGTTTCCATTATTTTCAGACAAAAGCTCCCCTTTATTCATCTTAGTTGCTTATATTCCTACTACGTCATTTGCATAAGTTCTTGATTTGTCAAATCTACAGAGCTTACCATGAAAACTAGGATGGGTATTCCATACCATATTTCATCAACACTATGGTTACTTGGAAGAAGAGAGAAAACTACAAATATGAACATATAAGCATAAAAAAAGCAATAACACATTAAGAAAATGGATTTATGCTAGAGAAACCCACACATGGGAAAAACTCCAGCAAGAGTGACATCAAATGTCCTCCTCATTCACACCAAGGTCCATATAAGGTCTATGACAATGTTTTTTATTTTTGAGAAAGATATTGTATTGGATTACTTTCATGTATGGTGCTGACGTATAATCTTCTATTGATGCAGGAGTACTGGCTTTAGTAGAGGCGCATAAATGTACCGTGGAGTAAGAAGGTTTGTATTTAAATTGATACCTTTATTTTGAATTTTGAGATCTTGATTTGACTATAGAAATGTCTATTCAATAAACATTAGTAGGAAAAGTTGTACTCTAATGTTAAAATAAGTAACATATTGCAAACACCATCAAAAAGGAAAGTGGCAATCTAGAATTGGAAGAATTAATGGAAGTTCAAATATGTGTATCTGGGAACATACAATGAGTACACCAAACATGAATAGTTCTACTATATATTTCGCTTAAAAAAGAGATTTATCCATTAGCTATTAAGTAAACCAGCTAATAGTTGTGGTGAACTTGTTGGCTCTTTCAATTTGGCAGCAACTGAGGAAGAGGCAGCTTTGACATATGACATTGCTACAATCAAATTTATAGGCATTGATTCAATTACAAATTTTGACAAGAGATTATATAATGTTGAAAGAATTAAAAGCAGGTCACTACCTTTTGGAAAACTTATAAATTACATCAAGGAGATAGGATTAAGTCATGTTGATGGAAATGTGAATGCACCCAGAATTGAGGAAGACAAAAGAATAGATTCAGCAAGAGCAGCAACTAGCTATATTAATGATGCTGCTCAATTTAAAGCTTCTCATGAGCAACAGCAAAGAAATCCATTGATGTCAACATCAAAATCACACAATTGGTTTTGGTACAAACTTACAGATGATATGGAGGTTGTTGCCAGTAATTCTCATTCTCATCTTGGGAAATCCATGTTGACATCATCTAACCAGGTTGTCCCTTAAATTGTTATGGGCTTGGGACCTACAACCATTAATGAAGCCAACAACATAGGTTAAATTCCTGGAATCTATACCAACATTTGAGATGTTTTGGTAGCCATTGGCTTGGTGCTATCCAATTCATCTATTGTTTTTGCTAATTTATCTAATATCTTCACCACAAAATTTGTTTAGAAAGTTCCCATGGGACCAATTCAAATAGATTGGTTACTGCAAATGTTGAAGGAAATGATTTCATGGCAAGAAATGAAAACTACTTGACTTCCCAACACCACAGAGGTCCTAGGAGATTAGGAAATCAAAATGGAACACATAATAACTGGATTATAGAACCTCTTCAATCATTGCCGCCGGAAACTAATCTCTCCCCTGGCTAGGATTGTATATCCCTTGCACCATGGAGTAGTAAAAACAACTTTGTTCAAATGGACATATACATAACATATTTTTATGTACTTCGAATGAGATATTGGAGTTGCCAAAGGAAAATTGATTTAAATGGATACATTTAAATATAGTTGCAGTACTTTGTTAAGTAATAAGGTGGAAGTGGATTATTACAGATTCAATATATTTCTCCTATCTTGCTCTCTTTCCTGGACTGTTTGGTTATTTGTGGACTTGTGGTGTTCTTTGATTCTTATACTTTTATGTCACTCTGGTTCAGTAATCATGTTGGATCCATTAATGTAGGTTAAAAGAGTAACCTCAACCAATAGGGATCTATACTATAATTGTCTTTCTTCTTTCTTAAGATTGACCTTTTTTGTTCTCTTATCACATAGTATTTGGTTTTTTTTTTTTTTTTGAGGGAAAAAGAGATTTAAAACAATAAAAGAAAATTACAGTTGAAAGAACCATTTCTTTCTAAAGAAAGAGGGAAAAAAAAAAGGAGGTTTTTCATAGCCTATTCTCAATTAAATCAAAATAAATTAAATGACTGTGATATTCATTGAAGGATTGAAACCTTTTATTCTCCTCTAGTTTGATCATTATGAATAAGCTAGAGAAGTTGTGAAGATTTATCAGACAACACACACCCCAACTCAGAAATATGTTAGTTATGATTGTCTCTAAAGTATATTTATTAAGGCAATCCACTACAACATTAAATTATTGCTTATATATATAAAAATTTTAAAAAAAGGAAAAAAAATTATACATAGGTGATCAAAGGATTTTCATATTTGACATTTATTCTCATCAATGTTCAAAAAAAAAAAACCATAGCTAATCTCAAATTTTCTTCACTTCAAAGAACAAAACTACCTTGTTAGCATTTGGCAGGAACTTCGCAGCAACACGGCCTTGTTATTATATGTAATAAATATTCATAATTAACTAAAAGAAATAACATTAAAGATATTTTGTATTACTCTATATCAAACACTTAAGATTCATTGATTGAAATTGGAGATATTTGATAGCCAAGTTGATTCATGGAAGGGAAAAGAACACTTTTTACTTGTAAGTAATTTTGAAGATGTTGGATGCATCTCTCTTCTAATTCCATTCATTTTGTAGCCACCAAAAGGAGGGTGCATGAATTGAGGTCTTTTTTATATTTACTTTATTATTTTAATTTATTCATTTGATAAAATACATAATAAAAGATAAAAGATGTAATCTTTTTCGCTTTAATTCAGCAAGCTCCATAAAGAAAACAAATATTATATTTCAATTCAAATAATGTATTTATGTTGATTGTAATTTTCTAAATTTTTCTAATATTATATTTTAATATATTTAAATATTACAAATTCTCTATACCACTATGTTTAATATAGATTAATTTATTGAAATAGGCCATATTTTTTTATTCTTAAGTGGAAACAAGTCATAAACTTGATTTATTAATTTTTGAATTGAGCTTGAGGCTACTTAAGGAAAGGTCTTAGATGAGGCAATCAAGTAATTTTGAGTTCAATTAGTGAAACAAGTCCATTTAGTAGAAAATGATCGAGGTTATGAATGCAGATTCTCACAAAATCATCAACATTGAAGGATGAAAAATAAAGCTATCAGTAATGAGGCTCAAGTTTTATAATAAAGTATTTTAATAATAATTTATTAGTTCTTTTAATAAAATATTTTTATCAAAAGACCAAGGTCAATTTTAAAATATAAGTCACTTTATCATAAACTAATTTTATAATTTTCATAAATATTATAAGACCATAACAAACTAAAAGTTAATTATTTTCACTATAAATGGAATAGTTCTATAGTTATAAGAAGCTTTTGGCACTTTTTTCAACTAGGAAGATAGAGAGATATAGAGGGAGAGGGAGAGGGAGAGTTAGAAATAGAGAGAGATATAGATAGTGAGTTAGAGTGATATAGAGATATAAGGAGATATAGCTCTCTTTCCTTTTCCATATCCCTCTCTATCTCTCTATATCACCCTCTATTTATATCTCTCCTTCCCACCCCCTTCTTCTCTCCCTCTCTCTCCCTCTCCCTCTTCTTAGACCTCTATATTTATATCTCTTTGTCTCTCTATCTATATCAAGCTCTATATTTCTTCTTCCATATCTCCCTCCATCTTTATCTCATTATCTCTCCATCTCTCTACCACTATATATCTCTTATCTATCTCTCTCTATATATCAATTCTTATCTCTATCTTTATATTTCTATCTCTCCCTTTCTCTCTCCCTCTCTATCCCTCTCTATATATTTATCTATTACATCTCTTTCTATCCCTCTCTCCTCTTTCTCCTTATCTCTTCCTATCCTTCTCTCAATATCTATTTCCATCTTCATCTCTCTCTCCCTCTCCCTCTCCCTCTCCCTCTCCCTCTTTATACCTATCTCTATTTCCTCACCCCTCTCTTTCTCTTCCTCATCTATATCCCCCTCTTCCTATCCAGGTATCTCTCCCTCTCTCCCTATTGAAAACATAACATGAGTCTATTGGTAATGGAAATTGATTATCATTTCGATTTAAAGGTTTTTGCTTAATCATATATGAATCCTTGTAAGTGGATGGATAGTTGATTTGAAGCTATCACTTCTCCATTTAGACCTTTGTTGTACAAGCATCATTTCATAAATCACCTACCAACAAACCTCATGTACTACATAAATGTATGAAAAAAAAACTAATTTAGTTTTCCTAATTGACATTCCACACTTCTTCAACATACCCATTGCACACTAAGGTGCGATTCCTAGTTATTAAAGATTTTAAAAATAAAATAATGTAAAAATGTGTCACATCTCACCTGTCAAAGAATAAGAAGACTAAAGAAAAACAAAATAAAGAGTAAGAAAATGAATAATGAAGTCGTGACTTTTTGAGGCTCAATTTTGTAATTTTTCATCTTTGACTTGTTTATAAGATAATTTATCTGCATAGAATTGTCTAAACTCTCTCCTCCTATCTAACCAAGTAGTTATTTGCTTCCTAATTGAATCTACATTTGATAACATAGATTCAAGAGATTGAGTAAGAGTGGCTCTATAAGAGGTTGAACTTGCAGGATCTTTCAACCTTGCAATTATGTCCTCAATTTTTTTTTGTTATTTTCAATTTTCCCCATTAAATATTCTTGTGTTCCAAGGGAATATTGAGGAATTACTGGAGGTGTTGATTGGGGTTGTTCTTCATCTAGTATTTGGTGTTGAGGTGATCCAAAATTTTGAGGAGAAGGAGGTTCATTATCAATTCCTGTAAAATAAATTTACATCTAAAAACATATTAAATCTACCTATTTAGAAAAAAATTCACACCAAAAAATAATCAAAACTTACTCCTTCAACCTCCCTAATGTCATGGCAGTATTTTGGCAAAGATTCAGCAATGGTTTGGTGAAGAAATTGGTCTCCAATAATGCGAGCACACTCTTGAGGGTTCGCAGGCCACGGTTTTGAAGGAACTTGCAAAAAATGAGAATGATGAAATGTTTCTTTTTTTGTTTATGAGTTAAAACGTTCTCACGTTAGCTCACATTATAATGTTCTCTCATTATGTTTTTTTTTTAATTCAAAAATAGGTGGCCACTTTATAGCCCCCCATCTTCCTACATCTGCCCTATTGTAGCCTTTTAAATATAATAACTCTTAAATAAATAAAATACCTCTAATTTTTTTGAGATATATCTATTTAAGATATCTATCATGTAATTAATTTTTTATCAGTGCAAAAGCAATCATAAGGTAGTTGGAACCAAATATTAATGTTTTGAAAATATGAACATTACAAGAAAAAGGAGGCTGATAAACAAGCCTTGCACACCTAAACTGGCTCCAAGAAGACAAAATTGGAGCATCTAAATTCCTCTTGCCCAAAGTACTGGGCATTTACATTCTATACAGGTATCATTTATTATTATTTTGTAGAAAAAACCAGCCTCCATACACATAGTCAAGGATGATTTTACCCTTGTTTTGGTTCATCATCATCAAGCAACACCACCCCGCCCGCCATAGCCAACTTCTCCCTTGATGACACACCTTGCTAGTTTATCATCCCATTTGCCTCGACTAGTCCCTCTTGGATGTATGCTTGCAGCTACCCCCACCCTCATCTAGCACTAAGCCCAAGATTTGTTTGAAAATTTGAATGCTTTTCCTTGTTTTTGCTATAAACCTCACCCTCATCTAACACTAAGCCTAGGATTTGTTTCAAAAATTGAATGCTTTTCCTTGTCGTTGCTCTAAACCTCACCCTCATCTAGCACTAAGCCCAGTATTTGTTTCAAAAATTGAATGCTTTTCCTTGTTGTTGCTCTAAACCTCACCCTCATCTAGCACTAAGCCTAGGATTTGTTTCAAAAATTGAATTCTTTTCCTTGTCATTTCTCTAAACCTTGGCGTGGAATTTTTTTCTTTCAAAAATATCAATGGATATCTCTCTGGAGGCTTCCCATGTTGGCTTAACAGGTAGTAATTGTCTAGTAGTGGCACACCCTTGGCCTCATCAAAATTCTCCAAAACATCATCCAAGCTGAGCAAGAATTTCCCCAAAATCAATTTGTTGTAGAGGAGCCTTACCATTTCATTCGACTCCCCCATCTCCAATAACATCACCAAAAACATCGTAGATATACCAGTGTTAACCCTGTGAAAAATATGTCTCCTCTATTGGTGTTGCGAAACCTAGCAATAAATTCACTAGTGTTTAAACCCAGATATTTGAATAATACACTACAACAAAATAGACAATTAGTGCCTAAAATAGCGTCAGATTTTAGTATATTTGAGTTCATGAATTGGGAACTTCTGCTGGCACAAAACTCGGCGCAAAATGATATGTTCACTTGGGCATTGGATTTAGCACTAGGTTTAGCATTGAGTTTAGCACCGAATTTAGTGTTGGGTTTAGCACCAATTTTTGTTGCTTCTAGTTTGGCTTCTAATTTTGCTTCTAGTTTTTCTTCTTGTGTTGCTTCCACATTTGCTTCCAATTTTGCTTCCAGGTTTGCTTCTAGGTTTTCCTCTAGTTTTGCTTCGAGTTTTGCTTCCAGATTTGCTTCCAATTTTTCTTCCATTTTTGCTTCCAATTTTGCTTCTGATTTTACTTCCAGTTTTGCTTCCAAGATTGCTTCTGGTTTGCTTCTAGTTTGGCTTCCATTTTTGTTTCCTTTTTTTCTTCTAAAAATGCTTCTTGTTTTGCTTCCATTTATTAATTTAATATGTTTTATTTCAATTTAATTAGTTAAATATATCATGCCTCTTAAATAACTCATATGATTATAGAGTAAGTAAATTAAATAATATGTTTTATTTCAATTTAATTAATTAAATATAGCATGCCTCTTAAATAACTCATATGATTATAAAGTAAGTAATTTAATTATTTAACTCATATGATTAAATAAAAAGATAATTATTAATAACATGATCATTTATAATTAAAACAAGTGAGTCAAATATCTATATAAGTAGATCAAAACAAGTGAGTCAAATATGCCACTAGATTAATAACATGTCAAAATGATACATGTCCAACAGTCGACATAAGTCAAAATGACACATGTACAAATGATATAAGTATAAATGATAAATTATATAACTCAAAATGATACAAGTCAAAATGATACATGTCCAAATGATATATTTCAAAATGATACATGTCAAAATGATACAAATCAGTAATATGGTACTGCAGGCCATGAAAATGATACATATGATAGTAACCATGAAAAAAGGCATCATAATGATATATCAACAATGATCCATGATGCAATCTATATGATCATGAATGTCACTGGCTACTACCAGCAACTGCCTCATCATCATCATCATCATCATCATCATCATCATCATCATCATCATCATCATCATCATCATCATCATCATCACCATCGTGATCATCATCATCGTCGTTGTCATTATCGTCATCAACCTTAGTGTATTTTGTATTTGTGTCATCATCATCCTCTGCCATGTGATCTGTACCAGAACCAACATATTTTGGATCTATATATCATGAGGATCATCTTGATCTTCTAGAAGATTCGTGTTCTGCAAAAAAAAACATTTAAAATGAAAATTTATTATTTATTTCATGCAATAATTTATTTTTCTGTTATATATCTAATATTACATGTGAAACAAAACCATAATCATATTACATCATATCAAAGTGAATATACCATAATAAAATTTCATAAAATGTACAACTAATATGTCATTCCAGTGATGTAAAACATGCAACAATTATAAAAAATGTTAGTAAAATATGCCAGCATTTGGTGGAAGAGGAAGAAAGATCTGACTGGAACTCTAGAGGCCCACCATAATGGATTTTAGTATTCAACCATAAGATCATAAGAGATTTGATATCATGTATCAAAAAATTAAGCATACATTCTTCCAACCAGCGGAGAAGGAGATGATTACTTTGCTTCATTTTCATTTGCATAACCATATCATGGTGTGAACCAAGAAGACCAAGGATGTCCAGTTTTATGTGGAGGTAATGGATGTGGTCCAAACTTTAGGAGGGGCAAGAAGGTAAATGTATGATCCTGATGAAATTGAGGAAGAATAGCAAGAGAGGGACAAGAAAAAAAAAATCAATGCAGAGTTTCAAGGATTTTTCAAGCAAGTAATAGAGTTATGGGAGCAGCCTCATCTAAAATATTTTGAACTAGAGTTTGATATACCATTTAGAGAGCTTGGTTTTCATGGAGTTACTTTCAAAGCATCTTGATGCAATGCTAGGAGGATCACAACACAACTCATCATTCACTTCATAGAAAAAACTTGATTCCACACAACCAATCTGAGATTAAGGCATACAACTACTTGTAGTTTCCTCAAAAGACATTTGACATCACCAAAACAATGAACTCAAACTCAAACTTGTAGATTCCTAAGCTTGTCAATTTGGACACTCAACACAAAAATGATAACTCAGACTTCCAACATGGCTCCAATACCATTCAAGACACTCAACAGATGTAAATATGTCAAAAACAACAAACTTCATCAACATATCCCTACATTAATGTATCAATACTCTACACCCTTACCATTCCTTGGACTCCTTACTTGTTTCATGAGGGTTTGTTGAAAATACATACCCCAAGTCAATTTCCCCCCTTCCAATGCCACAAAAATGTGTTATTATACTTGCACAAACATATTATACTCTTTCCAATCCTTTTTTCATGATAATACATCAATCACCATTAAAAAAAAATCTCATTTTCCATTCCTAAATATCACTATCAACACGCTGCCCTATTTGATCAATCAATAAAAAAAAGATTAAAACCTATGACATCACAAAACCCTGATTAGAGAAGGCTCAAAATACCTTTAAACTCCCATTATAAACAATGAGAATCAAGAAAAATTCACTCACCATAATCAAATTCTTCAAAACAACTCTGTACACAGTCACTTTTCCAAATTTTGCCTAAAATACAAACCTAGGGCTTCATGATTTCATATGCTAACTACCATAATTCGGTCTAAGTCTTTAGAACATGAAATAATGTGCTAATATAAACCTTCTCATAATAATTAGGAGTTTCCACCATACAAATCAAGATAAACATAATTTTTTGTATACAAACCCCAAAAACCCTATGTTCAGGACAATTTTTAGAAATTAGATTGTTTGACCCTTTAAATGGCATTATAAAAATTACTAGTAAAAAGAAATTTTGTCCATGAAATCAATACCTTTCCATCCATCGATGTTTCAAGTCCGTACAGGTCCGTACAAGTGGTAATAACATGTTTTCTAACTTCAATTTTTGGAAAACGTTTTCTGGACTGGCTATCTTCACTAAAAACACAATAACTTTCACATTTCTCAATGAAATTAAATGAAACAAAAGCAAAAATAAATTATATTCAACATTATTTCAATCCCATGTGATCTTAGGCCATGAAATGGGCTGTATAGACTATACCATGCATCAAAACAGAAGGAAGGAAGTGGAAAAATAGTGAAAATATGATTTCTTCATTACAAATCTTCAATTTTCTCTTCCACCACCCTTACAAACGACTCACAATGTCTTATTAAAGGATCTCAAACTTCTCTAACTGCCTAAAACTATTCAAATAACTTCTATGACCCTTCAACTTCCATTATTTGTCAAGTTTTTACATTGTGACAACTTTTTTTTTGCACTTTTTGAAAAAAAATTCAATATGGAACAACTTTGAACATTATTTGAAAAATGACTTAAAATATAACTTCCTAAGACTCAAAAACCTCTAAAATGGTTTGATAAGCCTTATTAAATGAACCCATAGCACTCTTTAAACACTTATTACATTTTGGCCTCATGGAGGCAAGAAATCAAACAGGTGCTCCTGCACCACGTCTTCTTTTATTGTTCCTACGATAAAATGTTTGATAGAGTTGGTGGAATTACCTTTCTTATTAATCACTATTAGTGAGATTGAGATTGTTAACCTTGAGAGAGTAGGACTTGGGAAAAAGGAATTTGATATGGCTATTGTTTTCATCCTATACAACTATTGCAAGAAAAGTTAAGCTAGCATCAAAAAACCAACAATTTTGAAAATAACATGAAAACTTTTAGTTGTTGCTATGTCAAGAATAAAATAAAAGGAAAAAATGTTCCTTCCAGTGGCTTGATGATTTCAAATGAGGATTCATGATGAAATTCAATCTTATTGGGTTCAAATCTTTTTTTTTATGAAATAGATCAATATATAGAACTTAAATGGAAATAGATACAACCTATCCTCATGTTGGTACCCATATGAAATTCATCTCTTGTGATCCCTTTTGTCATCATTTTAATTTTTATCTTGTATCCATCCAATTAACTGCGGAATGTCTAAAACTTCATTTCTTACACCAATCAAAACCCTTGACAGGCTATAAATAGGCAGTTCCATAAAAATGAAGATATCTCACTCAAAACTCAATATTAGAACCTCCCACTTGATTCAAATGAAAGATAAAACATTCCCTCAACACATTAGATCACCCTTGGGATATGGTACTTCTGTATGGATGAGAAATTCAGCCTGTAGCAGCAGATTTCTTGAAAACACATAATTTATGCAAAAAAACTAATAGATTTTGTGGTATTTCTTTCAAAATGCAACTTGTCAACCCCCATCATGAGGTGTACATGTATTTTAAATATTTTCCAACCCAAAACTAAATCCCCAAACCAACCAACCACTTTTCAAACCCCAACTAACCGTTGGCCTTTACAAATTTTTCATTTTTGCAAGTTTATTGTTGACAACTTTTTGCATATTTGCAATATTTTCACTTTTGACCCTCCTATTCACCTAAGACATTACCAATGACCTTTCTATACCTTATTCCACTTAGAAAAAATGACTCAACACAAGAAAAATAACATGCAACCTACCTTGACAACCTTTTAGTCAAAATTAGAAAGCCAAAAGCCACTATTTTTTATAGAAATTTCTAATTTTTGTAACATTTTCAATAATTTGAAGCCTTGGTACAAATTTGTACAGGACCTTATTGCACTATAGGTGCTTGGATCAGGTGTGGGACATACCTATATTTTATTTTCATCATATTTGGAGGCTCTACATTGATTTTAATAGATTTTATTGTTGATCTACAGAAAATAGGTTTGAACTTGTACATACAAGGGTTTTGAGGCCTTAAATTGAGTTCGACCCATTCCACCTTCTATAAACTATTGTGACTAAGTGGAATGGATCTATTAATGTATTATTAGGTGTTTAGAGGCTTTAGGGAGTAGGGGAAGGTCATTTGAGGTCAACGGGCATGAAGCCTAGTTGCAAAAATGAGTGATTTTTGAGTGAAAAAAAGTGAAATTGTGAGGTTTTACTATGGAAAAGTGTGAAATTTGTGGGGGAAAAAATTTATGAAGGTTTATTAATTGTTTTCAGACATATTTAATCATGTTAGAAGTGGTTTCCAAGTTTTTAAAGGCTTGGATCATATTTTTTCAAAAAACCCTCCTTGGAAGGACATAAAGTGAGGATTTTGCAATTGGGTGTTTTAGAAAGTGTTTATCTTGAAGAGGAAGGAGGATTCCCAGGTTTTGAGACCTCATAAGTGTCTAACCAGCAGAAAATTAGAGGGGCAACAAGTTTTAAGAGTAGTTTCTTTGAAAAACAAGTCAAAATTGGCCTTGTAGGACAACAGTGAAGTCCAAATTTTAAGAGGTTGGTCCAAGGTGACCATAGTTGGTTTTGAGATATGTTTTATAAGGCCAAAATGGGTCCTAGAATCTGGGTTTTTTTTTTGGGAGATTCAATTTGGTGTGAATATTTACTCGATTTCAACTATATGGACTATTATAGGAGTTTAAGTCCTTGAATGCAAGAATTTGTGAATTTGATGAAACAAAGTTTTCTGAGTGTTTTGTTGATTTGAACCTATCAAATAAATTATGTTTAAGGTGTACTAGAGTTAAGGTGAGAGTTGGAATCAATTTTTGGTGGTTTGGAGTCTTTTTGGCCTTGTGAAATCAAGGTACAGTGAAGAGAATTTGGGTAAAGTTTGTGTCAAATAAGAGAATTTGAGTTTGGTTGATTTGAAGACCTCTCCTGCATTGCATCAAAAAATTTCAAGCTTTGTATTGATACCTTTTATTCAGTAAATTGTAGCTTTGTTTATCACTTGGCACTTTTTTTTGGAGTCATGTGTTGTTCAATTTGTTTAACACTCCCTTATTGATGTAAAATTACTAGTCTCTACATTAGCCAAAAGTAAGCATTCATTTGTTTTTCCTTCAAACCTTGATCGAAATGGAATATTGGTCTTTGTTTTAGCTAGTAGGAAGTTGTGTTTGTTTGTTTGTTTGTGCTTGATAATTTATCCTCTGCTATATTTGAAAATATCACTACAAAGCTTGACTGTTAACAATTTGGTGTATGCATTTGAGGGAAAAAACATAGTCATTTAGTGATTTCCATTTAGGCTCAAAAATATAATAAAGAAAATTTTACACTCTATTCTTTGTGGAAATAGAAAAAATATTCTAGAGAGGTTGTGGCCAAGCTATCACCAGGAAAGAGAAAAAATGTAGAAATAAAAAAATATTTCATCGTTTGATCAAACCAAATATGGAGAGTATGATTTGTTTTATTTCTTTTTCTAATGAGCTAAGTCCACAGAAGCCAAGCCAAGATAGAAGGGTTTCAAAATAAGGATGCATGTTAGAAACAAAACACTGATTCATTTGTATCTATTGAGTCCAAATCAAGCTTGTTTTGATAGATAACGAAGGTAAGATATAGAGAAATTGTGCATAGAAACTTACTCAAATTCTTGTTGTTCAGAGAAATGTGAGCTCCAAAAGTGATTTGATGACAAACTCAAGACAAGCAAGGTGTTGACAGAGTAAAGCAAGAGAAAAATGAATGAGAATCTGAGAAGAAATGTCTTTGAAAACACATTCAGATAAGTGGAAACAAATGATGAACCATGAAAGCGTTACTTGATTCAGCCTGAACAAAAAATTATGTGAAGAAAACTCTCAAAATAAGTGATAAAATCGATAGAGACTCCTTCAAAAATCTTGAGGTTTCAAACCCTAATGACAACGACATGTGCAGGGCAAGGGAGCTCAAAAAAACCAAGTGAAAATGAGAGTTGAAAAGTAGAGCTTGGGTATTTTGTTCTAACTCATCATGGCAGCAAAAATATCGGTGTGAAAAAATTCCCACACAATCACATATAGTGTATATGTTTAATCATTGAATCTTTTAATATTCAAACAAATTTAGAAAACAAAATACATATTTTTTATAACAAAAAATTACTATTATCTATTAAATTTATTAATTTGTATGTTCAATTAATAATTAAAAACTATTGATGTTATTTTATATAAAATAAAAATATGAAAAATATCTTTAAAAATTATTATTTTTAATTTTAAAATATATATAGTAAAATATTTATTTAAATAAAACTAAAATGAATATGAATTAAATATATAATTTAATCATTAAATTATGATTTTAATTATTATAATTTAAAAAAATTGTGTGATTGTGATTGTAATATTACATTAGATTCCTTGCACCCTAAGATTTTTTTTAATTAAATAGATATACCTCTTGCATTTCTTCCAAACCATTCATATTATTATTGTGAAAAATAAATTCTAAATAATGATTAATATTCAACATAAAAAAATTATTATTATTTATTTATTTTATAATATGTTACAAATTAAATATTACAATTTTTAATTGAAAAGAAGATAAAAATTCCATTTAATTCAAATGCTATTAATTCTCAAATTTAAGATCATACTATTATCTTCATATTATCCTTTAAAAATATTTTTTTATCCTTTACTCAAAAATTTTAAACATGGGAAAATTTGTAGATGATTGAATGCAGAAATGAGGTGTATTATGTCATAAAATGTACAAAAGGGATATAGTTGAAGTTTTAGGCCCTTGTAGTCACACCAAGGGACGTATAGGGTTGAGGGTCCAATGTATAGGGTAGAGGGTATACTAGGGATTGAGGATTTAGGGTTTAAGGGTTGAGGGTTGAGGGTTGAGGGTTGAGGGTTTAGGATTGAGGGTTTAAGGGTTTAAGGGTTGATGGTTTAGGGTAGAGAGGGAGGGATGGATGGAGTGAGAGATGGAGGAAAAAGTGAGATAGAGAGGAGAATAGAAGAGGAGGGAGGGACAAAGATATATGAGGGTTGAGGATCCAATGTATAGGGTAGAGGGTTGAGAATTGAGGGTATACAGTTGAGGACATATAGGGTTGAATATGGTTTAGGTTATTAGGTTGAGGGTATAGGGTTGAGGGTAGAGAGTAGAAGGTTTAAGGGTTTAGGGTTTAGGGTTGATGATTAAGGGTTGAGGGTAGATCGTTTAGGGTATAAGTTTGAGGGTATATGGTTAAAGGATTAGGGTTGAGGGTCCAATGTATAGGGTAGAGGGTATAAGAGTTGAGGGATTAGGGTTTAAGGGTTGATGGTTTAGGGTTGAGGGATTAGGGTAGCGAGGGAGGGATGGATGGAGCGAGAGATGGAGGGAGAAGTGAGATAGAGAGGATATTAGAAGAGGAGGGAGGGACAAAGATATATGAGGGTTGGGGATCCAATCTATAGGGTAGAGGGTTGAGAATTTAGGGTATATAGAGTTGAGGACCTATAGGGTTGATGGTTTAGGGTATTGGGTTGAGGGATTAGGGTTGAGGGTAGAGGGTAGAAGGTTTAAGGGTACATGGTTTAGGGTTTAAGGGTTTAGTGTTGATGGTTAAGGGTTTATGGTAGAGAATCTAGGGTATAGGTTTGACTGGGTATATGGTTGAAGGATTAGGGTTGAGGGTCCAATGTATAGGGTAGAGGGTATAGGGGTTGAGGAATTAGGGTTTAAGGGTTGAGGGTTAAGGGTAGAGAGTTAAGGGTTTAAGGGTTGAGGGATTAAGGGCTGAGGTTTGAGGGATTAAGGTAGAGAGTTTACTAGGGTTTAATGGTTTAATGGTTGAGGGTTGAGGGTAGAGGTCGGTTTAAGGGTAGAGGTCGGTTTAAAGGTTTAGGGTTTAAGGGCCGAGGGTTGAGGGTTGAGGGTTTAGGGTTTACTATTGATTTTTTAAGGGTTTAAGGGTTGATGGTTTAGGGTTGAGGGATTAGGGTAGAGAGGGAGGGATGGATGGAGCGAGAGATGGAGGGAGAAGTGAGATAGAGAGGAGACTAGAAGAGGAGGGAGGGACAGAGATATATGAGGGTTGAGGTTCCAATGTATAGGGTAGAGGGTTGAGAATTTAGGGTATAGAGTTGAGGACCTATAGGGTTGCATATGGTTTAGGGTATTGGGTTGAGGATATAGGGTTGAGGGTAGATGGTAGAAGGTTTAAGGGTTTAGGGTTTAGGGTTTAAGGGTTTAGGGTTGATGGTTAAGGGTTGAGGGTAGAGTGTTTAGGGTATAAGTTTTGAGGGTATATGGTTGAAGGATTAGGGTTGAGGGTCCAATGTATAGGGTAGAGGGTATAGGGGTTGATGGATTAGGGTTTAATGGTTGATGGTTTAGGGCTAAGGGATTAGGATAGAGAGGAAAGGATGGATGGAGTGAGAGATGGAGGGAGAAGTGAGATAGAGAGGAGATTAGAAGAGGAGGGAGGGACATAGATATATGAGGGAAGTTGAGGATCCAATGTATAGGGTAGAGGGTTGAGAATTGAGGGTATAATATAGAGTTGGGGACCTATAGGGTTGATGGTTTAGGGTATTGGGTTGAGTGTATAAGGTTGATGGATTAGGGTTGAGGGTAGAGGGTAGAAGGTTTAAGGGTTGAGGGTTTAGGGTTTAAGGGTTTAGAGTTGATGGTTAGGGGTTGAGGGTAGAGAATTTAGGGTATAGGTTTGACTAGGGTATATGGTTGAAGGATTAGGGTTGAGGGTCCAATGTATAGGGTAGAGGGTATAGGGGTTGAGGGATTAGGGTTTGAGGGTTGAGGGTTGAGGGTATAGGGTAGAGGGTAGAGAGTTTAAGGGTTGAGGGATTAAGGGTTGAGGGTTGAGGGTAGATGGTATTGGGTAATTGAGGGTAGAGGGTAGATGTTGGTTTAGAGTTGAGGACCTATAGCATTGATGGTTTAAGGTATTGGGTTGAGGGTATAGGGTTGATGGATTAGGGTTGAGGCCAGTAGAGGGTAGAAGGTTTAAGGGTTTAGGGTTTAAAGGTTTAGGGTTGATGCTTAAGGGTTGAGTGTAGATAGTTTAGGGTATAGGTTTGAGGGTATATGGTTGAAAGATTAGGGTTGAGGGTCCAATGTATAGGGTAGAGGGTATAGAGGTTGAGGGTTTAGGGTTGAGGGATCTGTAGATGCAAGTGGAATATAGGCAAGCAATTGAAGGTAGGTGAATATTGGGGAAGGATTTTTTGTTCTAAAACCCCTAATCACTACTAGATCAAAATAATTAGGCGCTAAACCCAATGCTAAACCCAGTGCTAAACCTGGCGCTAAACCTAATGCTAAACCTGAGGCTAAACTCAGAGCTAAACCTAGAGCTAAACCTGACACAAAACCTAGTACTAAACCCAATGCTAAACCCAATGCTAATTAGCGCCTGATTTAGCACCTACTTGTTCTGATCAATGAAAAAAATTCCAAAAATGGTGCCATCCTGATAAATAGCACTGAATTTTTCAAAAAATTAGAGAAAAATACATTAAAATAGTGGGTGGAAGCAAAAAATGGAGATAATCATAGGGATTTGTTGTAGTGATAGAAATCAAATGACTGAAACAAAGAATTAAAGCATGCACAACACCATTCACAAAAATATTGAACATGATAGAAGTTACAAAAAGCCAATCACACTTTGACATAGTGATTTACCCTAGAAAACCCCTAACTCTAGGGAAAAACCAACATTCAATGAGAGATTTTATTCTAACAGAAAAGAGGAACTTTATAATAACTGCTAGAACTTCGCATAAACTGATTCTAAGAATTGTCTAGGGTTGAATTCACCAAACCCACAACAATATTGCAATCTAGATAATGTCTCAACTCCTTTTGTTCACTTTGTTAGAACTATAAAATCGGGTGCTTTTACATAAGTTTTCATTCATAAATTTCCAGTTTTGGTCTGACCATATGCATTTTTCATCTATAGTTTGCCATATTTTCCCATTTAATCAATCATGTTGTGAATTTTTCATGTCTGGGTCCATATCGGCATAGGTTCATTCTTGTCTCCCCGACCCCTTGTGCTTTTTATGCTTGCAATAAGTTTGTGTTGCCTATCGGCACGACTTATTATTTGTCATAGCGAATGGATTTTTCCTACAGGTGGTTTTCGGCATGACATATTTTGTGTTTCGATGATAGATAAGTTCCATATCGGCATAGGTTTCATATTCGGGTGGTGGTCATGGTGAGAAGTAAATGTCTTGTCGAATGGCGCATGCTCGGGTTCTTTCGGCGAAGGGTTGGACTTGTCTTGGCGAACAGGTGTGGGCTTGGATGGATTTTGGTATAACAACACACTCTATGTGACGTCTCACCAAGGATTGCATGCTATAGCGATCGATGGATTTGTCGACAGGAGAGGTCGTGGGTCACGGCGACAAGTCTTGGTCATGTGGACTTTTTGATGAAACACAAGCTATCAACATAGGGTTTCCCCGATACCTATGAGCTATGGCGAAGCAGATAGAATAAAATGTGTGGTTCGGTGGGAGATTTCTTATGTCCTAGCGACTTGGATGTATTAAGTTCCTTTTGGCCTAACATGTTGATCTCGGTATGTGGTCTCCCCGACACATACATGTTATAGCAAAGCAGAGTGAGAACAAATGAATACTATATGACTTCGGTATGACTAGCAGGTTGTTACAATAATATATTGGGAGTAAAGTGAATCTCAGTAATACATTTTGTATCTCTGTGACTTCTCACCGATAGCACAGGGCTATAGCAAAATGAAAATGAACAAAAGGATGCCTCTTGTCTTCGGAATAACATTTTCTTGGTCACAGCGACACAAAGTTAGGGGGAGCCTTCGGTGGAGCATTGTGTAGTTTGTGTGACATCTTACTGACCTGGATGAGTTATGGCGAATGCGAAATACTGAGCGCGGGGATGAAGCGTTTGAATTGCCTTCGGCAGGACGATATGTTGTGTTTGGCCAACTGTTCTACTGGTAAAAATAGAATTTCAAAATCTTGTGGCCGACATGTTGAATGCTTGGAGACCATTGCCTGCCAGCTCGATTGGATCCTGAATCTTGTGGAGGGCCGACATAATATTTTATTTTGATATCTTTCTCATGCTGGTGTATAAATAAGCATGTTGTAGTTGCTAATAAAGAGGGACATCAGATTCTCGATGCACTGCAAGTAGATACAGTAGAATAAAATTATCAGACCAGAGGCTATTATTGCATGATTTCACAATGGAGGTATTTATGAGATTCATTTGATGTTGTTGCATTTCTCTAGTGTCAATTATCTGTTGAATTGAAATGAAAAATACTGCTAAGTTGTCTCCATGAATGATTTTTCTGGTTGTTTAAATTAACATATCAAGTTTATGTTTGATTTATTGATACACATTTGTTGTATTTGTGTGATCAATCAACTGGTTCTTTCAAGCAAAGATTAAATCCTTTAATTGATCACAGTAATCAGAGAAACTCATTTGGGATTATTGAAGTAGAACTTAGTAGTCACGTTGTTGCATGTTTATACAAGTTGTAAACAAAACATATGCCAAATAAATTGTCTTCTTCAGAAAGTGTTGCTTATCTTGATTTCATTTGACTCTGCATACCGAACAAGGTACTAGTCTTTGCACTTCATTATTATAAATTCATTCAGCTTCTTTTAATTGAGTATTTAGGACTTAGAGCTGAATATTGTCATTGCTTCAAATTGAATTTCATTTGTTCACTCCCATTTTCCATTGTGGACAAGTGTTGTAAGAGGATTAATTGCAAGTTAAGTATGCATTATTTAGAGAGGTACACCCACCATGGTTTTGCAGCACCTAAAGAGTAGAAGGTTTAATTGTTTCAAACCTTGTTCTGTTACCCTAAAATGTTGTGAAAGCTTGGCAACCTTTTGTGGTTAAAACCTGCATTTTTGAGAGCTAACAAATTGGAGACTCTACTGGGGAACAATCAGAATCAAGGCCTTAATCATAGAGTCAGAAATCTAGCATAGACTCCGTTGGGAACTAGAAATATCAGATATTTTTCTCACTTTTTGATAAAAGTGAGTGGCGACTCTGATAGAAAATTTTGCAGTTCATCATGAATGGAAGAATATCTCAGTACAGGGGAGGTCATACTGGAGCTCCTGCTGGTGGCAGTAAGTGGACACATAAAGATGACAGAGCTAATAAGGGAAAAGAAAAAGGTGAGGACATGTGCATAACAAACAAAGGTAAAGCACCAAGAGCACATTGTGAAACATATAATGGCTATGATACATGGAGAGATGATTCAAGTGCAGAACTTTGTACCCCTGAAGATCAAAGAAATCCTTTCTCTTCTCTTGATTCTCAGCAGATGGCTGAGTTTGAAGCTCAGAAACGGGTTGATTTTAGAGCTAAACAAGGGGCTGAACAAATTAGAATTCAGCATGAATACAATCAAAGGATGGAAGGTAATCACGAAACTCCTAAAGGAAACCATGAGCTCTCAATTTCTGATGAAGCAAAAGCACTGTTGGAACTAAAAGAGAAGAAAATAAAGGAACTAGAGGCTAAATTGCAGAAAGCCCAAATTGTTGATCAGACAATTGGTGGCCCGAAGTATATTCCACCTCACAAGCAAGGTGATCATGGTGCGGGACCTTCCAATCAACAAAATGCTCCTCACAATCAGATAGGAAACCACCACAAGTAGCCAAGTCATCCACCTCACATTCCTACACAACATACAGGTATGTATCCACCTCTTGGTTAGAATTATATTCCACATTATAATGTACAGTACAATAATCACATGCCTCAGTATCAGCATCCACCTATCCCTCCCCCTCACCAGCAAGCAACCATGATCAGACAATTTGATTTAGCTGGTTTTCAATTGTATCCTTACCCTATGGATAGCAGTTGGAGGAATATGGTGCCCAAATTTACAGGAAGTAATGCAATCACAGCTGAAGAAAATTTAAGGAGTTTTAATATTTTCATTCAGGACATAGATATGCCTTATAAAGATTTACACATGAAGTTTTTCATGATGTCACTTCTTGAAGATGCCAGTGATTGGTTCAACAACCTGCCAGCATTCTCTATTTATTCTCTTCAAGCATTTCAGGACAAACTCTTAGAGCAATATGGGAATCAAAATGCTCCATATACAACTCTTCATGAATTAATGAGAATTCAAAAAAAAATAGAATGATTCAATTTATGATTTCAATAGAAAATTCAACAAGTTTCATACTAAAGTTCCTCTTGGATCAAGGTTCCCAGATTCTGTTGCATTGAGTATCTATTTAAATGCATTTGATCCTAAGATAGGGTATGAACTAAGATGTAGATCTCCAAGAGATTTGGCTAAAGCACAAAAAATTGCATTGACAATTCAAAATAATAGGAAGGTTGCTGGTATAACTAATAAAAGAGACAACCCGAGGCCTCCTCAACAAAATAATTATCAATACAGACAAGAGAATACATACAAAAATGAAAGGTTGAGGCTGCATGATATGCCCCACAATACAAATTGGAAATATGGGAAACCTATGGCAGCTAGGCCCAGAAATAAAGAAACTCCAGATCCATTGAGCAAGAAAGGGACTTACATGGTGAGTAATAATTACTTTTGTGAAGTTTGTAATCAGCCACATTCTCTAGACTATTGTGTTGTAGCTCAAAGGATGCATGAAGAGGGAATGTTGATGGAGAATGATGGAGAAGATCACAAGGTGTATCTGACTTCAAATGTTTTTCACCATGTTGAGGAAAGAAATTCATCTTCAGAGGATGAGGGTTATGAATATGATGTCTCCAATCAGAAGTATAATGTCCATATGGCTGAGCAACAGATTTTTTATGATTCTGATGAAGATTACACATAGCCACATCTTGTTGTAGCGCCTGCTCAATGCAATGTGAGGAGACTTACTGAGGATGAAATAGAAAGGATCACTGCTGTTGCAATTGAGAAAGCCAAAAGTCAATACTGGTTGAGAAATAGAAAAATAAATGAGCAAGATGGGGTTCCTGGGGGAATCTTTATAAAAGATCAAAAGGCAACACAAGAAATTGTAAAGAAGCCAAAGAACAAGCAGCATGATAAAACTAAACACAAACTAGGCCAAAAGGAGGAAGTAAAGGAATTAAATAAAGAAATACAGATGCCTGACTAGTCCAGTAAAAAAGAAAAAGAAGAAAACAAGAGAGAAGCGCCAGAATTAAAGAAGATTGCCAAGGTGGAGAGTTCCTCTTTTGATTTCACTCAAGCATTGTCCCAGGTAAAAATGTTTGTTCCACTTCTTGAGATGATGAAAATTATAGAGTATAGGGATACTGATGTTCACTTGATAACGAAAGGAGAACATGTGAATGTTGAAAATAAAATAACTGTTAAAGCAATCAATAGGCAGGAGAAGATGAATAATTTTGAAGTCTACTTGAGTGATATATTATCAACTCCTCCTCAAGTTGATCCCTTTTTTACTACGTTGCTTGTTAATAACAAATTGTTAAGGAACTGCATGATAGATTCTGGTGCTGCTATAAACATAATGCCTGTTGGAGTTATGAAACAACTTGATATGTGGGTTGATATCACTGGAGGCAAGTGTTATGCAATGGACAACAAACATGTTCCTGTGGTTGGTATTATGAAAGATGTTGAAGTCAAGTTGGCTACTTATCCATAGGTGGCTTATAATATAGATACCACAGTGATTGACACTCCTTCATAGTTTGGTATGCTTTTGTCAAGACAATGGACAGCCAGTTGGAGGAAATGTCCAGCTTGATTTGTCTTATGCTACTATTTAAGTGAATGGTCAAGATGTGAAGTTATACAGAAAGCCAAGAATGAATCAGCTTGTTGAATGTGTACCACAGGATTTGATTAATTTTTTTTGTGATATTGATCTTGGGAGTTTTAAGATTGAACCAGCCCAACCAAAATTAACAAATAGTGATCCAATTGAAAAATATGTTGCATTGAATTGTAATGGCATATGGAAGATGTACTTTGATGGAGCCTGCAGTCAAGAAGGTAATGGCGTTGGGATTGTTTTTGTTTCCCCTAAAGGTACTAATTTTAAATATTCATTCTTGTTGGCATTTGAATATACAAACAATGTGGCAAAGTATGAAGCTTTATTGACAGGTTTGAACATAGCTGTGAAACACAAGATTAAATTGCTAACTGTTTTTGGTGATTCTGAGTTGGTTGTTTCACCAATTAAATCCAAGTATGCAGCAAAGCACAAAAGATTAAAGCAATATAGGAATGATGCATGGGACACAATTGAACTATTTGATGCTTTCTCAATTGAGTGGATTGATAGGTTGAAGAATATAATGGCTGATTTTTTAGCAAATGTGGCGCTAAAAAGAGATGATATCACATTGGCTAGGGTGTCACAGATTGAGTTCAAGATGAGGCCTGCTATTCCTAATAACATTTATAGCTGGCAAGTTTTTAATGATGATACAGACCTTTTGAAATTCCTCAATTGTATAGATCGATATGAAGCCCAGGAGATTGATTTCAACGCCTTTGTTGAGGAAGTAGATGGGAAACAAACTGTGTTTGGCAAGGAGATCTTACAGCTCAAAACAAACAAGCTTCCTAAAGGATTAGTGGCGCTACAAAGGGTGTATGATGGAAATTATAGATCTCTAATGAAGCAAACACTAGTCAGAAAGGAAGATGTTGAAGAGATTAACTTGGGGACTGAAATAGCACTGAGAAAGGTATACATCGGGAAGAAAATAAGCCTAGCAATTAGAAAAATGTTGATTGAACTATTGAGAAAGTACAAGCATGTGTTTTCCTGGTCATATGAAGATCTGAAAGCATACATGGAGGATTTATTTCAGCATGAAATACCATTGAAGCCAAACGCCAAGCATTTTAGACAGAAGCTGAGACCTATAAATCCAACATTGGAGCCTAAAATGCAAGAACTGACAAAGCTCAGAGATGGATGAATTATCAAACCAATCAGACATTCTACATGGGTTTCAAATCTGGTTCCTATGAGAAAGAAGAATGGTGACATCAAATTATGTGTGGGTTTCATGAATTTAAATATGGCATCTCTCAAAGATAATTATCCTTTACCAAATATGGAAGCTATACTGCATAAGGTGACAGGCTATGAGCTATTGTCCATGATGGATGGGTTTTTTGGATACAATCAGGTTAAATTCAAGGAATCTGAGCAATACAAAATAGCATTCACAACACCTTGGGGAACATATGTATACATAAGAATGCCATTTGGTCTCACTAATGCTGGAGCGACTTTCCAAAGAGCTATGGATGTAGCATTTGTTGATTTGATTAATGTTATCATGGTGGTGTATCAAGATGACTTGATTGCTTATTCGAAGAGGGTTGAAGATCATGTGCAACATCTTGAAAAGGTATTTATTAAAGCTCTTGAATATGGTATTAGTTTAAATCCAAAGAAATGTCATTTTGCAGTCACAGAGGGTAAGCTCTTGGGGCATATTGTTTCAAAAGAGGGAATTAGAATAGATCCTGAGAGGGTTGAAGCTATTGATAAAATTCCTATTCCTAAAACTATCAAAGCAATACAATCTTTCTTTGGGAAAATTAATTTTGTGAGAAGATTTGTCTCTAATTTTGCTGAGATCATTAAGCCCATATCTAAAATGTTGAAGAAAGGACAAAAAATGGACTGGACTGCTGAAGCTTTAGATGCTTTCATGTCTATCAAAAAGGCTATCAAAGAGGCTCTTGTTCTTAAATCTCCAGATTTTACAAAGCCCTTTTAGATTTTTTCATTTTCCTCAATGCATACTATTGATGTTGTTATGCTACAGAAAAATGAAGGTGGTTATGAACAACATGTATCTTTCTTTAGTAAATCATTACAAGGGTCTGAATTGAAGTATGACATAATGGAAAAACAGGCCTTTGCTCTTGTTAAGGCTGCTAAAGCCTTCAGACAATATCTTGTTGGAATGAAAGTGATTGCTTATGTCCCTCATGCTGCTGTCAAATACATTTTAACACAATCTAAAGTCACAGGGAAAAGATGCAGATGGATCAACAAGATTCAAGAATTTGACATGGAAATACAAATTACTAAGCTGGTACGAGGCCAAGGCTTGGCTAAGCTGATGGCAGAAACTAATATTGAGGCAAATTAGATCTGCAATGTTGAAGAAGGGATTGCAGTTGCGAGCATTGAACACACTCCCTGGTATACTGATGTTATGCATTATCTTAAATATATGAAGTGTCCAGATGGATTGAGTGATAGCCAAAGGAGAACTTTGAAGTTGCAGGCATCCAAATATGTTTTTTATGGATGGCGATATGTTTTGGAAAAATAGAGATGGTATATTATTGTTATGTTTGGATGAGTCGCAGGCTAAGCATGTTTTGAAGGAAATGCATGAAGGAGTTTGTGGAGGTCATTATTCAGCAAAGACAACTACACACAAAATTCTCAAGGTTGGGTATTTTTGACCAAAGGTTTTTAATGATTCCTTTACACATGTGAGAAAATGTGAGGCTTGCCAAAAGTTTTCTGGAAAGTTGAAGTATCAGGGTGCTTTGCCACTTCGACCTTTGCAAGTTGATGCCCCTTTTCATCAATGGGGAATTGATTTCATTGGAGAAATACAGGAGAAGTCAAGTGGAGGACATAGGTGGATATTAGTTGCCACTAATTATTTTACAAAATGGGTGGAGGTGATCCCAACTAAGCAGGCTACAAGTAAAGTTGTAACAAATTTCTTGATGGACAACATTATCACCAGATTTGGTACACCATTAAGGATAATCACAGATAATGGGATGTGTTTCAGGTCAGATGAATTCAAAAGCTTTTGTGATAGGTATGGTATTACCATTTCTTGTGTAGCTTCTTATCATCCACAAGCCAATGGTCAAACAGAGTCCAGCAATAAGAGTCTCTTGAAGATTATAAAGAGGATGTTGGGATAGAATAAGAAGGCTTGGGATTCCAAGTTAAAACTAGTTGTGTGGGCTGACGGAATCACTGTGAAAAGGCAATTGGAAAATCTCCATTTGAATTAGTCTATGGAGCATAGGTTAGGATGCCTCTACATAATTTGTTACCAATTTACAGTTCATCTTACAAGAAGATTTGGAAGTTCTTGAACCCATGGAAGATAGAATGGAGCAACTTGTTGAACTTGATGAAATAAGGAGGGAGGCCCAAAATCAAAACATGAAGTTACAGGCACAGATGAAGTATCTATTTGATAAGAAGGCAAAGAATAGAAAATTTGAAGAAAATGATTTGGTGTTGATGTGGAATGCAAGGTGCCAGGAGAAGGGCAAGCATGGTAAATTTGAAGCTTTGTGGCTGGGACCTTTTGTTGTTGTTGGAAAAAGGGGTGAAGACTCATATTATCTACAGAACATGGTCTGGTGAAGATCAGGAATTGCCTGTTCATGGGAAATTCTTGAAGCTTTTCTTCTCTTGAGCAACACAGAGGATTAAGGGTTGCCAGTGCATGGACAACTCTTGTGTATCCTCTTGAAAATTATTTTCCATGCAAGTAGTTTTAGGTTTGCATCCACCTCCGTTCCACTCTCATTTTCCATTCACTTCCATTCACTTTGCATTCACTCCCACTTCGCATTCATTTCCATTACCATTCATTCCATTTCTGCTCAATGGCTCATCATTTTGTGTCTGGTCTGCTCACCTAAAGATTCTGGATCCTTGCAATGATCTTACTATCATTCATCCCCAGACGGAGCCACTATTAGAACTATAAAATCTGGTGCTTTTACATAAGTTTTCATTCATAAATTTCCAGTTTTGGTCCGACCATATGCATTTTTCATCTATAGTTTGCCATATTTTCCCATTGAATCGATCGTGTTGTGCATTTTTCATGTTTGGGTCCATATCGGCATAGGTTCATTCTTGTCTCCCCGACCCCTTGTGCTTTTTCTGCTTGCAATAAGTCTGTGTTGCCTATCGGCAAGACTTATTATTTGTCATAGCGAATGGATTTTTCCTACAGGTGGTTTTCGGCATGACATATTTTGTGTTTCGACGAAGATAAGTTCCATATCGGCATAGGTTTCATATTCGGGTGGTGGTCATGGCGAGAAGTAAATGTCTTGTCGAATGGCGGGTGCTTGGGTTCTTTCGGCGAAGGGTTGGACTCGTCTTGGCAAACAGGTGTGGGCTTGGATGGATTTCGGTATAACAACGCACTCTATGTGACGTCTCGCTGAGGATTGCATGTTATAGTGACCGATGGATTTGTCGGCAGGAGAGGTCATGGGTCACGGCAACAAGTCTTGGTCATGTGGACTTTTCGGTGAAACACAAGCTATCGACATAGGGTTTCCCTGATACCTGTGAGCTATGGCGAAGCAGATAGAATAAAATGTGCGGTTCGGTGGGAGATTTCTTATGTCCTAGCGACTTGGATGTATTGAGTGCCTTTCGGCCTAACATGTTGATCTGGTATGTGGTCTCCCCAACACATACGTGTTATAGCGAAGCAGAGTGAGAAAAAATGAATACTATATGACTTCGGTATGACTAGCAGGTTGTTACAATGATATATTGGGAGTAAAGTGAATCTCGGTAAGACATTTTGTATCTCTGTGACTTCTCACCGACAACACAGGGCTATAGCGAAATGAAAAAGAACAAAAGGATGCCTCTTGTCTTCGGAATAACATTTTCCTGGTCACAGCGACACGAAGTTAGGGGGAGCCTTCGGTGGAGCATTGTGTAGTTTGTGTGACATCTTACTGACCCAGATGAGTTATGGCGAACACGAAATACTAAGTGCGGGATGAAGCGTTTGAATTGCCTTCGGTAGGATGATATGTTGTGTCTGGCCGACTGTTCTACTGGTAAAAATAGAATTTCAAAATCTTGTGGCCGACATGTTGAATGCTTGGAGACCATTGCTGCCAGCTCGATTGGAGCCTGAATCTTGTGGAGGGCCGACATAATATTTTATTTTGATATCTTTCTCATGCTGGTGTATAAATAAGCATGTTGTAGTTGCTAATAAAAAGAGACATCAGATTCTGATACACTGCAAGTAGATACAGTAAAATAAAATTATCAGACCAGAGGCTATTATTGCATGATTTCACAATGGAGGTATTTATGAGATTTAGTTGATGTTGCTGCATTTCTCTGGTGTCAATTATCTATTGAATTGAAATGAAAAATACTGCTAAGTTGTCTCCATGAATGATTTTTCTGGTTGTTTAAATTAACATAGCAAGTTTATGTTTGATTTATCGATACACATTTGTTGTATTTGTGTGATCAATCAACTGGTTCTTTCAAGCAAAGATTAAATCCTTTTATTGATCACAGTAATTAGAGAAACTCATTTGGGATTATTGAAGTAGAACTTAGTAGTCACATTGTTGCATGTTTATACAAGTTGTAAACAAAACATATGCTAGATAATTTTTGTCTTCTTTAGAAAGTGTTGCTTATCTTGATCTCATTTGACTCTACATACCCAACAAGGCACTAGTCTCTGCACTTCACCATTATAAATTCATTCAGTTTCTTTTAATTGAGTATTTAGGACTTAGAGCTGAATATTGTCATTGCTTCAAATTGAATTTCATTTGTTCACTCCCATTTGCCATTGTGGACAAGTATTGTAAGAGGATTAATTGCAAGTTAAGTCTGCATTATTCAGAGAGGTACACCCGCCATGCTTTTGCAGCACCTAAAGAGTAGAAGGTTTAATTGTTTCAAACCTTGTTTTGTTACCCTAAAACGTTGTGAAAGCTTGGCAACCTTTTGTGGTTAAAACCTGCGTTTTTGAGAGCTAACACACTCCAATCTCCCTTTCTTCTTGTGTCATTCCCTACAAAAACCTTCAATCTATCTATCTCCATCACACACATCAATTCCTTTTATAACCTCTTATTCACCATTGGTAGAATAAAGTAGATATTAACCTAGAAAGAAAATATAGTTGTTTCTAAAAGGAAATTGCCAAACTGGCAAGTGCACAAGAAATCAAGAGGAAAATTTTGGAAATTGGAGATAACTTCTCCACAAATGCTCTAGGCTAGAAAAAATTATGAGCTACATTTCTTCAACACTCCCTCTTAGTGAGGAAGGTGTTCTCTACTACACCAAACTTCTCCCTAAAGAAGACAAATTTGCTTTTCATCACGACCATTGTTAAGATGTCAATAACCTATGCATCTGTAGAAATATACTATAGTCGAACTAAACCACGCTGTACACAATCCCTGATAAAGTGATATCTAATGTCAATATGATTCGACCTATCATGAAACACAGGATTCTTAGAAAGTTTTATGCAACTTTTATTATTACATTGAATGATGGTCGATTGTATCTCGTGACCAAAAAATGCCACTAACAACTTTTGAAGCCATATGGCCTCACATGTTGCCATGATCGCTACCATGTACTCTGATTTTGTAGAGATTAATGCAACAAACTTCTAATTCCTATTGTATGAAGAGACAACCCCTGATTCCATGCTGAAACAACACCCCAAAGTGCTTTTCCTGTCCATTGCATTACCTGCCCAATCTGCATCAATGTAGCCAATCAACCTGACACCATCACCCTGAGTATATCTTGGCCCATACTCAATTGTACCATGTAGATACCTCATCACATGCTTTTCTGCTATCCAATGTACTCTCTTTAGTTCTATCATGAACTGACTAAGAGTTGATTGCAAGGAAAATGTTTGGTCTTGTAATGACTAGATACATTAATGACCCAATAAGTTGTCTATACAAGGTGGGGTCTATTTCCTATTGCTTTGATGCATTAATCTTTTTCCAATTTGTAACCATTGGTGTAGACATGGGTCTACAGTCTAGCATTCTAAATCACTTCAATATTTCCATAACATATTTCCCTTGACCAAGGAAAATCTCTCCCTATATATGCCACACCCCTAGTCCCAAAAAATGGTGCATCAACCCCAAATATTTCATCTCGAACTCTACTACTAGGTCCCTCTTGCAATCCTCTATGTGCCTCGGTGAACCAGTCATAAATAAATCATCTACATACAAAACTAGAATGAGTGGTTCACCTTCCACCATGAGATAGTGTTAACCATAAAAGTTTCCCTAAACTTCTATTCGGGTTGCTATCCTTCCTTTCGTCTAAGTCCTATACTCAATTTATGTAACTTGCACAGCCTTTTGTTGTCTTTCTCGAACTTGGACGAGGTTTTTGTGTGTTCATCAAACCCCTCATTTTATCACCTATATTTTTTTCCTTCACCGAGCAATGTTTTCCCACCAATTTTGAACTTTCCTTTCTCCAAGAGTGGGTGTACTAATATTAAAGAAACTGATTGATGAGTTGTGCGTTAGAATTTAGAAACTTCACCTGCAAGTCATGCCCCAGGCGGCATTCTTTAGGCCATTTCAAACTTGGTGGAGTTTTATTAAGTTATGTGAACCACCTATTTTGCCACCTAAAAGAGTTTCAGTGATTAACTTAATAGCAGCCACTTTAATCACTTAACTATTGCATTATACAAAAAAGAAACCAACATTTTTCAAAAGCATGATATGAACAAGAAGAAAATGAATCCATGCATGTAAAGATACAGTAGTATCAAAAGAGATATTTTATTTATATATGTAAACATTTTTACATTGCACTAGCATTGCCAAAAACTGCTTGGTTCAACTACAAAATTTAGGTCGTGGACAAAAAAGACAAAAGAGACATTTCTTCTCAAGTACATAGAGAAAACATCAAGATACAAATGTCCTCAGTGACAATCTGAAGGTGTTTGATTTGGGATAGTGATAGCAGATTCTTGTGCAACTAGAGGAATTGTACAAAAAGTCCCAAATCGTTCCTCACAACTCTTGCGCGCAGAAGAGCCACGACCCCTCTAGAGTTTCATCCTGAATAGTCGACACAATGAAAATAACATCAACCATTAATCCACTTCGGGGATAATAGCTGAGCCCATTAATTTCTACCTTGACGCGATGATGAAATTCAAGTTTCACTAGGCGCTCTAGTGCTCTCACTCCCCAGTCACGACGGCCAGAGGTCATGATGACTATATAGATAAAACACTCTAGCATAGTTGTGTTATGCATATGAGCCTGGCCTAGGAACGCCTCACCAAGGATGCTCTAGAGAACTTCCTCCACCTCACTCTGCACCACGAAGACTTCCTTTAGTTGGTTTGAGGTGTGACTAAACAATGGACTGCACTCAATTTCCTCCAAGACGATGAAGTCATTAGTAGAATTACCATCACTCTGGGAGCTCGCCATATTGGATGCAACTGATTATGCAGAAAAGGTGACATTGGTTGAATTTATAGAGTTTTGGCTAGACATGGGTGCACTCTCCCGAGTTTGATAAGATGTTAATTTAATTCACATTTATGGTTGGCTTGTGTTGCTTTGAATTACAATTTCCCTTCAAGCAGCTCACACATGCCACCACTTGATATCCCTATGTGTTGCATTGATGGTTGGTGAAATGATTAGTCCTTTGGTAGTTGTTGGTGAGATTATGATCAATTTTCTTTGTCGATACCTATTCCTTTGCAAAATTCAATTATTCTGACTAATTTCTTGAGAAACATTTGGAATACAGGAAGTTGTTGCTTTAGTAACGACTTCGATGCCCATCTAGTGGCTTTAGCTATGTTATCAATTTGAAATTGTATGGGATGAGGGGGACTTTTTTATCTTTTAGATACACCTATGGGTGTTATTGAGAAGGAATAAACATTTATTGCAGACTGTAATTATTTATAATGTGTTATGAATTAAATGAGGTTTTGTATTATGATCTTGGTATTATGTGTACAATATGGTTGTGTCTCCTTTGAAAGATAAGCTATATAACATTCATGTATTGTAGTCTGGTTTATTTTCATTGATTTGATTTGATGGTCATGAGTTTTCAATCTTTGTGTTGATTATAAATGGTTGTGACCTCTACTTCTGCGTTAGTTTTATATATATGAGCTAACATTAGTCACCTTTCCTGCTTTCTAGTTAAAAGTACACCCATTTTACTTAAATTAGATTAATTCATTGAAAATATAGTGAGGGAGTTGTACCTCAACAAAATTTAGAGAAAAGCCACAAATACAATTGTGGACTTTTCAGAGCTCTTATCAGAATTCAATTGATGCTAAA
Organism: Sequoia sempervirens; assembly: GCA_007258455.2. Lineage (NCBI taxonomy): Eukaryota > Viridiplantae > Streptophyta > Pinopsida > Cupressales > Cupressaceae > Sequoia > Sequoia sempervirens. The sequence goes on along the minus strand of VDFB02000017.1, from coordinate 368,764,379 downwards.
TCTAGGTCTGGAGTCATTATTTTAATATATGTGTCAAGATGCCATTATGTTCGCTAACAGATAATAAAGGTTGGAGTCTGCCTCACTCTTGACAATTCCCATGCTCTGCAAGTAATTGTTTATGTACTCATACCACGCTTTGAGTTCATGCTTAAGTCCGTATAGAGATTTCTTTAACTTGCAAACATAAGAGTCACTCAGATGTGCCACAAAACCTTCTGGTTGTTCGATATACACCTCCTCCTCTATAATTCCATTTAGGAATGTCGTCTTGACATCCATCTAATGGGTCTTCCATCCCATTTGTTCTGCTAATGAGATCACAACTCGTATGGAGGTATGTTTGGCCAATGGAGCGAATGTCTCATCATAATCAATTTCCTCCTTCTAAGAGAACCCCTTGGCCACAAACTTGGCTTTGTATTTCTCTATGCTACCATCTGCAACATGCTTGATCTTATAGATCTAGTGAGAACCAACCACTGCCTTATCTATAGGCAATGGGACTACCTCCCAGACATCGTTCTTCATGATGGAGTTATACTCCTCCACCATAGCATCCTACCAAACTTGTTGTTGTGCAGCCTCCTGATAATTGGAAGGCTCACTATCAATGAGCTCGCTTATTAATGCCACATAATCAGAATATTTAGCTGGTGGTATCCTCTCTCTACCACTCATTCTAGGAGCTCCCATAAATTCCTGAGTGTCACACAATCTGAGTTTCCACTCAACTAGTCCTTCTCCTATCAGTAGGAGGTACAACAATAGGTGGAACTTGTTGTTCCTTCTTCTGTTGCTCCTGATCTTGTGGACGCGACTCACCCAAGGTAGTTGTATTTTCATTTGTTCTTATCATAGTGCCCTGTACCTAAGACTTCTGATCCACTTTTGGAGCTTCAACCTACTGACTCTACTCAACTGTTGGAAAATCCTAAGATTTTCTAAAGGCTTTCTCCTTCAGAAACTTCACATCACGTCTCATTATGATCCTCCTCATCCCTAGAATAAAGATCTTGTATGCCTTAGAGATTTAGTTGTATCCAACAAAGAAACCTTTCTCTGCAATCAAATCTAATTTGGTTTGATTCTCTGATGGTACGTGACAGTATGCTATACTACCAAAGATCCTAAAATGCCCGACCTCGGGCTTCTTCTGGTGTCATTTTCCCCAAAATCTTATTAGGTACTCTATTCTAAATATAGACTATTGTGTTGCAAGCCTTTTCCCAAAGATACTTAGGCATATCCTAATCAAACAACATGGCCCTGGTTTCTTCAACAATTGTTGTGTTCTTATGCTTAGGGGTATGTGTAGGATCATCATGGAGAAACAGGCCCTTAAGTGGCAAATTTTTTAAAAAAATTAGAGTTAGGCAGCTTGACGCAAAAATTTGAATAAATTATCTATATTATTTCAAAAATTTGTAAGAATAGAATCTATAGCAAATTGAATGTAGTTTCTAAATTACTAGGTATGTTTAAAAAAAACCTATTTGGTGAAAATTTGAAATTTCAATGCAGTGGTACTTAAATTTGAAGGAAAAAATAAGAAGTAGGTGTCCATCCGACCACCCTAACCACAATAAAATTATAATATTTTTTTATAATATTTTAGATATAAGTAGAGGACTCATGCCCCGATGTGATGCATTTTTTTTGCAATTTTTCCAAGTAAATAATAAATTATGAATTTTTATTACAACTTTTTAAAAATATAAAAAACTCGTATGTCTAACCACCTTAACTTGGTCAAAAATTCATGAAATTCAATTTTTCTTTTTAAAATCGTATAGCATGCAAATAATAGAATGTGATGCATATTTTGGATTCAAAAAATGTGATATCATTTGAAAGCTATAGATGTTTTTCAATCAGCCTATCAATCAAGACTTTAGTCATAATTTGAATACAAAATGAATAATAATTACTTATTAAATTCAAAGTAAAGCATAATTTATATTGGTGGGAATCTGAGAATCTCCTTTAAAAACCCTTTTTGTTTCATCAATTTTGGGTTAAAAAATAGTCGTCAGCCACATACCCATCATATTGCCACTTTTTGGCCCATCATGATCTTGCACATACCCTTAGCAACCTTGTTTTCTTGTGGGTTGTAGGGAACAATCCACTCTCTCTTGATTCCTTCTTTGGTGCAAAAATGTTGGAAGGCTTTGCTTTTATACCCACCTCCATTGTCCATCCGAAGAAACTTGATCTTCTTACTTGTCATATTCTCCACAAGAGCTTTGAATTCTTGGAAGCGATTGAAGACTTCATCTTTGGCCTTCAAGAAATATATCCAGGTCTTCCTGGAAAAATCATCAATGAAGGTTACGTAATACTCATAACCCCTCAAAGATTGAGTAGGCATGGGACCATAAATATCATAATTTATCAAATCAAAAACACCTTTGCTTCTACTATCACTTCTAGGAAAGGTTGCCTTTGAAAATTTCCTAAGCGCACATCCTTTACACATGTCACCATGCTCTGCACTCAACTTTGGAATTCCTATCATGGTTCTCTAAGAAATTTCAATGCCCCACGGTATATATGTTCCTTCAGTCTATTCCATAACTCTCCTATTTCCTTGTAATCACTGCTCACTAGTTCCTTTGGAGTTTCAAACTGCAACCTGCATAAATTGTCACTTCTAACCCCAATCTGATTTGCCTTCTTCTAGTCCTTGTGTTTTAAATACACCTTTTTTCCCTGAAAGAGTACGTTGTACCCTTTTTCTTCAAGGGTAGATATTGAAATCAGATTCACATGCACATCCCTGGCACATGCAATACATCTGTGATCTTAATATCACTGCTTGACTCCCTTTGAAATGAAATAGTCCCTCTCCCAATTAGAGTGCATGTGGACTTGTTTCCCAATTTTATCAGGAAACCTATCTCTTTTGCTTTATAGTTGGAGAAATTTTCTCTAACTCCTGTCATATGGCATGACACACCATTGTCAATATACCAAACCCCTGTAGTGTTTGAGCTAGATAAACAATTTACAAGAGAAAACTCATTTTCTAGTCTAGAGGATAGCTCATCAACATCCACTGAAGCTACTATCTGCTTCTTCTTCTTATCTCCTTTCTTTCGATTCAGACATTGAATGATATAATGTCCTTGTTGATCACAACCATAACAGTTAATTTTTCTCAAGTGTTTCTTTTTCTTCTTGTCCCCTTTGTTAGGGTTAGAAATGGCAAATATTTAACAATTAAATGCAGATTTAATTACTAAACAGAGAAACTAAAAACACACAGAATAAATTATAACACAGAGAATTTAACATGGTTCACTCAATCAGGGCTACATCCACCAAACCACAACCATCCAATAATTTTATTATCCAGTGCAAAAACCTATTACAATCTTGCGAATAATTGTGTTTTTCATCATACTGTAACACCCATCTGAACCCCTTTTAACAAGCTTAGAAGCTTCCAGATTTTGGGTTCTACAAAATTGAATTTTTCCTTTTTCGTTGATTTTTCCCTTTTTCAGTGATGATGTGAAAAAGTAGGAAGAAAATTTTTCTCGAGGGCTACCACCCCCGAACCCCCGCCCTAGGCCTAGCATGATCCTAGACCCTGACAAGGATACATGTCGGGATGTACAGTATACCATGGGCTATACAATATAGCATGATCAGTCACCACATACCAACAATCTCCCACTTGGAGACTGATCCTGGACGACACTGTTGCAATTACAGCTCCCACTGGAAATAAGTACCTTAGACCCTACTGCTTTGTTATACTTGAATTCAACCTTGAAGGCCAATTGAAGCTAAAGAGGAGCTCAGCTTCTTCCTTTTCATCTCCTTCGTAAAAATATCTACTGGATTGACATCTATATGTATCTTGTCTAGCTTGACCTATCCATCCTCTAACACCGACCGAATGAAATGATATCTCAACTGTATGTGTTTTGTTTCAGAATGCAAGAAAAAATTCTTTGCAAGATGTATAGTACTCTGGCTATCTGTAAACAAGTAATTTTCAGCCTATTTTTTTCCCAACTCATCCATGAAAAGTTGCAGCCATATCATCTCCTTTTCCGCCTCTGTTGCAACAACATACTCTGCCTCTGTGGTGGATAAAGCAACCACCTTTTGCAATTGAGAAATCCAACTCACTGTTGTCCCACCAACTATAAATACATAACTTGTGGTACTCTACCTAGTATCTATATCCCCTGCCAAAAATGAGTCAACATAGCCTTTTAAATCAGTATTAGAGCCCCCAAAACATAAAAATTTATTGGATGTACCTCTCAAGTACCTGAGAATCCATTTTACTGCATTCCAATGCTCAACTCTAGAATGACTCAAATACCTACTAACAACTTCTACGTCATGTGCAATAACTGGTCTCGTGTATACCATGGCGTACATTAAACTGCCTACAGCTGAAGCATATGGTACCTTGGACATTTTTTCTTCCTCCTCTTGTGTCTTTGGACACATATCCTTAGTCAATTTGACATGACTAGGCAAAGGTGTGTTGACAGCTTTTGCATTCTCCATATGAAATCTCTGCAATACCTTTTCAACATAATTAGCCTGAGATAAAAACATTTTTTTGTTTTTTCTATCTCTACAAATCTTCATACCAAGGATTTGTTTTGCTGCCTCGAAATCCTTCATAGCAAAAGAGTTTGCTAACTATTGTTTTAGCTCACTTATGTGATCCATGTTAGACCCTGCTACAAGCATGCCATCAACATATAGACATAAAATAATATAGTTGTCATTATCCAACCTCTTAAAATAAACACAATGGTCAGAATTACACCTATTGTAGCCTTGCTCAGCCATAAACTATCAAATTTCAAGTACCATTGTCGAGGTGTTTGCTTCAAGCTATATAAACTTTTCTTCAATCTGCACACTAGTTTCTCCTTACCTTTGACCTCAAATCCTTGTGGTTGGTCCATATATATTTCATCTTCCAAATCACCATGGAGAAAGGTTGTTTTAACATCAAGTTGTTCTAAATGCAAATCTTCAGCAGCCACAATACTTAAAACAACACGAATAGAAGTCATTTTAACAACTAGAGAAAAAATCTCATCAAAATCAATACCCTTTTTCTATGCAAATCCATTTACAACTAATATGGCTTTAAATCTCTTCTTACCTCCATCCTCCTCTTTCAGCCTATAAACCCATTTGTTTGGTAAATCCTTTTTACCTGCAGGCAACTTGCATAATTCCCAAGTTTGGTTTTTCAACAAGGAGTCCATTTTTTCTTCCATTCCATGCTCCCATTGAACCTTGGTATCCACTTTCATAGCTTCATCATAATATTCTAGTTCACCAACATCAGTTAACAAAATAGTATACAAAGAGGGAGAAAATATTTCTGGAGGTCTACTTATCCTTGAAGATCGTCTAACAGGAGTTTGTGGTATTTGTTGTTGTTGTTGCCCAACATAAGGAACCACTGAAACATCATTGTTTAGAATATCATCCAACACTGCATAATCATTTTCTTTCTTCTCATGTTGCAGCAACAGATCTTTGTACAACACTTTCTCATTGAATATGACATCCCTGCTTCTCACAATTTTCTGATTTTCAAAATCCCAAAGCCTATAACCAAATTCATCAATGCCATATCCAACAAATACACAATTCTTTGATTTTGCATCAAGCTTGGTTCTATTTTCATAATCTACATATGCAAATGCTTTACAACCGAAGGTTTTGAGAAAAGAATAACTCACCTTCTTACCTTTCTATGCTTCCTCTGGAATACCACAACCCAAAGGATTAGAGGACCTCTATTAATTAAATAAAAGCAACTTTGCCCACATTTTTAAAGGCAACCCAACATGCAATCTCATAGTCCATGCAGCTCCATTATTGTTCTATTCATGTGCTCACCCACTCCATTTTCCGTGGAGTCCTTGGAACCTATTTTCTACCTACGAATACCATTAGAGGAACAATAATCTTCAAAATATTTGCTGCAATACTCACCACCATTATCAGATCTAAGACATTTTATCTTTTTACCCATCTCATTCTCAACCAATCTTCTTCATTTTTTAAAAGTTTCAAATACATCATATTTTTGCCTAAGGAAATAAATCCATACCTTCCTAGTTGCATCATCAATGAATGTAACATAATACAAAGAGCCACCAGAGAGAAGATACCTGAGCTGGTCCCCATACATCTGATGAAGCTCCAATTTCTCATCTTTCTTTTGCTTCCCATCCTTGAGAAAACTTACTCTCTTTTGTTTTCCATACACACAACTTTCATAGAAATCCATATTAACACATTTTAGACCTGGTAAAACATTATTTGAATGAAGTACTTTCATACCTTTTGCACTCATATGCCCAGGTCTATTATGCCACAGTGTTGATTTAGAGTCCACATCAACATATGATCTTCTACCTACTGAACTACAATAATTGTTCCTGAACATTGACCTTTTTTCCATAACAATTAAAGTAGAAGGAACAATATGCCATGTACAAAGATATAAGGTGCCTACTTTCACACATTTTGCTACCACTAAGACACCCTTTGTGACCTTCCAATTTTTATCACTAAATGTAACAACACAACCTTTATCATCTAGTTGCCCTGCTGAAATTAAATTTATCCTTAACTTTGAAACATGCCTTACCTCACGTAGTAGCCAATGATTCCCATTCTGCAACTTAATCTTGATTCTTTCCTTTCCAACAATTTGACAGGGTTCGTTATCTCCTAAATAAACTAGCCCAAAATCCCCTTGGACATAATCAAGAAAATAACTTTTATGGGGGGTAGCATGAAATGAAGCCCCTGAATATAACACCCAAGAATCATTAGCATTATCAAGGGAAAGAATCAAAGCATCCTCATCATATTTATTACTTACCACATTTTCCTCTTTACTTCGTTCATTTTTGTTTCCTTCTTTATTTTTTTGAGACCAACAATCTTTCTTTAAATGACCCGACTTACCACAATACCAACAATCCCTCTTGTCTCTAGATTGGGACTTTCTGTCCTTTGATTTTCCTTGTGACTTCCCACAATTTCCAGAATTGTTTCCTCTCTCCTTTGTTTTGCCCCTGCTTTCTGCATTCAAAACACTGCCTGATGTGGATGTTCTACCTGAGCTTTTCCTACGAATTTCCTTGCTCAAAATAACACCAACAACATCATCAAATTTCAATGTATTTGAACTAGAAATAGAATTGCTAACAACCATTACCAAGCTATTCCAGCTTTCAGGTAAAGAACACAGAATCAAAAGAGCCCTAACTTCTTCATCAAAGTTTACTTTACAGAAGTTAATTGACTGGTGACCTTATTAAACTCATTTAAATGATCAGTAACTAACCCACCTTCTGCCATTTTCATATTAAATAAATGCTTCATAAGAAATACCTTATTCAAAGCAGAAGGCTTTTCATATAATTTTGCTAGGGTTTCCATCAACTCTTGAGTTATCTTTGTTGTTGTAATATTGAACGCCACCGATAGTGCTAGGCACAAACGAATACTACCAAGAGCCTTTCTATCCAAAATATCCCAATCCTCATCAAATATTGCTGCAGGTTTCTTGGTTTTCCCTTCCAATGGCCGCCATAAATCCTTCTAATAAAGGTAGTCATCCATCTGCATCTTCCATAACTGATAGTTCTACGCATTAAACTTCTCAACCTTCTTACCCTTGTCTGCCATTACTCCCACTCAACCGTGAGACCTTCCTACAGACGATAATCAAAACACAACCCACTCTGATACCACTTTTTAGGGTTAGAAATGGTAGATATCTAACAATTAAATGCATATTTAATTAATAAACAGAGAAACTAAAAATACACAGAATAAATTATAACATAGAGAATTTAACGTGGTTCACCCAATCTGGGCTACATCCACCAAACCGCAGCCATCCAATAATTTCATTATCCAGTGCAAAAACCTATTACAATCTTGCGAATAATTGCATTTTTCATCATACTATAACACCCATCCGAACCTCTTTTTAACAAGCTTAGAAGCTTCCAGATTTTGGGTTCTACAAAATAAGATTTTTCCCTTTTTCGGTGATGATGCGAAAAAGTAGGAAGAAAATTTTTCTCAGGGGCTACCGGCTCCAGACCCTGGCAATGATACATGTTGGGATGTACAATATACCATGGGCTATATAGTATAGCATGATCAGTCACCACATACCAATATACCCTTTTGAGGTAGACTCACTACTTGAGCCTTTCTTAACTTTGCTTTTGTTGGCAAGAGCAACATTCTCTTCAACCTCACCCTTATGACCATTGTTGCTACCTCCATTAACATAACTCATTCGTAACTCTTCCTGAGTGAAATCAGTCCACAAATGATCCCAATTAGGAATATCTTGTCGTTTGGATACAACTTTGACAAAGATGTCCCATTCTTTTGTGAATCCTTCCAATGCAATCCTAACAACCTCATCATTTGGTATTGCTAACCTAGCAATTACCAGCTCATCTTTTACTATTTTGATCTTGGTAAGGTAGTCCACTATGCTCTCCCCTTTCTTCATTTTGGTGTTTCTCAGCTTATCCTTGAGAATCAACTGCTTGTTCAAATTTGAACTCTAATATAGGTTAAGTATGGCATCATACATCTTTTTGAAGGTGTCTAAGTCTGCAATATGATGAACAAGGTGATCCTTGACCCCATCAATAACAATGTGTCTAGCTTTGGCATCTTCTCTCTAGTAGGTCGCTAGTAGCGTAGCATCTGGTGGAACATAAACAATAGTGGTTGTGTATTCCTTCAGACCATTCTCCTCCAATAATAGAAGAATTATTGCTTTCCACATGCCAAAGTTTGAAGCCCCCTCAAGTCTGTCTGAATCTCTTAATCCAATTGCTACCATTACTGAAACCCTTGAACTTAAACCTCCATGAACACAAAAGAAAATTAAGACTTGCACCTATGTGATTAAACCCTTGGTTTCTCTTTCTAAGTATTGGCTCTGATACCATGTGAAAAATACATCTCCTCTATCGGTGTTGTGAAACCCAGTAATAAATTCACCAATGTTTAAACTCAAAGATTTGAATAATAGAAATCAAATGATCGAAACAAATAATTAAAGCATGCACAACACCATTCACAAAAATACTAAACACAATAGAAGTTAGATAAAACCAATCACACTTTGACATAGTGATTTACCTTGGAAAACCCCTAACTCTAGGGAAAAACCAACATTCAATGAGAGATTTTATTATAGCATAAAATATGAACTTTATAATAACTGCTAGAACTTGGCATAGACTGATTCTGAGAATTGTCCTGGGTTGAATTCACCAAACCCACAAAAATACTGCAATCTAGATAGTGTCTCAACTTTGTCTTCTGTTCACTCCAATCTCCCTTTCTTCTTGTGTCATTCCTTGCAAAATCCTTCAATCTATCTATCTCCAACACACATATCAATTCCTTTTATAACCTCTTATTCATCATCGGTAGAATAAAGTAGAGATTAACTTAGAAAGAAAACAGAGTTGTTTCTAAAAGGAAATTTCCAAATTGGTAAGTGCGCAAGAGATTAGGAGGAAAAATTAGGAAATTGGAGATAACTTCTCCACAAATGCTCCAACCTGGGTGACACAGTTCTAGGTTGGAAAAACTTTTGAGCTACATTTTTTCAACAAATCATGTTCTTGTGAAAGGTTACCAGGAAATCCTTCTCGAGTGCTGTCTTGATGGCATGTAATATCAACTCATGTCTAGATTGTAAAACAATTCCCAACCTCTTCTCTGTTATTTCCCATGAATGACATATGTCGAGTTGAGCTTTCAAGCTGGATGGGGGTTTCCATTTTTCCAACACAACCATAGCCACAATCACACATAGAAATGAATACATTTAGAAGCATATAGGAAATTTATCATGGTATGGACCAGCTAGCCTAGCCACCACCAATCTCATGGACCCATGGGTCGCCTTGTCAGATTAATGGCAATTCTCCTACCCTCATCATACAAACCTCCTAATGGTTGCTACCAACCTTGCTATATGATGGGGAATTAAGGCCTTCTTGCCAACAAGGCCGATTTGGCCAGCTCATTAGTCACTTCCTTGCCTCTCGGTAAATATGTGTAATTTTAAAGGCCTCTAATTCGCTTAATATTTGAATTATGGGTGATAGTCATTTTCAAAGCTTCCAATTTGAGGTCCACCCCGATTTGATTGCATTAATGGTAATTAGACAATCACCTTCCAGACAGACTCTACATAGACTTTTATGTTTTGCACATTGAAGCCCAATCAAGTCTATCCTAAAATCTGCTTCATTTTTTGTACCTACACCCAAGTATATTGATTTTTCTAGAATTCTGACCCCATTGTGATCCTTGATAACACATCCAGCCCCACTCTCCCCTGGATTTCCCCTTGTTGCCCCATCAAAGTTCACTTTTACCCATCCTTCTTCAGACTTCATCCATACCACTCCCTCCCTATTAGCACTCGAGGGGCAAGCCCCTGACACCCCATTAACAATGGATCTATCCTAATTAATTAATATAACAAATGATTAATAAATTTATATAAAAACAAATTTCAGTGTAGGTGGAGTTCCTACCAAAGACTCCAAGTTGGAATAAAATGTGTGTAAAATTAGAGACATATTACATGAAAAAAGATAGTGATGTTGTGTGGAAGCACTGACATGCTTAAATGATAAGCTTAAAATTTCAACATTTGAAACATTTAATGCAAATTATATTTTATACATGAAGGACACATCTTGCTAAAAGTACCAATTTGTAAAATAGACATAAGAACATGAATTCATTTAAACGTCAAAAAGATCTATAAATTGATTAAGAACTCAATCATATCCCTTGGCGTAATTGTTGAAGGTGAGAATTTTCAAATGATGAATTGCTGGTAGTGAATTTTCCTAGAGCCCATATCCCTATGTTGCTACAATTGACAAAGGAAGATCCAAGAAAAAATTGAAGAAAATAAAATTCTATATTCCCTATGAACTCAAAAGATCCCATTAGAGGCATTATTCACACATTGAAACAAATATATTAACCTGAAATTGGGAGAGCATGGAACCCGCATTTAGAGGATCTTGAAAGAAAAGTAAAGCAAGTTTACAAAATCAGACATGTTTGGGATTCATAAAGTTGCACCCCGAGCTCTTTAAAAATGAATCCACATTTTAAATATTTGAAAATTTGAACATGCTATAGTGAACTATAAGAAATTTCAAATCTCATGTACACAATATACATTACAAAGAAAATTAATTAGAATTTTAAAAAATCAAATCATATAAAAAAGAAGTTGAATAAACACATCTAAAAAAATCTCTTTTAATATATTTTATATAGAAGTTTTTCAAAAATAAATATACAAATTTATATTAATAATATTTATTTTAAAATTATATGATTAATATATTAATTATTTTATATTAGTATTTCTTTTTCTTTTAAACTGTCATATTTAAGATATACTAGTTTAGTAAGAAAGGATGCTCGCCAAATTTATAATATTTATTATAAATACATTTTCTCTATTATTTTATTTGATCTTTAACATGAGCCTTAACTTGAATCTATTATTAGGTGAAGTATGAAATTAATTAATTCATTCTATATAAATAGATGTAGTGCATTTAAATTTAAATAAATAAGAAAATAAAAAAATCGTCTGCCATGCAAGTCGTTTTTTAGTCCCTGCTTTAGACTGAGACTAATATTTTCGATGAGCTAAATGCAATTAGTTTTGTTCTTGGAAGCACTAGCAGAGAAATAAAATTATTTTAAGGTTCGCAGTGTCAAGATTTTTCAAATCTAATTTTGGATATTTTTACAGATTTTCTCTTTTCTCTGATAAACATGAGGTATTTTGGCTGGAGTTTTATTTTTTTCCATTTACAAATATGAGGGAAAAATCTTGCAACCAATAAAAAAATTGAATAATTGTTCAAAATCTTGTGAAAGCTAATGATATTTTGCTCTCTGTATGTAGTTAGTTTCCCTAATCTGAATTGGTTACATATGATTTATCTTGCTTGATCTATTAACATTTTGGGAGGATCTTTGTTTAGGTAATTGAGTCAATTTTAGAGGTAATGCATTTTGGAAGCGCAGGTTCTATGCGGCGGAGTTAGCTGTAGCATTGGAGTATTTACAAGAGCAGGGAATATTATAGACTCCTGCAACTGCAATGGCAGCACTCCTTCCATTTTTTATATCTTCTCTAGTTTTGTCATGCTAGATTCCTTAGCTTGTGAAGACATAAAATTGATCTTGGTCTGTTTCCCCTTGATTAATGTGGAAATGTCTCTCGTGAGAGATGCGAATGGCCGAGTTGAGGTTTGAGCACCGCCTCAAAACATGCTCAGATTCCTCTGCAGCAATAAGAGGTGAAATTAGCTGTTCGGGCAGTGTTCCAATCGCTGTATAAGGTTTTTGTGGCACATAAAATATTCCGTTATTGAGATCTGATCCCAACCCTAAACCCTCGTTTTATGAGATCTGATCCCAACCCTAAATCCTAAACCCTAAAACCCTAAACCCTGGTTTTGTAACACTGCCAACCACCAATGGCCAAAGGCCTCCAAGCACCCGAAATCAAGAGCTTTTCCCACTCCCGTGTGGACCTGCAGCGTGAACAAAAACTACAATTCTTACAAATTGAGATAATTACATAATTGATTTAGTCTATCCCTCAATATAGCATCAAATTCTTGTGAAAAGATCACTTTATATACATTAAATAGATGTCTTGAACAGAATAAATAGCTTATACAAGCTAAATGAGCCAATGAAATATTATGGAACAACTAAGAAAAATGGCTAGCATCAACTGTTTTCTTCAAGTTGATGTTATTCTTCTGCAAAAATAGAATCAAAGACTGTTTTATTCTTCTGCACACGAAAATAAGATGACTGTTGTTTTTATAAGAAAACAGCACATAGAAACAGAATAAATTACCGGTCATGCAAACTAAGGCATGCAAAAATATCTATGCCTATAAATAGCTACGCCTAAAAATACTGCACACTAAAAATAGTATTGCGCCTACAGTTACTGCACAGAGAACTGCAGTTAATAGCTATTATGTAGTAAAACAAAAAAGAACTGTTGAAAGAAAAAAGCAGCAGCGATTGCATGAAGCCGCAGTTGATATTCATGCATTTCTTCAAATATACTTACTACTAACAGTTTGATCGGCTTAAGATAAAAAGCCCTGGCATAATGCAAAGAGGAATTTTCTAAATCTGGAAGCACAGACAAGCGGAGGGTCTTCTAATTTGTTGTTATAGAACATCCTTTTTTCAACCCTAAATTCCATTACAACGAAGTGCAGTCCAGATCTGCAGCAAAGGGGAGTTCTGGTACAGTCGCTGATTGATAACTCCCAGTGACTCATTAATTCGAAATTTTAATTAATACAATCTTCAAGTCTTGTAAATCCTTATACTTTTAATTTTAATACAATCTTTTCGGCTTTGGCCTCTTATTTATGGGAAAAAAAAATAAAAAATAAAAATAAAACAGTTTGATCGGCTTTATTATGCATCAATTTTGATTTTTTCATCAATTACTTCCAATATATTTTTAGGCAGGGTAGCTGTCCTTCGTACTGTCTCTTACAATAGTTTTAATATGTCTCTACTTCTTATAGTGCAGGTGAAGAAGTGGTTTTTTAATATCTGTCTCTACTTCTTATAGTGCAGGTGAAGAAGTGATTTATTTGTTCCGGTCATTGAAAATATGGAGAGCAAAGAAGATCTTCATCATAACCAGGGAGAACATGAAGAATATGATTCTGAAGAAGATGAAGAATATGATTCTGAAGAAGATTTCTATGGTAGTGATGAACTTGAAGAGGAAAACCAGCTGACTGATTTCTTTGAAGAGCATCATAAGAAGAAGATAAATAGTTGCACTCTTCTGAGCAATGAAGATATACGCCAACGCCAAGAAGTGGAAATGGAAAGGGTTTGCTCCATCCTATCCATCTCTAAAGATGAGGCTGTTACTCTTTTGCTTCACTTTGGGTGGAATTTTCAGAGGGTGATTGATGAGTGGCTTGTGAAGGAGGAAGACATAAGAAGAGATTTAGGGTTATTGAAAATTAGGGTTTCAGAGGCTGATCCAAATTCAGTAAGGGACTGTGTTGTTTGCGTGGATAGTTACTGCATTAGTGGAATGAGAGCAGGGGCTTGTGGTCATTATTTTTGCAATGGGTGTTGGCTACGATGGATTCAAGAAAGAATAGATAATGCAGCAACAGGATGTCTCAGACTGGAATGCCTTGAACCATCTTGTGAATGCTCTGTGGGTCAAGAAATGGTGCTTTATTTATTGACTTCTTGTGAGGAACGTTATCTAAAAAGGTATAGACAGTACCTTGTTAGATCTTATGTTGAGAGCAACAAAGAAATCAAATGGTGTCCAGCCCCTGGTTGTGAGTATGCTGTAGAAGTGGATAGTTATAGAAGTGGGTCAAGGTCATATGAGGTTACTTGTAAATGCTGTTATGAGTTTTGTTGGAACTGTTCAGAGGAAAAGCATAATCCAGTAGATTGTGAGATTGTAAAGAAGTGGGTGTTGAAGGACAATGATAACGAACGTTCAGAAAACTGGAAGTATATTAACACAAAGCTTTGCCCCAAGTGTAAAACTGCCATTGAGAAAGATGAAGGCTGCAGACATATAACTTGTGCGCTTTGTTGCTTTCAGTTTTGCTGGTTCTGCCTTGGCAATTGGGACGATCGTGATGGCCATTATAGCTGCGACAGCTATTATAGTAGTGAACATGATGAAGTAGAGACAGAACAATATGGGGATACCATTAAAAAAAAAGCTGAAGTGTATACCCATTATTATAAGCTCCGGGAAGCCAATGAATCTTTCAGAGCAAAGGCTCTGTCTGATATGCAGAGTATTCAGAATTCTGGGTTTGAGAAGTTAAGGATCTCACAGTGTCAGTCTGATCTTGATCTCCAGTTTGTAACAGATGCATGGCTGCAGATTGTTGATTGTAGAAGGGTGTTGAAGTGGACATTTGCTTATGGGTATTTTCTTGCACAAAGTAAGCATGCTAAGGATATAGCTAACAAGAATCTCTTTGAACACTTGCAGGCTTATGCAGAATCTTCCTTAGAACGACTTCATGAGTGTGCTGAGCAGGAATTGAAAGGTTTTATTTGTCATAAAAGGTCTCAACAAGATTTTCTTGATTACCGTATGAAGCTTATTGATCTTACAAATGCCACTGGCAATTGTTTTAAGAATCTCATCACAGATTGTGAGAGAGGACTTGATATAGAAATTTCTGTTTGAAGTTTGATTTGTTTAGGTGGTTTATTTAAAATCGCATTAATAGGTGGGTCTTACTGAAGAAGCAGTGTGGTTTCAGATAAGCCACCTAAACAAGTGAAAGCTTAGAATGTATTGTTTAAACTAAACCAATATAAAAACAGCAAAAAAAAAGATCATAGTGACAAATTATTTGAAGTAGAGAGAATAACCATGTTAATGGTTTTGGGCATTCATGATATAACAATGTTGTAGTGCGTGATTCATACTTTGTACCAATCTCTATGATGGATGAGAACACCATTCTCCATTTTCATTTATGTTATAACAATGGTTGTTTTCTTCAAAATATTAATTATAAAGAGTTTGACCATATTATTTTTATTTAATCTAAGAGATTTTATTTTTAAAAGATTTATTAAATGTATTTATTTGTGATTATGCATTTAAAAATTAAAATATAATTAATATAGACTAATAAAATAATTTTTACATAAATAAAATAATTTTCAAGTATTTTTTATAGATAAATGCATTTATGATATCTATAATAATCTATATGACAATTCTCATATAAATATTTAGAATGTGATCTATTTTAAATAAATGTATTCAAGATATCTAAATTAATTTCATTTATATAATTATTAATTATATTTAAATGAATATTATTTTTGATAATTTAAAAATAAACAAATATAAGATACACAAATATTTGATGTACATCTTCTACATTACATTTTATTTTTAAAATAGAATAAACTGAAAAACATAAAATATTGGGATAGTAAAATACATAATTTAAATTAAGTGATTTTTTAAACATATTCACTTTATTACATTCTAAAAAAATTAATAAAAAATTAACAATTATTTATATGTCAAAATATTAGTATTAATTAATTATTAAAGATTTTAAAAAGAACACAAGAAAAAATGTTTAATGTATAATTAATTTGGATTGTACTATTCAATATAATGAAATAGTTTAAATTATATAATAATAATTAATTCATAATTTTGATATGATTATGTCAATTATATTACATTGATATATTTCAAATCTTTTACATAGTATTTAATATATTTATTAAATTAAACTTATAAAATTTAAATTAATTAAAAGCCACATTTAGTTCAACTTTAGATGAAGTAATATATATTTGAAGATACAAGGAATTTATTTGACAATGTTTTAAAAATTAGTGCCTTGTCCAAATGAATCCCTTAATCTACAAGTTGGATTTGTTTTAGATTGGCTAGATGTACACCCATGAAATTGATCTTCATGATTGTAAAGTGCTCTGGTGAAAAAAAACTTGGACATATTGAAGTGAATTGATAACTATTACAAATACACCTTGGCTTGCTATGCTTATGCAAGATGGTGCCTATGGACTGTAATTGTGAATTTCCTAAGCAAGAGAAATTTTGCCTTGGTCAATCCTCTAGGAAATCCAATTTAAATGTGATGAGTCAAGATCAAAGATAATAAGAAAGCATGCAATATGCATGGATGTTGATACAAACTAAAAATACAATAAATATATTTTATGAAGCCTGTATGACATTCTCATGCAAATTCTCTTAGAGAATTACTCTCTTTGATCCATAAACTTGAGGCATGTATGACATACTTCAATACATTAACTTATAGTTTTTAAATGAGATGACTTAACCCTCCTCTATGTGCATTCAAGTACTTATAATGGTTGACAATATCGATGACATATGCATAAAAAAAAATTAATATAAGCATATCAAATACAAATAATAATCACTTGAATCGCACACAAAATAGACATGCAATACGAGTAACTCAAGAGAAACTTTCAATGAGGAAAAAAATCATAATATTTCATTTATGTCACCATGCTAATTAACTAAATTCAACAGTTCCATACTAACACCTTCCTAAACAAGTAAATAAATCATTTAATTTATCACATCACCACACCACTAATTAATTAAGAATTTTATTATTTAATTAAGTGATGTAATTTCTATATCACAATTTAAATTAAATAAATAAATAAATTCAATTTCCACCTCACATTTAAAATAAATACAATTATTCATTTTCCATGTCACATTTCTCTCCATTTTCCTATAACTTCAAATCTCACCTATCTGTTTAATCTTTAAATCTCCAATCTGTTTTTTTACAAGATATAATATGATCCCATACGGTTCCAATATATATTTATGGTGCCTTGTTTTTGCACTCACATGCCAATGCTGAGAACATCCTACCATATTCCATTATTTATAATATTCACCTGTCTTCGAAAATGTCATGTGTCGGTGCCTCTGTGATATTCCTAGATCACACCATTATCTCAGGATTTGTTGTATCTCTCGAAGTGACTCAAAACTCTGTTATGAAGATCATATCAGTGGTGTGAAGCATCGCACACCTCATATCATTTTCAAAGAAGATCTAACCCAATCTCCTTTGGAATAGGTTTTTTGGTTGTTACTTTGTTTTCCTTGATGTATTCTTATGTTTACACATTCTTGTACCATTTTCTGAGATGTATCATCTTTAAATGCAGACCTTTATTACTTACAGACGGTGTGATGCTACTGAGCATGCAACATTCGCATGGTCATGGCTCAATATTTCCTCCATTCCTTCCCATGTTGTTGATTCAGAGGATGTTGGGACATCCTCGGTACTAGTTATGATCGAGAACTACACAAATTGTAATAGTTTGGACCAAATCACATCAATCCATTGCTATAGGCACTAATTTTTTATTGCTTTGGCATTAATTGCATTTATGAGAATTAACGAACCACCTTCAATGAATACATTTCTTGTTCCTTTCAAAATGCAGAGTTCCAAACCAACAATTGTTTTCATTTCTGTTTCATCGTTGGCACCCTCTTTCAATTTTTTTGATAATGCCCAAATCAAGTTCCCGCATGGATATCTTATTATGCAACCTAACCCTGATTTTATTGGGTTTCCTTTCCATGCTCCATCAAAATAGAGCTTGAATCTCCCATTTAGAGGGTCTGTCCATTTACATTTTTCTGTGATGATTCTGCCTTCAGTGAATAGTTTTGTGGAATTTTGAGTACCCTCCACTTTTTCATTAGAAAGTCAATTTGTGAATGCCCGATTCTTTTTTGCCACTACTCTTGAGTTTAGGACACTTCTGTGAAATATTTTTTTTCTTTTTCATTGCCTGTTCCTTTCTTTCCAAATATGCCAGATGAGAAGAGAGGGACTTGTTGTCCATATGTCACTCCAGAAGGTGTTTGTTTGTGATTTTGGTCAGCTTTAGAAAAACGAATATATGCTATTTTTCCTTCCTCCATACCAATTCAGCTTCTCAGTTAGCCAGTCCCAACATCTCAAAGTGAATTCACAATTTATCAACAAATGGTATGTGGATTCCTCACTCTTCTTGATGATGGGGTTGCACCAATATTTAAAGAAGACATCAAGATGATGATTATTGGCCACAAGATTTAAGGGATGTTGATAGAAAGTTCAAGAATGAGTATATAGATTTTCAGAATTACTACTCTAAGCTGCACTTATATGAGCTCAAGAGAGATGCTGCGATGAAAGACCTCGAGGTAACACATCAAAATTTTGATACCAGTAGATGGGAACACATTTCTCCACCTTTTGGTACTTTTCCTCGGATTGACTTTTACAAATTGAGCAAGAATGTTCATGAGGGCTAAGAGAAAGAAAAGTAAACCTATTATATGTTTTTGATGGATATGTAACTATTATAACTCTTCATGCGAACTGTGATATGTTTTTGATATAATTTTGGTGTTGATTTGGGTTGCTGTAACTAATGTGACCACCCTAGTCACATACATATTGTAACCAGACTCTCTTGCTTTCACTATAATTAGTATCTGAATTCCAATTTAAAAAAATACATAATTTAAACTTTTCCATATCTTATATATCTAAAAATATTAATTATTAAATTTTATATTAAGTGGTTTCCAAACATATTCACTTTTTTTTTTATAAAAGGGGGTAAATTTTTTATTGAGAAATCAGAAAGAAGTACATAAGAACCAGGAAACAACAAGGGTTGCCCAAGGGAGCCCCAAAAGGAACCAATTATAAATCCCTATCCTCCAAGATAACCTTCTCCAAAGTCTCCACATAATTCAGAGGCAAAAGGCCCCAATCTCTAACATCCCACCCCTCCTCATGCTCCGACACCCATTTAGCTAGACAATTTGCTACTTTGTTCCATTCCCTAGGAATATGACAAAAGAAGATAGACTCCAAAGATTCACACAATCTCAAAACCTGCTTAACCACCATAGCTAGTTGCCAACTAGCGCCTTCCAGCCTCTGATCATTTAGCATATTCACAACAATCTATGAATCAAATTCACAAATAATCTTCCTCCAACCAAGGGAGTACCCTCATTCCATCACATAAAGAATACCAAGGGCTTCCATAAGATTATTGGTTTGTTGCCCTTTATACACCAAAAAGAAAAAAACAGTACCCCTTTTACTATCCCTGCCAATGCCACCAATCCCTACATGCCCAAGGTTGCCCTAGGAGGAACCATTAGTATTCACCTTCAGGAATCCACTAGGCGGGAGAGCCTACTTCCCATCCCGTTGAACCTTCTATTTGGTATGACTTGGTCTTCTACCAAAAGGGGGAACCTATGCCACTAACCTCCAACTTCAAGTTAGTAATGATATCCACATCACTAGGAGACCCAAGTTCAAACAAATCACATTTGTAGAAATGGTCTCCTAAATCCTCTTGAGGATCTTTTTCCATAGTTGAGCTACACCCATTTGCACACCTTGAAATACCCTTCGATTCCTTTCCAGAACACAAATTCCAAAAAATAAAAGAGGGACCTATAGTCCAAACAAACTTCATAAATGAAGTCTAAGTGGGAGGTCTATCCATACTTTCCTAGAATTCAATCAAAGAAGTAACATGAACACAAAAATGGCTCCAAGCTGCCCACCATAAGTGCCAAATCTCCTAAGCAAAAGAGCACTGGAAAAACAAATGGGGGGAATCTTCCTCACTTCTCTTACAAAGAAAGCAGATAGATGGGCCCTGGAAACCTCTCTTCCACAAATTGTCCCAAGTAAGGCAGCAATTTTGAACCATTAACTGTAAAAAAAATTTACATTTAGGCCAGGAAAAATTGTTCTCGACTTGTTTCCACCAAGGCACATCGATCCTCCCATAAACTTTTCTATCCAACTCCAAGTAGCCTGAGGCAATAGATGACTTTCCCTTCGGATCCAAACCCAAGCCAAAATGTCCCTCCCAGAAAGGGAATTACATAACCTGTTATCCAAAATTCTTGTAAGTTCCAAGCAAGCCTCCTTAGAACCTCCTGGAATCCATTCCTGCGGAGTCCTCCAACGCTTCACTTCCTTTTAACCCATAGCTTGAACCATTTTAAAATCCCCCACCTTACTTCAGCCAGCAGCAAGAAAACTATCACAAAGAGGTTGAAGATGAGGAAGCTCAGTTAAGATGGGGGGGTGTCCATCCCACAAATCAACACAAAAAAGAGCACCAAAACCCTCATTGCAAATCCAAAAGAGACCCTTATTTATAAGCATTTCCCCCCTTTTGAGATTATCCCAAATCATAGATCCCTTCCCTGAAATGCTATACCGAGGAACCTCAATAGAATTCACCCCATGAAGGTACTTATGAGTGAGAATTCTAGCCCAATCGTGATCCTGACAAGTGCACCAACACCAATATAACTTAGCAACTAAGACCTAGCCACTCAAATCCGTAGACTTGAGACCAAGACCACCCTCCTACTTCGGTCCAGATGTAGACAGAATCCCACTTCATAAGGCTCCATTTTGAAGAAGACAAATTGCTAGTCCAAAGAAATTGGTTAGCAAGAGCATCCAATTCCTTGACAAAGCACGAGGGAGCAACCTGTACAAAGCATTTGCAAATAGGAAGGGCCTGAACAACTCACTTTAAAAGAGTCACACGACCTGCCAATGAGAGCCACCGACAAGTCCAATGACTAACCCTCCCTTGAAATTTCTCCAAAACATCCGGCCATAGATCTTGAACATGAGACCCCGATGAAATGGGAATCCCAAGATAGGAAAGTGGGAGAGAACCAACCCGAAACCGAAGGATCCGAGCAATCATGTTCTAAGTGAGACGAGGAGTATTGAAGAAGAAGATTGAGGACTTGCCTTCATTGATCATTTGACCAGAAGTAACCAAGTAGATATCCAACGTCTTCCTTAAATTCACTGCCTCCTAAATCTTGGCCATCCCCATCAGGGTAGTATCATCCACAAACTGTAAATGGGAATTGTGAGGCACTCTACCACCCCAACTCGAACCTTGGATCTGACCCCGAATAACCTGAGACTTAATAAACCTTCCCAAACCATTAGCCATAATAATGAACGGGTAGGGGGAAAGAGGATCCCCTTGGCAAAGGCCCCTAAAAGCACCAAACAACTTCGAGGGCATGCCATTAATGAGCACCGAAAAAGAAGATGAAGAAACACAACTCATGACCCAATCAATTCACACACTACCAAACCCATAGGAATGAAGAACTTTTTACAAGAAAGCCCATCTTACCCTATCATAAGTCTTAGCCATATCAAGTTTGATGAACATGGCTTTCTCCTTGGAGGTTTCCATAGAGTGAATAGCTTCTGTAGCAATCACCACCCCATCCAAGATTTTCCTTCCAACAAAAAAACCACCCTATTCATCAAAAATCAAAGAGTGGAGCCAAGGTTTTAATCTCTCAACAATCAATTTAGTAATAATTTTGCATAGCACATTACAAAGAACAATAGGTCTAAATTGATCCAAACAATTAGTGTGTTCCTTCTTGGGGATAAGAGCTTAAAAAGTAGAATTCAAGGCACACAACATTTGCTTATTATTGTACGACTCTTGAACCACCTCAAGGAGATCCAAACTGATAATTCCCCAAAATTCCTGGAAGAATTCAATAGGAAAGCCATCCAAACTAGGGGCTTTACCTCTCTTCATTTGGAACACCACCTCCTCCAATTCAGAAAGTGAGATAGGGCACATAAGGTCTACATTCATCTCATTGAAAACTAATAAGGGAATACAATCCAAAATGAGGTTCTCCTCCTCGTAAGCAAAGAAAGCATCCTCAGTAAACAACTTAGAAAAGAAACAAGAGGCCTCCCTAGAAATCTCACCCCTAGAAGTAAGTTGCACCCCCTCCGAAGACACTAAAGAAGAAATAATATTCCCTGTTCTTCTAGCCTTGACAAAATTACGGAAGAAGGAAGTATTTTAGTCCCCTTCTTGCAGCCAATCCTCTTGAGCCTTCTGCTTCCACAAGATTTCCTCCTGCAACTCCCACTCCTCAAGTTCCTTAATAGCAACAACCTCCACCTTAAGAAAATCATCAGTAAGACCTTGGTCATGAATCTGGCAAGTTATAGTATCTAATCCAGCTTGAGCCACCATCTTGTTGAAATGAAGGTACCAAAGCATTGCCTGTTCCACCTCTTAAGCCTATATTTCACTTATTGAAGTCTCTTGAAAAAAGAGTACATAGCCTTACCATGGTCAATCTTCCCTTGGATCCACTATCCACTCATAAGATCCTGAAGAGAGGGGTCCTCAAGCGGCATTAGCTAGAACTTAAAAGACGGGTTCCTAGCCACTCTAAAAGCACCAAAATAAAGAAAAATTAGCCAATGATCAGACCCTTTCCAATCTAAAATCGCAGAACTAGTGGCCCATCTATCTCCCACCCAAAAGCAAGAAATAAGAAATCTGTCCAATCTTTCAGAGATGGCACTATCCCCACACCTCCTATTATTCAAAGTAAAAACTCTTTTACTTGGCTTCACATAAACTAAATTTAGAAACTCTATATTGTCCCTAAGAATCTGCAAATGGATCCAACTTGGCATTCCCACCAATTTTTTCCTTCAGACCAACCACCGCATTAAAATCCCCAACAACCACCCATGGGAAAAATGGAGCCAAAGATTGAACATTTCTTATATGAGACCACAACTAGGCTTTACCAGTAAGATCAAGAGGAGCATAAACACTAGTAAAGAGGCAAGTTTCACCTGAATCCAAACTAGAAGCAATAATAGATAGAGAAGAGTGACACGAAATCCACCAAAGAGGAAAAATCTTCCTTGGATCCCAAAAGCAGGCCACTCCACCATAATTCCCAATAGCTACAATACACTGACATAAACCACAGGACTAGACATAAGAGGCTCTACTTAACAAGCAATCAATAGAAAGCTTATTTTCCTGAAGAAAGACAATATCAGGAAAATGAACATTGATCATCTCATGAATAGCCTTTTGTCAAGGGATTCTATTCATACCCCTCACATTCCATGAAATAACAATCATTATTGCGGGTGGGAAAAGTGTGAGTCAATGGTCTTCACTAACCCAGATTCCACCAGATTCTCTCCAGCCAATTTAATCTTCTCCAGGTCCTTCTTGCGACCTGCCTTGGAAGCCTTCTCTAGAGACCCCTTTTTGAGAGATTTCGGCTGCAAACCCAAAACCTGCATGGTCCCACTACTCTTTCCAACAACTGGAGTCTCCCTTGCCTAAGAAAGAACTAGATTCCCACTTGGTTCATGCCCAACTAAAGTTTGAGATGGCACATCAACAATCGTATGCTCAACCTGTGCTTCTCCCAAAGGCAAGTTAACAAGATCATTCCCCTCATCCCTTGACAATCCACTCCCAGAGAACCACCACTAGGAGACAACCTCATTGGAATCCCCTCCTCCTAAGCTAGATCTTCCAAAGCTTCAAACCAATTGAAAACCCATCATCTTTCCTGTCCTTCAGGGTTCTCTTCAAACCTCTCCCTTTATTGTGAGGCTTGACTGGGATGAAACCATCCTTGTTTGCTCCATCAACAACCATAGGGGCCTTCCCTTTATCATTCTTAGGCACCAAGCTAGGATTCGAACTAGCTGCCCTAGTTGGCTTATTGAATCTAGAGAATTTCCTTTGCAAGTGTCCATACTCATGACAATAACGACATCTAAACGAGAGGGTTTCATAGTCCAATGGTTGAATATAAGAATCTGACCCAACACACAATTCTAGAGAATTTGGCAAAGGGTTATTTAAATCTATTGCAACACAAACATGAGCATAAGTACCTTTTGGTCCAAAGTTTGTTGAGCTAGACCAACTAGCTTTCCAAGAAGCAAAGCAATCATTTGTAGTATGTCACTATGCCAAAACTCCAACAAGAGCCAAGGGAGACGAACTCAAACCGGAACCCATGTAGGGAGCTCCTTAGTCGAATTGAAACCCACATGCCAGGGTTTCATGAATAGTCCCACCTGGTTGAAGAAATAAGGACCGCCTTGAAAGGCCTTATTTTAGTCTACTATGCATGAAAACACAACAATGAAATAATTATTAGCAGCCAACTTTATCTCCATGTCACCCTCAAGGTTCTAGACTTTCCAGGTTCATGACTCCAAAACATGCATCGAGAGACAGAACCCCATAAATTTACAAATCAATGCATGATTGCTCCAATATGCAACATCTTTTGCCACCGACTTCGATTGAATCACCAAAACGGGACGCTTAGGGAACCACTCCAAACATCCATTCATTTTTTTAATTCTGAAAAACCTCTTCTTAGAAAAAGACCCATCTCCAGCCAAAGACAAATTTGAAAACCCCAAATGATTTTTTTGCATATACAAGGAAGGATCAACCTGATCCATATCTCCTAGGAACAACCAATATGGATAAAGGAAAATCACAAAGGAAAAGAAGTCTATACAGCCGCCCACACAATGAGACAAATCCATGAAAACCAGCAAAAACGATAAGGAGAATGTACAACAAAAATGATGAACCAGCCCCTGCACAAACACCCCGGTCGCCCCCCAACACACCCCACACATGCACTCTCAAACAAAAGAAAAATGGGTGACTAGGGTTTCCCCTAGCCCGCGCACAACCTACAACACACAACAACACCATCCTTTCAATTCAATTCTTCAAACATATTCACTTTATTACCTTCTAAAAATTTTAATAAAAATTTAACAATTTTTTATATGTCAAATATTAATATTAATTAATTAATTACGCTAAAGGCGTATCCTTATTTGAGCTTCTGAAGCTCTTTTTGTCCAACAACGAATGAAAAACATGGAGGCGGTAGGCAAGAAGGTTTGGTCATCTACAACAGTTGATCCTTGAAAGGGAGGCTTCACATCACGCATGCAAACGGTGTAGGTGTATCACATTTACTTCATCCTTTGTCAATGCAACCTACAAATGGTGTATCGCTTCTCCACTTGGGTACGCAGCGTAGCAATTATTGCAACATTTATGATGGATGATGAGGTAGGTAGTGGTGAACAACATTAGGTGGTGCTAGGGTTTCGTATGTCTTCTTGCGAAGTGTGCACAATTTTTCTCATTGACATTGTTGACAACTTGACATCATTTGTGTAGAAACTTGAGGTAACTTTTATCACCTACAAGAACCACCCCTACTCTCATTAAAACCTAAATGTGCTTTTGGCTTATTAATTTTCATTTTAATAAGCATACTCTAAAACCTTGTCGCAATCTTATTTTCAGGTTGCAACTCACCAAATTGGAGAAGTGAAAGGTCAATACCAACGAGGAAGAGTTTGGAGGAGCATAAACCAATAGCGGCAGGAAAGTAGCAAAAAACGTAGGATCCCTCTGTTTGCTAAATCATAAATATAAAGAGCAAACCTCTGTTTGATTTTTATTTTGACCGGATGGCCTATTCATGTTCAAAATACATTTGTCAATGTGAAACCACATTTGATGAAAAACATAATCCATTGCAAACATTTTTTATGGGTTTTTTTTTTCTATTAGTCCATATTGTTAATCTAAAATCGTTTCTATTTGAGAATAAAAACATGACCGAGGGTTTTGAGAGATCAGTTTACTTAAGTAAAAATGGTAGATTTAAGTAGTTTTTTTCTATTTTAAAAGGAAATGTTGCAAAAAAGGAAATGCTATAATATCGTGTAGGTGAAATCCAAATGCTAAAGCATCAAAGCCATGATCTAATTTTTTTTTAAGTCCTCTGAAAAGAAAAAAATTCCAACATCTAGGTTGCGTTATTTTGTCAAATACTTCAAATGCTTGATCTGTATGTAGTATGTTAACCAAAATAAAACCTGGCACTTTAAGGAATTGAGTAGAGAAAGGTCAGGAGACATTTTGAAGAGTAAAAACTTACCCTGTTTGCATTTGTAGGTGTAAAAACAAAGGATGCACTGTACAATTTATCCTTTGCCTCAGACAGAATCGAACCATTCCTCATATTTTCAGATAACTAGTGACAATTTGAGATCCTCTTCACCACTTTTATAGGTCTTGGCATCACAGCTACTTAACTCAACGATGGGCATTTTAGAGCTGGTTGTTTCATCGTAGGGTTTATGTACAACAATATATTCATGGAAACAAGGTGCCCTGCATCACACATCAGTGAACTTGATCATAGATACATCTGCATAGGAGCCTAATGGTAGTCCAAGAAGCGATGAGTGTCTACAATCTTCTGCTTTGATGGCCATGGAGAGGGAAATTTTAGACTGACCACATTTTAGTGTTAGTGATTTTCATTAAAAGAAAAATGGAAGATATTTTGTACAAAACATGCATATGTAACAGATTTTACGGTACCTAAATGGCAACGAAGAAGACTAGTATTAAAAAAATGAGATTAAAACAGATGTCCATAATTAAATATGTTTTTTACTGAGCATTATAAGTACATAGAGGATCTGTACCAGGCCTGCAATAATTCCATATACAAATTTGTGTCTCAATATAAAAAAAGCTTAAATAACTATAGCATTACTAGTATTAGATTGCAAGCTGTTGTGCAAGCAGAAAAATGGACGTAGTTGATGGTGAGACTTCTTAGTAGTTGCTTGCTTGGCATAGATTACACACTTTTAGGCACTATAGAACCGTTTAGTTAATTTACAGTATACTAGGTTTTACTGTGCTTAAGATAATTCACTAAGCATTCTAGATGGTATTAGGGCAATTGCATTGTGAGCACAAGAATCTTTGCTCCTGGTAGAAGTTAGATGCAGGGCCCATATACATCTTTACCCCCTCAGGGTTAATGAGGCTAGAACTTGTTTTTTTGCAAGGAAAGGATTTTTCCTTGAGGAGGGATCAATGGGATGAATGGGACAAATAATGAAACTCTTCGCTTAACTGGTGAGTAGCGTACCACATTCATTGCTTCAAAGTTGCTGATTTGCCAATTCCTTTAACTTTTCAGTCAGATTCTTAAAGCATCTCTATTTAAATGCAATTCTAGGTTCCAATACCCATTTACGGAGATTATAGATGGATTTTAAGATGAAGATCGTTTAGGATAATCTTCATCCCAACCCCCCCCTTTTTTTTGACTAGAAAGACATACATTGTCTAACAGCGAAGATCAGTGAGTAAAATGACACCAATCCATTTGAAAAGTATAGATAAAATCAATACACACACAGAATACTGCTTTCAGCATCATTTCTATATATGGTGTAATATAACTATATGAGATGCATGCTCTCACACACAGACTAAGCCACCATCAAATGCTAGGAAATAAATAAAAGGAAGACAATATCAAGGGAGCTAATTTGTTAGACTACCAACTTCAGAAACTAAAGATGCAAAGGTTCCATGACAAAGGTTGAAGTAATGTAGATTGAAAAACCTAAGGTGAAAATTAGTTCATCTTGAGAATCTTATCATTTGCAAATATAATTCAGTTTTGGAAATGTTCTTATCATTTGCAAATATATTTCATTTTTTGAAATGTAGGTGTAATTTATACAAGTAGAAGATAAGAATAAAAACTTCATGTTGTAAATCATGGCCTTAATTACTTCAATATAATGTGAATTTTGCATTTTTTGGACCAAATATAGCCCTAATTGCAGTGAGAAATGTTAGGTTCCTATATGACTTATTTTTCCATTCATACAAATGGCAGACAAGATAGGAAACTTGTTCAGAAAATATTTGCTTATAATTATTTCTTACAGAGTAATAAAAATTTGAAACCCAACTACATAAGAGCAAAGTCATAATTACTTTGGAGTGCAGCTATGGCCTACCACATTTGTTGTGCTATAGGGAATGTAATTATTATTTATGATGCATGAGAGTCATCGAACCCCTTAGCAAAGCCACACACTTGGAAATTCTAGATTTAATTTGAAACATGATTGGCAACAAATAGAGGAATAGGCAAAATAAGATGATTTATTTTGCAAAACTTATTACTTCACCACAATTTTAAGAATAGGGATAATACATAATCCTTATCACATTTCTAAGCTTGGGGACTTCAAATGTCTTATCAATAGAGTTGTTAAATGATTAATTAATAATTTCAATTTCCTTTCCATTGAATTTTGTGTATTGTAAGCTTGAGTTGCTTTGTATTTTGAAACACTTCTATTATGACTTCGCATATTCTATCTTAGCTTGTGTACAGGATCGATAAGGTGCAGATGGGTACACCGAAGAGGTGTTGATGGTTAATTATGTCCAAAATGTAGTGCCTTAAAGACCTTCTTGTTGTATATAAATTCACCTTCCATTTGATTTCCTGCAACTTTTAAACTGCTCTAATACTAAAATGATTTGTAATTGCCCACTAAATTATGCTTTTTGGATTACAAAGCAGTAAAATACTTCTATCCTCTGTTTTAGAAGTATTCTTAACTCCTTTGGAGGCTGAACAATGTTCCTAAAAACTAGAAAATAATGTAAAACATCAAGCATGGGCATGAAAATAAACAGTATTGTCAGCTATAGAAGAACCAATTTAGAGGAGAAAACCCATCTTGTTAGGTGCCAATAGCACTTCTAGTTCTACCTAATTATATCCTAGTTTGTTTGTCTTCCTTCACCTTTTAGTCCTTTGCCAATACAGTCAATCCAGTTACCATCTACAATCAACCTTATACTTGGAATAGTATGATAGGCGATGGATTATGTTGTTTCTTGGTTTCCTTTCTAAGCTCTGTTCAAGTACTATTCTACATTTGCATCTTTATCATATGCTGATGTGGTTTGATGTCATCTGATGCTACGCAAGATCAAAACTCAACAAAAGTCCACGCTGCTCCTACTGTTGGTTTTATGTACTACAACATTTCTCAGGATACTCTCCTTTGACAAACAATTTTGTTACTTTCTCTTTTTAAGTTTAGCTAGAACCATTTATTTCTAAACTAGAAACTCATTTTTAAATTGTCATAACAATGTTTGGTATTACAATCCTTATGATTTCAAATTTTAAATGTGAATCTTTGTTGCATAATTAGAAACCTTTCCCCAACTGCGATTATGTTCTTTCTATTTTTTAATTACTGTCTTCTTGCATTTCAGGCTGCAGCTTGCAAAATTGGAGAAGTCAAAGGTCAATACCAGCGAGGAAGAGTTTGGAGGAGCAGAAACCAATAGCGGTGGGAAAGCAGCAAAAAACGGTGACAGCAGAACACAATTTGTCATTTTAATGTTATATACCGACTACAATGATATGACAGTGACCTATGTGGATTACATTTGATACTGGCTGATAAAACTAATAAAATTCTGACAATGGACTGAATGTACAATGAATAGTTTTATATTCAAATTAGATCTGTCAAGAACACAAAGGACCATCATATCACTTGACTCGTTATTATTTAGGATCCCATTTACTATAGTGACTTGTCAAATGTAGATCTGAATTTCTTGAAATAGTGTACCTTATTTGAGAGAATGTGCTTCCCATCCTTACCTTATTTATGGCAGTTTAAAGACTCAAACCTTAAATGTGAATTTCTGAATTTTGAATACAGAAAACTCATCTTACAGATTTATAAAGCAGTCATGATGCTCAAAAAATTAGACCAAAAACTCTCCCTAATTGACCTTCGACAACTCTTTGACGTACCTATTGCACACTAAGGTGCCATTGCTAGTTGCTTCGAAGGCGTTCCTTATATAAGATGGACAACCTCCTTTTTACCATCAACAGCCTGCAGCGCTACAAAAGGGATGCAAGACGATCAAAGAAATCTAGTCTGCCCATATTTTTGCTGCCGGT
Source organism: Sequoia sempervirens (assembly GCA_007258455.2). Classification (NCBI taxonomy): domain Eukaryota; kingdom Viridiplantae; phylum Streptophyta; class Pinopsida; order Cupressales; family Cupressaceae; genus Sequoia; species Sequoia sempervirens. The sequence goes on along the minus strand of VDFB02000017.1, from coordinate 368,733,919 downwards.
TTTCGTTTACCAATCATTCAATGACTCCACTGGTGATTTTAAAAAGATTTTGGTCAGCTGGAAACTGAACTGTGTTTGCAATGGTGAAATCCAGAGCTTTTGAAGGCAATGTTTCACCCTAGATTCAATGGATTATCTATATTGTGGGATTTATCTTATTCACTTCTTATCAAAATGGATGTTTTTAATTTTTATAGATGCAAAGTTCTGAATCTGTCGGATGTTTCTGAGGTGGAGTCTTTGCCTGCCATTCTTTTTATTACCATCTTTGTTATTCTGGGCATTCTTCTTCTCTCTCTCAACCGTTGGAAGCATCAATCCTCGCTTAAAATTCGCCCAGGAAAGTTAGGCTTCAAACTCCTGTCTTCCAATCCTGATTTCTATGAACAAGTGGTTCAAGGTATGTGAAACTCCTGCTCTTTTCTTTGTTTAGTTTTAATTACTAGGTCACTAGAACGTTTGTCACTTTAGAGAGGAATTGGGAATGAGAACAATACAGTAAATGTGGGGCAAAGCAAAGAAATGGCCCAATTTTATAACTTGAATGAAAGGAGAAACCTTACAACAATGTGACGGGAGGTCTGATTTCTTCCAACACGGATTTGGTTGTGACATTTGTTTCATAGAGATGCATCCGACCCTTTCGGTCCACCACAGGACAAGGATGCAAGAACATAGTGGGTACATCCCCAACCTATGCCCTTCGAAGTGGAAAAAATGGACATGTCACCAGAAGCTCACA